>OX637558.1:2125121-2851490 GCA_951800025.1 Oligia strigilis | reverse complement strand
AGTACGTTTATCCACACATCGAGCCTTTTTCAATGAGCCTAAACACGATATATCTGCTGTTAGTTGTCGAGGAGTTAGGTAGCATCAGGTCATGACTTGATGATCATGAGACCAAATGTGGCAAATGCCCTATCAAACATCAAAACAATTTACTAAAACAGTCCTTGCCTGTTCGAGTAACTTCTTACTGTTAAGGAGTTGTACCTTCCATCATCAGCCCAGCTACCTGAGATGGTGACAACCATACACAAATACACAAGATACTTCATGAAGTCGGTAATAAAATATGCGAAAAACAATAAGTGAGCCTATAAAATTTGAGGGTTGCCCTCGATTTCTCTAAGATCCCATCATCAGATCCTAACTTGGTGGCAATGGGACCACCTCAGAACTATCTACTTTGGAACAAAAAAAGAATTTTGAAAATCCGTCGACAATTGGCGGAGTATTCGATGAACAAACATACAAAAAAAAACATACAAACACCCGAACATAGTACCTCCTCCTTTTTGTGAAGTCGGTAAAAAGGGCTCGATGTGTGGATAAACGTACTGTTACTGAGGAACACCGAAGACCTGATGCTGAAGCCAGGAGCATCAGAAAAAGTACAAACCTTTAAATTACAGCACCGTAGGCGTGTTTGGGCTCATTTTAAACAGGACTAATTTTAAGTTCAATGCAATGTTGACATAAGTCTGGCCTGATGCTGCAGCCAGGATTATCAGCATCTAATCTAAAAACTAATAAAAGGAGAACTCCTCAACAATTAACGTCCCTGCATCGAGAAAAGGAATATTTTATAAAATGGCGATGGGCAAGTTGACATTAGGCTATTGTAACTTAGATAAATTATAAATAGACCCACTAAAAAGCGAGAAATAAAAACTTTTTAACAAAAAAAAAACCGACTTCCAAAAAAAACACTACAAACTGAAAAAAAAAACACTACAAACTGAAAAATAACTTTAATTTCGGAAGTCGGTGGCAAAAACTAAAATACTGATCCCTAAGACACCGACTTCCGAAATTAAAGTTATTTTTCAGTTTGTAGTGTTTTTTTTTTCAGTTTGTAGTGTTTTTTTTGGAAGTCGGTTTTTTTTTGTTAATAGCGCTAATAGTGTGCATGAGATCCTGGGTTCGATTCCCAGTGTGGCCTACCCATAGCGGGAGGTGTAATTTCATGATTTTCCATCCGCAAAAAAATCGCCTTATAGTTAGAACATGATATAACTTTTTTTTGTTTTCGGGGGGAAACCTTCAAAAGGCACCTGAACTTTGGGGAAAAAGACCAGGTACTGTGGGATTCTTACCTCACTAAAACCACCCCGGTGATCACCATCAGCACATGGAGGGGGTCCCGTTACTTCTTAATAGAACAACCCGGAACCCCCTCAGTGCAACACCTGTTAGGGCACGTCTCTGGGTAGACTAAAGGGTTCTTCCCTGAGAATGAAAATTTGAATTTCGCGGGCTATCTTAGCGCTTATGTAATACGATACAAAAGAAAATCAATTGTGTCTCATTAGCGGAGCTTGAGAGGTCATACATAACTGGCTTAATGTGGGTGTGGATAAAGGCACCTCTGCTTAACCCTTCTGGGATCATAGGCATCATGTTGTGTTATGGTACATTGCAGTTTTGGGTTATAGGTCAACGAACCTGGCTACGTGCTTGGGTGGTGTTGCTATTAATCATTTGGGACATCCATATGATTAATGGCATGATAATCCTAATTGATTAGTATATTATAGCTTAATAATCCTAATTTATTGGTGACTGCATTGTTAATAGAATGTTTCATGTTAAAGATTTTCATGCAAATGCATTTTAAGCATTAGGCACGTTACAAAATTTTGTTTCAGTGCGGTTAGTGGAAGTGCGCAGGTGCAGTTCGTCCAAGTGCGGTTCAAATCAGTACTCTGAGTGGAAAAAAAAAAAAAAATCGGGAAGGGATCGGCACCGTATCGCCTTTTAATTCCGCTACCATCTTTGCTGATTGTTCAATGTCTTTCGCCACGGATCATACAACCTTGTTTTATGATCTGTGGCGAAATAAATTATTTACAGCCCACTTATCTACAGCCCGACTACACCCACTGCTGGGCATAGGCATCTCTTTTCATGTGCCAATCCCCGGTTTATTAATATTTACCTTGTTTTCCATTTTTTCAGTTGTATATTCAACAGGAAAAAGTGGAAAGACGGAAGGGAGGCCTTTACCCTGCAGTGGTAATAATATTTAACCGTGTGACATAACCATTAACCGTTACGACGCATATTGACTAATACGCATTGTGACCAATGATGGTTACCGTCATAAATACGCGAAATGACCAATCGCTAAATGACCATGACCAATCGAACTAGAGCCAAACCATGTTCTTTATTGCATGCCTTTGGAAATTCCTGTAGTTTTCGTAAACCAACTAAGTACTAAAGTAGCAACTTTGAAAAGGCTACACAGTAATACGCGCTTTTAGAAATAAACTATCTTCTGCCCGCAACTTCGTCCGCGTGAAATTTCTTGTACCCCCGACCCACCCCGTCGCATCGCATCGTCTGCCCGCACTATTACTTCGTTTTTGCTTAGAGTTCTATTTAATCTTATAGAAAAAATGCCACAAATATTGCGATAGTATTCTTAAAGTTATGTCGTCATCACCATTGTCCATAGGCTTCAAGGCGTTCGTGGTGCGAGTACCTACATGCTACCTGCACCTCGTCATGGCAGAGGTCTTTTGGCCGCAAGGTGTAATGTTCTGTCGCTTCCGCGGACAAGTGCCACACGATCGCACAAAGACAGTGCTCGAGTGAAGTGAGTTTTACTAACATAGTTTTAAGTTTGTACACTAACACACATTGTATTATTATAATATATTATGTTAGTCTGTAAGGTATTTATCTATGGGCCAAAGTAGCCTGAAAATGAAGGTTTTATTATAATTATTATAGGCCTCCCTCAAGCACCACCACTTCGACCGGTTCTGTGTTTCTCGCATCCAGAGGATTCCTGCAACCTTCACTGAACAAGGTGAAGGTTCTGGAGTGGCGACCGCATACCGGAAGACGTTGCGTTGGAAGGCCTCCCACAAGAATTAAAGATACAATTTGAAGCATCGAATAACTTAAAATAATGCTATAACTCAATACCAATATTAGATTCTGACATTTTAAATGGGACTATGTCTAAAAGTGTAGTTAAATTTAATTAACAAGGATGTCGTTAGATATTTATGAGATTTTTTGTGAATTTTATAAACTATATTAAATTAATGTGAATTGGTTGAAATTAATATTTTTGATGTTTTCCTTTTTCTGTTTGGAACCTATGATAATATGACTGTTTTTATAGTTGAAAACGTAATGTGTGCTGCTCGTATCTTTTAGTAAAATGATTAAAATGACCGTTTGACGTCCCACTGTTGGGCAGTGGTCTCACCTTTCCTTCATAAGTAACTAAGGCTAGCTCTGAATGCATTTAAAACGCCAGAAATATCAATGCAGAGCATATAAATAGCAATTTAAAGTAGGTACCTATATCCTGTTCAACCTACAGACTTATGGAGTCATCTTTCCAACTTTAATCTCAATAAGTACCGATATGGTAGTTTGTGTACTTCGTTAATGGCGTAATGTTTACAACAATAATAATGTTACACTTACTCTGTCAACTTATCATCATCTGCCTAGCCTTTTCCCAACTATTTTGGGGTCAGCTTCCAGTTAACTCTCTCAACTCGACTCTGACAACTGTTATCCTTAAAATAAATAATGAAGTATTTTCTAACTGAACAGACAGCTGTGCTGCTGGGGAGTTTGGTGCGTCACTTCTTCTCCCCAGCGAAAGCACTAGGAAGTGGTGAAGGGCGGGCGTGCCGGGGGACTGTCTTTTGTAATTTTGACTCAGCCTAGTTTGAATAAATGACTTTTGATTTTGAATAAAAAAATAAAATAAAATGTCCTATTTTGGTCCTACGAGTATTCTGTAAATACTTAGAGCTTGTCCAGAAAGGGCGAATTCGCCGCGATTCTCTCGTGCGTATTACGCGCGACCGTTGCGTCCAGAAGGAGCGTACCAACGCGCGAGTATTTGGGTTCGAATTTCATTTGACAGTAGAAAACATGGAGTTGAACGCTCTGGAGTTCGCGCGTCAAGTGGACGCAACAAGGAGTCTCTAGTATCTCGACTCGCGCGCAATACGCGCGAATCAAGCGCGAGTCGAGAGTCTGGCGAACTGCACGCGATTTACGCGCGTATTTTGAAATCGCGCGATGCTTGTGGACGCGATGTATTGGCGCCTAGTATCTCGTTAACGCGCGAATGGATTCGCGCGAAACGTTTCGCGGCGAATTCGTCCCTTCTGGACAAGGTCTTAGATAACGACGACGTACGAGTATTGTGTAAATACTTAGAAAATATGTATATCGACAAGCATATTAAAAGAAGAGATAAATAAACTCTTTAAGCATGAACTAAAATAGAAAAAGTAACAGACAATGCTACTCGTAAAAAACAAAATAAAGAAGTCTGAACGTCTGTCGAGATAAAATGTATCTATTATTATCTCGCCTCTTGATGGATGCTGTTGTTAATTGCCTTAATCACCAAATTACTTAAAAGTAAATTGATGAATATGCATGAATTGGTGTAGTGTTACTGTTGCTATGATTCTAAAGCAGTTTCGTTATATTTTTACCCGACTACGGCGAAGCAAAAAGGAGGGATATGATTTTGATCGGTATGTATGTATGTATGTTCATCTGTTCCCTCATAACTTCAAAAGTACTTATAATAATTTGTCAATTGAGCGTCTTGGTGGTTATAGGCTTTGTCATGTCACACTAAATTCAATATGGCGCCCCCTGGAGGACATAAAGTAATGAATGTAAAAATAAATATTTTGGGATAGTGTGAAAGGATATAAGCTATGGTAGCTATAAGCTATTTAAAACAAGATTTTTAATATTGATATGGTCACTATAAGATGTTGTTAGGTTAGCTAATTACGTGATAACTTAAGACAGAAGGTCCCCTAAGTAGGGACTGAATAAATTAACCGACTTGGTATTACATGGATCTCACAACTTTTTACGGTAGAAGAACTGAGTTGTGAGACTTGGCTTTTTTTACAAGTTATGTTTTTAATGGCATACTGGTGTTGCAAACCCATACTTACATAATATTCCTATATTGTTAGCGTAAGATCTTTAAGTACATTATCATTAGTTATAATCCAATCAATCATTTGTCTCGATTCGATTCAAATCGTTACATAACAACTGAATCTTAACCCTGATTCCTACACTATTATTATATCTATGAGACTGTTATATAAGATATTACAATAAAATTGTATCATGATATTAGCTAATAATTATAAATATGTAGATTAATGAGTATTGCAGTAAGTTGGTATCATACGATAACTATTCGTAATTAGGTTTCGTTTAAAATATTTTGATATCGAATGATAGTCCTTGACCAGACGTGTATTACGCCTGGACAGGAAAGGCCTGCGCCTGTGGGCGGGGACCATCACGGGACACTGTTCGCTAAACAAACACTTCCACACAATAGGCATAACGGACAGTCCCTGTGCAGGGCTTGCATGGAGGCTGATGAAACCGTTGTGCATGTGCTCTGTCAGTGTACCTACAGGCGTCACCCAGATTACACATATATAATATATCTACTAGCCTCCGCCCGCGGCTTCACCCGCGAGGTATGTCCTTCCCCGGGATGCAATCTATCTCTCTGCCAAATTTAATCGAAATCCTCTCAGTGGTTTAGGCGTGAAAAGGTATCATAGAGACAGACAGACAGAGTTACTTTCGAATTTATGATATTAGTATGGATATATATATATGTAGTTAGGATTAGGATTAGTATACATTTTCAGTTATACTAAAAAGAACCTTCAAAGTAGAGATACGTAATAACAGTTAATTTTGCGTTGCTATTATACAAACTACTGTTGACTACAGACGCCAGGACATCAAGCTACTACAATCTGTCAAATTTCTTTAATATATTTTCAACTTTATCGCTAAAGCATACGGTTCAAAGTTGATTGGGAAAATTTGACAGTTTCGGGTAGTTTGATGTGCGCGTCTGTAGATAATAATATTTTTTTTTTTTTTAAAAACGTTGCCCCACTACTAATTTCTCCTGTATCGTGGGTGCGTTTACAAACATTTAAATTCACGTACACAAACAGCCAGACCCGGAACCACTATTTGTAGGTCATACAAATATTTGTTCCGTGCGGGAATCGAACCCGCGACACGCACCGCAGCAGTCAATCGCTTAACCACTGCGCCAACCGTGCCGTCAAAAAAATTGGGTCTGACTTATTCATGTGTATATCATCCCGAGACATGAGTCCTCATGTGAGTTACCTACTTGAAGTGTGTTAGCACCTCTTGCAATTTTGCAAAACGAATTATATAGGTAATTATAATTTCTCATTAAAATTATTGCCAGGTCAATAACCGATATTAATATCTGAATCGACTTACATACATAATTATATCGAAATAGCTACCTTGATATAAATTCTTGAACTAAAGCCATAAGAACACATCGCAGAGGTTGGTTGGCTAATTGGCCAAAATCGCAAATAAAAAAGCCAGCCAAGTGCGAGTCAGACTCGCACACCAACGGTTCCGTACCACAAGGCAAAAAAACGGCGAAAACCACGTTTCTTGTATGGACACCCTCTTTAATTTTTAACTTTATTTTATTTTTTATTAAAGCAGCAATAGATTACACACTGTGAAAATGTCAACTGTCTACGTACTGTTCATGAGATACAGCCCGCTGACAGACAGACAGACGGACGTACAGCGGAGGCTTAGTAATAGGGTTCCGTTGGCACCCTTTGGGTACGTAGCCCTAAAAACGATCTACTAACCAACCTATCAATTGACTCCAGCACGCGCCACAATAAACATATATCATTTCAGTAGCGTGGCTATACTAGCATGCAATCATACCAATTGAATGAAACCAAACTTCCAATGGAATACAAGCATACTGACCCAGTGATCCAGTTGTCAAACATTACCGCCCGAAGTGCAAACATGTTACAGTTATGTTATAGTAACAGTTACGTCACGTAACCATTGTATATCAGTTATTAGCTGATACAAATAATATCGACTGTTTGGACACTGCGCCACGGAGTAATGTAGTTACTTTGTGGACATAGAGTTGCGAATGTGTAGACAGTGCGCGCTTGGAGTTTATTTTATGGAGAAGAGTCGGCAAGAAACTCCACGATTACTTTTTTTTTTAATAATTGGCTTTTACAATGTTTTCAAATTACAGTAGTTATGGGAGGACAACGTAGGCCTGTCAACAAGTACCAGGTACTTCATAAAATAAAAAATGGTCTACAAGGCCTAAAAAGTCCTCACATTTACAAAACTTTACTTTAGCAAAGATGGAATAGGAAACGACCAATTGGAACCGTGCACCTAGCTTCTGACGTTTCATAAGTGCATATGTAGGTTTATGTGACATAAAATATTTTGATTTTGATTTTTGAGAAAGATATAGTAGTCCTCAGGGCTTAGACATAGTAAAAAAAAAATTGGATTGAGATTTAAGCTACCGAAGAGCTTATGCCAATCCTGTTGTAAGTCGCTTTAGAAATACTAAACTCTTTAAAAGCGAGTGCCGATTGAAGCAGTTTAAAAATAAATGAAACAGCTTACTTCCCGTAACAATAACAAAAAACCTTCAAATTGATTGATTGACAGTAATTCTGCGTTTTTCGTAATAAAATTATTATATTGAGAAAACAATATTTGCATTATTTGGTGAATTCATTGTAAACTTAATAGTCGACTTCATTAAAAAAAAAAAAAAAAACGTTGCCCCACACTAGGAATTTCTCCTGTATTGTGGGTGCGTTTACAAATATTTAAACTCACATACACAAACAGCCAGACCCGGAACAACTACTTGTAGGTCATACAAATATTTGTTCCTTGCGGGAATCGAACCCGCGACACGCAGCGCAACAGTCAATCGCTTAACCACTGCGCCAACCGTGCCGTCAAATTTACCATTTCGTCAATCCTGCCACTCTACATATCCCACCACCTACAACCAGCGTGAACTCCTATCAAAACCACGTGACAGTCACCTCTATCCATTCCTAAGGCTATATGTGCTCCAAATGTTCAGCCGGCGGGCGCATCTCGTTACTGCTGTTACCTAACAATGGTCTCGGACTTGAATCACATACAGATGTAAGTGCGGTGGCTGTGGAGTTAGGCACTTTTTATTAGTTGCTGGGGAGATGCAAAAATGGTAAGTTGATTGCCACACACAAACAATTACTTACCATTTTTTGTGTCAATAATAAAGAAACGTTGGGGGAATATGATTATTATTAGACTGATAATGAGGAAAATGGGCCTTATAAGAAGGCTAAAAGTCACCCAAAGGGCAATGGAGAGGGCTATGCTTGGAGTTTCCCTGCGTGATCGAATCAGGAATGAGGAGATCCGCAGGAGAACCAAGGTAACCGACATAGCCCGCAGAATTGCCAAACTTAAGTGGCAGTGGGCAGGGCACATTGCTCGCAGAACAGATGGCCGATGGGGCCGAAAGGTTCTGGAGTGGCGACCACGTACCGGAAGACGTAGCGTTGGAAGGCCTCCCACAAGGTGGACCGACGACCTTGTGAAGGCCGCAGGAACCCGTTGGATGCGAGAAGCACAGAACCGGTCGAAGTGGAAGTGCTTGGGGGAGGCCTATGTCCAGCAGTGGACGTCTTTTGGCTGAAATGATGATGATGAATGAGGAAAAGCCTATTGTTCACTATTTTTCCAATATGTTTGTCATTTTTGTTTTATATGTTTAATAAATAAATAATAGATAATAAAATGGTACCGGGTTGGATCGAGGTGGCTCTAGAAAAACTTGCCTGGAAGGATTTTGGGAGGTCTTTGCTTAGCAGTGGGACAGTGTAGGCTAAATGAAAAAAAAAACTGAACGTTTTACTTTTAACGAACCTTAATACTGTGAGAAATACCTTAATTTTAAAAGATTTCAATTTGGACTGTATTTTCATTTAAATACAATTATATTCTTCATCATAATCAGCCTATAATGTTCCCACTGTTGTACACAGGCCTCCTCTCGGTGAGAGGGTGTGGGCCGTAATCCACCACGCGGGCCCAGTGCGGATTGGCAGATGTCACATGTCTTCGAATTTTTGGTTCTAGGAGATGCCGGTTTCCTCACGATGTTTTCCTTCACCGTTTTGAGAGCAGTGGTGATGAAATAATTTACACAACGTAAAGCGCTTGTCTGGGTTCGAACCTACGACCTACAACTCGTAAGTTGCGGCCGTTACCACTTGGCCACCACTGCTCAATTATATTCTTAAACCTCGGTTATTCTTTAAATAGCGAAAATAGTACCTACCTACAAAACATGACACGTGAAGTCAAGTGACGACAATGCTAAGAGTACCTTTATGGTGCAAAATTGTAATCATGGTCTAAGTCCATAGTTAACAGAGTCATTTCTACCCCAAGTGTGAGTTCATACATCTATGCGTACTCGGAAACTTTTCGGTATATAAACGTAAGAAAGAAATTACAAACTCATTCTACACCCAAGTGCCTTACATTCAAGTGCTAACTACTTACCATCATGAAGCTGGTACGTTAGTGCTTATAATTAGTTAAGAACTAATTAGATCCGTGATTAAGATCTTATAATTAGGTGTCTAGATTTTCGGTCTAGGTTTAAAGTTAGGAGTGGTTTCAGTGAAAGTTTTTGGAATGGTTAACCCTGGTTGGGGAGAAAGTGGAAGTTGCATCATCCTGGGGGAGGCCCCCTTGGCAGAATCATAAAAGGATTACATTATGAATCATAATATGGCTAAGACAGTCCGTGTTTTTCTTTTTTTCGCTGCACTACGTGCGTAGGTATAATCAAGGAGATTGGGATTGGATTTGGATTGGATGGATTGGTATTTTAGCACATATAAAAAAAAATACTGCAAAATCCTTCACCAATGGGATTTGATACGATTAACTTAACAGCTAACTGTCCATTTATGATTCATAATGTTATCCTTTTATGATTCTGACAAAGTGGCCTTTTTAGGCCCCCAGGGTTGAAGTGTTTGTAAGGGATTTATTTGGGAGTGGGGGCTAAAAAGCTCTCGTGGTACATCAGCCTGCTGCATCAATTTTTCTACCTTTTTTCAAATTGATAAAACAACAATCTGAAAGGACATTCTGATAGTGTAGCCCTTGACATTATCTATTCATACGGAAGCAGCTTTCATTGTGGAATTCATTGTTTTCCTAATAAAATGGTCAAGTCAAGGAAGAGCCGTAAAGATAACTTAGGCTCAATTTACACCGCCGCGGAACGGAGTGGAATCGAGTTTTCATAATAGCAAAATTAACTTTATGTCAATTGTCTAACGTACAAAACTAGATATGAGCTTGTTACTGCGGAAATTCTCGAGAATGTGCAATAATTCTCCAGAAGATGCGCGACCTGTGCGTATGGGTGCATCTAATTTGTGCGTTACATTATTGACTTAAAGTACATAATGCTTTCTCCAAAAAAAAAATCGCTTCCATCCGATTTCGCGGCGGTGTAAATTGAGCCTTTTGGATAAACTTAACGACCCTAAACTACTTTTCCAGCTCGCCCCAATTGCCGCCTTCATCGCCGCTGCATCAGCTGGGCAGGTCTACACAAGCCAATCAGCGCAGGGGTACGCGCAGTCAGCAGAGCAGTACCAATCAGCACTCGAGCACCAGCAGAGTGGATTGTATTCTGAGCAATCACAGGCGCCCCAGACGTTCTCGGCGCATGAGGCAGTAGGACATGAGGTTACCTATAACAGCAGGCCATCCGGGGAGAAGACCGCAAGGATCTTGAGCTTCAATAATGAGAACAATGGGCATCAGTACCAGTATTCCTATGAGACTGAAAATGGTGAGTTGAAAGACCCTTTCTTTTTTTTCTTTTTTTCAGGATGGGAAATCATCAAATGACCCTATGATCAAATGAATGGAGTGTCAGACTCTTACTGACTAAAACCCACCCGTGTTCCTTCCTTAGCCCTTTATGTTCCGGGCCAGCGGTAACCCTTTCGGACAATCCTGTTGACCAGTTGAAAGACCCCTGTACAGCATTAGTATAGTTTTTTCGTGAATAGATTCCTTTACGACGCAATAGGCTATTTGACTGGTTTCTGATAAACATCTCAGATTATTTAATGGTGTCTAACGAGCCCACAAAAACCTATTACTTCAAATTGCATAATGCATTTCTTTAAAAAAATAGTAAATGAAAATGTACTGTTTAAATAAGCCGCCAAAACGCTATCTTTAACAATATGGCGTCGTGACGTCACGATTCACGTAAACAAACGTTGAAACAGTCGAGATACTAGACAAAAGTCATCTGTTCTGTCAACGATAGACAGAAATTTACTAAATCATGACGTCATCTTAAGTTCAGCCAATCCAGACCGTTTTCGATTATGTGGCGCCAGATTTAAAAAGATTAAGTTTTTTCGGGATTTTTTTTATTAATAATACATTGTTTTGTAGTAAAATTAATGCAAATCGATTTTAAAAGCGATAATCTATACGAGTGTCAATAATTATGACCTTATTTTTTACATTGTCAAATAGCCTATTGCATGGACTGAAAGAGTAATATTAACTAGGGTTATAGACTGGGCTTAATACAGTTAAACATTCCAAACAAACAAACAACAAACATTCCACTGTTGATGATAACAATGAGGTTTGGTATAATATCTATAACACATAACATAATGGGTACAGCAACCTATTTCTAAGATAATCATCCAGTGGGATGCATGAAGAAGCCTCCTCGTGTAGCGCAGTTTGTTCCACCAGTTACTCAACTGAACTGAGCGCTCGGCGCATCCTGGGCAGTAACACCCAACACTTTATTTTACTGGCCAATTCTTCCCTTGCGGTAGGGCTAACGCTCTCCTGGTTTGCAACCACGCTCCCACCGGAGTCAAGCAGCCTGCTGTGTTTCGTCGATGCGTGGGAGTTCCAGTGCCTTAGGCATCCCCATAGACCTCATCCATCGTTTTCCATCAGGCGTAATCGAGGTCAAGAGCGGATCCATTCAGCAATAAAAATAAAATAATGAATTTCTCGTGGAACTTTATCCAAATACCAACAATCAAAATTCAAAATTCCATAAACACTAAAGATGAATCTTACATTTACATCTTGCTTTAAGATTTTTACCAAACAAAGAAACAAAATGATATATTATTTAACAATCAGATATCCGTTATTACCTATCTAAATCCCTTTCTTCCCACTTTCCAGGAATAAAAGCCGAGGAAGCAGGCCAGACGTCCGAACACGGTAGCACGGTCGCTCACGGTGCCTACTCCTACAAAGGGGATGATGGCCAGACCTACACCGTGACCTACACAGCTGATGAGCATGGCTTCCACCCCCAGGGCGCTCATCTACCCACACCCCCACCCATCTCTGAAGCTATCGCGAAGAGCTTGGAGCAGAATGCAAAGGATGAGGCTGCTGGTATTTTTGATGATGGTGAGTTTTTTTATGTTTACTATATAAAAAAGGACGACCCTCCAAGAGCTTCACAATACTTAGACCTAGTTTAATAATATGATAAATAGACTAAACAAATATAGTAAACATAATATGGGAACATACCTAAGCCAAATCTTACATAATAATGTCTCCCATTGACTTATGGATCGGATGACCATTCGTCACATTAGCTATTTCGTCGCTATCCCTATTAGGTCACATTCACTAATACGTCACCTTCTGCATCTGGTCAGTTTCTTAACTCATTTCATACCTAACTATTAATTAACGGACAGGTGGGATTCTCCGATGCTTGAGCGCTGGGTGCGGCTTCACGCAGTGAAGTAGCACACATGCGTCCTGGTGTCGGATTGTCATAAAATCTATGTTTTATTATATTTGTCTGCATGGTTTACTAACATTAGCTCTTAAGTATTCTCGTGTTACTAACAATTTATATGGAGAAATCTGAAATAAATTATTATTATACCGTATTTCGACTCATTCCCAACTCGTCCGATAGATATGTACAATTAAGCACAAAATAAACATTTTCAGTAAAACTAAATTTTTGAAATCATTGATCTCCCCAAATTATCTTGCACTTTTGTACTCGGCAGTTTAGCGACAGTGACAGGAATACAAAGCATGTAGTAGTAGGATGTTTATTTATCTAAAACTCGTCGATGTCATGAATAAAGACCAAGATAAATAAAAATACCTATAAACACGTACCAAGGACTAAATCGTCTGCGAAATCTTTCACATTTGCAAACTAAAAAGCTAAAAAACACGTACCAAGAACTAAATCGTCTGCGAAATCTTTCACATTTGTAAAATATAAAGCTAGAAAAAAAAAAAGTAATTAAAAAAAATAAAAAACCCGACTACTGTAAAAAACTCAAGTTAAAAAAAAACTGAAAAACTATAAACAAGCTCATTTTAATAAATTAAATAAAAGTTGGAAGCAGGCGAGACCCATTTCATTTTTATTATGTTTTCAAATTCAAATGGGTCCCGCCTGCTTCCAACTTTTATTTAATTTAAAATGAGCTTGTTTCTTTTTATCCGGTTTTTTTTAATACTTTTATTTACTTATAGGAGTAGGGCACGAGTAGTGTAGGAGTAGGTTAGGAGTAGGGTAGGAGTAGGGTAGGCTACGGTAGGAGTAGGGTAAGAGTAGGTCAGGAGTAGGGAAGAAGTAGGGTAGGAGTGGGGTAGGAGTAGGGTAGGAGTAGTGTAGGAGTAGTGTAGGAGTAGGGTAGGAGTAGGGTAGGAGTAGGGTAGGAGTAGTGTAGGAGTAGGGTAGGGGTAGGGTAGGAGTGGGGTAGGAGTAGGGTAGGAGTAGTGTACGAGTAGTGTAGGAGTAGGGTAAGATTAGTGTAGGAGTAGTGTAGGAGTAGTGTAGGAGTGGGGTAGGAGTAGTGTAGGAGTAGCGTAGGAGTGGAGTAGGAGTAGGGTAGGGTAAGGGGTAGGACACCACGCGAATGAAGTAGCGCCGGGCAGCTAGAAATAATTTTTATGGCAAACAACGGTCAGCTAGTATTTTATGTAATTATTTTTTTTATAATTATGTTTTATTATAACCAGATACATTCATAGAAGTAGCGCCATCTATGATATTTAGATTGAACTGTCGACACAATTTCTGTTGAATGTAAGGTCAATAGCAAACTATGCGAACACAAGGTGTTGATGTGCATTCAACAAATAATTCTTAGAGTAGTACCACTGATACCGTGTTGTGTCACGAGGCAGCACTGTGCTCTGCGTAGTTTGAGGGTATAAAATATATGGATACTGATGAAATGATAGGCAGGTATATGAGACTTTCCACATATTGACACTATGATTGGTGATGTAGATATCTATGAGTGAGGGTTACCACACATCAGTGGTGGTCCTGTTTACCTATAGTGTAATTATTAATTCACTGGAGTACACTCACTGGAGTTCAATGTTTCTATTGACTTTGTGTGAATGAACTGAATCACAACGAACGGAACCCATCACTATTACAATAAATATGGCTTAGCATCTGTCAGTTTACTCCAGTGAATTCATAATTAGACTTGTATGCTCAACCTGGGTACTTCCAAAGCGCTCAATTTTCTTGTAAAACAAAGGAAGGTAAACAATTGAAGTTACTGTTACAAAATTGATAGATACTTCAACAACCATCGACGGCTTTATTTCTGTAGGCAAACATTTTTCATACAAATTAAGAAATGGACCTAAAAAAATTTTTTACAGAATTTCTTAGCTCAAAAAATTTGAAAATCACTTATCATAAAAGTTTTTACGGTGCAATCTACATAAAATATTAAGTTCACAAATGATTTGTTTTTCTCCTATTTCCAGGTAAATACAAGGAGCAATCTGGCCTAGGTATGACTCATGGCTTCCATCAGTACGATGCGAATTACCAAACCGTCGGTTACCAGGCACCATCAGGTCATTCTTCTGGCGCCGAATTGGCGTATCATCACGCTCATTCTGGTAATGCTCTCTCAGGAATCTCGGGTCATTCGTCGGGCGCTCAATCGGCGTATCATGCTTCCTCGGGACATGGTGCTAGCGCCCAATTGGCGTATGATGCTCCGTCGGGTCATGGTTCTAGCGCCCAATTGGCGTATCATGCTCCTTCCAGTTATTCTTCTGGAGCCCAAATAGCGTACAGCGCTCATTCGGGTTATGGTCACTCGGGCCACGCTTCTACCCCTGAATCGGCACACCAAGGTCATCATTAAGTCCAAGTGAAATTTATTAGTGAATTGAAAGTGAAATGAATGTTGCAAAGTGTAATGTGTGAGTGAATCACACTAATGGTATTATGAAATAAGTGCAATAAAATAAATGACGGATCGATTATGAATTTTTATAACGTACAAATTAACAGTGCAGTAATATCTACCAACAGCTATTAATGTTAGACGTTAGTCCCTGTTCAGAAACTGGGAGTAAAGCCTATTATTGTAATTGATGGCAAATACTTTAGGGAAGGCCTATTCCTAATACTGGTCTCAGGATTGATTGAACGTGATTATCAAAAATGTTATTTTTAAATACAATAAACATGCAATGTTAGTTTTTACCACAGTCTATTAATCTCTTGATTGTAGTTTATTTCATAAATCTGCAACGTAAAGATGACTGGTACAAACTGCATTACAAATATTATTAAAAATAGCAGTCATTATCAAAAGATTACCAAAGTAAATGATTCATCAAACGTCAATGAAAGTGGCGACTTGACAGACGTCAATGTCAAACTGTCATGTCAATGTGGAGATCATGTTACATAATTGATACTTCAACATCCATCGACGGCTTTATTATTGCCTAAGCAATCATGTTTGATAGAAATTGTCAAATGGATCTACACAATTTTTTTATAGAATTCTTTAGAGCGTTTACGACGTACGGCATTTCATACAAACTTTCAAGCCCTTGTTTTTCGAAATGAATGAACCGATTTTAATGAAACTTCATACGCATTAGCAGGATATAAAAGTCTAAAAAGTTACTTAAGAACATTTCGAAATATCTTATTTAAAAAAAGATAACTGGAAATCTGTTTCTATGGAAAATTTAAAATCGGTCTAATTTGGCTGTAACACTATTTTTCGAGAATATTCTTAAGTAACTTTTTAGACCTTTGCATCCTCTTTATGTGTATGAAGTTTCATTAAAATCGGTTCATTCATTTCCAAAAACAAGGGCTTGAAAGTTTGTTTGAAATGCCGTATGTCGTAAACGCTCATAAACTAGGTACCTATTTCAAAATTGTTTCACAAAAAACCTAGTCAGTGGATTTGCAATATTGCTAGAGCATTTTGTAGTAAAATGGCTGGCATATAAGTCCGTGACTAATATTTAAAACCTAGTTTATTAGTCAATATGATTTGTTTAGGTATACGTTTATACATGTCTATATTCTAATGTTGTTGTTTTATTGTGAAATAAATGTTTTTATTGATACTGAACGTTTTTGATTGAATATTGCGATAAGTTTGACAGCAAATGCAGTGGGCTCGACATTATGCAGATGGGACCCCACGACTATATAATTATCATAATTCTCCTGCCCTTATCCCAAATTCGGTCGACGCTACGGGGTATTCCTTGAAACGCATCAACTTTGAAACGCACCAAAAGGATTCCTCAAAAAAAATATTAATAAAAAAAAATATTATAATTTTTTTCCTCGAAATGCATCAACGATGAAACATAGAGAAGTGCATGTAGGATTCGTAATAAATTATATCGACAGACGTTTCATTTGGTGCGTTTCAAAGTTGGTGCGTTTCGAGGAATACCCCGACGCTATATGTTTTTTCTATCATACTTCTCCTTTCCTTTCCTCCTTCTCCTTTCTAAAAAGGAGGTGACTACCGAGATGATGACTAAAAACGAAACGAAAAAAAGAAACGATGGATCGTTTCTTTGGTCTTCCCCTACTCTTATAGACAAACCCCCTTACTAATAAACGTTGTATAGCGTATGTATAGTTACACAACGCTTTGTCTTCTTCTTTCGAAAGTCAAATTACTGAGAAATTGGTGTGTAACTATTCACCTGATATAATACCTACGTTTATTAGTAAAGGGGAAAGACTATCCCTGTACATTCAAAGGCTGTCTGGAAGATATCCCTTTTAGCGATAAGATTACCGTCGTGTCCTGAATATTAATGGTTTGTAAATGAGCTTTGTTAAATTTAGCTCTACAATAAAGCCTATTTTGTCTATCTATCCGATCCATGTAATGTTGTCAACAATATCGTCATTTCGGAGTTCACTAATAAGAGCTACTGTGGATGACGATCACAAACTTGGCAGACTTACAATTCTATTACTTATCGTTATACGTAGACTGGACGAGTCTTATAAAGAGCATTAGTTACGCATCCTTCAAACCAGAAGCTAAGGAATATAAATGTATAAATTCTAAATATTTTATTTCATATAAACCTACATGGGCACTTATGAAACATCAGAAGCTAGGTGCACGGTTCCAATAATTGGTCGTTTCTTAAGAAGCAGATCGCCGGCAAGCAACACCACGGTTCCTCTTTTAAAAATAATTGGCTTTTGCAATGTTTTCAAATTACAGTGTTAATAGATATGGGAGTACTTGGTACTTAACAAAATATAAAATGGTTAGCAAATGAAGCACCTATTAGTTTACAAGGTCTATAGCGTTCTCACATTTTAAAAAGGGTACAATTTAAATGCTCACATAATTTTTGAACCTACCAAAATGGATAAATGCTCACCAAATCTTGTTTCCCTGAAATAGTAATATTAATACCCAAAATGTAAAATATTGGCGACGTAGGACGCAAGAGCGAGCGAAGGGCATCTCGAGGTTAGGTTTGGTTAGGTTACTTTAAACCCTTTACACAGAAATAGGGCCCCGCGAAGCGGGGCTCCGTCGACATAGGATGTGGCATAGAATAAAAAGGAAAATAGGTTCATTTCTACAATACTTTATGAAACACAGTTTGGTGAGCATTTATCTATTCTGGCAGGTATTTCGATTTAAATTAGTAAAATAGGTACTTTTCTGGTAGGCGTTTAAAACAAAAGCCTTTAAAAAATAGAAAATCTATACATAAATAAAATACACAGGAACAGGAAATTTCACGTGGACGAAATCGCGGGCAGAAGCTAGTAATCTGAAACTAAAAGTAAAAGAAATGTAACCATAGCAACTGTGCCTTTTTTTTTTTTTTTGCGGATGGGAAATCATCAAATGACCCCTCCCGCTCTGGGTGGAGCGGAAGGGAGTGTCAGACTCTTACTGACTAAAACCCACCCGTGTTCCTTCCTTAGCACTTTATGTTCCGGGCCAGCGGTAACCCTTTCGGACAATCCCGCTGACCCGGCAGGCTTCGGCCCTATGGGGCCCCTCCTCGATCCTGATACCCTTAAAGTAGTGGGGTAACGGTGTTCTGTCTGTTTTAAAAGGTAGCAACTGTGGCTGACCTTTTAAAACAGACAGAACACCGTTACCCCACTACTTTACACAACATTCAAACATTGCTAAAACCAATAAAATTAGCGCCTCTCACACTCACTAATTAGATGCATCCTATAAAACAGAAAATCATGACGCAACATGAGACATGGTACAATCACTTTCAGTTTGATTCTTACCCCCATAATAAACGTATTATGTCAGACTACCTGACCCGGCGAACTTCGTACCGCGCCGCCAGCCGCCCTGCTCCCGCTTTTTAGGGTTCCGTACCCAAAGGGTAAAAACGGAACCCTATTACTAAGACTTCGCTGTTTGTCCGTCCGTCCGTCAGTCTGTCTGTCACCAGGCTGTATCTCAAGAACCGCGGTAGCTAGACAGTTGAAATTTTCACAAATTATGTATTTCTGTTGCCGCTATAACAACAAATACTAAAAACATAATAAAATAAACATTTAAGGGGGGCTCCCATACAACAAACGCGATTTTTTTGCCCTTTTTTGCTCGATATCAATAATGGCAACAGGTAGGCACTTGAAATATTCACAAAATACTCAGTTGTATTTTTACTTTAATAATAAATAATAAAATTAAAATTAAATAAATATTTAAGGGGGCTCAAATACAACAAACGTGTTTTTTTCGGCGTTTTTGCCTTGTGGTACGGAACCCTTCGTGTGCGAGTCAGACTCGCACTTGGCCAGTTTTAAATCTCTGATATCATCTAAGATATTCATTTTAATGATAAGCTGTAAAGGGCAATTTTGATCAACATGAAATGCACAACGTATCTAATGTATTTAATTGAATATGGAATAATACTGTATGGTTTAAAATAGCTTAGTTAATAACCCATATTTTTTTTGTAATATGTAAAAGATGAAAATGGTTACTGTGGGTTATCCTTAGGAGATAAACGTATACCATCGCGGACTTTTTACCCGACTGCGCCAGAAGGAGGGTTATTTTTTTTCGAGTGTATTACGGAATTGTGTATCTTTTTGAGATACACAATTCCGTAGTACATTAATTTGATCTATCTCGTAAGTAAGCTATAAGCACACAAAAATATGTTTGTTACGACATCACATTACAAATCTTTGAATTTCTCGGCTTTTCTTTACCATAATATGCATGTGTCATACATATAAACCTTCCTCTTGAATCACTCTATCTATTGCTGAAAACTACATTAAAATCCGTTACGTAGTTTAAAAGATCTAAGCTTAGAGACAGCATGAGCGACTTTGTTTTATGCTACGTAAAGAAGATGAATAGTTACACACCGATTTCTCCCTTTCAGTCGTCAGTAATTTGACTTTCAAAAGAAGAAGACAAAGCGTTGTGTAACTATACAGATGCTTTACAACTTAAGGGGGTTGGAATAAAGCCTACTTTTTAGGTTCCTTTACCTTGGGTATAGAAAGGGGTGTAGTTATAGAAGGGTCTGTGTCACAGTTTAACGTGACTTTTCCTCATAGAACGGTAGGAATATCTTAGAAGTCTATTCTCGTGATTGGTGTAACTAGGTTACGAGTTGTGGGTCGTGGGTTCAAACCCAGGCACTCTAATTTGTGTAAATAATTTCATCACCACTGCTCTCAAAATGGTGAAGGAAAACATCGTGAGTAAACCGGCATGTCCTAGAACCAAAAATTCGAAAACATATGACATCTACCCATCACTGGGTTCGTGTGATGGATGACGGCCCACTCCCTCTCACCAAGAAGAAGCCTGGGGGTCTACTCCGAAGTGGTTGATTGTTTTCTGATTCGAATATTGTTGTCCTACTACGAATTAAAAAAAAAAAAAAGGGTAAGGGTTCTATAAAGGTTCGGATTGGCACAGTTTGGTCGGGACCTATAGTCAGTATAGGAAACGAAAGGTAGTAGAAAATGACCGAACATTCGGCCGATACGGTGGTTAACCGCTTCGGAGTAGACCCCCTGGGTCCGCAATGGGAACATTATACGTTGATTATGCAAGATCAATGTCAGTGTGAGCACCTAAACTGGATAATTGCATCAAGAAAGCTACCAAAGCTCCATCCCTATATCTAGGACATCAAATCCCTTACCCTATGAAGCTGAAACACACCTAAAACAATAAAACCATGACGTAATACCATTACGCACAATTACAGCCTACGAATCTCCTATTGTAACACATTCCTGTTCCATCTCAACAAGTTTGTTCCACTTTGACCTACTGACATTCACACTGTGGCCTCGGGCGTCTATCGGTAACGTTACGGAAAAATGAGTGGAGCTGCTGTGATTTATATCTGGTTGGGCAAAATTTGGTAATACGTCGTAATAGTGTATTTAAATTTGGCCTTGGGTAGTGTAATAAAGTTATGGATTAACGAGATTATGTTTTAGTATAAATGTTATGGTTTTTTTGTGCGTAATCGTGCGGTATTCACGCTTGACATAATGAGGTATTAGGCTTCCGTACCCAAAGAGTAAAAACGGGACCCTATTACTAAGGCTCCACTGTCCATCTGTCCGTCTATCACCAGGCTGTATCTCATGAACCGTGATAGCTAGACAGTTGAAGTTTTCACAGATGATGTATTTCTGTTGCCGCTAAAACAACAAATACTAAAAAAAAGAATAAAATAAATATTTAAGGGGGGCTCGCATACAACAAACGTGTTTTTTTCGGAGTTTTTGCCTTGTGGCACGGAACCCGAGTCGGACTCGCACTTGGCCAGTTTCTTTTTTATTCATGGACACGGAAATGGCTCATTATTTAAAAACAATTGACTACCGAGTAGAATAAATACTGACTGAACAATACTATTTACTTTAGAGCAAAAGTCGCAAATCTGAATGTTACTGTTAATTAACAGTAACATTCAGATTTGCGATAATGTTAGCCTGCATCACCCATGCAAAGGCTTTCCCCCATGACTTCCAGCACTTTAGATCTAGGACTAAAGTGGACCACTGGTCGTTTATTTTCTCCAGTTCATCCCGCCATCTTCTACAGGGTCTACCACGACGCCTTCTAGGTGTGTCAGGGCTCCATGTAGTGGTTATTTCGACCCACAGCTCATTGGCAGACGTGACCAAACCAGTTCCACTTAAGCCTGATTCAAATCAGTTCAAATCTGAATTATTTACTTAAAAGCTTTGCACAATTTCTTTGGCCTCAATATCGGCGCATCAACCCATAAACTAGACAATGAAGTTTTATTGAACAATGAGATGTTCAAATCACAGTAGTCAGATAAGTGATGGTTATATTACCAACTTCACTATTATTAAGACAAATTATGCAATAATAATGTACCTACCTATCCAGTGACAATATGATATTGAACTATTATTGACGCTGTTATGCCTTCTTTCGTAATTTTACTTAGGTATTTAGATTTTATGTCGTAACTTTGTGTGTTGTAGGTCACTCCGGCATGATGGATTGATTTTCGGTGATATATTGAATTTTATAATTAACTCAAGCTGACCTGGCGAACTTCGTACCGCGCCGCCAGGCGCTCTGCCCCCGCTTTTTAAATCTCTGATATCTTCTAAGATATTCATTGTAATAATATGCTGTAAAGGGCAATTTTGATCTCCATGAAATGCTCAACGTATTTAATGTATTTTATTGGATAAGAAATATTACTGTATTGTTTAAAATAGCTTGGTAAATAACCCGTAATTTTTTTGTAGGTAATAATGTAAAAGATAAATATGGTTGCTGTGGGTTATCCTTAGGAAATAAACATATACCATCGCAGACTTTTTTATCGATATTTTTAAGTTACACAATTCCGTATTACATTAATTTGATTTATCTCGTAAGGTTTTTAGCCAGTTTGCAATGTAAGCGCACAAACATAATCATGTTTGTTACGACATCACATTACAAATCTTTGAATTTCTCGGCTTTCCTCTGCGATAATATGCATGTATTATGCATATAAACCTTCCTCTTGAATCACTCTATCTATTGCTGAAACTGCATTAAAATCCGTTGCGCAGTTTAAAAGATATAAGTTAACAGGGAGCGGGAGTGACTTTGTTTTATACTATGTAAAGATTATGATAGTTATTATTCAAAGCATGAGTGAACATATCTTCGTTCCATCATATACCTTAACCATCGTATCATTTTAGCAATAAAAAAAAAAGTGTTAACTAGAGAGACCCTTTTCCAATAGTAGGTACCTACAACACAAACGTAAATCGAAAGTTTAACTAAGTAATAAAAAAGGCTCACAGAGAGGTAATGAGAATGGTGGAAGTAATTTCTCCCTGGACGATCCATTTCACATGTAGGATCTATTGAATAAAAAAAAACCGAAAATACGAAAAAAAAAGAAATTCCGAAATCCGAATGATTTGAAATTCGTATTCAAATCATAGTCTAATCCATTTCTCTAGTAAGTAATTTAATTAACATTTCAAATTATAAAAAAAAAAACGTCAAATGCATTGCTACATTTCAAAGTTGTATAATTTCCAAACATAGGGTCCAAACTCCGAGTGCATAACAGAATGAATTCATTGATACGCTTCACAAGGACACGATTACGATCCTACAGACTAGACGATCTGTGTTGGAAGCTGCGTGGATTACAGATTAGTCACCGATCTATTGTTATGAGGTACTCAAATTTCGGGGCTTGATCGATGAACGGTAATTCAGAGACAAGTGAAAAAGCGCATTTTTTTAGGGTTCCGTACCCAAAGGGTAAAAACGGGACCCTATTACTAAGACTGCACTGTCCGTCCGTCACCAGGCTGTATCTCAAGAACCGCGATAGCTAGACAGTTGAAATTTTTACAAATTATGTATTTCTGTTGCCGCTATAACAACAAATACTAAAAATAAAATAAATATTTAAGGGGGGCTCCCATACAACAAACTTTTTCCATTAGTGTACAATTAGTGTATGTGGAGGTAGGTATAGACGCCAGCACATCAAGTTACTACAGTCTGTCAATCAATCAATCAATCTTTAATAGATTTTCAACTATATCGGTAAAGCATAAAATCCAAATTTGATTGGGAAAATTTGACAGTTTCGGGTGACTTGATGTGATGGCGTGTACCTACACCCGCATATCCCACGATATGTTCAAGTTCCATGTAATGGAGGAGATCTTATTGCCATTCATCTTTCAGCCGAAAGACGTCCACTACTGGACATAGGCCTCCCCCAAGCACCTCCACTGCGACCGGTTCTGTGCTTATCGCATCCAACGGGTGCCTGCGGCCTTCACAAGGTCGTCGGACCACCTACAAACAAAACCAAATAACTAATTAAGTGATAACCTATCCTTCGTTTCCAGTTATTTCTACCAGTTGGTTACTTAATAATTATAATGAATGACATAATCGAATAAACGGAAGCGATGACTCGATCAAGGCAACAGATCTATGTCTATTGGAAGATCATGAATTAGTCATTGGATCTATTGTTAATAAAGAATGCTAATAGTCTTAAACCACAAGGTGGGGACACACAGGTGAAAAGGTCGTGATTGTCGGTGAAGGTAACATGATACTTATCTTCGGGATTTTAGGAATGTGAATTGAACGGAAATGTCGAAATGAGGGATGGGTGGAGCAGTACCTTTCTAAAATTGCAAGAATGTCGAAAATACGCAGGCTTGCGGTTTGGGTAGATTTTTTGGCCTTGGCTCGCTGCGTTTCCTATAAAAGGATTAATTGATACATTTTAAAACATCGTGAGGAAACTGGCATGTCCTAGAACCAAAAATTCTAAGACATGTGATATCTACCAACCCGCACTGGGCGTGATAAATTTTAGCCCACTCCCTCTCGAAGCGAAGAGGCTTGTGTCCCAACAGTGGGAACATTATAGGCTGATTATTATACAGTTTCACCAATCACCCTGTAGAATAACTTTCATTTATACTAA
This sequence comes from Oligia strigilis, assembly GCA_951800025.1. NCBI lineage: Eukaryota > Metazoa > Arthropoda > Insecta > Lepidoptera > Noctuidae > Oligia > Oligia strigilis. Next base: position 2,827,007 of record OX637558.1, on the reverse strand, counting down.
TTTATACTTTTGCCAGAATCAAGGTAAATAACAGCAGATATACTTAACTAATTTATTATTATTGGAATCCTGTCAAACATTTCGAAATATCAATTTATCGATGAATTTAAAATCTAATATTTAATTTATCTTACTAGTTTATAATCATAAATAAAATATCCTCAGGTTACATTTCGTACCTATTTTGATGGTTATTAAGTCGTTAAGAATGTGTGTTTGTCCGTATGGACTTATTGTTTCTAATAGATGAAACTGAAACTCAGAGCATTTATTTCAATTAACCATTTACAATCACATTTGAATTATTGACAAGGAGTCGGTCATCAGAAGAAGAAGAATCAGAAAGTTGAAGGTAGTTTCACAGCGTACGATGTACAGTCACGAGCAAAAGTATGTATACGCTTGGCTTTATTCAAAGTCGATTTTCTGCTTTATTTTTGAATGAAATTTTATATTAGTAGGAACATAGTATTTTCGAACCCATAGGTATATGTAAAGTGTCGTATTTCAACGTTGCATTCGTTATTTCGTGAAAAAATCGCAATTTAAAGTTGCCAAGTGTTGACATATTGGTGCTCGTGACTGTACGACCGACGTAACTTAGCGGGCCTGAACATAGGCACTAAGAACTTTCGCGCATGTTCTCTCACTCGCACTCGCCTCATGTAACCATTTGGTTCCTAAAAATCTTACTGCGCAGCCTTCTGCGCAAAGTTCGGGCCCGCCAAGATACATCGCTCGTATTGTACACTTGGTTACCATGAATTTAATAGAAAATACCTACTACACCATATTCACCAGAATACGACATTTCAATTTCTATATATTATTAGCTATTAGCTGATCTGGTGAACGTCGGACCGCCTCAGAAACAATGTATGAAAAAATTTGTTATTTTTATAAAAATATTTTTTTGTAATTTTTTCTAAATTTCTTTTTTTTTTTTTTGTTTTCTTCATGATATGTTTATAAGTTGTTATCTTCATAATTTTAATAAAGCGCTCGTCACTTCATGAAATAGAAAATACTACACACCCTATTCACCAGAATACGAAATTTCTATTTCTTACTAGCGAATCCGGTGAACTTCGGGCCGCCTCAGAATCAATGTATGAAAAAAATTGTTACATTCATGTTTTTTTTGTTTCGTAAATTTTTCCCATGTTTTAATAGTTATTCTGCTATTCGGGGCGGAGATAAATCCAACAAATCGAAGATCATAAAATTGGTACAGCCGTTCTTGATTTCTAAATGGTGTAACTAACCCGACTATACAGAATTTTGGTGGTAGTGATTTCCTCGTTTAAACCATTAAGAAACTTTTACTACCAGAAAACAGGTTTACTAACCATCACATTTTATTCAATTACTAAACTATTAATTAAGTCTATCAGACATTAACTATCATCTTCCTACCACCAAAGGTCACAAGCCGAGTCACAGAGCAAGCTAGTGTCAATAATTATATGTTCAAGTAAATTGTTTTAATTAAAACGAATTGATGTTATCGCTTATGTGTATATCCTTTAGTATTAATAGTTTTGTAGTCCTACTACAAACACTCTTGATTTGAGACAAAATAATAAAAAACAATCAAGAAATATCCCCGACAAAATATCGCCCAAAATCAGGCGGCGCAACATGTCTTTTTCTTCCATACTTCTCTATTAGTCGATATCTCGGTATTCACCCCCTTTCTAACCATTATCATCATTCACCCATCGTTTCAAGAAATATCTATCAAGTAATTTAATTTATGGTTTACAGAAGAATCTCGTTGGTTTAGCGGTTGCAAGCGCTACTGCTGAGTATAGAGTCGTAGGTTCGATTCCCGGGTCGGGGAAAATGTTATTGGGTTTTCAGCTAGAATTTCTCAGTAGTAGCCCGTACTGTGGATTTGTGTCCGGTTAATGGTAATAACCTTGGCGACCTTGTGAAGGCCGCAGGAACCAGTTGGATGCGAGAATCACAGAACTGGGCGAAGTGCGATAACGAGCGATATGTGGGTGTAGGTACAATTAACGCCATCACATCAAGTCACCCGAAACTGTCAAATATTTCCAATCAACTTTGAACCTTATGCTTTAACGATATAGTTGAAAATCTATTAAAGAAATTTGACAGATTGTAGTACCTTGATGTGCTGGCGTCTGTACCTACATCCACATACACTAAAGCCCGGTTTCCACCACGAGAGGAACGGACCCATTAATTACTTCGTTAAACTCGCAAACACAACTGCATACTTGTATTTTCTCCAATGGTGGAAATACAAGTATGCAATTAACTGTTAACAGTTAACTGCATACTTGTTCATGTAACTGCATACTCGCAAACGCAACTGCATACTTTTATTTCCTCCAATAGTGGAAATACAAGTATGCAGTTGCGTTTGCGAGTTTAACGAAGTCATTAATGGGTCCGTTCCGCTCGCGGTGGAAACCGGGCTTAATGGTACACCTCTGCTTAACCGTTTTCGAGAATTACAAGCGTGATGTTATGTAATGTTTAGAAGGTAAAAGTGAGATAGAGCGCCCTCTGACTATGTTGTGCGACGATGTTCGCAGGGTGACTGGTAGCAACTGGATGAAGAGTAACTGTGGATCGAGTAACAGATAGGAGAGGTCTCACTCTCATACCAGTTCTTAGTTAAAGGCTGATCATCGTGATGATCCTAATCCTGCTTTACTTTTAAACGTTGATCTTTCTCTCTTAATTTTAAACGACCGAAGAATTGGTTGCCTATCTACAGTAAATGTGTCAGTACTTTTCAAAACATATTTATCTGAGAAAAATATTTTTGACGAATGCGAAATTTATTATAATACCAATTTCAACTCAAGTTCAAACACACTATTAGGTACTTTACCTAACACATTAGAGTTAGACACTTAAGTAGAAGACGTCAAACAAGTTGTTACAAAATATTTGGCCGAGCGCGCCGAAATAAAGCGAGGTAAAGCGGCAATCATCATTAATCATCTCACGCGCTGATTGTGAATAAATTCGCACGCCTCTTGCGACTGAGTGACTGAATTGAGAATTTTCGGAGCTATTTTTAGATAGTAAACTGTCTCATTTTATTTAGACAAAGCTCAATAATAAAGCAATGAACAAAATTGTCAACATTTTTTTTTTAAGCTTTAGTACGAGGCTTTTGACTACGTTGTGTGTTATTTTATGTCATTTTTATTTCCTATATACGGATATAAGTACAAATTATAGGATACAACGTATTTGAGTAAAAACAGCATGTATTTATGCTGTTAAAAGCGTAGTAGCAACCGCCAAAACCTTCATCGGAGCTTTATAAGTCCACTTAGCATTATAAAATCGCATTCCAGGATTATTTTGCTAGTTGGGGTGAGTTTGTTTTTGCTAGGAATTGACAATATTGACAGCTCACTCCACGCTCACTTCACCTAAGTTTTCACGGTGAGATGGTTACAGAATCGCACTGCTGAACTTTATGCCCATGTCACTTGTGGTCGGTGCGACACGTTTTTTTTCATTCTACCCTGTCCGTCATCAGGCTATCATTCGCAGCTTTTTCTTTCATCTTCTTTGGTTTTCGTCTATTCTAGGGATGTATAATAATAATAATATTAACAATTTGTTTTTCTATCTATCGAATAATTCCCTAGAAAAAAAAAACAATTTGAGCAATAAACGAACGAAATGAGCTGACCAAACTTCACATCCATAAGGCGTCGCGGCAGACCCCGTAGAAGATGGTGGGACGAGCTGGAGAAAACGAACGAGCAGCACGCGTAGCATGAACACTTCTACCTCTACGAAGAGAAGTCACATTGCTTTCTATACAAAGTGACATTTCTTTTCTTCATTTTTGACATACCGCCTAGAAATCTTTCTACAATCTGTCATTTTGTCTTTCGTTTCAAACGATCTTTGTCTAGGTCCTTTTATATGTAGACTATTTCAGAAGAAAGTTTTCTATCCCAACTGTCAAAATCACATTGACAACTGACAGTTGTCTACGAGATTTTGTAATCGCCACAGACTACAAAATGCAGTAGAAAACTTTGTACTTGACGGCCACAAAGTATAGAATCAAAACCAAAAAGAAATCCTATGACAACAAAGAATTATTATGTAAAAAATGGTTGCCTGTAAAGTCGGTTTTACGGGCGAAGATTTTACGTGACAACGACCGATCATCCGATCATAGTTGAGTGGGAGAGAGACGCAAGGCATTCGGCGGGCCTCTCTCTCGTTCGGTGACTCATCGTAACGTTACCGAGCGTTACACTTTTTCATAAGTGACTCCCAGCCGCAACCTAATTTAAGACGTTGTCACGTCAAAAGAGTGAATTTCGTTAAAAGTGCAGTTGACTCTTTCTATTTTGCTGCCGTCGTACTGTCTACACGGAACGTCATCTTTCTCTTCTTTCTTAGTCTGTGGTCATCTTTGTCTACTCTTCCGTCGACAAATCGGTGCTCATGCTACGCGTGCAGTGGTCCACTTTAGCCCTGGAAAGAGCTGAAAGTCATGGGGAGAGCTTTTTGCCCAGCAGTGGGATGACGCAGGCTAACAGTAACACAATATACCTACTATGAAGGTCTAGAACGGACATCACACTAATATTATAAAGATTTTTTATATACACATTGACATTGATGAATTTTATTTAGACAATGACATGAATGTTTACTTTGTAAGTAATTTTTATTATTTTTTTTTGTTTAATTATTGTGAATGTGAGGACTATGTGGGTCATTTCTTTTTTTCCTTCTTAGTTTTAATCATGATCTGGCAGTTTGAGTAGTTTATGCGGCCTACCCAAATGTCCTGTCTTTGGTATTGTTCGTCGAATCGTTGAGCTCCTCAAGTTCTGAGTTGAGCTGCACGATTTTTGACAAATGCGTGCACTGATTGGACAGGTCCGCTCAATCTGTGTGGTTCTTTCCTCAAAAGACCATTTCAGATACCAATCTACATGGTCTTCACACGATCTGACCAAGATTTTGTCTGGACTTTAAAAGAGACTGTGACTTCTGAGTTTGTTTCGGCCTTTCTTCTCAGAATAGTCAGTAAGGAAACGCCGACCTCATCTAGTTTAAAAAAAAATATGATTGACGTGTAAAAATGTTTGTACAAACCTACTTGCAGAAATAAAAATCATTTATCATTTAATCATTTATCATTTAAAGGCGAAAGTTTGTGAGTGTGTGTGTGTTTATATGTTTGTTACTTCTTCACGCTCAAACGGCTGCCCGGCTGGACCAATTTTGATAAAATTTTGTATGGAGGTAGCTGACACCCTGGATTAACATATAGGCTACTCTTTATCCCGATATTCCCATGGTATCGACATTTACGTGGGTGAAACCGCGGGGCGCAGCTAGGACGGCCATAAACCCCGGAAACTTTTAGCAGCATGAAATTAAAGATTACTAGTTACAAACATAACATTTTACAACCAGTACACAATTTTCAATTACAATTTACAATATATTTTTTTTATTCTAAGAATGTCAGATTCTCAGTCCTAATACATTTACATTCAACCTTTGGCCCTTAAGTCCTTGATCTTCAGGAGACCTTTAACATGAAGACCAGCATCTCAGATTAAGTTTATTGCTGACATCGGTTTTGCACTTGATTTTGCTCGTTGAAGTGCAAACATTTTTTCTTTAATTTTTTTTTATGCACGGTTCTCATAAAAAAATTTAGTGTATTAGATTCGTTTTTTTTTACTTTGTGTGGCAATCGTTTTCAAAACGCTATGAATGGTAGATTGTCACTTTGTCTAGCCCCCCTGGATAATGTTAGTACAGAAATACGACACTTAGGTAATTCTTGGTTAACCGAACCAGATTATTGCTGGGCAAGGGGAAAAGATTAAAAAAGAGATTGTTCACTTTTTTTTTTAAAAGATCAACACAACAACAACACACAACAACAACACAACAACAACACAACAACAACAGAACAATAATTATGGGTCTTGTTGTGGTTAACTCTTTCTGTTCAGAAAACAATGGTACATATGTTCGTTCCAAAATGACCATTGAATAACAAAGTAAAGTCAAAAACTGAAATTATACAATTACAGGTACCCCAGACGATCAAAATTGCTTAAGCATATTAAGGATCGTATTGCTGTGAAAACTCCGTACATACAGGCCGTACCTACATCGTTGTGTAAAGTGACGTATCAACACAGAACAGGCCACTATAGGTACATACATATAATTACAATTAGGTATATTATCATCATCATCTGCCTGCCTTTCCCGCCCACATTTAACCCGTCTGCCTTCAAAGCAAGAGTGAACAGGCATCTTCTGGGCACACTCGTTCCATCATAGACCTCATCTATCGCTTACCATCAGGCGTGATCGGGGTCAAGAGCGGGCCCATTTAGTAATAAAAAAAAAAAAAAAAAAACTATGTTGGGGTGGGCTTCCAGTCTAACCGGATGCAGCTGAATACCAGTATTTTACATGGAGCGACTGCCTTTCTGACCTCCACAACCCAATTACTGTGTAATACGATACCCCTTGATAAGACTGTAGACTGACTGACTATACAATTAGGTATATTATATTACAATAATTATACCTACTTATGTTTTTGATAAAATTTAAGTAGGTAAGTAGTAAAATTGCTTCGCAATTGTAATTTTTATACAGTTGTATGAAATAGTTATAACACTGCAACTCGACATGAGGTTTCAATTTGCCTCAGGTCACAGAATACAGACAGACTTTATCACCAGGTTATTAGTAAGTGAGACAAGAGTCTATGTCTTAACGTTGTGTAGGAATGTGACCTTTCACAAGCTATTACTTCCAACGTTATTGTTACACGCCTCATCGCTGTGTCTCTATCGAAGGTAATCACATTTTTAGCTAACATACGAAGATATGAGTCAGTTAAAACGCCTGCGAACCTTGTACTACGAGCACTGGTGGCTCAGTGGTTACACCAACCCCCGCCCCCCCGCCGTTTAGACTTTATTGGTCGTGGGTTCGAAAAATGGCAGGCGCTTTACTTTGCGAAAATAATTTTTTTGAGCAGTAGTGATGAATTGCTCTCAAAAACGGTAAAGGAAAACATCGTGAGAAAACCGGTATATCCTAGAACCAAAAATTCGAAGACATGTGACATCTACCAACTCGCGCCTGCCCCGCGTGGTAGATTACAGCCCACTCCCTCTCGAAGGGAGGAGGCCTGTGTCCCAGGGGTGGAAATTTTATAGGCTGATTATGAATGCATGTGTGTAAGTATAATGAGCTACTTCATTACTTATATAGGTCGTGATGATTTCAAAGAAAAATAAGCCTATTTTATTATGAAACCCTTTGAATCATTATTTCTGGTTCTTTTTTTTACGAGAAGAAAGCTATTATGAACTATTTACTAATTCAGGCCATTTCATTTTCTTGCAGTGGGAACATATTATAGGCTATTAGCAGGTGGTATTCTGTATTTTCTACCTAACCCCATACGAAGAAGGCGAGTTTTTTTTTTTCAAAATGTTCAAATTGCTAATGTTTGTTCACTCTATTATTGGTGCCATTCAATATCGCGCACCTAATTACGTAATTTGACACTCTCTTATTTTATTTAAAATCGTGTATAAAGTTAAGTGACACATAGTATACCTACCTACTTCTTGTTACAAATACTTCGGTAGAAATATATAATAATAATAATAAAAAAAATAGGGCGCTGGTGTGTGCCTTGGACTCGCAGCTCAAGAGTTTCTTCGAGAGCAGCGAGGATCTCGTTGATACACATTCGATCCTGTACTGTGCGGCTGTGGCGGCATGTCGTTTAGCTAACGTCAAATTCCCAAGTTGTGACGGAGCTATTCGACCAAAGCCAGCCGTACTAGCCTGGCAGCGCAGGATCGAACGTCGTATTGATGGGGCCAGGGTACTCATCGGCAAACTATACTGCTTCAGGGAGGGCAATACACGACCACGTGTGATGCGCTTTGTAAGGCGGGCATTCTCGGGGACTGAAATCAGCCCTCGAGAATACATGTCCCGTGTCACAGAGCGCATCGACTTCCTGAAGCAGAAAGTTTGTGCATGGGCGAGCCGAATTCGGCGGTATAAGCGGCGGGTTGATCGATACACGCAGAATCGCATGTTCCAGAGCGATGAAAGGTGGGTGTATAGAGCTTGGGAGCGACCTGAACAAAATGTGACAGATGTATGCCGCCCGGATGATGCCGCCACAAGTGCATTCTGGTGCAGCATCTGGTCGGTGCCCGTCTGTCATACTGAGGCTGACTGGATGCAGGATGTCGAGCGAGTGTGTGAGTCTGTACCAGAAATGGAAACAGTCCTAATTACGCCATCAGACGTTGCCAGAGCGGTCCGTCCGTTACCGAATTGGAAATCACCGGGACCGGACGGACTGCACAATTTTTGGCTGAAATGGCTAATTTGTTCACACACTTGCCTGGCATCTCAGTTCCAGTCATCCTTAGAGTCTGGGTCGCTACCGCAGTTTCTAACAACAGGCGTTACCCACCTGCTCCATAAATCAGGTAGTCCCGCGGAACCCAAGAATTATAGACCGATCACGTGTTTGTCGACGGTTTATAAACTTCTTACATCTATTTTGAGAGCGAAAATTAATACACACATTGAGAGTAACTCGGTTATGTCTGCCTCTCAAAATGGATGTAGGAATGGGTCCCGCGGTACTAAGGAGCTACTCCTCATAGACATGGCCATTAGCCAACAGGTTCGTCGATCCCGCAAGGATCTGTCGACATGTTGGATAGATTACAAGAAGGCCTACGACTCGGTGCCACATACATGGCTCATGAGGGTGCTGGAGTTGTACAAGATAGATGCAACTCTACGCACCTTCCTTGAGTCGTGTATGGGGCAATGGAAGACGGTCCTTCGTTATCCAGGATGTCGACAGATCCAGGGGAATGATGAGCCTGTATGGATTAAACGGGGAATATTTCAGGGCGACAGTTTGAGTCCACTTTGGTTTTGCTTAGCCCTGAATCCTCTAAGTACACTACTGGAGGATTCAGGTCTAGGCTATCGGTTAAAGAGAGGTGGTCAGGTCATATCTCACCTCCTTTACATGGATGATTTAAAACTCTTTGCCCCCAACAAATTGCGTCTGATGGAACTACTGAAGGTAACTGAAACTTTCAGTAGCGCCATCAGGATGGAATTTGGTGTGGATAAATGTGCAGTCATGCATGTAAAGCGAGGGGAGATTATGGAATCCGAGGGAATTCAACTCTCCGATTCCATAAGCCTCAGATCCCTCTCCTCATCCGAAAGCTATAAGTATTTGGGTATGTCGGAAGCGTTAGGCATCAACGACGCTGACATGAAGCAATCGTTGAAGGAGCGCTTCTTTTGTCGCCTGAAGAAGGTATAAAATAGTCTTCTTTCGGGCGGAAATAAGGTGCGCGCCTTCAATGGTTGGGTCATGCCGGTTTTGATGTACTCTTTCGGCATACTCAAATGGACTCAGACCGAACTCGACGCCCTGGATAGAAGAGTCCGTACACTACTGACGGCAAACCGGATGCATCACCCACGATCATCGGTGATGAGACTGTATATCCCGCGGAAGTGCGGGGGTCGAGGCTTTTTAAATGCGAAGACCCTCCACAACCGCGAGGTGTGCAGTCTCAGGGAATATTTTTTAAAAGCCGAAGTGGGTATGCACCGTGATGTTGTCGCAGTGGACAAGGGGCTCACCCCGCTCTCCATGGCTAAAGAGAACTGGCGCAAACCTGTAGTACTTTCTACTGATGACCGCAAGAAGGTATGGCAAAGCAAGGAGCTTCACGGGCGCTTCTATCGGGCTCTTCATGAGCCCGGTGTAGACTTCTTAGCGTCCGTATCCTGGCTACGTTTTGGTGACCTTTTCGGGGAAACTGAAGGTTTTGTCTGTGCAATTATGGACGAAGTTATCTTAACGAATAACTACCGGAGACATATTATGAAGGACGGGACGGTTGACGTGTGTCGGGCATGCCACCGTCCGGGTGAGTCTATCAGACATATTATCTCTGGTTGTTCTCGTCTGGCTAACGGCGAGTACTTGCACAGGCATAACCAAGTAGCTAGGATTATTCACCAGCAACTTGCTTTGAAATATAAACTTGTAGATTCTGAGGTACCGTACTACAAGTATGTGCCCGACCCAGTTCTGGAAAATGACCATGTCACATTGTACTGGGATCGGTCTATCATTACTGACAGGACTATTGTTGCCAATAAGCCTGATATAGTGGTGATAGACCGATTAGCGCGCCGCACAATGATTATCGATGTTACCATTCCACATGACGGGAACCTCGTGAAAGCTGAGAAAGAGAAACAAATTAAATATCTCGACTTAGCTCACGAGGTTGTTGACATGTGGAATGTGAGCTCGGCTATCATTGTGCCGATTGTCGTATCAGCCAATGGACTGATGGCCGAAAGCCTCGATCAACATATATCGAGGCTCTCGTTAGGCGGTTGGATCAAGGGCCTGATTCAGAAGGCAGTACTCCTCGATACGGCTCGCATTGTGAGGAGGTTCCTGTCTCTGGAGCCCTAACCACCGGTAGCTTGGACCCTGCTCCCGACACCGGCGGATCGCTATTTTTTTATATTTTTAAATGTTTTTTATACTTACTTTTATTTATTAAGAAATATTTAAAAATGTAATTAGATAAGAAAAAAAAAAGACGAATAAACGAAATAATAATATTCCACAACTATCACACAACGCCGTCTAGTCTCAAGCTAAGCAGAGCTTGTGTTATGAGTACTAGACAACTGATAAACATACTTATATATTTCTAAATACATACATATATAGATAAATTACACCCAGACACAGAACAAATGATCATGCTCATCACACAAATATTTGTCCTGGGTGGGAATCGAACCCACGACCTCCGGCATAGCAGTCATAGTCACTGACCACTAGACCAACAGGCCAGTCACCAATATATTTATGAATGTGGGTGAAATATTGAGTGCAGTTGGTCACACACTATCACCCCGATTATGTTAGTACGATTACTTCATGTTACCATTGCAACCTAGTAGGAGGAACTCGGAGAGACAGGCAGCGAAATAAAATGCAGGAGACTGTCGTAGGTTGGCCGTAAGGCACTGGACGTACCCCAGGTGTCCGCAACATAACCGCCGCACCAATCGTGCCGCCAAGAGTAAACGAATATATACATTACCTATTATATCGCTACTTCGCCTTGGAGTGTAAATGTGGTGCTGTTCCACAAACGATGGGACACTTAATATCATATCCTACGTGTCCTGTCAGCTGCACGTTACAGGAACTAATGGACGCTAGAGATGACGCCAAACACGTAGACGAATTCTAGGCGGAGTCCATTTAGATTGTTATCGACATGTTAAGTAGAAGATGACCTTTAAGACATTGAGGCCGGGGCGCGACAGGCCAGGTAGGAGATGGCGGGAAGAACTGGGCAGATTCCGCAAAAACCGGAAGGAGAACGCCTGCTCCGGCAAAATATGGAAGGAGTGGATGGAGAGCTTTGCCCAGGAGTGGGAGAGCACAGGCTAAGACAACCAAAAAATTACTTTTCTTTATTGCTGAAAGCTCTTGATCTCGATCACGCCTGATGGAAAGCGATGACTGAGGTCTATGATAGAACGAGCGTGCCCAGAAGATGCCTGTTCACTCTGTCTTTAAAGGCAGACGGGTTAACGATGGAAGGAAACACAGATGATGCAAAGAGTTCCAGACTTTGGCCGTGCGTATGATAAATGTGGAGAAGAAGCGCTGAGTACGACTTGTTGGGATATCAACCAAATACGAAAAACTAGTCAAATTATTTTTTGTAAAACAAAACATTCCTTATAAACATGCATCTTCACATCCTAAGTACACAATGCTCATTATCATCGTTCTCAGAATCCATAACTACATACAACAACATGCTTCTGTTTTAGTAACTGTTTTCTATTAGACATATAATTATGTCTGGGAATCAATGAAATCTCTTTATGTACTTATCTTGGACAGTTAGAATTGTACTAAATGGAGTGGTTTGTTTGTTAGCAATGATAGATAACCTGCTGTAATACGTAATTATGATTATACTTATAGCTTCTTCTGTTATATTACATCACGCCTCTATTCTCCAAAGGGTGTGGTAGAGGTGGACTTATAGTACACCAACATAGCGCTAGTTATGTTTAAGTCCCGCCCCGACCGCCGACTGCCCCGTTGTACTCGTGGTTGGAAGCGCGACTGCTGAGCGTGTCCTGGGTTCGATTCCCGGGTCGGACAAAGTGTTATTGGGTTTTCCATTAGGAATTTCTTAATAACAGTCCGAAGTTTGGAAGTTGGCGGTTTATTACCCCGTGCCTCGGAAAGCACGTAAAGCCGTTGGTCCTGCGCCTGATCTCTCCCCGGTCGTGTCGGATGGTCGTCCCATCGGACTATGAAAGTAAAGGAACAGAGGGTGTACCTGTGTTTGCGCACATATTTGTGCACTATAATATCTCCTGTGTACCTCGCTAATCTCCATTGAGATTGGCCACCGTGACCTAAAACGGTCGGGGAGGCTATTATTGTGTTTAAGTCCCATGTAGTAGGGGGCAAGCCTATTGCCATCAACCGCGTCCAAATCCACTGACTACTGAGAAATTCCAGATGGAAAAACCCAGTAAAACTTTGCCCGACTTGGAAATTTTATAAATACGCGTAACCTATTCATATCCCTAATCCACCACGCAGGCGCAGTGAGGGTTGGTAGATGGAGGGTGGTGTCACAATCATGTCTTCGAATTTTTGGCTCTAGAACATATACCGGTTTCCTCACGCACTCACTCCTTGCAAGAGGAGTCCTGTGTCCCAGCATTGGGAACATTATAGGCTGTTTGTGCATATTCATATCCTATTATATCCTATATTACCGTGGACGTCCACGTCCATATTTATATGGAAATACATACACGTTATAACTTTATCGTGAACGGAAATTTAATAGAGTCTTCATATATATTTCCATTAGTTTCCATACATTGACTGAGTAACATCAAAAAGTTTAATGATAGTATGACATTGAACTATAAGCACAAAATCACTTTTAGTAATCTCAATAAATTATGGTTCAATCATAACTTTAGTTATTAATCTCATAAAAAAATATGTGAAAAGGAAACGATTTTAATAATGGGTGTGCATCGTAATATAATTCATCTCTACTCAGACTCGTTATAATTTTAGTGTGGGAATTAAAAAACACAATTATTTTTAATTGGTTTTTTTTTGACGGTGGCCTTTGTAACGTTCTACTTAATAGAAAAAAAATGCATGTCAGGTTTAGTGACAGCTTGGGTTTAGTAAGTACGTGAGGAAGTGAGTTTGTTTTCAGGATGTCCCGAGCAAGACTTTTTGTTAAAAAATGTGCTAAAATTGGTAACAACTGTTTTATCGTTGTTTCAAGGACTTCTATCGAGACGGAAGCCCAGCTGACAACTGTTATAAACATAATTAATTCCTGATTGAGTTTTTGCTAATGAATACCTATGTCACTTGAACTTTCTCAATGTCAATTTCCTTAGGATAGTCCAAAAAAAAAATGCAAATGAAAAGCATGTTTAGCAGAAAACATTTTTAAGCCAATTGGACGATAATTCCTGCACCAGTATTGTAGATTCTAGTGTAATATTTCAATCAACAAGGGATTCCTTCGTCCTACAGAATGATCTATCTTGATCGATGTGAAGATGATCATCTAATGTGTTTTTGTTACAATCGCAGAAGCGGAATAAATACTTACCTACTTATAAATCTGTAATGAGAATGACATAATTATCTAAGTTATTAAGGTAATGCTATAAAATGCAATTTATGTTTCTGAAGGTTTTTGAATGGATATTGATGTGTTTTATTAACTTTGTAGAAGTGATGTTAAAAATAATAATGTTATTATTTGTTAAAGCTTTTGATGTCCTACTGCAAGGCAAAGGCCTGCCCTATATCTTTCCACTTCCCTCTTTTTAAATGTGCTATGGACCCATGTTAAAGGAGTCAAGCTCATCCTGCCATCCCTGTCTGAGCCTGCCGCGATGTCCCTTGCCATTAAAAGGGATCCATTGGGTAGTAGGTTTCGCCCATTGTTATCTGACATACGGCAGATGTATCCTGGGCTTTCTTAGTAGCGTGCCAGCTTATTAATAATGATTATCCTATAAAATATTAAACGGTAAAGGAAAACAACGTGAGGAAACAGGCATGTTCTAGAAAAATTCGAAGACATGTGGTGACATCTACCAACACGCAATGGGCCCGCGTGGTAGATTGCAGTCCACTCCCTCTCGATGGTAAGAGGCCTGTGTCCCAGCAGTGGTAACATAAGACATTCGAGGAGTAAAGGCTGATTATGCTTATGCTACAAAATGTTATATGCTTTGCAAAAAAAGTCGTACCTCCTCCTTTTCTTTTTTTTCTTGAGTTACCAATTTGTTTATTAGTCATACCTCTGATTATGATAAGCTCCTTGAAACACTAAATCATAATATAATCAGAGAGAGATGACATTGACCGTAGGCGGGAAATACGCTGTGATAAAGAATAATAACTAGGCATCAAAATTATGATGCGGCCTTAATGCTAATTAGTCAATAGGATTTTAAACACTAAGTTAATTAATATCTGGAAAATCTTGAATCAAACAATTTTGATTTCAGGAGTGTTTAAAAAGAAAGATCAACTTGAAAAAGTTACCTTTACTATATTAAATCTACACTATTTTAATATTCTCAAAAAGAGGATGTCAAGCAGATGTTTCAGATGAAAATATTGTTCCTCAATACGGAACTTAACACAGTCTTGCAAACATTTAGCCTTACTAAGATATGCTGTGTAAGATATTTTAGACAAAGCTTTTTTTAATCCTTAAAAAATAAAACGATCTTCAAGTTTTCCTTACATTTTAACACGCCTGTATTTGCCAAAGGGCCCTCTTCGTGGACTGATTAATTGTAGCTCTGAAACCCTTTAAAGTTTTTTTTTAACCACTGGTGTATTGCAATGTTTCAAAACGTATCTAAAGTTTTTGCATTGATTTTTTTAAAGCCTGATACTGTAAGTAAGTACATAATACTGAGTACTTACATGATACAATAATTTGACCTAAGGCTTTGAAAATTATATAATTATGACTGTATCAAAAACTGAATTAAGTCTAACTCATAATGACCCAGTATCCAAAGGAGAAATACCACGACATGTGCTTTTTTACAATTGTTAGTTAACTTATTGGGCTTGGACCAAAGATCCATACTTCTTTCGAATATCTTTTATTTTCGGCAAGTATGTACCTACTGACTAATAAGGTACAAAGTCGATTATTTTCATCTCTGATAGGACCACCAAAAAGGACCACATTTGTACCAGTGGCTCGTCACTTGCATCTCCTTAAACGATGTAAAAAAAATCATAGCTTTCTTATTCACTTCTTGGTGATGTATATACTGGATTTCTGGTTAAAAATATTCAAAGTTATTTTGATCCTAAAAAGACACGGATATCGATAAACCAAGATGGACCACATGTGTAGGAATTAGCATATTATGCTAGACTAGTGTTTAGCGTAGCCTTGTACCAAGATCCAAAAACACTCATAATTTTCATAATCTTGGCATTTTCCTGATGTTGCACTGGATTACCGGCTAAAACGGGTCAAAGTTCCTTTGATCCTTATTAGACTGGTCTTTTGTATAACCTTGTGTGATGATCCAAAAAAACACTCATAATTTTCATAGTCCTGTAATTTTCCTTATGTTCGATTGGATTACTGGCTAATAGGGTGTGTGGCTAATGAGTTCCTTCGATGCCTACCAGATCAACAAAAATACCACATATACGGGTATTTGCATATAGATTGGTCTTCTGCCTGACCTTGTATCAATGATCCAAAAACACTCATATTTCATCTTCCAATCATTCCACCGAAATGTCATTACTTACGCAAAAAAAATGTATCCATAGTAATGTTTGTTAAAAGTGGCATCATTATGAACTAGAATGAATTTTGTAATCCTCCTATCATCCAATGTGTATATATATGCTGGCTGGGCCGTCGTTGTTACATTCAAGTGTTCACCTCCGACCTGACAATATGAAACTGGTAAGTCGCGATAGTCGATTCAATTCGTTAGACGATTTAATCGAGTGGGCGAGAATCGATTTAGGGAGTTACCGTGATGTGTTTATTGGATTTCGGGATTTGTAATTTATTTTTCGTGCGGTGGAAGTGATTTAAATTTTATATATTTTCTTAATATGTTTTAAGTACTAGTGGTAATATAAAAGGGATTTAGTTTTTCCGGTGATTTGTTATTTTTCGCAGTGTGCGGTTAAAAGTGTAACGAATTTAATAAAAAAAATTAATACATTTCCGGCACACAATTTTAATAAAAGTATCTTCTAATTATTATTATCAAATCAAAGATCATCATAATATAAATTATTGAAACAATTTCGACAAACAAGAGAATCCTGGTGCGGTTATGCAAATAATTGCACCATAATTCCGCACGGGCGAAGCCCCAAAATATTGCTAGTATTTTCAATTCATGCGCTTAATTCACACCTAATTATATATACCTGTCTAAATTTTTTTAGCTTGTCTTAGATTTAGTGCTTGACTAACATATTATCGATATTTAGACGGAGCAAGTGCGCTAATTAGTATTTAAAAACACCAGTTTTTTTTTAAAGCCTTATGCAAAACTACAAATATTGTTAACTATGTATGTCTACTGTGTGTATTAAAATACCAACTTTTAAAAATGTACGTAGTTTTAAAAAAATATTTAAAAAAAATCACCAAGCATCTAAAAATAAAATGGGAAAACACGGTAGATTTGTTAAAACACTTGTTTCGAATAGTTCGCGTACTTGAAGCGGTGTCAAAATGTAAGACAATGGGTGGGACGGCGATAGCATCTGATCTATTGCACACTTGCGCAAGAGTCGCACTTGTGCAATGTTAATGGTCATGTATCAAAGTTCGGAGCACATTGAGAGGGGCAGATAGTGGGTCCGTATAAAAAAGTTTTATTAAAAGAAAAATATATAAGTATATTAAATTAATATAAGTGGGTAAATTTGGTTTCACGCAAAAAAAAAAACTAAAATGACATTTCCTACTTTAAAAAACATTTACTGTAAATATAAAATTTACATCGCTAATCCTCCTCCCTAGAAATGTCATTAAAAAATATTAATAGGTATTCTGGCAAAATTATAAAAAAATTGCCAGAAAAAGCATCGATATTTCCTCTCACGCGTAACCCCAAAAGACGTAAAAAATCATTATGGCCTAAGGGAAGGACATACTAATTAAACTTATGTAATTCGACTATTGTTTGACATGTTAACAATGTATTTAATTTTTTATGTATTATATAACTAATGAAAAGGGGATAATATCACAAGTATATGGATCTTTTCTCTCTGAACACTGAAGCATTTCTTATTATGTCTAATTGCTCTTTTGTACGATAATACCATGTCTTTCATTATAGTATGTATTTGTACTACTTATAACAAAGTAACTCATGGTTTATAAAAGCTTCATCAATTAAATCTGGCGTCGACAAATTGCTCTCTTGTAAAAAATTGGTTGGCCAAATCTTTATACTGTGGCCAAAGTGTCAACAACCAATTTTGTGACTTGACATGGTAATTGACGACAAATTAAATTGAATTGAATAAGCTTTACAAACTCCTTGATGTTACTACCTAAGCTTTTTTAAGTGAGAAGAAAGCCATTAGGTTTTCTTCCCACTTCAAACCGTATCTAATCTTTATTTCAACACGTGAGGTGGTACATCCCTCGTATCTTTTTTGGCAATTAAAGTAAGGAAGTGGTGAAAGCCGGGCGTTTTGGGAGTCTAATGTAATTTAGACGTTCAAAAAATGCTGATTCTTAGCTTAATTAGAATTTGCCCCCTAAATATTTATCTAACTCTCCAATTTCTTCTCCAGCTCCTGATCTCCGCTCTCTTCGGCTTGGCCGCGGCCGGTTACGCCCCGCAAGCCTACCAAGAACAGTCCAACCGCCCCCAGGCCTCCTTAGAGAGGAATGCCAGGATCATAGCCCTGGACTCTGATGTCAAGGAAGACTCCTTCAGATACAACTATGAAACTGAGAACGGAATCAAGGCTGAGGAGCAGGGTCATGAGGTAAGTGATCATCCTACTTCCTACTATTCCTACTATTAATATTATAATATAGTCACACTGATATTATACAGGCGAAAATTTGTGAGTGTGTTTGTATGTTTGTTACTTCTTCACGCACAAACGGCTGGACCAATTTTGATACAATTTGGTATGAAGGTAGCTGACACGCTGGATTAACACAAAGGCTATTTTTTATCCTAATATTTCGACGAGATTGAGACTTATGCGAGTGAAACCTCGGGGCGCTGGTTTGGTCTCTTCAGGGAATCAGGCTTTTTCTAGTTCAACGAGATAATTCAAAAAATTACAGCTACGTTGCTATATCTTGCGTCAGGAGGTCACAGGATAAGAATATTGTCATTTAACGTGTTCAACGTTGAAAACGTTGAAAAAATGGAAGGATTATAGCAGAACGCACAAGAATACTACATATTAAGTAATGCTGATGCAGCTGCTTCTATACCCTAATATTTTCTAGCCTAATAATTGTACCTACTTTTTCAAGATAAACAGGATACTAAAATATCCTTGATTTAATGATCAAGGATATTTTAGTATCCTGATTATCTGAAAATAAAAGAGATTTTGAATGAACATACATTATCTAGTTCTTAATAACCACTCAAGGTCCATCTGCTCAAATAGTAAAGTAATTTGTATAAAATGGTTAATAGTAAAAGCAGCAATCTAATTATTTAAAAAAATACAGTCACTGCACACCATCAGAACTATATCAATTCTTTTAAAGTAAAATGACATACGTATGACAAATAGCATATATTGATATCTATTTCTGAAATTGATTCCTTGAACCAAGGTTTTGTTCATTGTCCCAAAAAATATGTCAATTTGCCTAAATCATTGCCATCTCGTGCCAATATTGTGTACTATTGTTACGTAAAAATTAAGCAAACGTGCATATGGAACACTCTTAATTATCATTATGATTAATTAAAATGACATTTAAATGAGGCGACTAGTTGTCTAAAAAAATGTAAAAGACATCCGTTTTCCCAAAAAGTCCTGAAGTTTTGTCCCACATTCTAAAAATCCTGAGTCGTCCCAAACAATATGCTTCCTTCGTCCCACATTATAATTTTAATTATTTTATTCCCGATTCGTCATAATTTATATTAATTCACTGTCGTGCCATCGACACGACGAAGAAGAAGATTTGTCACAGATTTGCTAATTTTCTCAAACAAAATGTGACACATGTCGTATTATCCGCCAAAGTAATGACTAGGCCAGGCCTATGAGATAAAAACGTAATGTTATTAGGACACAAGTGAATGTCGCCCATCCTTTCAATTTCATCACTTAGTGCCTTACGACACCTGTAACATGGGTGGTCTTACATGGACAATAAACTTTATGACTGATGGGCACTTGGGCAGTAACAAATTAAACTTTTACAGCTTGAGTCTTCAATTAATCATGACTATTTTGTCCAAAAGGTCAGTGGGACACATTTCTTGAAAAGTTTATTTCTGAACACGAGTTTATTCCTAGCTTGTTCAATAAATAGGCATTCATTTTAATTTTTTGCCAGTTTCCCACTAGTTTCTAATCTCGGATTTTTAAAAAAAATCATAACCCGCCAATCAGGCCGTGTGTGGGTTGGATTCCTAATTATTGCATTAAAAATAAATATCTAACAAAAACAATAAATATAGAAATAGTCGCAAGGTCTTATAATCGTGTCGTATCCGTCCCTTCTAAAACATCTATCAGTAGATGACCTAGTAATCTTTTTCTCAACGGCTCGCCCATATGGAGTTATTCTGAAAGGGCACTGGCCAGTTAGGAAAGGTCAGTATTATGCAAAATACTTGCGGTTCCTAAGTTATTCGGTTTGGGGGCCTAAAAGGCCACTTTGGCAGAATCATAAAAGGATAACATAATGGACAGTTAACTGTTAAGTTAATTGTATCAAATCCCGTTTGTGAAGCATTTTTCAGTTATTTTTCTTGTCTGTGCTAAAATACCAATCTGATTCAAATCCAATCCCAATCTCTTTGATTATACCTACGTAGTGCAGCTAAAAAAAGAAAAACACGGACTGTCTTCGCCATATTACGATTCATAATGTTATCCTTTTATGATTCTCCAAAGTGGCCTTTTTAGGCCCCCTGTTTGTTTGTCCGTCTCGTTTGTACTTATGCGGTTTGTACAGCCACAAGCATAAATTTCTTACTCATACGCAAGATTCAAAAGCTATTTATTCCTCCTAAAGTATTGATAGATATTTGATGGTGTTGAAATAGGTATTCTCTCAAAGTTGCTCTTTTTATTTCACGAGAAAAAACGTTTTGAATTTTGCGTAACTTATTATTGTAATGTTAATTATTGACCGACATATCCTAGAACCAAACAGTCGAAGATAAATGTGACATCCACCAACCCTCACTGGGCCCGCATGGTAAATTACAGCTCACTCCCTCAAGAGAGGAGGCTTGTGTCCCAGCAGTGGGAACATTATAGGCTGATTATGTAATTATCGAAATTAAATTACCTATCTAATGTAAAAAAATTCAGATTTTTTTTAAATAATCGTGAATTGCTTGATTAACGAACATATGTCTACGTGTTACACTGTATACATACGCCACCTGCTATGGAATCGAACCTGTAGACTGTTACATAACATCGAAAGTGCATATGTCAAACTTTTAGTATTAGTCAATCAGTCTTGATAATATGATTGATAAGCACTGTCAAGTAGGTATATTTAAAAAAAAATACAAATTCATCCTTCTACGTATTTTGCAAAGGTTAATAATAAATTCAAGTCTAAATTGTTTCTACTAAAATACCGTCAAAAGATCAGTGTTTAGACGATTAATAAAAACTATTATTATTTATTAATCAAAACCTTTCCATCCATCCCCTTATCCCTCTCTTCTGCTATTTGTGGACCGTCCATATGAAACAAGTCGATTTCTTCCCACCATCTCCTCTTGGGCCTGCCGCGATTCCGTTTCCTGTTTTTAAGGACCCACTTTAAGGTTTTTTTAGTTGTACAGATGTAGCCAGCCCAGTTACATAAAAACTAAACACATTATAGTTTAAAGTGCTAATGGACAGCTGTCAGTAATAAACGTCAAAATGTCAGAGTTAAGACCAAAAACTTGACATATTTTGACAGGTCTAGATCAAACAGATTGACATGTTTGAAATAGTTTTTATAGACGATTAGTGCTGTTATTAGGCATTTAAATATTGATATAAAACTATTTAATAGTATGATTAAATTGTTGAAGATAAAATATAATATCATTAGCAGATAGATACTGGCGGATAAGAAGTTATGTGGTCATAAAATTATATGTTAATGTGACAAATATGTAGCTGTATTATTGTTTTTTTATTATTATAGCTGTTTTAGCACTTCATCGTCTTGGCATTTATGGTTTTAGGATCTTTATTTGAGTGGAGAATGAATATAAACTCATAGATTTGATTTTGCACGTCAATAACCGATTGTATTTTGAATATTAATCGCAACAGTAACATATAGGCATTTATATAACTATAATCATTAATATCACCAATACAACTCTATTTTCATTTGATTTTCGCGACCTACCTTAGCGCATCCCCCCTTTAAAGAGTTGAGGTCTCCACTTTGAAGGTTATTCTCATAATAATGATCATCTATCTCAGTAAAGTGAGGTCAAAAATTGACCTTCCCGAAAAGCCACAAAATGTCAAGGTCTAAAGTAATAACAATTGTAATTCATTCAATTAACCTCGATCCTCAGTGAACGTTATAGTGATATGTAATAACCTACTGAGCATCTATTATTGCATTGACATTTAGATAATAACTATTTAGACCATCCGTCTTAGTCAAATGTGAGATATAAACATGGGATTGGAGTAGAAGGACTAATTCAAAATGGAATTATTGTTAAAATACGTTCTTTTCGTGTATTATATAGTAACAGCTATATTAGGGATAGAATCCTAAGCTTCATTTACAATAAGACAGCAAGACTGGTTTATAATGTTATAATTTATGATTTTCAATAGATTTTTAGACCAAATGTTCTTTGAAATATTCTAGTAAGGAATCTTGAAGTAATCAAAAAAATAGGAGGAAATAATAATAATATTCGTTTATTGCGGATCACACACAATCCTTACAGCATTCGTAATAACAACAACTTACAAACTATGTTAGTAAAACTTACAAACTAACCTATCGGCAACTAATAACTACGTGACTCAACACAAATGTAGACACGAGCCTCTGCACCCAGTGCCTAATAAATAATGACACATCAAAATTTAGGCATATGACAGAGAATTTAGTAACTAATGAGTCACTAAATTCTCTTATTTGTCATACAGTATCTAATAAATGCCAGACCTAAAAAAAGAAACTCGTTCACATAGATATGATCAGCTCCTAACATCTTTCACGGTAAATGCTAATGGTCTGGATGACTTACGGAAGACATAGGTCAGACTTTTATGAGCCATAATGTTCTTAGAATCAACTATCGCTTAGTTTAGCTTGTCCAGGTATTCTCCTAAACTAGTTATATATGTCGGTCTAAAATCATAGTTGTTCTAACCTTTTGAAAATAAGTCACTGGTATGATTGTATTTAGTTGATATCGGACAGTAGCTAAAGAGTTGGTAAAGATTTCCGGGAAAGTATTTAACGCATACCAAAATTTTCATAGATGTACTCTGTACTTAGTTTGGACCATGTCTGGCTGGGCAGTTCCGATTTTTTGCTAAACTTTAACAATTTCACTGCCTCCAAAACAGACACAATAGTACTAATACACTCCCCGTGTTCCAGATATGGGTCACTGCATTAGGCAATGGTAATTTTTGGAGAAGACTTTGTGATAAAATGAACAATATCATAAAGGTTATATTTACATCCAAACACATTAACAACAACCAAGAAACACATACTCACAAAACCCCTTTCAACATTCCAGGCTGACGGCATCGAGGCTCAGGGTGGTTTCCAGTACACCGGTGACGATGGCCAGGTCTACTCCATCAGCTACGCAGCCGGTCAGGGTGGTTTCCAGCCCCAGGGTGCCCACATCCCCACCGCTCCCCCAGTACCAGAAGAGATCCTGAAGGCTTTGGAGCAGAACGCTCGTGATGAGGCCGCTGGCATCGTCGATGATGGTGAGTTGAATTTTCTGAAACGTTTAAAGATGGGTTTGGTTTGATTGGGAGGACATCTGTTGGAAGTTTTGGGAAAGGCAGAAAAATTTGCTGGACGAATCTTTTTGTGTTACCTACTGCAATAAGTCAAGACGACAAGTCCTAGGTTCAGAAAGACGTCTTCGGGGTTGCTCTTATTTAACTTGAAGTTAGATATTCAGATTGCATGCAAATTCGATCGGAATTCTCTCCAAAATGATCGCAGTTCATTTTCTATATCAGATAATAGGTCTATTAATTTAATTACTTAATTTTCTGTTACTACCCATTAAGATCTTCTTACACGTTCTCAAATTGGTTATAGAACACTATACACCAGCTGCTATTGACATTAAATGGCTAATTTGTAACTAACTCCTAATAACAAATTACTTCACACCTATTACAAGTACATTCCTATAGACGTTAAAGATGTCTCAAATTACATTAGGATGGTTACACCTAACATAGTAAAGTCCTGACAGCTGGTGTGGTGTTGCAAGTAGTTATAAATCATGCTTTATCTCAATCTAGACGGTTCTGGGAAACGAAATCTACTTATAATGGACAGAGAAATAACGGTGAAGATAGACATGACGTGGAGTTGACTTTAGATGGTATAGATACTAAAAACAAAAATATACTTACTCACTCTGATTGATAATGGCATTAAAAAAATTTAAGATAATGTTCTTATACTAATACCTACTAGCTTCTGCCCGCGACATCTTTCGCGTCAAATTACACCCTCTTAGGGGTGGAATTTTAGTGGATACCTACTCTTCACAAAAAACACACCCTCCAAATTTCATGTCTCTAGGACCAGCAGTTTAGGTTGTGCGTTGATATATCAGCGAGTCAGGACTTTGTTGCCGTTGTTTTGAAACAATTAATAGTAAAGGCTGGCCATGAGAGCAGTGGTGGCCCAGTGGCATCGGTTCCGACTCACGAGTTGTAACTCGTGGGTTCGAACCCAAGCAGGTTTTATTTCATCACCACTGTTCTCAAAACGGTGAAGGAAAACATCGTGAGAACCGAAAATTTGAAGACATATGACATCCACCAACCCGCTCTAGGGCCGCGTGGTGGATTATGGTCCACTCCCTCTCACAGCGAGGAGGCCTGTGTCCCAGCAGGAGGAACTTAATAGGTTGATTGTGTTAATCTTTAACATGGATAAAGTCCATGTAATAAATAGCCAAATAACAACAGAAATAAATGTAAATGATATTCAATTTGAACACAATTATGGACATAAATTAATCCGCGATGCAAATACATTTCCAGAAATCCTTTTGTGAGCTCACCTCGTTACGAAACATTACTAAGCCCCCTAAAATAGCAGACAAATAAGCAAATTGCTTTAGAATGGCTTTAGACACAGACTAATAATGACTATTAGTAATCACAGAGGGCGCGGTAATCTGTGGGAAATGTCACTCTATATACACGTTGTGTGGCGCGTCTAAATGTCTCTGTTAGTCTATAGTTTAGAGGGCAATACTGTTTATTGAGATGAATTGTTATTGAACCCGTTTTGGTCATATAATGGTTTTTGAAGGTTAAGAAACTTATTACTACTTAAAATAAAAACTACTTATTGTTTACAGCACTTTTAATAGTAAAGTAATCCGAAAACGGACGTTGTTTTAGCAGAAATGATTAATTCTTCTATACTTAAATAATTATTTTCTGCTGTTTTCCTGAAACTATCCTGGTAAACTGGTTTATCATAGTTACTAATTTAGAGCCCATAAAAATCAATTCCACAATCTAGTCGTTAGTGTCTAAACACACTATGCCAAAAGGTGCGCTACCGAAGTTTGGCATGATTACGCCTGCAATGCTGCGTCAGTAATTCAAATAGCATTACACCTAGTTACAAATCCCATCCCACTTCTGCACACCTCCATTCGTAAAATAGCGTGAAGATTCACAATAAAACCAAAATTTAAATAACAAAACATCTATAAATAACTTAACAGAATCACCTGCACTAGTACACTGACCTTTACAAGATTACCTAATGACCCCTCACTATGACCGTTAAGAATCACCCTGCATTTGCACCTTATTTCTTAGAAACTAACGTTCAAAATTATTTGGCAAATAGCATGATACGCTTCTTAAAGCTTCCAATTTTAAAATACAGTTGTGTAAGACTTTATGATTTAAAGGATTAGGTTAGTTTTTGCTTGTGTTTATCTTAGAATAAGGTTGTAAATGATAATGTACGGGAACTAAAGTTTGCGGGGGATAATAGCTACTGTCTTACTGAACAATAGGTCAGTGCAGTGAAGGGAATGTTCCACGGAGATTCTAAGGTCATGTAGAGATTTGAAACTTTGAAATTCGCAAGTGGTGTTGGTTTTTGTGGCCGGATATGTATGCAAGATGTATTGTGGTCCGTTTTGATAAATAATTTGTAAAATGCCGAAGTTTTTAATGATACAGGATACCTGTAACATAAATCTCCGGTTCATGGTCATCCTGATCGTGTCTCTTGACACCAAGACACTGATAAGTAATCGCTTGTGAAGTCGAGTCGTTGCGATTTGTTAAGCAAAATCACAACGATTTGACATTAAAGTGTTAGGGAGACAGGAGAACAGGCAAGTTTGGTATCGGCTATTATTTTTGTCAACGCTAGAGAAATTATAAAAAAAATCTCATATTTGAACCATTAGCATCATCGTCATGGTCAACAACCAGTCTTACCAAGGAGTATCGTATTACCCAGTTACTAGGTTGCGCAGGTCAGATAGGCAGTCGCTCCATGTAAAATACTAGTATTCAGCTGCATCCGGTTAGACTGGAAGCCGACCTCAACATAGTTGGGTAAAGGCTAGGCAGATGATGATGATGATAGCATCTAGCTTCGTCATGGGCAGCCTAATTTACCAACTGCTGAATATATAGGCCTCACCCCTTTTATGCCATGCTTCCCGGTCTTTTCTGTAAAAAACTTCACCGTTAAAACTGTGGTGAAGTGAGCGTGAAGTGAGCTGTCATTCCACTTGATGCTATACGGGACTATTGAGCTTCTTTAGTTTTGAGTTGAGCTCCACGATTGCTGACAAATGCGTGCACTGACTGGACAGGTCCAATCAATCTGTGTGGTTCTTTCCTCAAAAGACCGTTTCAGTCATCGATCTACATGGTCTGACCAAGATTATGTCTGGACTTTAAAAGGGACTCTGACATCTGAGTTTGTTTCGGCCTTTCTTCTCAGAGTAGTCAGTAAGGAAACGCCAACCTCACCTAGTTTTTTAAAATATGATTGACATGTAAAAGTGTTTGTACAAACTTACAGAAATAAAATAATAATTTATCATTTATTGCCAGCTCTCTAAAAGCTTATTGAACTTCAATTTTCACGATGAGCTTTTTCAGAATAGATTGGCAGGTCTTCTTATTGGAATACCAAATGACATTCTACCCAACAGACAATTTCCTCAACAAAGTGTTCCACCATAGCTTAAATGTCAGTTAATTACAAGAGAATGTACCTGTGGTCTATAATTTTAAAAGACATTAATGTTATTACAGACTTGTTGCAATCTTTTAACATTTACGGTGCAGGTGATCGATCAGACAGCAATGAAATCTTATAATTCATGTTTGAAAATACACTGTTGTAACAAGCAACCTTTATAATAACTGTGTAGATATAATGTGCAGAAAATTAATTAAATCCTTTAATTAGGTGTATTTTAAATATTTATTTAAATATACTTTATAATACCACAAAAGTACATAACAATAAATATTGCTAGGTACATACTAAATATAAAATTCACGGCCTTATCGTTATTAAATACATATTACTCTCAATAGTTTTACTCTGATTTTGTCACAATTGTGTCTTCATTTGGACAATTTGCATTATTATAGGGACTTATACCTATTAATTTTGGTATTTATAAAAGCTTTAATATAATTTTTCTCAATTTTCCAGGTCAATACAACCCCGGCAAATACGGAGACGCCCCCAGCGCTGGTGGTGCTGCCTACGGCCAACAGCCCCAGTTCGCGAGAGCACAGGCTTCCGCTGTCTTCAGACAACCACCCAACTACAAATACTAAACATCACAATACCATACCAGTATCTAGCTATATTTCATTTTATAAAACAAACAAAAATACCTATCAAGTAGAGCAACTTTTGTATCATTTGCATTACTCACGCATGTCAAGTAACGACCTGCCGGTCGATTCTGTCAAAATCTCACCGTGAAAACTTAGGTGAAGTGAGTTTGTTTTTGCTAGGAATTGACACTATTGACAGCTCACTCCACCGCTCACTTCACCTTAATTTTCACGGTGAGATTTTTACAGAATAGCACCACTGTAGTGCTATTCTGTAAAAATCTCACCGTGATAACTTGGGTGAAGTGAGCTTAAAGTGAGCTGTCATTAGGGTCAATCCCTAGCTTCAGGTGGAATGACAGCTCACTTCACCTAACTTCTCACGGTGAGATTCTAACAGAATCGACCGCCTGATTGATGAATATAATTTATATGAATTACGCACACTAATAACGCGGTGATACAATTCGGAAATGGAACAGGCGCATAATGAGACGATACGAAATATGCTCTACAACAATTTTATAATAAGGCTTGTCTGTAAGTACATTTTGACACAATTATAATTGTGATATTTGAATAAGAAAACAATATTCAAGAATTAGTATTACGCCAATAGCTCTGGATATTTTCGCACGTCAAAATATGCTTACAGATAGTAATAAAATTAAAAGGCTATCAATTAAAATGGAGTATGATAACAATAAAACGTGATGTGTATACAATGTGTAATCTGATCTAAAGTCATAATGGTTACCAGTGAGAAGTTGTGAGGGATGCAATTATTTATTCTATGAATAAAAACTTATACTTTTTTCTACAATATACCTTTGATTTTTATTACAACTCCTATTGTCTAAAAAACACAAAATGATACACGCATAAAAACACCGGTTTAAAGCGCTGTATAACACACATGACATAGTTAAAAGCGCTTATTACAGGATTGCCAACTTATTTAGTTGAAAACAACACATTAGTTAAATAGGTACATACTTAATAAGGAAATTAAGCCTAAACAATGCGTAAAAAGGAAACAATGACTTATCAACAAAAGATTTTCCGAATATTCAGTTTATTGAATTACCTATTTTAAGAAACACTTTAGATATGCAATAGATTTAAACCCCATTTATAAAGATAAATAAATATCCTTTTTTTTAGAATATGCAACATGATCAAATTTTAATTTACAAAATGGAGCATCTCCTCTAATAAAACAAATAATTTTTAAAGAAAAAAAAAACAAAGAAATAGAAAACAAAAAAGAAAAGAAAATACTTACGTTTATTTGCGGTACACATGATGCAATAAAGAATATTAAACACAAAAAAAATAAGAAAGGGTTGAGAGAAACATCATAGAAATAATGACTTAATTCTGTACCTTTGTTTTTTAAATCTCATGATTACCTACATGATTATGTGAAAACCTAAAAAGTAATCAGACTAAGAAGATGCACCACTAATAAAAACCATAATGAGATACTTTTGCAACCATTGTTAGATGTTACGACCTTGACATGAGGATGTACTTAGTCTGTGTTGTTAGAAATATCATAGTGTTACAATATCTTACTGACGCATTAAATTATATGACTGACAAGCACGTGATAGATGAGGTTGTTTGAGGAATATATGGCGCAAGTAGAACCTTAACTTAGCCTCTACTAGTGGCGATTTAAAATGGACAATAAGCCCCGCTGTAACACTACTGACCAGCCCCCTAATTTCGAAACACACTATCGATCTCAATCTGAATCATTTTGAAGCCTATTGCTAATCCATTGCTTCATAAGTTCGAAAAACGTGTCTGCTCAATAATGTAAATAACGCAATGAATGTTGTTGAACTGTCAAAATGAAACCCATTGCTACTGATAGTGTGTTACGCAATCACCCCGCTAGACATCAGACTTTCAATCACATACCGAAATATTTTGAAGGAAATTGCTAATCCACTACACATATGTTTGAAAAATGCATTCGTTCAATTCAGTAATGTAAATACGCAATGAATGTTGTTGAACTGTCAAAATGAAAAACATTGCCGTTGTGTGTTACGCAATTACCCCGCAGTTGTTCTTCATGGCATGAGCTAACCCCACAGAACAATAATAATATGTAATACCTCTATGGTCTTTTCCCAAAGTATGAAATCACTACATAGTATAAAACAAAGTCGCTTACCGCTGTCCGTCTGTCCCTATATATGCTTATATCTTTAAAACTACGCAACGGATTTTGATGTGGTTTTTTTAATAGATTTAATGAATCAAGAGGAAGGTTTATATGTATAAAATATGCATATTGTAGTAGAGAAAAGCCGAGAAATTCAAAGATTTGTAATGTGATGTCGTAACAAACATATTTTTGTGCGCTTGCATTGCAAACGCTGGCTAAACCTTACGAGATAGATCAAATTAATGTACAAAATTAAAATCTGGTACCTACCTATTGTGTCCGTTATAGTTAAAGGTACAGAAAAACAAGTCACGGTAAATATAGCTGATGTTGTCGTTGATGATTTTTCGTCAAGCTTGCAAAATGGAAAATTTGTAAATTCACAAACATCAACAATTGGTACAAAAGCTGGTAGTCTTATAACTTATTAGGTACACTTTGCCACCGGCACTTTCTTTTGGTGCCTCCACACCGGAGTTACTTTTTGTAGAAGCAACATTAGCAAGTGTTAGTGGGCAACAACGGATAATATAAAGTTAAGTTAAAGTTAAGTTAAAGTTAAGTTAAGTGTAAGTTGGAAAATGTTGCTCTACAACAAGTAACTTCGGTGTACACCATTTTCCAACCATCCCTATTTCAATAAATCTATTCAATTCAAAACAATAACATGAGATACTCGTAGCATTATAAGGGTGAGTATGAAGACAGAATAAATCTAACCCTTGCACACCCCCGATTTGTGACATACCTATACTCCATTTATAATAGCATTAGAAAAAAGAGGCTCGCAGAAGCAGGAGTACGAAACCTTTTATTTTCAAGTTAAGTTCAAACGATTTTAATAAATAATGTATGTGCTTTTTTGTAAGTAACAATGTAT
Source organism: Oligia strigilis (assembly GCA_951800025.1). Lineage (NCBI taxonomy): Eukaryota > Metazoa > Arthropoda > Insecta > Lepidoptera > Noctuidae > Oligia > Oligia strigilis. The sequence goes on along the minus strand of OX637558.1, from coordinate 2,796,470 downwards.
GGCATACAATAAAGCATATTCCATCCATCTACTCGTCACAATGCTTGGATAGGTACATAAAATGAAACAATTTTTAGTAACAATCAGTTTATTAAAAACAACTTTATCACAATGGCATGTCCTTATTATGTTTTTAACAAACCAAATAAATACGACACAAAACGCTACTTGACTGATGGTGACAAGTCATAATTTTAACTATAATAATTTAGAATGCCAGAGGATTAACAAAAATACACTTTCGCAAGCTAAATACCAACTATAAAAACATTTTCCAGAGACATAGAAGTGTGAGATGAGATTTATTGCTATTAAAGAAGAGAAAAAGTTTTGCCACCTTAATGATATAATGGAGATGATAGATGTTCCATTCCCACTTATTCATCATCCTCTGATGATGATGATGAAGAAGTTTCACCAACGTTAATAATAAATCTTTCTACAACATTATCCATTATACCATCAAGTTGGCAAAACCTTTCCTCTTCTTTAATTGTATGAGCAATGCAAGATTGCCATTTCTCTGCAGTTATGTTTATGAGTGCTTGCCGCTTCACTTCTTCTAATTTAAAACTTTTATTGTTTTGGGCTTACATACACGCTACATACCCCTTCATTTGAGCCCAAACTAATTCTATTGGGTTGAGCTCGCAGTGGTAAGGGGGGAGGCGCAATACTAATATATTTTTTTTTTAGCCATCTCATCTACAGCAAACTTTTGGTACAAATGTTTTATTTGTTTCACTTTTTCTAATAAAGTGGCCCTAAAGTCTTTTTCCTCAAAAGGAATATTTTTGTTTTTAGCCACTCTTGAATATCTGCCTTTCGTGTGGCTGTAGTTGGCAGCTTCTCCACTTTCCTCGAATGATATGGCGCATTATCCATAACAATAACAAACAGCACCATTCTCAATTTTTGACAATATTAATTTGAACCACTTTTCAAAATTGTGTGCATCCATTTCAGAATGGTACTCTCCATCACCCATTTTGGCTTCAAATATTAATTCACCATCCATTAAAAACCCTTCTGTAGATCCTGTGAAATGAAATAAAATCAAATCAATAATTGTGCACCGGTGGCATAGATTACTTGACTGCTGGAAATAGATCACAACCTTTAAATAGCAACCGAAATTGACTGCAACATTACTGTCCTTGAACAGGTAAATCTACTACCATAAACCCATAATCTACCCATAAACATCTTTCTCCGAGGGGAGGCATTAAATTAAGACTTAATTTCAGTGACAACGGAGAGATTATTTTATTCATGATTTGTTATGTAACAATGGTAAAGTAATTAAAAAAAATACATATAAATCAAGTTTTACCAATATGGCCAATGATAAGCCGCGTTCCTTTTCCAGTTAGCTTGCAGAATCTTGTCCAACGTTGGTAACTCATTATCAAAGAAAAAAGAATGAATTTTTCTTGGTATTCCACTTAACGTAATATCATCATAATCATCAGATTTTGAGTACTTCCGTTGACGAGGATGTGGCGATTGCAGGCGACCTTCTGTATTGTACTCTTTGAGTACAGTATAGACTGTTGCACGAGATATGCCTATAAATTAAAATTAGTAATGTATGTTATTACCTTACAATGCATGTTACTTTCAAATTTTGTAAAAACTGTAAGTTTTCCGAACAGAATAAAATAAAATACATTTATTTTTTAAGGTAGGTAATCATTTTATGATCCTTACCCGCAATTTCTGCAGTTTTGTTAATTAACTGCGTTCTATAAACAGGAGTACCTTCGGGCCCCCTTAACATCTTCATAAATATTTATCACTATTCTTTTTTCTGTAGAACGAAGCGGTGTTTGCTTTATTCTATTTTTCTTAGGAGACAATATTTTAACATCGTGATCTACTTTGGGGCCTCGTTTTTTTCGCTGCTGACACTGATCAGCGCTACTAGCAGTTCCAGAGCGCACATGTTGCGCTTGCAAGCCACTCGGGCCTGCACCGGGATTGTCCGTGTCCATAGTTCAACAAAACGCACCGCTTTGTACGAACAACACAAAACTAACGCTAATAACGATAACAAAACAATAACAACAGAAAAACAGTAACAAATAAGAACTAAACCACGAAAATTCAGCAATAACAAGTATCCACAAGTGAGTGAATGACAATTTGACAACTGCAGATTATTTACGCAATTTGACGTATGGACGGATGATATCATAAACCGACAAAATAAAAAAACACGTGCTGCCACCACTTAGAAGGGAATATGTAACATTTTAGATTTGGTAGAGTTATAGTGACATGAAAAACGTTCCGGGTCCTGTCCTCCCCTGCTTCTTTTAGATTTTAAACCTTGACACGACAATACTTTATGTAAAAACTAAATAATATTAAATGAAAGCCTTGTAATTTCAGAAGGTAGATAGGTTAAATAAGTACAAATAAGTGTGACAGCTGTTACTTAAATTTATTATATTTAACTCCACACCAATCTTGACTGTAATAATGTTTGTTGTACTTTTATTACAAAGTGTGCCCCTAAAAGAGTCTTTTTTAACGTCTGTCTAATGCTATTGTAAATGGAGTATATATGGTTATTAGTTTACGCAAAATGCAACGGAAGACGACTTTTTCCTCTGAATAAGAACATAGGAAGTGCTGAAATCGTTTTATCATTAGGTATACATCAAAACAATACCTAGGTACTTAAAAGGAATTTATTTTATAAAACGCTTGCGTAATTTTTTTCGTCTTGTAGCGCGTGGTAATATTTTTTTATCGAGAAAAAATTATTATTTAAGTGGACTATAAAAAGTTCGCATATATCATGTAGTTATTCATATTATTATTTTTACTTACCTATTATAGGCCTAAGAGCTGATGTTTCAATAGTCAGATAGATAAGTTTTATCTGAAGAACGAAAATGACCTGTACCTATTCCCGTTGTCCCCGTAGGCCATGTCCCCGTTAAAGGGGACAAAGGGAATTCAATAAAATAATTAAAATTACTTTGACAGTTTCTTTAAGTAAAAAAGCTGTCAAACGTCAGTCACTATTCCTCAGATAAAAGTTATTTGACTATTGAAAAATCAGTCCTTAGTCTTATTAATTTCATAAACAGTCTTATTTATGAAATAAATGATAATTAAATTTATGACTGACACCAAAATATTTAAAATAAGCATTAGCACTTGGAAAGTTGTGGAACCATGATGACACGTGTAGCATGAGTTCATGAGTTCACGTGTAAGTTTTTGGTAAACTAGCTAACTATGAATTGTGTTAGTTCGTCGTCAGCAAGACAGATGGCGTTAGTAAGCCTTGCGCTTACGCTGGCTTGATCCTTTGTAAGTTTCTATGGTATGTAACAAAATTATGTTTGGATGGTTGCTCTTTTCATGATTGAGGTTTATAAAATAAACTTTACTAACTTTCAGTGGGTTTATAGCTGTGATCTTCTTTATTAAATCATTCTTACTTAGTATTAACATTTTATGTAGATATAATTACATTGGATAACTACTTATTTCTAAACCTTAAGAGCTAATATCCAGTCATATTCAGTTTTGTAAAATAATTATAATATTTGTCAATATTTGAACTGCAAGTCTGACCTCCTCAGACCATACTCTTGTGTAGCCATCTAGACTTTACTGAAGCTTTCACTCATCCTTGTACAGACGCCAGCACATCAAGCTACCCGAAACTGTCAAATTTTCCCACTCAACTTTAAACCTTATAATTGAGTGATAAAGTTCAAATTATATTAAAGACATTTGACAGATTGTAGTAGGTTGATGTGCTTGCGTCTGTACCTAACATTTTCACCATTCATAAATGTTCTTCAAACTACTTTTTCAACGTCCTAAAATTGACAAAAATTACTACTGAGGAGTATAGAATCAGTACTGATAACCGCTGTTTGAGTTGAATCCTCCCTGGTGATTCGCAGATCCGAAACCATTGCCTGAAGATCCGAAGCCGTTGTTTTTACCACCTCCGTTCTGATCCGGATGGTATTTACCTGATGAAGGTAGAGAGTTTAGAGAAGGAAACAGTTTTAAAATTTCAGGAATAAGATAATAGGCAATTTTTACTGTCTTTCTGCTGAGTTAAGCTTGGATTTCTTAAGATGGGGTAGCCACCACGTAGTGGTCGCTATGACGGTGAGACTTTACTGTGTTAAAATACTCTAATTGTATTTATTTTTGTGGCAGTTAAATTAGGTGTTGGTTCTTTAATATTATTGTTTTAAATTTTATTTTGCTTACCATCATCAAAGATGCCAGCAGCCTCATCCTGTTCATTCTTCTTCAGCGCTTCCAGGATAGCTTCAGGAGTGGGAGGAGCAACCGGAAGGTGTTCGCCCTGAGGCCTGAAGCCACCTTCTCCTGAGGTATAGGTTATGGTGTAGGTGATGCCATCGTCGCCTTTGTAGGAGAATCCACCCTGGGCCTGCGCTGGGTTGCCAGCTTCTTCAGCTCGGATGCCGTTTGAAGTTTCATAGCCGAAGTGGTAGCCTGGAAGATGTTTGATTAATTTAAGATGCGATATAGATACAACAAGGAAGTGGTTGAAATCAGGAATAATCCGGTACACTAAGATTAACTTTGTGAATCACGTTAACTTACTTAGATCAAAATAATGTCCGGTTTATGGTCAGCTGATCAGTAAATAATTGTTCGTTGCCAAATATGATCCCTGGGTATTTTTCTAAAAATGGGTTTACTATTTTCAGACCTTGATTCATTACATATTTGTCTTTTATCTGTCACATATTTGTCTGTCTCCGACTACGGAGGGTATATGAATTTAACCAGTATGTATGTATCTATGTTCATCTAATCCTTCATAACTTCAAAAATAGGTACTTATAATAATTTGACAAGTGAGATATCGTTAGAAGTGTCTTGACTACTCTTGACCGTCCGCTGGTTAAAGGCTATGTGATGTCACACTAAATTCAATATGGTGTCCTATAAAGGACATAAAGTAATGAATTTAAAAATAAATATTTTGGGATGGTGCCTTGTTGGGTATCAAAGGAAACGCTTAATTAGCACATTGCAAAAATATCTAGACACGCGGCAGCGTGTCAAGCTAAGTTCAAGCAAAGGAAGTGGCTAGCCAGCGCCGAGTGTAATATTACACGAACCACTTGGTGCCACTTTTGATAACTATATTACTGAAATAAGTCCCAAATTAATAAAATTAAAAATAAGTCTAAAAACTAAAACCCGAACACTGAAAAGGATGAAACAAGAATGTACCTTCGCGTGGTCGCATGCCGCTGTAGTAACATACTTATAAGCTATGGTAGTATGCGACCACGGGAAGGTATCTACTTTCTTGTTTCATCCTGTTCAGTGTTCGGGTTTTAGTTTTTAAACTTATTTTTTTAAAGTTGAACAGATTCCAGGATACTTTCCTGAGTATCATGAACATTGGCACAAGACCGAAAGGAATGGGATCATTATGATAATCATTTTGTGCAGCATTGGAATATTAAAGGCTGTGAGTGATATTGACAATAATCGGGTACACTGCTATGGAGAATTGAATGAAAATGACAGTCGGGACCAACGGCTTAACATGCTTCCCGAGACACGGAGGACTCTTCCACGGGCCAACCGCGGCAAGCTTAGCTTAACCTGATCGATCGACCCGTGCGGCTGTTATTACTTAGCCACAAGTGTCATTCGTGGATCTTTGACAGTCGTTACGGGTCGTCAGAAGCCCGAAAGTCTGATAACGAGTCTTACCAAGGGGTTTCGTATAACCCAGTAACTGGGTTGTGGAGGAAATGGATACATTTTTAACGAAAGATAACAGAAGCACTTGTAGCGACACAAAAAGTTGTAACAGTACCTACCTACAAGCAAAAAATGTGAATGGGTTAATTTAGAGCACGTACGCGATGGGCACAAATGTAATATTAACCTTGACATTACCAAGATAGTAATATAAGGTACAAGGGCACTTTCATTATTGTTTCATGAAATACAAAGCTCTATTCAGTTCAAAAGCTTTGTTATCTTACAAAGCTTTAGTTGATTGTAAATAATAAACTACATCAATATTAATTAGATGCTGGATAACAATGTGTAATATTTTAAGTTTAGCCTAAGGTCTTTGATGCTATACGCATTTAAATATCCTTCTATTATATTAACAGGTCATCATGGTAAAAGTTTTATGTCTAAAAGAGTATCAAACAAATAATATGGGGGTCCAATAGGATGAAGGGAGCAATCACAGAACACTTCTTTATCTGTTCTGTGGGAGCAATGATCATTAGCAGGCCCCTCTTTCCCACTGGGCACTCCGGGCAAGTGCCCAGGGATCGACGCGGGTTCCATTCTACGCATTATTAGTACCCGATTCAATGACAAAATAATTAATTTGCAGTGCGAATTTTAAGCCAAATCATAATTATTACAATTATCATGTGATTGTAAAGAAAAGAAAAGAAACAACAAAAATTTTGCTTATCTACTTTTATATAAACAGGGGCCCATAATTTTAGAATTTGCTTATCTACACAGGGGTCCCGTGATCCTTATGTGCCCAGTCCCTGATCATTAGTTCATAGTCATACTTGATCTCGATCCATACGAAACTACAAAGAATCCATTCTATTTTCTTGTAAATTCAGACGTTCAAAAGTACCTTATAATGGCCTACTTGCAATGAATATATAATTGACGTTGACTTTGATACTCTTTAAAGATTAAATCAAAAATAGCAAAGTCCCCAAAATCCCTAATGTTACTAAAAACTTTCTTTAGAAAACTTTAAGAAAAATTACATCTTCTTATTACTTACTTCCATCTTCACTAGCACCCTGGTCCTGTTTCAGGGTAGCAGCATTCTTCTCAGCATCCTGTTGAGGCCGTCGGTTCCCAGTTCCACCTCCTCCTAAAGCGGATTGGGAGCCCTGGTAGGACTGGTAGCTACCCTGTCCCCCTTGACCCCCTTGGTTTTGGGGGATGTAGTTTCTAGACGGGAGTTGAGCTGCGCTTATGGCAAAGATTGCGCTTATGATTAACTAGAACAAGTAAGAGAGGTGATTAGAAAAACTATTAAGTTCAAAATAAAATAAAAAATATTGCGTAAATTAATTGCAACCTAGCAGAGGATAGTTCATAATTTATATTTAAAGATAATTACTATTGAATTTCTACGTTAGCATCCATATAGAATGTTGAAAAACTTATTTCTAGGGAGGTATTGAAATTAAATCGGTATATTTTTTCTTCTCCTTCTTAGTTCTTACCAGATTCATTGTTGGTTGGTATATTTGTCCTCAGCTTTTCACTACAGAACTCGAACTGTATCGTTTTCTAGAACTCCATCCTCTTTTATATGTGGACAAAAATCGTTTATTTTATTAAAAAAACGATAATCTTGGATGACACCGCATATCGGGAGCCTTGAATGCTTAATTATTAAGTTGTACTTGACAAAACAATATCAAAAACTTGAGTACTTTCTATTTCGGTCTGAAAACAAACTGTATTGTGATCTTGATCTTATTGAAGGACATGGACCAAAACCTGCGGGGTAATTTCATAACACACTAACAGTATTTTTTCAGTTCGGCTTTCATTTTGACAGTTCAACAATTTACTTTGTTGGGCGATACAAATTTTGAACATATAAAGTACATAAGTTCGAACATAACATAAGTAATGGATTGGAAATTATATCCTTTAAAATTATATAAATATAGTGTGTTACGCAATTAGTTTATCATCTTAATCTTATTAATTAAGATGATGGTCTAAGTGTTTTAACTTTAGCGCAACTAATTTTTATTATTTCGCCATACAACGTGGTAATGCCGCCAGTCTCTTGGGTACATTACCAGTCGACAGCGATGCGGATGAATTTTTTTCGACGCTATTTTTAAGTTTCTGTATATTTTTAGTTATGTTAGGATTTAATTTTGTTATTATCATGCATATGGATTAAGGGGGAAGCTCTAAGGTGGCTCGCGAAATTCATTTTTTTTTAGGTTTTTTGCAATTCGCTGGTCAGTATTAAGTTGTACGTTGATTAAAATATGATTCGCGGCCGTAACAAATATGTATTTACAGAATTATAATCATTAAAGTCATCAACACAACTCTCTAATCCCATGTAATCCCCAAATGTCAAGATTTCATGAAATAGTCATTCTTGGGGATTACATGGTCTTAGAGAGTTGTGTTGATGACTTTAATGATTATAATTCTGTAAATACATATTTGTTACGGCCGCGAATCATATAAAATAAGTTAACACTTACAGTAATGAAGAAAAGTCTTGCTAATGCGTAGTATTGCATCGGAAGAACCCATTTGCGAACTATATTGATGTCATTATTCTTCTGAAGACTACATCAATCATAATTTCAATATCTATAAACCTTACCACATCATAGAACTTTAAACCTGCTCTGTTTAAAATAAATAATAAATATACATAAATCACGATTCCAATTATTAGGTATTGATCATCCGTTTAAAAGCAAATGCTGAAATGCTCAAGAAATATTTTATGACTCAGTTGATATTATTTGAAATCATAAAAAAGATGAAATCATCCGAGCATATTCGAAAATTAATATCTATTACACATTAGACCATTTTAGGATAACTGTCAAGTACTCTTTTAGTTGGTCACAAAATGATTAAATACAAGCCATGCGCCCGATGAGATTTCCCAACTACAAAAATTATAATATGCTTTTATAAAAACTTTTATCTCCTATTTTACCCCTGGAATTAAGGAAAACTGTCCGTAGTACGGAGCAGTGGTGGCCAAGTGGTAACGGCCGCGACTTACGAGTTGTAGGTCGTAGGTTCGAACCCAGACAGGCGCTTTACTTTGTGTAAATTATTTCATCACCACTGCTCTCAAAACGGTGAAGGAAAACATCGTGAGGAAACCGGCATGTCCTAGAACCAAAAATTCGAAGACATGTGACATCTGCCAACCCGCACTGGGCCCGCGTGGTGGATTACGGCCCACTCCCTCTCACCGAGAGGAGGCCTGTGTCCCAGCAGTGGGAACATTATAGGCTGATTATGTATGTATGTATGTATGTCCGTAGTACCTACTGCCGTTGTATAAGGTACTCTTGTGCAAAATTTCATGCTTCTAGACTCAGGAGTTTAGGCTGTGCACTGTCTGTAAGTGAATGAAAGAGTCGCCGGCCCCAAGGTGCACTGGGCCGCGAGGTGTTTTGGTGGTTTATGTTTTAGTAGCCAGTTCCTAATTGATTTTTATTATGAACAACGGGTCAGCAACTCATAGAAAAGGAAAGAAAAGAATAAAAAATCACAGAAACACGTCCATATAAATAGATCAGGTCATATTCATATGTGTGTATACCTACACAGGTATATGTGGCACGGCTCAAGGTTTTTCTAACAAGACAATTTCTCTGCACGTAGGTATGAAATGTAGAAATAATGAGCATTTTTATAATTAATAATAATTATGTCCTTGTTACTACCACGTGAAGGTCACTACTTGTTCTAGTGATGATAATCATGTGATAACCAACGACCTTCTTGTGAAGGGAGAAGTATTGCGAAGATGTGACTTTAACTAATTGAAACACAGAAGAACGACTATCTGTGGTTCAGTAAAACGACCGCAATGTAGGTAGACGCACAGTGCCTAATGGGCCCTCCCCTCATACATTACGTAATACCATTCTGATGGTTTCGATTTGAAACTGATAAAGTATACAAATTAAAACAAAAAAAAAACGTGAAAAAAGATGGCCAACGATTAAAAGTTGTTTATATAATAAAAAAAAAATATATTTTTGTTTGATACAAACCGTAAGGTAAATAATAATTACTGTGGTGAATGAGAATCGATTAGCGATTTCTCTCTTTTAGGTGTTTTTTGATCAAAAGCTATCGAACGTTATTCATGCAAGTACCTACATCATAATGATTACATAACACTACACACTGTTGTAAGGCGTATCTTGTTTATATGTAATTTAGTGAATGAACAAGGGACAGCTCTTATTTTTTGTCCTCTTCTTCTGATCATGGAAACTCTTTTCAACAACTTATGGGAATTCGGTGCATCCGAAAAGCACAGGACCGGTCAATGTGGCGATGCTTCGGGAAGGCCAATGTCAACCAGGCGATGACTTTGGGTTGAAATGTCATTCCATCACAGCCATTTGACTTTGTCAGGCATGTGAAGTTTTTCATGAATAGTTAGCCAGTGATTTATAACAACGAGCCTTTCCAGGTTCCATCTTGAATATCACAATACGTTTAATAGTGATTTATGAATGAAAAGCAAGAAAAAGTGCTACGAAATTAAAAAAAAAAACGCTGGAGTTCCCCAAGGAAGATAAATAGGTCCAACAATGTACTCAACAAAAGAAATTCTAAAACCATTGCAACATCATCATCATCTGCCTAGCCTTTTCCCAACTATGTTGGGGTCGGCTTCCAGTCTAACCGGATGCAGCTGAATAGTATTTTACATGGAGCGACTGCCTATCTGACCTCCACAACCCAGTTACTGGGTAATACGATACCCCTTGGTAAGACTGAAAACCATTGCAACACACTTCAACAATGTTCTGCAGCTTTGACAAGCCACAATAAGATTTATAATTCTAGTGATCTAAATGTTTGAACTGATATAACGTTTTTATTGACTTATTCAAATACCTTTGACATAACATAAAAAATAATAAAGTAATCCCTTATAGTAGCTGATAATTTTTTTAATTAAATCATAATGTGGTATCACAACTGAAGTGGAAAAATGTCAACTAACTTTTAGACAGGAGGCCACTGTATATAAATGGTTGGATGATTAATTTACGTAGAATTAACGTTAGTCGTGTCGATCGTGTAAATCGTAATATCTCTCATGGCTGAATACCCTTTGTTTAGATAAAAAATGTGCACACTTTGATAGTTATCAATGAATAACATAATCATTCGATTTTTATTTGATTACAGGTCAATAACTCTGTTTTAATTAGCCAATTAAATGACCGTTACACGTTGGCATTTACAGATCACTCGTTATCAAAATACTATAATTGAATATACCATTAATCTGAGACTATCTTCTGATCTTAATTGGGTTTTAACACACCCAATTAAGATCAGAAGATACGTTACTCAGAGGGCAGAGAAAAGTAAACGTTACTACGCAAGATGAAAATATAAATAACTAGCTTCTGCCCGCGACTTCCTCCGCGTAAAGTCTTGGTCCCCGACCCAACAATTCTAATATAATTCAATCATGATTCGAAAGTCACGTGGCGCCATCTATTATCATAATAACGTCACTGTTGTTTTCCTCGGGAACAGCATTTTTTTCGGGATTAAAAGTCCCTATGTCCGTTTCTGTACACCTGACAACGTAAATGTAAAAATTCAGGATGATCGGTTCAGTGGCTAAGGCGTGAAAAGGTAACAAACAAACTTACTTTCGTATTTATAATATTAGTTAGAATTTAAATTCTCCTGAAAGGGTATTGTCTCGTAACGGTTTTTCTATTAAATTCAATAATTAATTATAGACCGAACGTCTTCTCAATAAAAAATATACAACAATATTTTTCATCCAACTATGTATTTTAATTATTTCATTGACTAGACAAGTTGATATGAATGAATTACCAAGCGAGTAGAGTTTACGCAGGTTTTCAATACCCTCTTCTTGGTTCAGTCATGCTTCCTGAATTACTAAAACAGCTGATGCCACTGTATATTTAGGCTCACCACCTAATTAAGGATCACGACTACCGCCTCTAAACATACAAAGTTAATTAAATCCTTGAAAACTTACATACAGAGAAATTTGACACACGAGGTCAATCACGTTCGGTAGCTTAAAATGCCTCAAACTAATTATATGAGGTATGATAGCTCTGGTTTATTATCTAAACTATAAAATGACGTCAGACGCGTGTATTTAGAATCGACAGCAGATGGTATATAATAGGTCAGTCGACTCGCAGCATCACAGTTCAACTTGAGCTTCCTTCAAATTAGGGTTTGAGTGTTCCGACAACTACTATACAAAATGAAACTGGTAATTAATTAATCTTTGTTTGGAGCAAAATCTTTTGCAATGAGTGCTTTCATTACATTTGAGATATTGAATTTCATTTTTGCAGAGTTTAAAAAATTGGTGTCGTCAACCTGTACACTTTCCAGTGTAAAATTGTTTCCCATGAAAAGTTTAACTTTGATCTCAAGTGTGATTTTGACCTCCAGCTCCTACCATAATTAAGCTTTTTGTATTTTCAGTTTGTGATAGCTGCCCTCGTCGCCGTGGCCGCCGCAGGTCGTCTGGAACACCTGGAACGCTCTTACCTTCCTCCCCACGGTTCCAACGGAGGCTTCGGTTCTCCCAGCTCCCACGGATCCTTCGGAGCTAACTCTGGTGGCTTCGGTGCCGCTGGAGCTGGTCTGCACGGTCACAACGCTGGCGGTAGCTTCGCTGGTGCCACCTCCAACCAGTACCTGCCTCCTAACCACGGACCTTCTTCTTCTAACGGTGCGTCCCGGTTCTCTGGATCCCTGCAAGGTATGATAGATATTTATTTTGTATCTCAAAATCATATGAACTAACTGAATATTTGTATTTATGATTTTAGAGTGGTAATCGGATTCAATCATACGCTCAATGTCAAAATATTATGACTGTTATGGCAACATTAGCCAGACCAGTTATAATTCAATGAAAAACCTTTCCTGTTGTTCAATAATTGTTACAAGCCCATTATGATTACTAAAAAGTATTAGAAAGACTAACAACTCTCGTTTCCCACAGGATTCGGTGGCCAGCAGAACTTCCGCAGTCAGCAGTACAGCGGTCACCAGGCTGCCCCTGCCCAACAGTACGGTGCCCCTAGTTCCCAGTTCGGATCTCCTCAGGCTGGCAGCTCGTTCGGCGCCCCCAGCCACCAGCATTACTCCCAGCAGTCCGCGGCCGCCAGCCGTCAGTACCTGGCTCCCAACATCGGCTCCAACCAGCAACAGAAGTACAGCGGTCACCAGGCTGCCCCTGCCCAACAGTACGGTGCCCCTAGCTCTCAGTTCGGATCTTCTCAGGCTGGCAGCTCGTTCGGCGCCCCCAGCCACCAGCATTACTCCCAGCAGACCGCGGCCGCCAGCCGTCAGTACCTGGCTCCCAACACCGGCTCCAACCAGCAACATCCTCAGCAAGCCTTCGATGAACAAACCGGATACCATTACTAAATGTGTCCGGTACAACATGGAGGTGTAAAAGTCAAATGTATTGTTTAATAAATTACTGTACATAACCTAATTCTGAATTTGTATCATTACTCTCCAAAGTTTAAGGAAATATCGTACAATTGTCAATCAAGAGAACTAATGATATGTGAATTCCTGATCCTCAATCAGAAATATTATTGAAATGTTTTAAAGAACTTACGTTCTAGGTTTTCGAATACATTATGGATAAAGTTTTGACGAGATGTATGATTTAATTATTCTAACACAAGAGAATAAAAAAGAAAAGGACGCATGGAAGGATTTTGAGGGAGACCTTTATTCAGTAGTGGGACAGTGTAGACTAAATAAAAAAAGAGAATAACAGAGTCCGTTTTTGGGAAAAATGTATGTATAATTTTGATATACGTTGCGGCGACATAAAATATGCCATCCGTACACATAGACATGGTATATGGGTGAGCAAAAACTATATAACGCCACTTAATACGATCCTTCCTTGCTAATTTTGCTTTGCCCAGATACATCATGTCATTTTTAATGCGAATAATTTCCATTTATAAATAATCTCTTTCATTCAGCTTTTTAACCATCTGACAATATTTGTTTCACGTGGGTTAAAAAAAATAATGCACGATTCTGTTTATCTTGTAGTGTTTTATATCCTATCATCATCATCTGCCTAGCCTTTTCCCAACTACGTTGGGGTCGGCTTCCATTCTGACCGGATGCAGCTGATTACCAGTATTTTACATGGAGCGACTGCCTATCTGACCTTCACAACCCAGCAGTTTTATTTCCTATAGAATCTGTAAAATTATGCATAAATTATGCATATTACATCGTCATCGTTTCGTCAATCTTCTGCTTTGCCATCGTTGTAATTCTTTTAAAAAGCATGTAAAAAAAGGAAACCTTGGATGAGACAGAAAAAAAGAAAATAGAAAGAGACAGAGAAAGCCCATTAAAGGGGCATAACGTTAGAGACAGACAAAGTCGCATGGAGGGGCATAATGTTTTTTCAGCGTAATGATTTCTACCAGTCAAGTCCTACGGCAAACCGTTCCAAAAATTGTGTTATTGTTACAGAACCACGTACCATTGTTATCGCCTTTTCTGACGATATACAAAAAATTAACGAAATCGGTCGCGAAAAATAATCTGCTGTTCCCTACATTTTGGCGAGTTATGCGCATATGTGGTTTCCATACTGTATTAAAAAAATTCGTTGACTTGAATTAAAATTCTTAGCACTTACCTGAAATAGAACAAAATATAATTACAAGCACGGAACAGAAGTAGTCGGCAAATGCACTTCATGACTGTAAAAGAAGGCTTCCACTCAGCATGATGCTGTGCTGTGCCTACAGGTACAAACCAGAGCAGATATTTCTTTTTGTAGGTCATCATCCTCATCATAGGTCAGGTTGCGGTTGAAAGTGGTATTCTTGTAGATAGTCCTTATTGTATCTCTATCTTTAAAACCTGTTACCTCCATGTTCCTGAAATCTTGTTTGGCGAAGCGATACCAAACCACGACCTTTCTCTAACCAATCAAACTCTTAAATATTTTATTCTGAAAATGTTTCCCAAGTATTGCCGGATGAGTGATGCCGGACGGCGCGTACGTGTTCCACGCGCGCCTCAAAGAGATGTCAGCGCCAATGAAGGGGCCCCATAGGGCCGAAGCCTGCCGGGTCAGCGGGATTGTCCGAAAGGGTTACCGCTGGCCCGGAACATAAAGGGCTAAGGAAGGAACACGGTGGGTTTTAGTCAGTAAGAGTCTGACTCTCCCTTTCGCTCCACCCAGAGCGGGAGGGGTCATTTGAAGGTTTCCCCATCCACAAAAAAAAAAGTATTGCTATTTAATAATTATATGAAAAGTAAATATACGAGTAACAGGATACCATTAAAAACCACTATTACTCAGTTGTGAAAGAGGCCACTTACAATTGTCTTAACCCGAAGTGTAACCTAATATTCAAGATCGCGACACAGACAGTGCTCTAATTACTGAAGTATTTCAATTACTTGAAATGTTTTCGTATGTAATCGATCTTAATATTTCTTTTTTTTTATTTTATTACTAAATGGCTCTTGACCCCCATCACGCCTGATGGAAAGCGATAGATGAGGTCTATGATGGAACGAACGTGCCCTGAAGACGCCTGTTCACTCTTACTTTGAAGGCAGACGGGTTAAATGTGTCAGGGAACACAGATTTTTCGAACAATGATTAGCAATGTGCTTCAATCAATAATCGGAATCTGAATCATTTTGAAGCAAATTGCTAATCATTGTTCGAAAAATTTGTCTGCTCAATAAGTAAATACTCGTAATGCAAAGAATGTAGTTGAACTGTCAAAATGAAACCGATTCCGATTGATAATGTGTTAAAAAATAGCCCCGCAGGTATTATTAAAAAAAAACATCAAATTAAAAGAGGTTTTTTTTTTTTTTTTTTTTTTTTTTTTTCGGATGTGAAATCATCAAATGACCCCTCCCGCTCTGGGTGGAGCGGAAGGGAGTGTCAGACTCTTACTGACTAAAACCCACCCGTGTTCCTTCCTTAGCCCCTTATGTTCCGGGCCAGCGGTAACCCTTTCGGACAATCCCGCTGACCCGGCAGGCTTCGGTCCTAAGGGGCCCCTCCTCGATGCTGACATCTCTTTGAGGCGCGTGGAACAAGTACGCGCCGTCCGGCACGGGCCTGGTCCTGATCGGACGGTGAGCTACCCATTACTCTCCGCCCGCAGGCCCGCGCCTACGGTGGCCGGGAGTCGTCGCGCGGCTCCCGACGCCCGGAGCGTCTCCCGCGGCGGCTGGGACGGGAGGCTCTCTCCCTGAGCCGTCCCGCCACCTCCTTCGCTAGCATGACTGCTTCGCAGAAGGAGGTGACTGCCTCCCACTCCCTCTCGCCCCGGACCATGGCTTGCACCAGGGCCGGGCGCGAGAGGTCGCCGCCGCTGCCGATCGCCTCTACGAGGACACGGCGGTGCTCCGCCCAAGCGGGGCAGACCGCCACCGTGTGCTCCACCGTGTCCTCTGGGCGATCCTGGCAATGGTGACACCCGGGCGTTTCCTCCCGCCTGATGATGTGCAGGAACCTCCCGAAACTTCCGTGTCCGGTGAGGACCTGCGTCAGGCGGTAGGTGAGGGAGCCGTGGCGCCTCTCTAGCCACTCCTCAAAGAGGGGTCTTATCGCCGCTATCGCGGCGTGCCCTGCGCTGGGTTGCGACAGTCGCTCCTTCCATGTCGCCATGAGATCGCGCCGGAGATCCGTCCGCTCCGCAGCAATTTGCCGCGGAAGCGGAACTTCCCCCCGGCGTAGTGCCTCCGCGCGCCACTCATACAGGCGCGCGAGGACTATCGCCTCCAGATCCCATGGCGGCAGTCCGGCAATGAGGCTTGCCGCCTCGCCAGAGATCGTGCGGTAGCCCCGGATGATCCTTACGGCTACCACCTTCTGGGGCGCGTTCAGGTAGTGGGCGGCTCGCCGCCGCAGTGAACGCGCCCACACCGGGGCCCCGTATAGGGCCATGGACCGCACGACCCCCGCGTAAAGCCTCCGGCAGGAGGCGTTTGGCCCCCTCAGGTTGGGCAAGAGCCGCTTGAAGGCGGCCCCGGCCCGTTCCAGTTTGGGGGCCAAACGTCGGAAATGCTCGACGAAGTTCCACCGGCTGTCGAGGACGAGACCCAGGTACCTCATCGTTGTCTCGACGCCGATGTGAACCCCTCCTACCGTTAGTTGGGATCCCGATGGTGGCGCGTTCCGGGGCCCATGAAACGACATGGCCTCGGACTTGTGCAATGCCACCTCGAGACCCAACTGCCGGATCCTCTCCACGACTATCGCAACCCCGCGTGTCATCGCGTCGGCCGCCGCCTGATGCGACCTCCCCTGCGCCAGGACCAGCGTGTCGTCAGCGTAGCAAACCACGCTGACGCCATCAGGGAGGTCGGCCCGCAGCACCCAGTCGTAGCCGATGTCCCACAGGAACGGCCCCACGACCGATCCCTGCGGGACACCGCACGACATCTCTCGCCGGTTCCACTCCCCATCGCGACCGGGGTAGAAGAGGTTTAATCATCTTTAAGCTAGCTCAAAAGTGAGAAAAAAATTAGTAGATACCTATTATATCAGTCATAAAGATAATAATGATTGGCAAATGGGCCAGCAACCGATAAAATCACTAAAAAAGCATGGTTTAAAAAACGTGATAATTGTCCGTCAAAAGAAAAAAAGCACTTTCGGATTTAAACAAAGAAGCACACGCTAATAAAAATTTCGAAAGCCTTTTAAGTCTAATAGCTTTTTTTTTTGTAAACCACAGAACATAACGTTATTAGTGCGTAAAACTTTAACTTTCTTGGTATTTTGAAATGACTAATATCCATTTTGGCAAACGACATCGCGGCAGGCCCAGACGGAGATGGCGGGATGAGCTGGACTCCTTTGACCAAAATTGGTCCTTGGCCGCTCTGGACGGAGAGAGGTGGATAGAGTGTATGGAGAACTTTGCTCATTAAACGAAAATTGTGGAACATTAACGGCTAAAAATAAAACAAATAAAAATATCGATTTAACAGTACTATGTTGGATGTGTTGCTGTGTCCCAAACTATGCTCCACCTCCCATTCTGCCCTCTGTGCCCCTTAAACATGCAGCCAGTGTGACTTCTGCGCTGCCACCGATAACGCCGTGGAAGTGGGGAGCTTTTAGGCCGACAAAATGTGAATAACTGTCTGCCAGCGACACGGAGAAGAAGTCCTATGTTACTCATTCAGAGTCATAACCAAATCAGTCTAGATTATAAAATGTACTTCAATATTTCACATTCCCTTACACAAGTATTTCGAATAGCATTGAGCATTCTTTCAATGGGCGGGCTGTCAATTAAAATGAGACGTTTGCCTCAATTAGTAAATCATACGTTTCTATACAATGCAGCTTCGTATCTTTAATGACGTGCATTCACGCTTCGTAGGTGATTAAAATTTTCAAGATCACGACCCAGACACTGAACTCTTTGATGCTTTCCGTTCAATGAAATCGATTCAACATCGTTTGGCAATATATGTATTGTGTAATCATGTAGCCTTCTTTCAACTGTATCGTTGGTAATGTGACTCGTGGTTGCATGTACTACTTTCTGGTGGGGTCTTGGTTTTGATTATCTGGTCAGGTTTATTAGTACCAGGAATTTCTCAGTAGCAGCAGAAAGTCATTTGAGATGCTTCTCCGCTATGTATTTTGTTGAGTGGATAAACTTATTATGACTACATAGGTTTGTCACAAAGAATAGGCATTTTATTATTTTTTCGCTTCCTTTTCATTTGGTTTATTTGATCTGTTGCTATGGTTTATTAATTTCTTGATGACGTGTGGTCTCAGATACTCATAAATGGATTACATTGCTACGCATCTTCTGTTGGTATCTGATGACGTAGGTTCTGATTGATTGAATGGAAGTGATTACCAGTATTTAGGTACCTTTAAATACTAAATTTCTTATCAATATTAACTGTTTTATCTAAATGAAAGCGAAAAAAAAACGACATTAACTATCTAACTTTAAGCAACGTTTATGAATAAAGGGGTTGGTGTGGTAGTTACCGAGTCGAGTCGTGAGAAAATTGCCGAATCACCATCATCATAATCAGCCTATAATATTCCCACTGCTGGGACACGGGCCACCTCTCTGTGAGAGGGAGTGGGCCGTAATTAACCACGCGGGCCCAGTGAGAGTTGGTAGATGTCACATGTCTTCGAATTTTTGGTTCTATGATATGTCGGTTTCCTCACGATGTTTTCCTTCACCATTTTGAGAGCAGTGGTGATAAAATAATTTACACAAATTATAGCGCCTGTCTGGGTTCGAACCTACGACCTACAACTCGTAAGTCGCAGCCGATACCACTGGGCCACCACTGCTCTTCTGCTCACCATCACCTTTGTTGATTTTTATAGACATTCTAGTTTGGTGTTTGTTTTTATTAAAGATCCTCATAGCTTAAATTTCACACAGAGCTTGTTTTATTTAATTTGTCAAAATAGGAAAGAATTATCCGATTCTTTTGAACATTGAATTGAGTGGAATTTAAATAAATTATTTTAATCCATCGTTTGTCGGAGGACCGATGGCCGGTGGACCAGACGAGTTCTGAAGTGGAGACCAAATATCGGCAGGTGTAGTGTGAGAAGCCACCCAGCTAGATGGACCGACGACGTAAAGAAGGTGGCGGGGACAAACTGGATGTGGGAGGTGGAGGACAGGGAGTGTTGTGGTGCAGCCTGGGAGAGGCCTACGTCGAGCAGTGGACTGCGATAAGCTTGATTTTGCACTTGGCAACTGGGTTTGTCCCAGTCTTGTAAGGACTTTTTTTCGCGCAGTTCTTAGTGATTAAATAAATGAAAATGTCCGGACTGCTAGTTGAACTCGTGTTTTTTGTTATTATCACTGAAAGCTTAGGCACTATGCTAGTCGATACAGAAATGAAAATCGTGCTCTTTGCAAAAAAAAATGTAACGCTTCTACGACTTTTATAATTAGAGATATCTTACCATAAGTGGAGTAGGTAAGTTCATATAACATATTTTTTGTTAATAATGCTAGACAAAAACGAAACTATAGTTAACAAGAATCCATTAGCGCTGAGTTAAAAGACGTGTATGTGTAATAACAGTCTATTTGATAAAGTAGCCTAATGGCATAGATCATTTGTGTTTCTTATGTGTTAAAGATACATTGAACTTAGACCTTGCCAAATCAGCGGTCATTCATTCACTAACATTCCGGAAAAGAGTATTTTTTCTAAGAACCATTTGATTTTTCATTGCAGTGTTTTCTGGACCACTTGTAAGATGACAATGATTGGTTGATTTAAACGAAGTGTTTGCGAAATATGTAGGTACTACAGATCCAGAGAGAACCAATAAGTATTTACCCCTACACTTTTCAATAATATCGACTGGCTAAGAAAAGATAATAGTGGAATTAGTAAGCGAACACTAAAGATTAAATAAATTAAAAACTGAACTGCTTAAGGGGGAAGCACTAAGGTGGCCCGCGAAATTAAAATTTTCTTACGTTTTTTGCAATTTGCTGGTCAGTATTAAGTTGTATGTTGATTAAAATATGATTCGCCGTCGTAACAAATATGTATTTACAGAATTATAATCATTAAAGTCGTCAACACAACTCTCTAAGACCATGTAATCCCCAAATGTCAAGATTTCATGAAATAGTCATTCTTGGGGATTACATGGTCTTGCTCTTCTTTGGAGCATATTATCCCATGCGTGCTCAATTGGGTTGAGGTCTGGCGATTGAGCATGGCCACGGCAGAAAGTTTTAGCGAGCATCGGCAAGAGTGCGTGTTACGACTCTAGCCGTGTGTGTGCATTGTCGTGCATTAGTCGAAACGAATCACCCAACCGGCTTCGCAAAGGGATGATCACGTCTGAAACAATCCTCTCCGCATGAATCTGAGCATTGAGGTTGCCCCTGATCCAAATGAGATCGGTTCTTCCACCGATCCAAATACTGATCCAAACCATTATTGTTCCCCCTCCATATGAATGAACTACCTGACCAAATTTCAGTATTCTTGAAGTCCAAAGGCCCTTCAAATTCGAGTACGTCTTATATCTGGCCTCATATCGAAACGCGATTCATCGGAAAAACCAACACCACGCCAGTCTTCTTCCTCCCAATTTCTGTGTTCGCGAGCCCATTGTAAACGGGCCCTACGGTTGCGGGGTGCTATAGGTGGAACTCTCAGCAGCCTTCGGGAACGCAGACCCACTTCACGTAAACCATTTCGGAAGGTTTAGTCGCTTATCAGATCAGCAAGCCTGAAGAGCTATGGAGCATCGTAGCCGACATAATGGCAGTCATGGTACGATTCCGTCGAGCAGTATTTTGGATACTACCGGTCCTGTCTGCGAGTGGTAATGCGAGATCGTCCACCATGTCGCTCGGCCACGCAGCCCGTGATACGATAGCGAGTCCAGAGGCGGCTTATGACGCTCTGTGTAGTGCCAAGAGCGACAGCCATAGTACGTTGCCTGGAACCAGCTTGCAACACTCTGACGGCTCTCATCATCTCTTGTCGTGATGTCGCCGCTCCATATCGATCCAATTTTTTTCAGTTCCGATGCAGAGACTGCAATGTAATAGCGTTTTTACAAATCGTAAAACACTTTTATAGGAATCCTGATTGACAGTTGATTTTCTATTTTTAATCAAAATTCAAAGAAAATTCTTTATTCAATTATGAAATTAACTAAAAAGAATCAATAACGATCCAAAAAAGGGATTATTATTTTAACTTTTTTATCTAAAGTGTCTAGGGACCAAGTGATCCCTAGACACTTTTGATGTGTATTTAATGTATACCAAAAGGCAACAGCATCATTTATGTACGAGTATTTACCCTTCTAAAAAAGGCTATGTTTGGGTGCATAGTCGTTACACTCATTATAAATTGAACGAAAGCACGTATTCTTTACTTCAGAAGACTAAGGTGAATAAGGGTAGGGGAAGTATAAGTCAAAATAATATATACAGCTATTTATTATACATACAAACAACTAATTCAATTGACTAAGACAACTACATTTTATACACGCACTTAGTAATGGTATCCGGTTTGTTCATCGAAGGCTTGCTGAGGATGTTGCTGGTTGGAGCCAATGTTGGGAGCCAGGTACTGACGGCTGGCGGCTGCGGACTGCTGTGAGTACTGATGGTTGCTGGGGGCGCCGAACGAGCTGCCAGCCTGAGGAAATCCAAACTGGGAGCTAGGGGCACCGTACTGTTGGGCAGGGGCAGCCTGGTGACCGCTGTACTGCTGGCTGCGGAAGTTCTGCTGGCCACCGAATCCTGTAGGTAAGAGAAGGAATATATCGCTTGGTTTAGCACAGGTTTTGGTGATAGTTTGTGGGACTTGAGAACCACATAAATCTTACTGCTGTCAAAATTGTGAATATTATAAAGAAATTTATTAATGTCAATTAATCTGTTCATTCAACAAATTGCAGTTTATAAAAGATAAAGCCCGTATATTGATTTACAACGCATTGATCATAATAAAATCAAATAATCATAAAAACATCACAATATTGGTTTTCAAGTCGTAATATTAAAACCGCAATATTTTATTTCAATAATTGACATTCCGATTCCGATCGTTTGATTGCCATCTTCACTTAATTATTATAGTATATTTTATTCTAATTTATGTTCATAAAACTATTTGAATATCGTAGTTTTTGGTTGAAATATTTTTTCGGTGAATTTTGCGGCGTCGAAATTTGAGTGTAGTACACGTACACATTTGCCTAATCCTATGGGGATTATAGACGTGATGGCATGTAGTTATAATTTTGGTGTGACTTACCGTGAGGAGAACCGCCGAACTGGGAACCACCGTTGAAAGCAGAAGGTCCGTGGTTAGGGGGCAGGTACTGGTTGGAGGTGGCACCAGCGAAGTTACCACCAGCGTTGTGACCGTGCAGACCGGCTCCAGCAGCGCCGAAGGCACCAGAGTTAGCTCCGAAGGATCCGTGGGAGCTGGGAGAGCCGAAGCCTCCGTTGGATCCGAAGGAGGACCTGCCAACGCCGATAGAGTTGTCAGGAGGAAGGTATGAGCGTTCCAGATGTTCCAGACGACCTGCAGCGGCCACGGCGACGAGGGCGGCGATCACGAACTATGGAGAGAGAAAGATAATCAGTGATGAATGGATATAATAAGATTCTAATCTTCATATTGAGTATGTTGAATAACTTTCGAATGTCTTTCTAAAATAAAGGATTATTTTCACTGTTTTCACGAGGTCAATGTTTTTAGTATTTTTTTAGAAAAAAACAATGTTTATTATTATAAGACCGTTTTCCAATTTAAATTGTTATATAATTTATATTCTTGACAGAAAGGAAAATTAAGCTCATCACATTTCATCATCATCTGCCTAGCCTTTTCCCAACTATGTTGGGGTCAGCTCCCAGTCTAAGCGGATGCAGCTGAATACCAGTATTTTACATGGAGGGACTGCCTATCTGACCTCCACAACCCAGTTACTGGGTAATACGATACCCCTTGGTAAGACTGGTTGTCAGACTTTCGGGCTTCTGACTACCCGTAACGACTATCGTCACATTTAATAATGCTAAATACATTGCACAAAAATTAATTACCAGTTTCATTTTGTATAGTAGTTGTCGGAACACTCAAAACCTAATGTGGATGAAGCTCAAGTTGAACTGTGATGCTGCGAGTCGACTGACCTATTATATACCATCTGCTGTCGATCCTGAACACACGCGTCTGACGTCATTTTATAGCTAAGATAATGAAACAAACCTATGATACCTCATGTAATTAGTTTGAAGCTTTTTTGAGCTACCGAACGTGATCGACCTCGTGTGTCAGATCTTAGTACGAGTATATTATTTCAAGGATTCCATTTACTTGGTATCTATGGAGAAAAGGACCACTGGTCTTTTGGCGCCAGATTCGTGTACTGACTTTTTTACTTTTAGATTTTGCACTTTGGCTTTTCAACCATTCAATACAACAGCAAATATTTTTGTATGATTTAGTGACCATGTTCTTGCAATTATATGCAGAGCATGAAGATCAAACGATATAAATGGACTGAGTACATGTTTAGAAATATAGCATCAGAGTTATAATTTCTGCTCTACACGATCAAGCTCTGCGCGTAACATTTGTAGAAACAATAGAAAATGAACAATACAATAGAAAATCAGTTGTGTCTCATTAGCGAAGTTTGACTTAATAACTATAATACAAAATAGGTGTTGGTATTGGGGCCCGTGGCTAAAAAATAACTGCCGCACAGGTCGATCGATTAGGTTAAGCTACGCTTGCCGCGGTTGGTCTGTGGATGGGTGACCATCTTTATGTACCGAGACCCCTCCGTGCCCGAAAAGCACGTTAAGCCGTTGGTCCCGGCTGTCATTCGTGGATCTTTGACAGTCGTTACGGGTAGTCAGAAGCCCGAAAGTCTGACAACCAGTCTTACCAATGGGTATATATCGTATTATACAGTAAATGGGTTTTAGAGGTCAGATGGGCAGTCGCTCCATGTAAAATACTGGTATTCAGCTGCATCCGGTTCGACTGGAAGCCATGGATCTTCATAATATCTTGTATAGTCGACCCAATAATTGCATTACCACTCTAAGGTTGAATTTCACTTGCACGTCATAAAACAACAACGTCTATTTGTCTATGTGACAGTAAGATAGTTTCAACATTAGCCAATTAACGCAGCCTATCACAGTCCACTGCTGGACATTGGTCTCTCCTAGGCTTCGCCACGCCCTTGTCTTTCGCCTTCCGCATCCAGTCTGTCCCAGCAACCTTTTCAAAGCCATAGGTCTATTTAACTGGGGGGAGTCCTACACTAAGTTTCAAGATTCGCGGTTTCTAGACCAGCCGGTCGATTCTGTAAAAATCTCACCGTGAAAACTTAGGTGAAGTGAGTTTGTTTTTGCTAGGAATTGACACTATTGATAGCTCACTCCACGCTTACTTCACCTAAGTTTTCACGGTGAGATTTTTACAGAATAGCACCGCTGGACTCATCTGATCCACCGGCCATAGTTCCTGTGATTATCATGACCAACCCACTGCCACTTCAGCTTGTTTACTCCGCAAGCTATGTCGGTACAACCTTAGTGAAATTCCAATTTGCTGAGAATTATTGTCAAAGGTGGTAAAACAATTACGAGGTCGAGTATAATTCAATGTTTAGTCAGGTTCAAACTCAAACTCAAATCATTTATTTCAATTAAACCTTGTACAGGCACTTTTGAATTGTCAAAATTAAATAGTCTGTCAGTTAGTCAGAAAGTTGAAGCTAGTTGCCCATTCCAAAGCGTAGATCTCTATGGAGAAGAACGGGCAAGAAACTCCATGGACACTCTTTTAAATCAAGATATTACAAAATCCTGGGTACATTATTCTTGTTGCTTCTATATGTGAGAACAATGTAAAAAAGACAGAAATGAAGAAACAATTCAAGACATAAGATTAAAAATAAGCCTTGGCAGTTAAGAGATGACCAGTCTCAACCGGCGGCGCCCGTTCACGAACATGACGCGTGGATCAGCACCATCCAGCTCAACCATTTTGTAGGGAACCGAATGATCCAACACACGCGCCACCATCGGTGAGACATTTAAGTGAGCATGACACGTTCTCAACTGCCATGCTCTTTCAAGTCAACATCAAAAAATCATAATAAAAGGAAACATGGTTCTTACATTTACAAAGTTTAAAAAAAAATGCTTCTAAATTATACAAAACTACAGTTTGCAATTTATTTAAGAGATAAATAGAATTTTATTACCTACCAAACAGGAAGAGATATTTAATATTGAAGTATTCAACAATTTGAGTGAATAAATTTAAAAAGTTATGTTCGTAATGACAGAAACACAAAAAAAAAGAAAAAGGGAAGCACCTCTTCCAAATATTGAAATTTTAACTAGTGAGTCCAAGTGTCTGTGGAGCAGGACCAGCATTAAGCCAAGCATTTTTATCTACGATATAATCATCCAACTTGTAATATGCTTGTCTACATAGTGTGCGTTTAATGCATGTTTTAAATTTCTTCTCATTTAATTGAAGAATATCGAGTGGTATTTTATTATAACATTTTACACAGTAACCCAAAAAAGAAGTTTTTACTTTAGACAATCTGAAACGCGGTTGATCTAATTTGTCCCTATTTCTAGTGTTAAAATTATGTCTGTCACTTATCTTACTAAAAAGGTGTAGATTTTTTCGAACGTACATAATGTTTTCATATATATATTGACAAGGAACCGTCATGATGTTAATTTTTTTAAACAGTTCCCGTAGAGATTCGCGTCTGCTGAGCTTGTAGATGGCTCTGACAGCTCTCTTTTGCAGAATGAAGATAGAATCAATATCTGCAGCCCGTCCCCACAACAAAATGCCGTAAGACATGATGCTATGAAAGTAACTAAAATAAACCAGTCTCGCGGTCTCCACGTCTGTTAATTGGCGAATTTTCCAAACAGCGTAAGCGGCTGAACTTAGCCGCCCTGCCAGTGATGTTAAGTGCGGACCCCACTGCAGCTTTGAGTCAAGCGTGATCCCCAGGAAAACCGTATTTTCGACGAATTCAAGTATCTCCTTATTCAATACAACATGACATTCACTACTCCTAACATTCGGTAAAGCGAATCTAATGCATTTAGTTTTTTTCTCATTTAATACCAAATTATTTACAGTAAACCAATTATGAATTGACGGATAGCCTCTTTTGTATATGTGTCTATTTTAGTTGGATAGATGATTAGGCTGTCATTTGTCAATCGTCAAAGTCACACCGTTGCACCGGTCAGCGGTTAGGTTAATCGCGTAGATGAAATTGATGAGTATAACATCTGTATATTTCACACACAACAAGGACCCACCGCAAATGAGATAGATGAATGTTTTATTAAGTGCAAAGAAAATAAATAGTACATTTGAATTAACGCAAAAGCACAATTAAATTGTATCAAATTACTAGAATAATATTATATTAATTATAATCGCTCATCGGCTTTGTCTCAACCAGGCCTAAGAAGCTTTCAACTATACCCATTAGCATTAGCTAAGTATGTTGTTTCAGCATTAATGTGGAAAAAATAAGTACCTATGTAAAGATCCTGGTCGAAAGTTGCTTCTGTTAACCTTTTGGCTTGTTCATCTTAATTATTGGGTTTTACCGTCTTATTGAAAGGATCCGTTTTTAGCGCCCTATTGAGAATTATTTTTAGCTACTGGTTTTGCTTCTTGTTGCTGCAGCGTAAGGTTTTTAATTCTGTGGGTAGGAAAATAGGAGTAGTGTTTAAATATTTTTTAGCCAAATAATCATCATTGCCATTTAACGAGACAATTGTCCTGTAGACAACGTTGCGGACTTACACATTTTTTGATGCGCAAGGCATAGAAAAAAAATCCCTGTATTTTATACGTGTATAATTATTAGTCTTATTATTTATGTTACTGTTAGTTTTTTTTTTTAAATTATGTAAATACATTTTATCAATTTAATTTATAGCATGTAGAATACAGTTAATCAACTCAGCCTCTCGCAGTCCACTGCTAGACATAGCACCCCGGGACAGACTGGATGCGGAAGGCTCCGCCTTCGACAGGGTGTTGTACTGCAGCCAATTACCTACATCAATATAACAGACCCAAACGGAAAAGTTTAGGTACTTGCTCACTTTCAACACATTTTCGACTCCTTACTGTATTTTCTTCTTACTATGTAATACTTACACAACGCTATAACGAGAACTAACTGATAAGCTTTTCCTGATTAGGCACGTTTTGCTTGGTCCATAAAGCCATTATCACTAGTTGTAAAACCAGAACCACTAAAGTAGACATAGTGAGGAAGTACTACGAGTCTTCGGACCGCTTATGAGTTTAGTTTAATTAACGACTTGCTCATGCAGATCTCTTAGCCCTAATCAATTATTATAGCTCATCATTTCAGCCGAAAGACGTCCACTACTGGACATACGCCTCCCCCAAGCACCTCCACTTCGACTGGTTCTGTGCTTCTCGCATCCAACGGGTCCCTACGGCCTTCACAAGGTCGTCGGACCACCTTGTGGGAGGCCTTCCAAAGCTACGTCTTCCGGTACGCGGTTGTCACTCTAGAACCTTTCGGCCCCATCGGCCATCTGTTCTGCGAGCAATGTGCCCTGCCCACTGCCACTTAAGTTTGGCAATTCTTCGGTCTATGTCGGTTACCTTGGTTCTCCTGTGGATCTCCTTATTTCTGATTCAATCACGCAGGGAAACTCGAAGCTTAGCCTTCTACATTGCCCTTTATAGCTAGGTACATTCTGGCGCTTATCTTTTTGATTTAAACGACAAAACTACCTGTCTACAGGGTGGCAGGAACATCGACGTGCTAGACCCCTAGGGTAGAAATATTTCGCTGGTAAAAAAAAATCTGCTGTTTCATAAAGTAAAAAAGTGCCCCCACGCGGTCAAATGTATGGAATAGCGACTTTTTTTTTTTAATAACCGACGATAAATTTCAACGCTAGATTGTTCAGAATCATGTACCTACTGAATCCATGATAACAGGTTGCGCGTCGATGTTCTTGTCATCCTGTATACAAGGTGTATTTTTTGATATCCCATAAAGGCTCCTACAAACAGGCGCGACACGCGATAAAATCGCGCGCGACACAAAGGCACCGCAAGTTGCGCAACGAACCGCTCGTTGCGCAACTTGCGGTGCCTTTGTGTCGCGCGCGATTATATCGCTTGTCGCGCCTGTTTGTAGGAGCCTTAACTCTATGGTATGAATGAGACCATATCAAAGAATCAACTGGCATACGATTTTTTTTTAATTATTCATACAAAATAATTGGACAAAATTACGATTATTAGTGTAAAACACCCTTACGTGAAATATGACAAACGTCGCATTTTCTTGGCTTTAAATATGAATGATTGATTTGTATAAAAATACTCGTATTTATCAATGAAACTTAGATACATGATATCTTCGAAACTATGCATTTTTGGACCATTCCAGGACTTTTTGTATTATTTTTACTTAAAGAATATAACTACAGCTATGGGATATAAAAAAAAAAAAACACGTTGAAGATATAAAAATGAATTGCTATTCCTTGGTAAGTGCATCACTTAAGAAAGGCTGGACCGATTTGGCTATTTTGTTTGTGATAGTCCGAATTAGGTTTTGATGAAAAGTAAAATCCCGGCAAACTTTCAATTTTCAACTTTATTGAAATTTTAACAGGACAAAGTTTAACAGGTCAGCTAGTAATAAAATAATTACACTAAAAAGGAGAATACGAAAATTAAATCCAAAATTTGATTTTATGGTTTTTATTGGAAACTTTTAAATAAGTTAAGCCGTAGCCTATTTTAAATAATGAATATTAATTTTAGGCAACCAAAGAATCCTCAAAAAACGGGAACCTATTAATTTCAACCTGATTCTTTTTCGTGACTGACAGAACATTAATCTGCTAAGCAGAAGGCACCTTGGCGGTAAAAATCATTATATTACTTAATAGCTAGTACTTAAAAATGTAAAAACATAAAATAATTAACTAGACACGATTCTAACACTAGTTTTTGAAGCACTAGCTCTTAATGTAATCACACTAATGTTATAAAGGCGAAAGTTTGTGAATGTGTGAGTGTGTGTGTGGGGGGGTGGGGGTGTGTTTATATGTTGTTACTTCTTCACGCTCAAACGGCGGGACCAATTTTGATAAAATTTTGTATGGAGGTAGCTGACACCCTGGATTAACATATAGTCTACTTTTTATCCCGATATTCCCACGGGATCGACATTTACGCGGGTGAACTTTACTAAACTAATAATTATTTCAGCAGCAACATGCAGCATACATGCGGTAGCTTCACTGAATTTGCAAGGTTTTGTTTTAACTATTTTTAGATTTTAGTGATACTACCGACTACTGCGTGCCTCGGAAGAACGTTAAGCCGTTGGTCCCGGCTGTCATTCGTGAATCGGGTAGTCATAAGCCCGAAAGTCTGACAACCAGTCTTACCAAGGGGTATCGTATTACCCAGTAACTGGTTTGTGGAGGTCAGATAGGCAGTCGCTCCATGTAAAATATTGGTATTCAGCTGCATCCGGTTAGACTGGAAGCCGACCCCAACGTTGGGAAAAGGCTAGGCAGATGATGACTGACTACAGAGCGTGATGACTCTGGCGCATCAGTACCGATGCATCCTACATACATAATACAATTTTACTCGCCAAACTTTCGAGTTTGATGGCGCGAAGCGGATATAGTTCAAGTTTACTAAGAAACCGATGGATGTTCTCGAATAAAATTTAATTTTATAAATATAAAACAATCAGCTCATTTATTAAATTAAATTTCAGTCCAGAATATCCATCGGTTTCTTAGTAAACTTCAACTATATCCGACGCTCCTGTATACTTATCTCCTTTGTTGACTGTACCTGTGTTGGTATGGACGACCGCCAAGGAGTATCATGTTCTCATTCACTGGTTAAGGTGGGCAGTCACTCCATGTAAAATATTAGTATTCAGCTGCAGCCGGTTAAATTGGAAGCCGACCCCTACATAGTTAAAAAAGGCTAGGCAGGTAATAGCCTCCCGACCGATTTCGGCCACGGTGGCCAATCTCAACGGAGACAGACAACGACGACGACGACGGGGCTAGGCAGATAAAATTTACGGTTTACGGTTGACTGGAATCCCCCATCTCCATCCTATTGAAATGAAATGAAATGATTTGAAATGAAATGATTTTATTTTTTGTAAGTAGGTTTGTACAAACACTTTTACACGTCAATCATGTTTTTTTTTTAAACTAGATGAAGTCGGCGTTTCCTATCTGACTACTCTGAGAAGAAAGGCCGAAACAAACTCAGAAGTCACAGTCTCTTTTAAAGTCTAGACATAATCTTGGTCAGGTTATATGAAGACCATGTAGATCGATGTCTGAGGTGGTCTTTTGAGGAAAGAACCACACAGATTGAGAGGACCTGTCCAGTCAGTGCACGCATTTGTCAAAAATCGTGCAGCTCAACTCAAGACTTAAGGAGCTCAACGATTCGACGAACAATACCAAAGAAAGGACATTTGGGTAGGCCACATAAATTACTCAAACTGCCATGAGACCAAGAAAAAAAAAAAAAAAAAAGAAAACTAACAGAACAGAGAGAATAATAAAAAAATATATATAAGTATGTAAAATGACCCACATCGTCTTCACATTCACAATGGAAAAAAAATATTTTGGACCCTTTCAGCAATGGCCTTGCCGTACTTGGTCCTTGGTGGCGAAAACAGCTTTTTCTGATTTTCATACCATTCCTGTCTACTAGGTATGGACAAGCACTATTAGTAAGGTGTTAAACGTTTTTTGTCTCAATTACCTATAAACTGTAGATGCTAGTGATCTTCGTGTCGAGTCTCCTGCCGAAGGCCAAAGGTTAATGAATATTTTTTGCAAATTATGTAAGTACACCATGTTGCTAATGTATAAGTGAAAAATGGATTACGTAAGTACATAGGTACTATGTAGTAGGCAATTCGTGTCCGGTCACGACTTTCAGAACTAACTATGATAGTGATGCTTCTTGTAATGAAAAAGCCTTATAATGTAGTCAAGAAGGAGCATCGTCATGTGTGTTAGTACCACTGTCATTTAAAACGTCAGAAACATGTGACTGGATCCGAAACTAAATAATAGTCCTCCAGACAGTATTTCTGCCATGGCAGACAATCTCAACCGAGACTAGCCTTCAGCGCGGCAGATGATATACTACACGTGTGTGACACAGGTGCACCATCTTCCCTTACTCTCATAATCCGATGGGACAGCGTGCAATCCGACACGACCGGAGAAAGTTCAGGCGTGGGACCAACGGCTTAACGTGCTTTCCAAGGGATGGAGGTATCATATCGCCAACTTCGGGATGCATGAAGAAGCCTCCTCGTGTAGCGCAGTTTGTCATTGTCTTCGATTTTTTGGTTTAGGGCATGCCGGTTTTCTGACGAACTTTTCCTTCACCGTTTTGAGAAATATGGTGTGGTGATGAAATGATTTACACAAAGTAAAGCGCCTGCCTGGGTTCGGACCCACAACTCGTAAGTCGGGACCATTACCACAAGGATACTACTGTTCTCTTCACATGAATATTTAGTTTCTAAAACCGCTACTACATATTATTATATTTTAATAAAATATATTACTTTTGACTTACATAATAATATGTGAATTCCGTTTGACGACTCAGATATTATTAGAGCCGTGGGTCTAAGCAATGCCAGTAATAAAAATCGATTCATAAAATTAAGTTTTTCTGTTTCTGCAAACTATTTTATTGATTTAAACATGGAAATTATGAAAATGTAGCTTTTGTTTACTTAAATGCATACTCGAATACACAATGTATTCCTTGCATCGTTTATTCCAGTTTTTATGTATGATCTTTAGTATTATTTTTCCGAAAAGGCCTGGAGTAATAGTGAAAGAAGAACCTACTCAATTTCATAATAATTTCAAAATCATAATGACAGTGCTAAAAATAAATGTGGCATTATACATTTTATTTCAAGTGGTCTATAATATAAATATTACTTACCTATGATCGATAATTCCGATAATCGATTTCAGCAAAAAAGTTTATTGAGAAAAATTACGTGATTAAATATAATATATACATTATGATGTCGCAAAATTATGTAGATCTTTTTAAAATCGTTATTAAAGCATCTTCTATTTTATAACACTTCTGTCAACAGTACCGATTTTTTATTCGATTCTTCATCAAATATCGTACATTGAATCGGTTTCCGCGTTCGTAATGATGCCACGCTTTAATTAACAGCTCTTGACGGGATCAATTAACGATTTTTTATCGATTAATCGGTTCATGATCGGTTATTTATGAGGATGTCGTGAACATCTGAAGGCTTCGAACTCTAAACGGAACTTGTTAGTGTATTAAATGATGGGTTATTGGTTTTTGGGATCACTACTGTTTTTGCAAGACCAACCAGTCTATTCTGCAGCACCGACACTATTGACAGCTCATTTCAGCTAAGATTTAATGTTAAGATTTTTACAGAATCGATCGGCTGCTGTCCGTAAGCGTCACGGAGGGGTCTCGGTATGTAAAGATTCACAGACGAACCGCGGTAAGTGTAGCTTAACCTGATCGATCAGCTCCTGTGATTATTTAGCCACGCGCTATTTGTTTAACGGGCTATTTAGCATGGGGGTGCTGAATCATGTACTGAATTCAAGGTTTTAGTTTGCGCGTCGACGTACATGGTACCCTGTATTATTTTGGCATGATCTTTGATCGTATTTCCTTGACTCAAAAATCTTGCCCCCGGTAGGATTTTTGAGAGGCAAAGGCGAACTTAAGTAGCAGTGGGCAGGGCACATTGCTCGCAAAACAGATGGCCGATGGGGCCGAAAAATTGTGGAGTGGCGACCGCGTACCGGAAGACGTAGCATTGGAAGGCATCCCACAAGGTGGTCCGACGACCTTGTGAAGGCCGCAGGAACCCGTTGGATGCGACAAGCAGAGAACCGGTCGAAGTGGAGGTGCTTGAGGGAGGCCTATGTCCACAGTGGACGTCTTTCGGCTGAAATGATGATGATAATGAAGGCGTTTATCTGCGTAGGAACGCAGTTAGTCATCGCCCAGCCATTGCGCCAACAGCACCCTCCGCAATCAAACTGTAACCGAATTCCGAAGAGGTCGCGAATTACCAAAATTCCCAGGCCTTCGTAACGTGCAGATTAGACCTCTGTGCAAATCTAAAGTAAATTAAAATAGATTTAAACCTTGACAGTAGACGTGACGCTATAAAGGATTAATTTAATAAGCAATATTAAGAGAACGATGAGTACTAACCCTTATCTGATTCAGAATAAATGATGTCAGTTGTTAGAGATTGTAATAGGATTTGACCTAGATTTGTTATTATTATGAGCTCTTATAATAGTAATCTCATGATAGATGGACATGTTTACTTATCAGAGAAACGATCCATAACCAGAGGGCCAATTCTCGTATTTTCAAGAACGTTCACATTCGAATCTCAGTCGCAATATGTCAAAAATACAATCAATATACATACGTTTTTGCCATTGATTGTAGCTGAGATGAGATTACAAGATTGAGAATTTGAACGTTTCTTGAGTACGAGAATTGGCCTTCAGAAACCACACTAATATTATAAAGGCGAAAGTTTGTGAGTGTGTGTGTTTATATGTTTGTTACATCTTCACACTCAAACGGCTGGACCAATTTTGATAAAATTTAGTATGGAGGTAGCTGACACCCTGGATTAACATATAGGCTACTTTTTATTCCGATATTCCCACGGGATCGAAACTTTTGCGAGTGAAACTGGGGGCGCAGCTAGTCTGAAATATAATATTCTTTGTGGACTATTTGACAAAGGGACCCCCCCTTTGTCTACCAGTCGACTGAAAGCATCAACTTATGCTTCGACAGTTCCTTAGCTATCTTGGTAAAAAGAATCTGTAAGTCTCTATTTGCTCTGTGATTGCCCAGAATAAACCGCAAGTTAGTTCGTAGGCTTTCATATTTAACTTAACTAATTTAACGTCGGTATTTATTGTAACAGGGAGGTGCTCGTGGCTAAGTAATATCAGTCGAGCGGATCGATTGATCAGGTTAAGCTACGCTTAATGCGGTTGGTCTGTGGATGGGCGGCCACCTTTACATACCGAGACCGCTTCGTGCCTCAGAAAGCACTTTGGTCCCGGAATTTATGAAATTTTGACAGTCATTAGGGTTCGTCAGAAACCTGAAAGTACCACCCAGTAACTGGGTTGTAGAGGCCAGATAGGCAGTCGCTCCATGTAAAACACTGTTATTCAGCTGCATCCGGTTAGACTGGAAGCCAACCCCAACATAGTTGGAAAAAGGCTAGGCATGTGATGATCTAATGTAAAGAACTATGTCAGCTGAAAATAATACTTTAAAAAATCCAGAATGGCCTTAAAAACGTCCCAAATAATGAATCCAAATCAAAATCATCCAGCTTACTGAAAGTCCAAGCGTGATGCCGCTTCAATAAAATAACAAATTGGTTTATACTAATGAGATCAGCACATAGACAGATTACAAAATCGTGAACATGCGGTATCTGATAAAAACTAATGAAGTCAGATACATATTGTTCATTTGCCAAATTGATATGATTCAGACCTTCGTTAATGACCTACTTTGTAACAAAGATGCAGAGCAATTTGGTTATGATCACGATATTTGTGAGGTACGCACTGTTGCTACATACTTCATTTAAATACATCATCTTAGCCTAAGTATAAATTCTATCAAAATGATTTTGGCTAAGTTACCTGGCGTCTTTGTGAAGGCCGCAGGAACCCGTTGGATTCGAGAAGCGCAGAACCGGTCCAAGTGGAGGTGCTTGGGGGAGGCCTATGTCCAGCAGTAAACGTCTTTCGACTGAAATGATGATGATGATGATGATGAAGTTTTAAACCGAAATGGTCCCATTTAAATTTTGTAAAGCTCTGATGATGAGTTTCGGAGACAGACAACGGAACTCTTCAATAAATGCCAGCAAATCAACCGCGATTGCTGCTTTTGCATATGTATGCATTGTTTACGCAATCACACAACATAACATCACGCCCGTACCCTCTAAAGGGGCACGCAGATGTGTTCAATAGCTTCCTCTCACTGATATTCACATAGCAAGTAGTGTTATATGAATTTGTGTGGGGGAGGAACAAACAAAAAAGGGAAAAATAAAAACTTTTATACAAATAAAAACAACCGACTTCCAAAATTAAAGTTATTTTTCAGTTTTCAGTTTTTTTTTTTGGAAGTCGGTTGTTTTTAGTTTTTATTAGACATCTATGGGTATGAGGGTATACTAGTCGATATTATTATTTTAATCCTCTATAATTTTGTCAACAGCCTGACCTCATGAATAAAACTTGAATTACAACTAATTTACAACCCATAAAAAATGCTAAATATCACGTAAAACGACGATCAGTAAGGTAACCCTTCCAGCAAGAGTAGTAACTAATTTTGCTGCTCTTATCAGAGTTAGAAGAATCGCTTCTATAAAAATCAGTTAGACAAAAGCGCCACTGCGCTATTGGTACAGAGTGCAATCATTGTAACTACCAAAGTAAACGCTACGATCTAAGCAGCGCTTACGCTTACGTTGCGTTGCGAACTTGCGAGCTTACCAAGTTCGTAGCGTTTGTAGTTTAGGCTGAAAGCAATAGATGGCGTTAGAACCAATTTTGATATGATATTGGCAAATTACAAGGTAAAGGTAATTTTATTGGAATAACTGAAAAGGGGTACAATGACCCCTTTTTAGAATAGTCTGGATTTGGGCTCTGATGGCAATAGGCTCGCTCTCTATTACATGGGACTTAAACATAACTGGCGAAATGTGGGTGTACCTTCTGCGGGTACACCTCTGCCTAACCCTGCGGGGAAACAAGGCGTGATGTTATGATATGTGTTATGTATCCGATCGCGGACACACCCGCCTGACCACCACTAAGTTCATTTTTGCTTGCACTCAAAAAATAGAAGCACTCTCTAGTAAGCGCGCCACGGTCAAATAGTTCGTCCGTGAAATTCACAATAGGAGTACACGTGATGCGTCACTAAGCTGCGCAGTGGTTGCAAATAATTGCGTTATCGCTTTCCTAATAGGCGGAAACTTTAAGGGGGCGTGTCTTGGCGCCGGCGCAGGATTTAGGCGAAAATAATTTAAGTGATCAGGCGGAAACGCCGCGATGCTACCTACAGACTAGCACATCAAGCTACTACAATCTGTCTCTTTAGTAGATTTTCAACTTTACCGCTAAAGAATAAGGTTGAAGGTTGATTGGGAAAATTTGACATTTTCGGGTAGCTTGATGTGCTGGCATCTGAACAGTTACATAATTTCAATTAGGACACCTTTCATGATGAAAATAACTCTTTGGTGCGGCACCCGGAAGATATGGAACCTACCTCCCTCTAGCACGCCTGGGCCTACCTTACCAACCATAAATACTAGCAATTTTATTTACCAAGGCCTAACCATTTTTTGGGTAGCTCTTCTGCCTGGAGATCAGCAGCAGCAGTCGCTGCTTAACCAATTAAATATTTTGTTTTTTTCAGTTCACTCATACTCTATACTATAGAAAAGGGAGGATCCTCCGACCAGACGCGTGTTGTGTCTGGCGGGAACTGCTCAATGATTCATCGGAACTCGGGCCGTTGTATCTATGCTAGTTGCGCGGTAAACTCTGCTTGCGAGATGCAGGATTTCGCGTGACGTCAGTATTATTATTATATTATTATGTATTGTGTCGGGGCTTCAGCTTAGGACGCTGTGGTGCAACTTTATCAAAGCCTTATACCATTATCCTACTTATTACATTTCTAACATCATCTGCATCTGCCTATCCTTTTCCCAACTATTTTGGGGTCAGCTTCCAGTCTAACCGGATGCAGCTGAATACCAGTATTTTACATGGAGCGAATGCCTATCTGACCGCTACAACCCGGTTACTGGGTAATACGATACCCCTTGGTAAGACTGGTTATCAGACTTTCAGGCTTCTGACTACCCGTAACAACTGTCAAAGATCCACGAATGACAGCTGGGATCAACGGCTTAATCGTGCTTTCCGAGGCACGGAGGGGTCTCGGTATGTAAAGGTGGTACCCCATCCACAGACCAACCGCGGCAAGCGTAGCTTAACCTGATCGATCGACCTGTGCGGCTGTTTAATTTAGCCACGGGCCCCTCCTTATTACATTTCTAACATTGTCATCAAATATCCAATGTCCCAACACAGAGCTTGGACACATTGCGATATCGCATTACCATTCAATTCAGGTAAGTCACCGTTGACAAATCTATATTCCCTCAATTACCTATAATATATTGCCACCATTTTGTACCTCTAACTTGGCTAAGAGTGCATCCCATACATAAGCATGATGAGTCAATGCCTTGGTGATAGAACCAGTTTTTAACTAAAGCTAGTGTTTGCCTTTTAAAGTCTGCGATGTTGTCTGATTTGTACCTTTTATAATCAATCGATTTAATACGAGGAGTTACTTTTAATATTCATGAAGTGAATGGTCTTATCTAGGACCTTATTTTTTGTTTAAGCACCGTTGTTTTCAGTATGTATATTTGAACTGAGAATTTAAGATAATTTTCAAGTTATGGAACAACAAACTGAATGTCATGCTTGACAAATTTCAAATTCCATTGCAACTAAAAAGTTATTAGGACCTTTTTGTTACAATTGATCACTCAAAAAAAATCAACTTAGAATACATTTCTTTAAACTCGATAACTGATTAAGTGCCTATGGAATGTAATACGAGTATGTCTGAGATTATGAACACTGCTTTAGCGTATTATTTTTCAGCGGGATTGTCCGAAAGGGTTACCGCTAAGGAAGGAACACGGGTGGGTTTTAGTCAGTAAGAGTCTGACACTCCCTTCCGCTCCACCCAGAGCGGGAGGGGTCATTTGATGATTTGATGATTGATATTTATCATTTGATGATTGACATAGAAAAAAAAAAACCGTACTATTTTACTAATAATATTTAGGGCTGATTTTTCAATCTACATAATTATAATTGGCGTTGGAAAAATGGAAAAAACAAAACAAAACGTGAAAGTGAGGATTTATATTTTATAGTCCAGCCGGTCGATTCTGTAAAAATCTCACCGAGTTTTTGCTAGGAATTGACACTATTGACAGCTCACTCCACGATCACTTCACCTAAGTTTTCACGGTGAGATTTTTATAGAATAGCACCGCTATCCCCTACATCAATGTCTTAGTCTAAAGTCCTGTCGAGTCTTCATGCAGGTGCATAACATCTCGCCTATAATCTTGAAGGGTGATGAGTGCCTGTAGGTATACCACACCATATTTTGCCACGCAGTATGTACAGTCAACAGCAAAAGTAGACGATCAAAATCAGAAATTCAATAGGTACTAATGAACGGTTTTCGCGTCAGAACTCTGCCACACAGCCACACAGTCTCTGCACACAGCTCAACAACAACAACAGCAACAGCTCTGCCACACAGTTCTGAAGCGAACTCCGTTAATTAGTATTGAATTTCTTAAAATCAAATCAAAATCAAAATATTTTATTTCACATAAGCCTACATGGGCACTTATGAAACGTCAGAAGCTAGGTGCACGGTTCCAATTGGTCGTTTCCTATGGAGAAGAACCGGCAAGCTTTTGCTGTTGACTGTACATAACCTGCTTTTATTTCGAACTATAATAATAATTTAATAATAATTTGTTTATTTCACTTCAAAACACAAACATCAGTGTAGCCCTGGCTCTTGTACTAGGAAGTCCTGTATCACAAGAGCCAGACCTCTCAATTTGCAGAGAATAAGGTATAGAAGCGCGATAGACAAAAAGCATGCATTAGAAGGTAAGTTTACAAATATACAATATAAAAAAAACAAAAAAATTAGTAATAATAATAAAAGAGTTTACATTTTTTTTTATATTAAATTAAGTTACCACTGCGTTCTTATTAGAATCTGGGTGTGACTGAGGTGAGTGTGTGTGAATGTGTGTGTGTGTGGTGTGTATGTGAGATGTGTGTGTTTATTTTAAGTACCATCCGAGGACGTGCGTATGAATTCACAAGGCACGACCGAGGACCTTTTCAAAGCGAGGACCTTTTCGAGGGTCCTCGGTTTGACTTGACCAAAGATTCGTATTCTGCAAGCGATTTTGAGTCTTTCTGTATACTTAATACGAAAAAGTTGTCCGAACCTCGGTTTGATCAAAATTTTTCATAATCTTACACAAACATTGTGTATCCACCAGATGGAGCCACGGTCGCCTCATACACAGACTTTTTACACTCATTTCACGTTTGTTGTATTATCCGAGGACCTATGTGTTAACTTTAACACAAAAGACCTCGGTTAGGTAGCTTTTCCAGACAATGTGTATTTAAGACCTCGGTTTGCTAGATTTTCCGAACAGTGTGTATTCTAGTCCTCGTTTCGACAGTTTTCCTCGTGTGTAGAAGACAAATCATAAGCTATCATTTAAATAAAATTATGAAGGAGAAAATCGAAAGTAGACTGAATCCTTAAACAAATCGTTAGTAGCTACTAGGTGCACGAGGAATAATCAGGCTTCTTCTGCAGTATGTGCTAAGTATCTAGGCCCGCTTATATTATTCAACATTATGATTTGCACCATAAAATATTGTATTGTCTGGAGGTAGGAGCTGAATACGTGCGCTTTTGATAAAGAATCTAAAGTAAATGCCTTCTTATGTGGAATGTCTGCAGCAAGATTTTAAGCAAATATAAAGTACAAAGAAATACAGAACATGAACGTACTAAAGAAAACCACGTCATAAACTACTAACTAAAAGTAGGTTTATTTTAAAATGAAACAAATTATTTAACAAAGTTTTACCAACGATCTACCTATAGAAATAATCATCAAGTTGCAGTAACATCTTTGAGAAGAATGATTAGAAAACTTACATAACAGTTAATAGAAAACGACTCAAACATAAAGACTTATAGAAACCATAATTAAAAGAAATCGACATAATTTGGGCTAAAAACTTAACATAAAATTACATAACACAATGCATAATTAGAAAACAACAAAGAAATATATCAAGTGAGATCAAAATAATTTGGGAAGCATGCAAACTTAATAACTTAATGGCGCCGATTCCCTTGTTCACAAACTAAACTAAATTTAAGTTCAGTGCATCTTTTTCTATATTTCATTAAAAAAGGACATCAGAGATAAATATTAGTTTAGTCCTGTCAAATTAAGATACTCCATAGCAAGTTTAGACGTGATTAAAAACATGGTTACTAAAAACATTTTATCCCCATAGGGTTGTAGTTTTGAAAAATCGTCTGGGATGTTTCTATAGCTTGACTTAAAGATTATTTATATTAATTATCCAATCAAGCCACGTAATAAAGGGAGCCTGCCGTTTTGCCGAAAAGATTTTTCCAAAATTTCACTACCCAAACAAATTTTCGCAACCTTTTATTATACCAATGCAATGTTTGGAATAATTTTAGTATGCACATTTTCATTTGGTCGAATTTTTACTTGGCAGAATATTATTATGAATAATGTCATTTAGGCATTTGGTCTTTAATCAAATGATTTATTACGGCAAACAATCTTTAGACAATAAACGTTTGGTCAAACGATTTGTTATGACAAAAAATATAAAGGCATAAATAAGATTTTTTGAGATTTTTTTTTTTTGGGAATTAAATAATTAAAAAATGCAATTTTATTTTAAAATAATCATTTATTTAATACAAAATATTTGTAACTTACTATTTTAATTTTTTTGCAATGGACATTATCGAGAACCGAATTAGTTACGAGGTTAATTATAAAAAAAAATGCTTAGGTTAGGTTAGGTTAAAACTGTGACCTCCTACGCACGAGCCGAGCGAGCGAAGCGAGCGGTGCCGCGGCAGCGGCCGGCGAGTGCCAGAAACGACTAAATTATATAGAAAAAAATATGGAAAAAAGAGATTATTTTTAACAGGCTATCGAGAACCGAATTAGTTAGACGAGGTTAATTATTTTAAAAAAATGCTTAGGTTAGGTTAGGTTAAAAATGTGACCTCCTACGCACGAGCCGAGCGAGCGAAGCGAGCGGTGCCGCGGCAGCGGCCGGCGAGTGCCAGAAACGACTAGATTATATAGAAAAAAAATATGGAAAAAAGAGATTATTTTTAGCAGGCTATCGAGAACCGAATAAGTTAGACGAGGTTAATTATTAAAAAAAAAATGCTTAGGTTAGGTTAGGTTAAAACTGTGACCTCCTACGCACGAGCCGAGCGAGCGAAGCGAGCGGTGCCGCGGCAGCGGCCGGCGAGTGCCAGAAACGACTAGATTATATAGAAAAAAAAATATGGAAAAAAGAGATTATTTTTAGCAGGCTATCGAGAACCGAATAAGTTAGACGAGGTTAATTATAAAAAAAAAAATGCTTAGGTTAGGTTAGGTTAAAACTGTGACCTCCTACGCACGAGCCGAGCGAGCGAAGCGAGCGGTGCCGCGGCAGCGGCCGGCGAGTGCCAGAAACGACTAGATTATATAGAAAAAAAAAATGGAAAAAAAGTCTACCCGAAACTGAACTAGTTAGACGAGATTAATTATTTCAAAAAATACTACCAGAATACTTAATATTATTATTACCTGTTTAGAATTTGTCCCAAGTGGAAAAAACACCTTTGTAATAAAACGTCTTCAAAGTTAGATCTTATGCTTGAAATGGCTGCCTTAAAACTGCGAAAACTGACGATACTAAATATTTGGCAAATGTAATTTTGCGTAAAATGAGTTATTCCAACTGAAATATTTGACTAAATAAAAATTGGTAAAAGTACTAGTTGGTAAACAAGTTATTGTTTAAACGTTCACTTGCCAAACATTAGGTTTGGCTTACAATTATTTTTGAAGAGATTTTTTGCTAAGTAATAATTTGGCAAATGAAATTATGCGGAAAATTGTTTGGGAAGTGATAATTTGGCAAAATCTTTTCGGCAAAACAAGGGAGACCCCGTAATAAAATACTTCCCTAAGAAATTGACTATCCCTCTTCACCCCGTTAGGGGTAGATTTTCTTAAAACCCTGATATACTTTATTATTTATTTTGGTCTTACATACTGAGTTTCGAATTAATTGGACCGCGCGTTAAAATTCTTCCATACAAAATTTTACACCCCCAATCTCCCTTTAGTTTCCAGTCTTTTTCAAACCAAATGAATAAGATTTTTTATATAAACTGTATTCCTGCTTTTCACCCCCACAGGGGTGGAATTTCGAAAAATCGTTTGGGATATGTTGATTACTTGACTCGAAGATTTATCTATACCAATTTTCGGGTTATTCAACCCACGCAGTAAAATCCTTGCCTGTATAATTAACTACCCCTTTTCACTCCGTTAGGGGTAGATTTTCGAAAGACCCTGATACACGTTATTCTTAACTGAGTTTCGAGTTAATCGGACCGCGAGTTAAACATCTTCCATACAAATTTTGGTACCCCTTTAGGGGTTAGTTTAGAAAAACTAAAAATGCCAAACTTCATAATTTACTTAGATAAGTATTTGTGCCAAGTTTCAAGTTTATTAACTCAAGGAATAAGATTTTTCATACAAACGAAATCCCCCCTTTTCACCTCCTTAAAGGTTGAAATTCCAAAAACCCCTTCTTAGTGCTCCCCTACATTATAAAAGGAAGCCGTGTGCAAAATTTCAC
Source organism: Oligia strigilis (assembly GCA_951800025.1). NCBI lineage: Eukaryota > Metazoa > Arthropoda > Insecta > Lepidoptera > Noctuidae > Oligia > Oligia strigilis. The sequence goes on along the minus strand of OX637558.1, from coordinate 2,753,325 downwards.
AATCTCAAATTCAACTCAAACTCAAAGCATTTCTTTCAATTAAACCAATTACAGGCACTTTTGAATTGAAGGTGTCGGTCAGTCAGAAAGATGAAGATACTCGTAGTTGCTCATCCCAAAGCATAGGTACCTATGGAGAAGAACGGGCAAGAAACTCCATGGACACTCTTTAAATCAAAATAATATGGTTACAAAGTCTTGTTTACATCATTCATATAAAAAATTATGCATGTGAGAACGATGCAGAACGTTAAAAGCGTCCGTAATGTCTAAAATCACATTCCTAGACCCAGTAGTTTCAGCTGTGCGTTGATATGTCAGTCAGTCAGTTATTTTTAATACCTACTGTTTACGTTAAAAGCAACAATCACGAGTGTTTAACAAACTAAAGCCGTTACTTTCGGCTCTCTTTGATAAATAATCCTTTGAGAAGCGCTGACAAACGTAAAGACATTGACTCGTCCTCGCTTGGTACTTCATTTTAGAAAAAGTGTGTAAGAAATAAATCGGAACATTGATTATTATCTTACTCGTAAAATGTTTTAGGTAGGTAGGTAGGTATTTTCCAGGTCCTCGGTTTGTACAAGTTCTACGCGAAAAACTGTCCTCGGTTTAGTGATATAAAGTCTAACACAACGTCCGCACTTTGTACAAGCTCTAAGAAATATTGTGTAAAAATACGTCCTCGGAAGGACGTCGCAGGGCTTACGTAAGAGGTCCTCGGTTGGCTTACACAAAGTCCTCGTATGTGCATCGCTGGTCACATTTAGCTGCGTATTTCAGGTCCTCAGTATGATAGCCGAAATTCATACAGAAAAATGTTGAGATAGCATTATCGCAATAAGCTCATCACTATAGATTTACTCACCTGTCTCTTTCTATCTTATTCTAAAAGGCCAACGAGGTATTTATACCAGTTTTTTGGAGGGTCCTCGGTTCGTTCTAGGACTAACAAGGTCCTCGTAAGGGTGTCTGTACAAACAAGGGTGTGTGTGTGTGAATGTGAGAGGTAGTCAGGGTGTTATGTAACGCTGCCGAATAGATTTTCTGATTCGTCATAATCGAAATTTTCCAGCCAATGAATAATAGTTTTTTTGAATTGGTAGTTGTTCAGTTTTTTAAGTAGTTTGATCCCTTTTTCATGGCCGATTTTATTGTAAAGACGTGGAGCAATGTAATTGTAGTGTTTACTAGCGAAGACGCTCTTGGTACCTTCAACTGGGCACCTGTCAATCCTCTTAGATGAGACCGGCAGACTCGGGATGGCGTATCGGTGGTATCTTCGCAGGCATTCGTAAAAGAAGAACTTGCGGACGCTAAGTACTTTAGCTTTTTCGTATACCTCGGTCGTTGGCGTCCGGTATTTCAGTGACAGAAGCACTTTTAGCACCGCACGCTGAGCTCGCTCCAGCTCGATCATGTGGGTCTTGCCTGTCCCACCCCAAGCGCAAATAGCGTATCCCAAGACACAATGGCATAAGGCTTTATATGTTTGCAACAGAAGTTTTAAACTAGCAACATGTCTCAGGGTTTTAAAGATATGGATCAACTTGCGTACTCTTTTGGCGGTAGCCGGGATATGTTGTGTCCATTTAAGGTTGTCATCAACGATTACTCCTAGATATTTAATGGAGTTCACTCTGTCTAGCTTGGGGCACATGCAGGAGGAAAAGTTATTGCTATTCCTATTGCAAGGAAACGTGGTAACTATAATGATATGTAAATAGTTCTAGGATTCTATCAAGAGTAAAGTCGGTAGTTTTACTCTAGTAGTAAGTAAAATCATCCTCCAACCCGCACTGGGCCAGCGTGGTGGATTATGGCCCACTCCCTCTCACAGAGAGGAGGCCTGTGTCACAGCAGTGGGAACATTATAGGCTGATTGTGAAGTAGTAAAATGGAGTTCTTAATAAGTCCATAATCCAAGTTGACTCCAGAATTTAAAAGGAAAGGTAAGTAGGTACTTATAAAAACTGCGGTAAGACGAGCAGTGCTAAGTTGTGGGATATTAATCATGCCTCCATTTACAGAGTACCTCTCTGTGAGGAAAATTACCAGCAACTTAAAAATATAGGTTCGTAGCACCACCTATCACAATAGCTTCGAACTGTCTAATAACAAGATTATTGACTTAATAAGTTCACAGACTTAAAATAATGTTAGGAATATGAACATTTATGAATAGAGGAAAAATAATCATACGCCATCAACAAAATTAGTCCGAACCGCTGTCAACAGGAGAAGTGCCCAAAATTATTATTACCATTTCTCTCCCACTGCGGGGCAAAGGCCTCCTCCCTCCACTTATCCCTATCCAGTGCTGTTATACGCCAATCCTTGCGGAAAGACTCGAGCTCGTCCCGGCATCTCATTCCCGCCCAAAAGGCTGTCATTATTGCCACGTTGTAAGGCGAAGCTGATTCTTTGGGCAAAAATAGGCCAGCCTCCTTCTGGTCACGTGGACCAACCGCTTAGCGATGTCTCGAAGAACCAAGTGGGCACTCGGAAACCATGGACCCTAGTATTTCAACCCCAAACGGCTCAACTCCCAATAAGATTGGAATATTTTCACCGTTTGAGGTTTTTCGCACTTTCACGGCCCGCCGTCTTAGGAAAATGGGTTGGCGCAAGGATGTCGACACATGTTGCAGCCCTCACCAAAGGCCTGCCTAACTTCTAGGGCATTATGGTCATTCCGAATGGTGTCTTCCCGTCTTCTGTTAGCTTACCTAATATTATAGTCTTTTATAAAAATATATTTTATTTACTTTCATTTACAACTTTAATCCATTTGAATTAAGATTAGACATTTAAATAAACCTTTTTTAATCGATTTTGAATTCTATTGCGTTGGAGGCATGAAATTTATTATTTCAATTGAAGTCTAAATACGTATAATGGAAAATAACATTTGTATTATTAGAAGTTTTGAAGCTTTCAGATATTTTATTTCCAATGTGGTTTACATTTTCAACTGTTTTTCACAAACAATGCTGTGTTACAGAGCAGTATTGAAAAGTAAGGTTTATATTATTTTGTGTATCATTAATCAGAATAGTGTTGGGTTTTAGAAAACGAAATAAAATCATTATTTTTGCATTAAGTCGTATATTCGTTTGCTTCATTTCATATTTACAATTCTTAAATACTAAATGTAACTTTTTTTTTATACATTTTCCATCTTACTCTATACTGTCCTTGCATTGCTGTTTAAAAACTTATAACTATCATTTTTAACAGGAAGAATTTAATTTCATTATAGAAAAAAAGAGTTTTATACAAAGATTTGAGATCATAATCATAAAGAGAAAGGGAGACAGTATTATTCTATATAAAACAAAATTAATAACAATATTATTACAAGTAATCATCACATATATCGGTTCACAGCAAAATATTCGTTATTTTCACATCTTATACCAGTGCATGATGGCGGAGGGTAGTTCGATAAAAGAGAGTGCGAAAAAAAATTAAAGTAATAAATACGATGTTCAATAACAAAGATAAACGAAAATTGTATTAACGACTGTGCAAATCAAAACATGTTACAATTTGATATTTGTCACAAAAAATAAAAATCAATTACTTTAATTTTTATAAAAAATCAACGTAATTATTTGTATTTCTCAATGACATAGTTTTTCACTTGAATACTTAGATTTTTTCCATAATTTCTGTTCTACATTTGCACAGCCATCACCTCCATGCATCACCACGAGAGTATCCATCTTAGTACCGGTATCCAGACTGGGAGTTGAAGTTTCCTGATCCGGATCCCCTACCTCCAGCGTTGGGGGCGAGGTACTGACGGGAGGCAGCACCTCCAAAGCCACCGGATCCTGCACCACCACGGCCAGCACCAGCTCCTCCGAAACCGGATCCATGCCCACCAGCTCCGCCAAAACCGGATCCGTGCCCGCCAGCTCCGCCAAAACCGGATCCAGCGCCACCGGCACCAGCACCGCCGAAACCGCCTGCTCCGGCGCCGGAGTAGCCACCGGCTCCACCAGCGGGTCCGGATCCGTAACCGTTGCCGCCTGCGCCAGCGCCCTCACCGCGGTAGGTACCTGGAATAATGAGATTATTGGTTGAGTTCAAGTTATAATCAATGGTGTCTTCAAGTTCCTGTGATCTAATTGATTGATATGACATTTTAAAGTCGGCTGGTGGTTTTATGACTTTCGGGGTAAATCCACATTTTAAGAGATGAGACGGGTGTATAAATGAATCTGTTGCTCTATAAGAAACGATGTCGTCAATTCGATGATACGGTTAAATCCTGTTATAATATTATTTACTGTCAGGTGTTGCTCATTACAGTGAATGCTCTCAATATATCAGCATCAGCATTAGACAAAGTAATTTATGCGCAACTTGTCGTTCTCAGGGCATTTCACGCACCGGGTTCACAAACCTAATGACTAACAGATTGGCTGCCAACATCGACCAATATCCTGACGTTCACTAACCAACAAGATCATTAGAAATAGAGTGTTAGATGTTGGCGTTGGTCGGGAGCGGTCAAATGTTGGCTTTGTGAAGGGCAGGCAGGTTAATGATATTCAAATCTTATTCGTCTGGCTTTCTGCTTCTTAGACCGTGTGAATTAACAAAGGTGGAATCTATCGTCGCAATTCTTTTCATTGATCGAAAGTTTTGAAAAAAAATTTAAGAGGGAGAGAGAAGAGCCCACGAGAAAATTTAATACTTGACATTCATTTTGACAGTTTTTTACGATGATTTTAAGTATTGTTGTAAGCTGTTGTCCTCTAGAGTCTTGATAAACAATTCTTTTATACACAGCAAAGTGGTATATTACTAAATTGGTCTTGCAAGCTATGTCTACATAAATGATGATTAAAATGATGTGTATTTAAAATGACCTTTTGTAATATACAATAACAAGTGGGTCATATAATTTGTGTTCATTTTCAATTACGAAATAATTCTGTAATTTCGATCACGCACATAATATTTCTGTATTGTTTACTTTGGTGGCCGTAAAGTAAGCGTTGCGTGCAAATATTATAATTGTGGGGACGTTTATTTTAAATTGTTGTTGTTTAGTACGTTTCTCACTGTCGTTGTAACTCATGTCGTCATTATTTAAATCTGCCTCTATAATTCGTTGTTAAATGTGTTGCGTTAAATAGTAATCCAGGTATTCTTACTTAGATTTCTTCAACAATTTGAAAGTATTTAGAAGAACCCAAAACTTTTCTAATTACAGCCCTTCAGTTTCTATCAATCCATTATTATTCTCATTGACTACAGACTCCTCTTCAAAATTAAAATCAAAAGTCATATAATCAAACTAGATTGAGAAAAATTACAAAAACACGCATACTACATCCTAGTGCTTTAGCTGGCAAGAAGAAGTGGCGCAACAAACTTCTCAGCAGACTTCATTCGTATGTCTTACCGCAATATTCCCTATGTTACTCGCTTACTTCTTAGCCACACTCGACTCATCGAAAGATCCAAGGCTAGCAATGAACGCTCTCGTTAACGTTCGCTCGAATTATTTAAATCGTATCGAGTAATTTAGAATGCGAAGATGACCGCACTGCATGGGTATGCTGGTTCTAGGTTAAACGCAGGTTTACTTAATGACTGATTGGATACACCTGAGACTTTTAATACACCTGTATCTGTGGACGATGTGGAATGCTTGTAAGGTTAGTGTACTAGAAAGCATGGCAGTTGATGCATTTTGAATTTTGGCCCCGAATGGTTCATCTATGGATCCTTTGGATCCTGCATGATGTCTGAGTCTGATTTTATATATTTCTGAAAGTTGTGTTTTTGTAGACCATCACGTTTTCCCAAAATTTTAAAGTATCTATCATCGGTATTCTAAATATCAGTAGACTCCCCTAACGCCTATCACGAGATGCAACTTCATAAATCAAAATATCTAAAATTACATTACCATGACGTAATTATAATCTGACCATCTCAGAAATGGCAGTAACTTCATTATCAGTAACTATCTCTCTTCTAACTAGCTCATCATTGACCTGTTATGTAAGTACTTTAGTAAGACCGCTAATCTGTCTGTCAGTTTGACAAGTTACGAAAATATATAGTCACACACAACGTTTTTGTGCGCATACTCTTTGCGTTATTGCAATGCTGGGTTTAAGATTAGAAAATTATTATGAAGATACAGGTAATAGTGATTATGTACGTGTTCGATTTTGATGAGACAAGTGGCACCCATCTAATATTCCAGGGTAAAAAAAATCCTATTTCTATCATCTATAAGCTGACGATGGTATATTGCACCCTTAAATATATATATAACTAGTTTCTGCCCGCGGTTTCTCCCGCGAGGTATGTCGATAAAAACTATCCTGTGTCAACAATCTATCTCTCGGCCAATTTTTATCGAAATCCGTTCAGTGGTTTAGGCGTAAAAAGGTAACGTACAGACAGACAGACAGAGCTACTTTCGAATTTATAATATTAGTATGGATAACTGGTCCAAATAATATAAACCATTATGGTCGATAGTATTTCACTGACTTTGGAACAAACTTTGATGAACTAGTTAAAGAAACCAGAAAACAAAAAGAAAACCATCATAACATCAATGAAGATGATACAGTAGTCAACACAGTAACTAATCTTCTTACTCAAGCAGCAAAATTGAATCATTATAAAGCTTCAGATAACAATCAAACACATTAACAAAATCTTCACGCTCTTTAGCTGATGTTAGATCTATGATTTAACTTCATTGTAGTTTCCCAACACGTTGTAAATTTTAAAGTAATTAATATAGTGCGAAATATCTTGGCATCTAATGTTCCCACATTTTGTAACTATGAGAATAGCGAACAAAGCACCATAACTGCTAACATACATGTAAAGTTCTAAGAAAATATTCTTTATTCCGTTTTGATATGTTGATAATGTTAATATTTGTGACTTTAGACCTCCTTTGTTGAGAGTGGGAGTAAAATGTCTTGAAACGGTTTTTCTGTGTATATTGTAAATCTAGGTATTGTGTTTGATATATTGTACCCTGATAAAAACCTGAGACATTATTGCCCATGGTAAAGTTATGAAACGACTTTTTATGGTGAACAAATTCAAATGAAAATCTAAAAGGTTTTGAGAACGGTCAGTTACAAAGTAGATGAAGTATTTAGAAAAATATTATAAGCCCTGTATCATTTGATTAGGTAAGTAGGAACTGATATTTTCGACGTTATTAAGTAAAATAGTTGCAAATATTATTCTAAACCTTGCTTTCATTCCCAGTCTAACTTAAAGATCCCACAAACACTTTCGCTAAACTTAGCAAAAGTTACAAAATTTAAAGCTCACTGCACATCGGTGTAGCAACGCGTCATTATCTAGATGAAACCTTTATTACTGTAGCAGGAGTCATTAATATTCGCGATTACCGCCCATCTCTCGTAAATGCACTCATTATGGTACGTTTGCTTTTGAGTAATTCGGTAATGCAACCGCTGGGACATGTGTTTTGTTGGCGTTTTTCTGGTAACTAGGTGAGTTGGTTAATCGATTGATGTTGGTTAGACAGGTTGATCTAATAAATTGGTCTAGCTTTTTATGCTTTGTCTTTGTGTATGTTTCCTAGATGCCCTATTGTTTCATATTTATTTCAATCGAGAGTACTTGTAAGTTTAGTTATTGTCATTTTATTATGGACGGCCTGTGCGAAAAAATCATTGACTATTACAAAAAAATCCAAACAGATTTTCAACGACAAACAAAATTAAAATCAACAAAATATGCAGTGCTCTCACAAGTTCTATTACAACAAATCATGGATACTTGATGTCATTCCGCACATGTCTGACCTTTCGTTTATCTGTAGTCTGGATCATGTGCTCCACGCCTTACAGTGAGTGGTGCGGTCACGTCGTGACTGAGTGCAGGAAGGCGAAGCATTAGTATCATCCTATATTGTTGAGAAATTGGTCATTCGAAGATCTCTGTGTGAATCACGATAATTGGTACAAACTGTTGTAAGTTGTTGTTTGTTTAAGCTTTGGTTAATTGAATTGTACTTAGTTTTGTACGGTTTGTTATTATTCAATGCTAGTATTTTATTGCATTGTTATTATTTTGGTATCCAATTATTCCGATGTGAATGGACTTTAGATCTTCTTCTTAATGTTCATACAAGCAAAAGTTTTTTTATGGATAAATTTGAAATTATTTTTAAATATTGGCCAGTTTTTATTTATTGGATCTAAAAATGATGCTCTGGAAACTGTACATCTAATTTAGTATTATAAGACGACCCTAATGTGCCCCTGTTTTGACATTATTATGAAATCGGTTATCCCGCGAGGAAACCGAGTGTGAACCGGGTTAATTGAAGCCAAGTTTGTAGAAACCTTTGAAGTGCCTACTACAGTTCATGTACGTTGAGACATATTATTATCGTCCGGAGCTATTGAGAAATTGGTCATTTTGCGAACTAGCTAGGTGTGAATTACAATGATTTGAGGGTAATGTGATGTTTCGAATTGTTTTGAATGCTGCGGTTTATGTATTCGGTATTTGTTTTGAGTATTATTGCTTGTATTATTGTTGTAATATGATTTTAGGAAGAGTAAGGTAAACAACTAAGTAACATAGATTAAGTTAAAAATGATGTCAGATAACTTTTAACACATGACAATTATTTGAAAATCAAATAGAATGAGTGGAAATAAATGAACATGAATCAAAAACTAATACAAACACCGAGAAGGCGTTAAACTAAACACAAAGGCATGAATAAATTCATAAACGCAATCATCTCGTCAAGATTATCAGATTCACCTGTGCGTTCACTAATCAATCTCCAAACTCGTCGCTTTGGTAACATGATAGATAAATCTGTAGTTATTATCTTGACTCTTGGTTTAGCATTTTGTATTTGTTTTGTACTCAATTGTATTAACGGTCGGTTACTTCTTGTAGATGTTGAAATAGTTCGGCCAGATACAAAAGAATTTAACTTGAGTGAATTATTTTGAAGGTATTAAGAACATTATACCTTTGTTAAAGTAACTTGGAAAGGAAAAAATCTTGGATTTTTACAGGGGCCAAAAATAGTACCTTACCTTGTACCTTGTTCCTAGTCTTTAGAAATGGCTATGATCAGCAGTGAAACAGCTGTAAAAGGTTCGGGCTTTAACGGATTCCTAAAATAATTTGGATATCTAGAGCATGATACACATGAAAATCAAAAATAAATGGAAAAGTCATAGATGAAAAAGATTGAAAAAAAATGAGATTTGTTTTATAAATTGACAAAGTGACTGGTTGCAAATTTGATTACACATGGACATTATTCTCACAGTAAAACTACACAACTTAGTTACACGATATGGTGTATTATCTCCACGAATCTGTTATTAATCTTATACAGCCCTCAATTATGATCGAGCAATTTCCGTCGTGAAATATTACACACTGAAAATTTATTAATGGTTACCCAAGATAGATGATGCCTGGATGACCAGATTAAGTATCGACATAAGAACACGATCAATTTACGATCGAACGAGTACTCGATCGCTCGTTAAACATCGATAAACTTTGATAGAACAGACAATGGTGACGAATGAAGTAGAAGTACAAGTGACGCAATGAATTAGTCTAGATCTTCGTCTGTGGCCCTTACTATCACTGGAAGGCACTTGAAACAATAGAACGTTTCGTTATAAAGATCCAGTTAATCTGTATGTACTAGGTAAGGTAACACACGCCTATGAATACCAATTACCCCGAGAATTCACACGCCACGATAAAACATCTGATTTGTAACGCCATATTTCTCTCAAATTCCAAAACTTGAGGAAATAATAAATGATTTACTACCAAATTATAAATGAAAATCCTATCAATATTTATTGACCTGACCATTTCAATAAAGTATGTATTATGGGATAGCCAAGAATCCTCATTTCGCAAGGCTGAGAAGATCTGCCTTCAAATACGGCTGCACACTTTATGACTGCGTTCTAACCCAATAATTTACATTTTAAAGACTATTTATGGTCAATCAAAGGCAAATAGTTTGATTTAATTAGTGCATCTGCTTTTAATTTGTAGGATCTTGACTTCGTAGGATCGACAAGGCTCTTGCTTTATGTAATGGTAAATGAGATTATTTAAAAAGGAATATCTTGTGGTTTTTAATTCATGATTTGATCGTGAATCGACTACTTGAAATTTTACTAAAATGTTTCTATGTTGTGATTTTGAACTTTCTCGATATATTTTTTTATAATTACTTTATTCTTGACACATAAAAAGCGTATGACAGTTAAAAAGCTTTTATGTGGGCCACATTTTTGGTAAAAAACGTGCAAAATTTAAGAATAAATTCACACCCAAGCTTCTAAACTTTTACAACTAAGCCCATTTATTTCCCTTATCCGTTTATCTGCAATGTTCACCCAGAATAGCTGTGAAATCAATTAAAATCCGACCTATGCAGTGCCTTACTTTGCTTCAAGCTAGATCACGATGCATGATGCAATGATCCCACGTCATTTTGTAACTCATCAGTACTAGTGTACTCAGGGAACAAATTACATGCTACACAGATGCAAAGACTTCTTACATTCTCACCTCTGTGCACACACACATAGACAACAGTCGTCTATACAGAATCTGACGGGGATGCAACCGAGATTTTCACGCGGTGTCTTTGCCAGATTTTGTGATGTATCTATGTGTGTGCAGAGCGTTGTAAGAAAGGAGTCAAGTGCTTGCATAGTGAGTTATCTCTGATTCAAGTTACTGAGGTAATGTTGGGACTTGACAAGATTAAGTACAAGTCTAGTGTTGCTCAGTGTTTTGTTAGTAAATTGTAATGTATTTGTGAATGGAAGGCTTTCTAATGGCAGGGCTTAGGTTATTACGGTTGGTTCTGATGGTTTTTTTGGTCTGTTATTTATGAAGATGTTTTGTTTCGAATATTGGCCAAGTTTGACGGATATATAGTAGCTGGTTTTGATTTAATACTAACGTTGTTTGATAGTTAATATTACGTTAAGTTTACGAGACATTTATGCTTTTAAGATAAGTTCACTGTATTACATTTAACGGCAGTATCTGCATAGAGACTGTTTTAGATTTATTTCTGACTTAAGTATTTTTATGCTTTACTTTTTATCTTTAAAGAACCTAAATGATGTCCATTCAGATAATAACGTTATCAACAAGGTTAATCTGCTCCCTGTACTTTTAGAACTTGTGGTTAGGTACTTTAATGATTAGCACTAAATTTTTTCATACTACCACAGAAACATTATAGTTCTTGTTCAGTCATTTTTAATCCTAATGATTGTAATTTTGCGTAATTCTTTAAAAAAAATTTGACCACTTCACTGATGTCTTGTACCGGTTATTAAACGCGATTAGGATGAGTTTTTGCTGTTAGCAATTTTTTTCTAGTTAATAACAAAAATGTGGTTGAAGTTAACATGAGCAAATAAGCGTAAAAAATAGACATTAGTCTTTTAATTAAAATATATTGTATCAATCAGTTGTGCCAACATTTTTTCTAGGCGGATTTAAAATAACGACTGCATTAATGGTTGTTATCTGATTACGCGTAAAAAATTTACAGCATATATCGAAACTGCAAGTTTTTTGTTATATCACAGAACTTAAATTTTTATAATAGTGTGGTATTTAGAATCGTAAAACTGATTTTTTTACCGTATTTATGAAACTTAATAGCTTGGTGCATTGACCAGAGATAGTAAACATGTATCACTCACCATCATCAACGATACCAGCGGCCTCATCGCGGGCGTTCTGCTCCAGAGACTTCAGGATCTCTTCGGGGATCGGGGGAGGAGTGGGCAGATGGGCACCCTGGGGCACGTAACCGTTCTCGTCAGCGGTGTACGTGATGCTGTAGTCCTGGCCATCATCACCCTTGTACGCGAAGCTTCCCTGAGACTGCACTCCGTTGGTGGCAACGCCTTGAGCGTCAGCGCGGATGCCGTTGGAGGTTTCGAAGTCATAAGAAAATCCTTCAGCGGTAACTTCGCTGTTCTGCCTGAGGATCTGAGCGCCGGCATCAGCGGAGGAACCGCCACCGCGAGCGTTGTACCCACCACCGGCGGGAGCGTTGTATGCGTTTCCAGCGTGCGCGGCACCACCACCGAAACCAGATCCGGCACCACCACCGAATCCGGAGCCAGCGCCTCCGTAACCTCCAGCTCCATGGCCACCGGCACCAGCGCCGAAACCACCAGCGCCTCCAGCGCCGAATCCACCCGCACCGGCTCCTCCGAAGCCACCTCCAGTTTTACCGCCGAAGCCAGGAGCACCGGCAGCGCCGAAGCCGGGGCCGAAACCACCAGCGCCAGAGTTTCCTCTGGGAGGGAGGTATTTGTTGTCAAGGCGGTCTGCTAAGCAGACACCGAGGACAGCGGCTACCACGAGCTGTAAAGAGGACAGAACACCTTCTTAAAAGATGATTTAAAACATAACGAATCTAAAGGCGGTAAAGCTTTTGATACGTCAAGACTCCTTGTTATGGGAATGTCAAGATTCACCGCATAAACAAACAGGTGCGTTGAAAAAAGTTTGTTATTCGACCCTGCCCTGATTCGGTTTAACCCAGTTTTTTTGCTTGAAATAGCCATTACCTCATTGAAATTCAAATCAATGATGAGCCTGTTTTAATTATAGACATTTTGTTTAATTACACTCCTAAGTTTATGTGTATGTTCGTAATTATACGTCGAAATGTCGATTTCATATTGCGAATGATAGATAAATTCATGACGAGGATTTCTAGTGCCGTTAATTCTTTTTCTACGTGATTTTATGTTTGCAATCGTGTGCAATGGGTTTTAGCAACTGGTTGGTATTTTGAAGAAGATAACGGAGATTATGGTTGGCACATTGAATGCAAACAACATGAAAATATTTAGTTATTAGTAGTTGAGTTAGCTTTAGCAATTAGCCGCTGAATCGCTGAAAGAGCTTTCGTAATGGTTGGGATTTAATGGCTTTGCGGTTAATCAAAGTTATTAGGTATATTACTGAACTATCACAATAAATAATAAGGTGTTACATTATTATTTTATACTGAGGAAGAAAACTTTAGGGAGGGAAAAATTTGTTTGAAAAAATCACAACTTTAACTTGAAAAGTTCAAGGGTCTCCAGACCAATTAGGCTACTTATCAACCTGTCAGTCGGCTATCAGTGACTGACAAAAATCAGACTGACATGTCACCGATATTGCGGTCAAGCGCAAGGGACGCTTGTACCTTGTGAACCCCAAACTGCATCACTGTTCTCGATAAACGAAATCGACTTACCAATTTCATTATTTTATATTAAAATAGATATTTCTATGGAAGACGACTTGTGTCTTGAGCGATGGTGCGCTGACTGTGATGTGCACTAGCGGTCCGACCAATATATACCTCTCTAGATGAGTGAGAATCATTCTGAAAATGATATCAGGGCCGCTGTAGCGTCGTCGTAAGAAGGTTGGTCTTCCTTTAGTAAGAGAATGTGATCGATATATTTTTTTATGTGTCGACATCCGTGTTCGTTGAAGGGTTGATTTTTGACATTTAGCTAGTTAATTTTACCTATTAATTAGTGATAGGTGGCGCTGCATTCCATTATTAAAGGCGTGTTGCGAATAATGGTCGCTAAAACTTTGCATATATATTATTTTTGTTTAAATTTTGTCAATAGAAGCTACATGGTTAGAGTAACACGAGAACCTTCAAACATAGCCCTACATCTTTCTTACAAATTTTTTATCTATATCAGAAATTAATGGACTTTTCAACAGACCGTGACCCCTGTGTTTCAATCGGTAGGCGCTCTAAAATACCAACTATTTTAAGATGAGAGCTTTGAGGCATAATTATTATGTCTTTTATTCAATTACTTAGACATTTCATGTGTTTATCCTGTTGCTATTGTTGCAATGCATGACTTGTTGTTTGCAAACTGGATGCTATTCTATAGTATTTGAATGAAAGAAAGTGGTGGCCACGGCCACAACTTACGAGTGGTAGGTCGTAGGTTCAAACCCAAACAGACGCAATTTCATCACCAATGCTCTCAAAACGGTGAAGGAAAACATCGTAAGGAAACCGGCATATTCTAGAACAAAAAATTCGAAGACATGTGACATCTACCAACCCGCACTGGGCCCGCGTGGTAGATTACGGCCTACTCCCTCTCATTGAAAGGAGGCCTGTGTCCCAGCAGTGGGAACACGATAAGTTACACAAAATAAAAGCTTACGCTAAGCTAAAAGTTAGCTCTCGTAATTTAGCATTTTATGCTATTGGTAGAATCGCATCATTTATTTATTATTTTTTCTAGTAGTATAAAGTCAGCAACTTAATACTTTTATTTAAAAGACCAGAATATAATAAATTAGTCACAACTTCGCACCTTGTAAATAAAGGGTCGTAATTTAAACGGTAGGAAAGCGTTTAACTCTTTAAGTGTCGCATTTATACAGCTAATAAATTTAGAGATGTTTAATTTACAATAGCATATACAGCTAATAGAAATAAAATCTTGCTGGTTTGATGCAATTGTATGGTGGCACATTGGCGAACTGTTGGTAGAAGATGAAAAAAATAACTGAAAAATCCTTCACCAATGGGATTTGATACGCACTTAACTTAACAGTTAACTGTCCATTATGATTCATAATGTTATCCTTTTATGATTGTGCCAAAGAGTAGTGTTTAGGCTCCCTGATAAGAATACTTCAGAAGGCCAATTCCCGTATTTAAAAACGTTCAAAATCTAGTCGCACTGTCATGTCAGCGACAATCAATGTCGATAACTTGTAAAAAAATGTAGATAAATTACAGCCGGTCGATTCTGTATAAATCTCACCGTGAAAACTTAGGTGAAGTGAGTTTTTTTTTGCTAGGAATTAACACTATTGACAGCTCACTCCACGCTCACTTTACCTAAGTTTTCACGGTGAGACTTTTATAGAATAGCACCACTGGTGTTTATGGCAGATTAAGACTGTTATTAGAATGCAAGCGTTTTTAAAAATACGGAAGTTACCATTCTGATCTGTGTTACTAAGATTATTCTCTATTTCCTTCAATAAAATTAGCAACTCTGACGGGAAACCCGAAGGTGCAACGACCATCGACAGATAGAATGGAACTTGGTAGGCACGTTTCTTGTAGTATTTCCAAAGAGGTGCGGTCCCCTTATAATAGCTGTTCTCGTCTGGATTGACGGAACTAAATAAGGAAACACAATACAGAGGTAAATCTAAAGGAGACATTTTGTTTTGGGCCCACTATTAAACGGTAACGTATATTTAATATTACACATAAAAAGTGGTCATCTTGTTATAAATAACAGACCAAAAATTATGTAGAAATCTAACCGGAATAATGAAATAATAGATATAAATGCGTGTTTAGGAACGTTTTTAGGTTTATTTTTTGCATACGCTGGGAAGAAAACATCGGACACGGCTGGGAGCGTGTGAGGTGCATACCTCGCAGCTCTAAGACGCCTGTGAGGTGCCTTACCTCGAACTCCAACGAATGAGAGAGTGAGTTGCATTAAAATTCAACAGCAACTGACAGGACAGATATACGCACAACGGTTTGTTTAAATATCGGTACCTGCTTTTGTTATGGCATTGCTATACATTATTATGATCTGCGTATTATGATTTTACTACTTTATTTCAAAGTTATACATAGAGTATTTCGAGCCATTTAAAAAAAAACATTTTTGATATATTTATGATTATCTAAAATCAGTGCTATTTTCATGTTTTTCTCAAATCTTTGAACTGCAATAGAACCCTGTAAAAGTAGCAAATATTTTTTATTGTATTGCTTACGACGAAACAGAGTTACCGACATAGCAGAGTAAGCAAACTGAAGTGGCAGTGGGCTGGCCATGTTTGTCGAAGGACCGATGGCGGTGGAGCAGACGATTCCTGGAGTGGAGACCGCGTATCGGCAAGCGTAGTGTGGGACGCCCCCCAGCTAGATGGACGGGCGACCTAAAGAAGGTGGCTAGGTAGGACTGGATGCGGAAAGCGGAGGACAGGTTTTTGTGGCGCAGCCTAGGAGAGGCCTATGTCCAGCAGTGGACTGCAATAGGCTGAGTTGATCACGACCAAACATATTCTTTCATGACTATTTAAGAAGACTAGATCACCTAAAGCGCGGTCACTGTTGGACTGCATAGAAAAGAAAGAGAAGCGCGATGACACAACGCTGGTGATTTATTGCGAAATATGAAGCAATTATCTATTTGCAAAAAATCTATTGTTTGGACAAAAAAATTAAAACACTAGTGCTATGTAGTATGTTGCTTGTAGAATAATCTGACAAAAAATCAGAATGATTGTATGTATATTAGCATGGTTTTTATTGTAAAAATAAAGTTTTTAGAGGTATCTTCATGATTTTTTTCTATCATATCAAATTAGTTGTATATATTATCAACACACTACCGAACTAGCATAATAATAAAATAATATCATATATTTTTCTGGCTTGGTTTACTGTAGTCTATCATTTATTTTTAGGCATTATAAAACTTGCGTTTTTTTGCGTTTAGGTCCCCTTAAAATGGATTGGTTAAAAAAAATATTATTATTTTTTATTTTCTTCCTTTTGATATTTTACCTTTTTATTCCTTTTGTTTATGCTTTTCTACCTTTTGGTTTCTACTTCTGATTGACATATTATACTTTTGTTTTACTACCAAGAACCAGCGCATTTTATTAAAGTAGTTAATACGAGTATTGACGTTCCATAAAACTGACCATGTTTCCAGGCCTGGATTCATGCCGAATTTAGTGAGATTTGTATTTGTTACAGAAAAATATTAAAATTAACCTTGGTACTATGGTTATATGGATACTAGGTTTTTATGAAGCAAAAGTTAAAATACCAACTAAAGGTTGTGGTCAGCGGGATTGTCCGAAAGGGTTACCGCTGGCCCGGAACATAAAGGGCTAAGGAAGGAACACGGGTGGGTTTTAGTCAGTAAGAGTCTGACACTCCCTTCCGCTTCACCCAGAGCGGGAGGGCGTCATATGATTTCCCATACAAACAAAAAGAAAAAAAAGGTGCCGGATGTGGAATTCACTACCGCCTGACATTAGGGACTGCCAAACTGTTGCAGTTTTTAAAAGAAGAGTAAAGAACACTATCTTTCCACTTCATCATAGTTGTGTATGTATTTATTATTTTGATTACGTTCTAATTATTAACATGCTAGTGATATTTATTTTAGAAGTACCTATTTATGTTTATTTGTATGTATGTAAGTATATTCTCATAACATTTGTTTAGTTTTTTAAGTGAATTGCTTTTCGATTTTATTTTTATTTTTTTGTCTCCTTTACTGTCTTTACTGTCTTCACACGCTGTCTACATGTCTCTATTTATTGTCCTATCGCAGGTATGCTGGAAGAGATTTCTTATGAAATAAGCATCACCTTTGTACCTAGTTTTCTGTTCTGTTTTTTTTATCTGTTTATATAATTATGTGTGTACATAAATGGTAAAAAAATAAAATAAAATGTAGGCGCCTTTCATGCAACTGAGACGACTTATGATTGATTACTTATAGTTATAAGTAATACTTTTTTATTGGTATTGCCATAACCGCTACGATTGACAAATTGTTAATGTTTTGTAGGTATAGGTACTAAATTCCATCCATCTTTTTTTTGGGGTAAAACGAAAACGAAATACGGTTTCATTTGCATTTTTGGCCGAAAATGAAAAACGATTTTAGTTTTTTGTTAAAAGGTTTTTCTTTGTAATAGTAAAAGGAATGCAGTGTCAATCTTTTTACCTCGTAAACTTAAATAAAACGAAACTTAAAACTTTTCTCAAAGAAACTTTCTTAAAATGAATCAATCTGTTGATAAATATGCTAGAAAACGTACCTATATTTACGAAATGGAAATGCAGATAAAAAACTAAACAACAGGAGTTTGTCGTTGTCTTAACCTATCGATTTTCTTTGAATACATTTTTTTTTCGGCTCAAAACGAAAATAGATATTTCGGCTTAAAATTAAAGGTTGGACTGTAATAGGTACCTTCATATAAATGCCTGTTTTACTTGTTCCAGCAAAATGATACTAAGTAAAATATTACGACTATTTAGAAGCTAAGTTTGATCACGTTTTGTTACATTCAGGCTAAATAGAGTTCGAAGTAATATTTTAACAAGATGGCGTAATTTTGCTTCATGCAATAGTTAGGAATAGTTAGAGCAGTGGTGGCCCAGTGAACCCAGACAGGCGCTTTACTTTAAGTAAATTATTTCATCACCACTGCTCTCAAAACGGTGAAGGAAAACATCGTGAGGAAACCGGCATGTCCTAGAACCAAAAATTCGAAGACATGTGACATCCACCAACCCGCACTGGGCCCGAGTTGTGGATTACGGCCCACTCCCTCTCATTGAGAGGAGGCCTGTGCCTGGCCTGGCTGTGTGTGTGGCCTGTGTGTGTGTGTGCTGTGCCTGTGTGTGTGTAACCAGTCTTACCAAGGTAAGACTGGTTGTCAGAATTTTACAAGTCATATTATAAAAAAATTAACCGAGATGTAATCGAAATTTCCTATCTGAGTACCCCTTTTTTTTGCGAATGGGAAGTCATCAAATTAATTCCGTTCTGGGTGGAGCGGAAGGGAGTGTCAGACTCTTACTGACTAAAACCCACCCGTGTTCGTTCCTTAGCTCTTTATGTTACTGACTAACGGTAATGGTAACGGTGGCAAGCGGTAAGCCTTTCGGACAATCCCGCTGACCCGGCAAGCTTCGGCCCTAAGGGAACACGTACGCGCCGTCCGGCACGGGCCTGGTCCTGATCGGACGGTGAGCTACCCATCTCTCCGCCCGCAGGCCCGCGCCTACGGGGTGGCCGGGAGTCGTTACGCGATCTGACTACCCCTGAGAAGATAATATGGCGAAACATTATCAAGGGTTGTGTCAATTAACTCATAATGGAGGTGTTCAAACTGCTGCAAATAGTCACGGGACTTCCTAATCATTAAAACTATCGACGCGCGCAGTCATGTCCATGACTGTCTGACATGAGGCACAACCCACGTGGCAACCTCAGTTGGGCCAGAGCCGTACCCTGGGTCCCAGCACAACAACACCTACTGCTAAGAACTTTTTTACATGGTAATCTGAAAAGACTCTATAGGGCGAAAGCGCCAGGGTAGCCCGCGAAATTCAATTTTTTTACGTTTTTTGCAATTTTCTAGTCAGTATTAAGTTGTACGTTGATTAAAATATGATTCACGACCGTAATAAGTATTTACAGAATTATAATCATTAAAATCATCAACACAACTGTTTAAGATCAAGTAAAATGTCAAGATTTCATGAAATAGTCATTCAGTACGAAATTACTATTTTATGAAATCTTGACATTTTAGGATTATACTAACTTAACAAGTTGTATGACTGATTATAATTCTGTAAATACATATTTGTTACGACCGCAAATCATATTTTAAGCAACATACATATGTGTAAGTGACTGCAGTGATGAATATCAGCCGATGTTACACTTGCTAAAGGATGAACTCAAAATATTTTATTTTACATAAACCTACACTAGTTTTACATAAACCTACATGGGCACTTAAAAAACGTCAGAAGCTAGGTGCACGGTTCCCATTGGTCGTTTCCTTTGGAGTAGAGCCGGCAACAAACTCCACGGTTACTCTTTTAAAAATAATTGGCTATTACTTATAATGTTTTCAAATTACAGTGTAGGTGTGGCAGGACAGTGTCGACTCAATCACAGAACTCAATGAGTGGTATAATGT
The DNA here is from genome assembly GCA_951800025.1 of Oligia strigilis. NCBI lineage: Eukaryota > Metazoa > Arthropoda > Insecta > Lepidoptera > Noctuidae > Oligia > Oligia strigilis. The sequence continues at coordinate 2,733,489 of OX637558.1, read as the reverse complement.
TCTTTAGATGACCACATTTTTTATTCTAATGATGATTATTTAAAGTTATAGGTAAGCCTTCACACCTCTTCCTCGTTAGTCCAGTGGACGCAAGCGCGACTGTTGAGCATGGGGTCACAGGGTCATGATTACGATCCATAGGTCGGGTCTAGTGTTGCTGGGATTAAGAATTTCGCAGTAGTCTGGAATTGGGTCCATTTTAATATGCCAATAGAGAGTCTATTTTTTTTCTGGATGGAAAATTTTCAAATGATCCCTCCCGCTCTGGGTGGAGCGGAAGGGAGTGTCAGACTCTTACTGACTAAAACCCACCCGTGTTCCTTCCTTAGCCCTTTATGTTCCGGGCCAGCGGTAACCCTTTCGGACAATCCCGCTGACCATGCCAATAGGCTTGCCCCTTTTTACATGGTACTTATAACTAGTGAAATGTGAGTGTACTTACTGTACTTTTATACCTATTCCAAGCCTCTTTGAGCGAACGCAGATGTGAGGTTTAGTAAACCATTGACACAAAAGATGGAGAATAAGGTCACGAATCAACCGCGCCTTGTAACGAATCCTTCAATTCTATAAAGCCGATGGGTATGTCGATAACGCATGGCTTTTCTGAACTTATAACCTTGTCAAGTATAACAATGCAAAATATAACATTCATGTCAGGTACCATGTTTTCTACTCGCAAGAGCTAGAATAAAATATATGGATGACCTATTAAACGCATTAAATGAATGTAAATATAAATCATCTGCCTAGCCTTTTCCCAACTATGTTGAGGTCGGCTTCCAGTCTAACCGGATGCAGCTGAATACCCGTATTTTACATGGAGCGACGGCCTATCTGACCTCTACAACCCAGTTACTCGTTAGTCAGACTTTCGGGCTTCTGACTACTCGTAACGACCGTCAAAGATCCACGAATGACAGCCGGGACGTGCTTTCCGAGGCACGGAGGGGTCACGGTATGTAAAGACGGTCACCCATCCACAGACCAATCGCGGCAATCGTAGCTTAACCTGATCGATCGACCTGTGCGGCTGTTATTATTTAGCCACAAAAATAAATGAGATAGAAACATCGTTCAACATGTAATTATTAGTGGAAAAGCACCCTAAATGCGTAATACACTCTAAATCTATATCATTTTGAAGGATATTGCTAATCCATTGCTTCTTAAGATCGAAAAATGTATCTGGTCAACAACGTAAATAACGCAATGAATGTTGTTGAACTGTCAAAATGAAACCCATTGCTACCGATAGTGTGTTACGAATTACCCCACAGAACAGAAGTACAGACGCCAGCACATCGAGCTACGATAATCTGTCAAATTTCTTTAATAGATTTTCAACTTTATCGCTGAAGGTTCAATGCTGATTGGGAAAATTTGACAGTTTAGTTTCGGGTATATAATACTGGTAATAGCTGTCGTTAACATCCATCGTATAGCCAGGAAGACAAGACAAGACTGGTATCAATCCATTTCGGAATCACTACCGTCTACCAGTGTTTTGGTTTGGAGGGTATTATGGGTGACGGTGTTAATGCACATGAGAATTTTTAGCTTTGTTTCTAGGAATAGGATGACAATAATTATCAGCCTATAATGTTCCAATTGCTGGGACCCAGGACTCCTATCTGTGAGAGGGAGTGGGCCATAAGCCACGGGCCCAGTGCGGGATGTCACATGTCTTCGAATTTTTGGTTCTAGAACATGCCGGTTTCCTTACGTGTTCCTTAACCGATTTGTGATCAGTTGTCTCTTTCGTAGATGCCTTGAAAGTTCGTAAATACTTAACTAGTCCAACAACAACAAACCTTTTTACAAGACTCACCTCCACAATACACAAACAGACTAATAAATCAAGTCCAATATTTTGAAGAATGCTGTCAAGACTGTTTAGTGCTATCATTAATCATGGCGGTTATTAAAAAACCAACACATGAATAACGTAGAACTGTTTATTAAAAGCTCGTCTGGTAATATTGTTAGTATCGTTAGTGTTAAATGATTAGTGATAGCTGTCTAGTTTTCAAGCACCTAGATCTCTTAGGCACTTTGTACACGAGACGGTGTCTTTACGGTACGGCGTATAAACCTCGCCGTAGAAAAAACGTGTCTGTCAACAAGCTTCCATAGTGATCCATACAAAACTGACGACCGTGCCTACACATGGCGTATAAACCGCAGTCAATGAGTTTCTATAGTGATTTTTTTTTATCGCGAAGAAATGCTCATGCATTCTGCACTATCACGGCGAGATAGTGCAGTTATGTGGGACTCTAACCCACTAAAACTCCACGGTGTCCTCTGCCGCTTACGGCGGGAACACGGGCACGCGTTAGCACTCATCCGTCAACCCGCCGCAGTTTCCATAGTGATCCATACAACACTAACGACCGTGCCTACACATGGCGTATAAACCGCGCCGTAGAAAAAACGTGTCCATCTACAAGTTTCTATAGTGATCCATATAACACTGACGACCGTGCCAACACCCGGCGAACAAACCGTACCTAGTACAAAGGGCCTTTTCTTGACTGTTGCTAGAAACAGATGAATGTCTCGAAACAGTTAGAAGTTAACTAAGGAGGAAACAGAGCATTACCAATAATATCAAAGTTTCTTCCATCAGCGATCTTTATATGAGTATGATCTTAGTAATGCAATCAATCAACTTAGCCTATCGCCGTCCACTGCTGGACAGGAGTCTCTCAGACTGCACCATAACACCCTGTCTTCCGCCTTCAGCATCCAGTCTGTCCCTGCCAGACCATGTAGCTGGGAGGCATCCCACGCTTCGCTTGCCACTTGCGGTCTCTACTCCAAGACTCGTCTGCTCCACCGGCCATCGGTTCTTCAGCAATCATGGAAAGCCTACTGCCACTTCATCTTGCTTACTCTGCAAAACTCTGGTTCTTTTCCGGATAATTTCACTTCTGATTTTATCTTAAATGCGATCGTACTATTTTAAACATCGTTCAGGTTCATTTGAACTCACGTAAAAATGTAGGTTACACAATTACATATAAAAAATGTCATAAAATTACACCTATTTCTTCGAAGTGTTAAAGCATAACACTTTGTACGACACGGGAATTGAAGTCAAGACCCCACACTCCAAAGCCGCACTAACAACCACTAGACCGACAACACAATCTACTAAAGTATCATACCTCTAAAACCTTTCCTAGAAAACCCGAACAAAACATTGAATATCATCCTAATGCCTTTGACCCACGACCCAGCGCGGGCGCATAACAGTCGGACATTCTCCGCCACTGCACTACTCATTTTGAATTATGTGTTAAGCTTTAGGATTCGCTGAGAACTCAGAGATAGTTATCAAGGACTATAATGCAATAAACTTTTTATTTCTGTGGGTACTTAGCATGCTCTTTTAATTTTAAAGATTAGATAACACCCGGTTTCTGTAATGCTCATTTACATAAACCAAAAATTCGGAGATATGTGACATCTACCAACCCGCACTAACCCCGCGTGGTGGATTACGGCCCAGTCCCTCTCACCGAGAGGAGGTCTATGTCGCAGCAGTGTGAACGTTATAGGCTGATTATTGCTCATTTAATTACCGTTTATTTTATTATGCACCATTTACAATTTAATTAGGGATGTAGGTATGACTTATAAATAGAAAAAATCCAAATTAAAATATTTTCTCCGTTTTGCCCAAATTATTTACCGTTTCTATACGACGGTCATAGTTCGTGAAAGCTGTCCACGTGAAATTACTTGCTGCTCCGACCCAACCCATCGCATTGCATCGCCTGCCCGCGCCATTAGGTACCTACTTCGTTATCGATTAGCGTTCTTTCTAACTTTATTTTTTCTTGCTCGGCTCCTAAAAATCCTAGCATGATGTTAAATAATATAGCCTTCCTCAAGAATTAGGCTATCAAATGCAAATAGATTTTTTTCAATTCCGACAGGTAGTTCTAGGGATAAGTGCGTTCAAACAAAAAAAAAAAACAAACTCTTCAGCTTTATTATTAGTAGTTAGATAGTTTTCAGAGAGGGGCCCGTAGCTAAATAATAACAGCCGCACAGATCGATCGACCAGGTTAAGCTACGCTTGTCGCGGTTTGTCTGTGGATGGGTGACCATCTTTACATAACCTGACCCCTCCGTGCCTCGGAAAGCACGTTGAGCCGTTGGTCCCGGCTGTCATTCTTGAATCTTTGACAGTCGTTACGGGTAGTCAGAAGCCCGAAAGTCTGACAACCAGTCTTACCAAGGGGTATCGTATTACCCAGTAAGTGGGTTGTGGAGGTCAGATAGGCAGTCGCTCTATGTAAAATACACAACTGGATTAACATCCAGTTGTGTATTTTACCGGCTTCCAGTCTAACGACTGGAAGCCGACCCCAACATAGTTGGGAAAAGGCTAGGCAGATGATGATGATGATGAGGTAGTTTTCAAAACACAGCACCACTCTTCAGAGGGTACTTAATTTCCGCCTTCAACATGTGCAACACAAAATGCCAAGGTTCATTTCGCCCTAAACTTAATCCTGAAAAAGTATCTTATACATTAGCCATGGGAACAAAACGCGCAGGCTGTTCTCATCCTAACCACTTTACATTGCCACACACAAACCTACGATAAAACGAAACGTTACAAAATCCCACAAACACATGTTATCTGAATCAGTGGGTCAGTAGCTAACTCCGACCTGCAGCCAGTTATTGCCTATTTTTTGCCAACTGTCCATCATTCTACAAACTGCTTATTATGTCAGATTATGAAGGCGGTATGGTGTGCTTTTAAATATTGGTGGAGGGTCCCGTATATATTTTTTTTATATAAAAACGAATTTTTTTAATGGCTTATGTATTTAATCAAACACGAAATATTTTCCATTTTTATTAGGTATCTAAATACCTATATTAATGCACATTCGAATATAATAAATGTGCCTTTTTTGGTGAAAGTCTAATAAAACTCATTTTGGTGTCCTAAAAAGCCAAGCAAATGCGACCAACTTTGATGTAGCGCTCGCTGGCCAGTTTCTAGAGGCTCGTTTATTTAAATAAGTGTAAATCATTAGAAGGTCAATAAATTTTTAGATGATCAATTTTTTATTAAATATTGCTATTTTCAAATTTAAGCTTTTCTTCTGACGGTCGCAGAAGCTATGCAGGAACATTATGCTGTGAAAGAATGGTTGACTATACAAGGTTCGCCCAACAAAATAATAGAAAAGTGATTATCAAAAACACATAACCCTCCTTTTGGGCTTCGCCGCAGTCGGGTAATCAGCGTAGGTGCAGTTGTTATTTAATTTTGCAGTGGTTAACACCATGTAGTTATAAATCTTGTTAACATTATCTTGTAAACAAGAAGGTTGGTGTATAAATCTCTTGTTTTCCAAATAACTTGCAATTGTTTATACTTAGTTAAACTTAAGATTGGGATCACAACATAAGTTACTAAGTTGTCGAAATGTTACATTATGTAACTTATTTCGATTTGTTGTGCCCTTTCGATGGCCAGTCGACCGAAGCCAGTGCCCTATTGTCGATTCGAATCAATATTTGACTAAAAGCTAATAGGGTCTTTAATTATTTCTTCATAAAGAAACATGAACGCTTCTTAGACCTCCTTGCTTTAAATGCATGGAGTTCTAAGAAGCGCTCATGTTTCATTCGTTTGAGGGATTGGCATAATTTGTATGTAGGTATGTATTTTACGAACTAGAACGATGGGCTTGTTTTACTAGCTTATAATTGGTCCACTTTGAGGAAAATGCCAAATCTCATACTAAAGGAACAAGCATTGGTACCAACGTTGCTCACTACTTATGGTGATTTCTGTTAAAGTACCATTTAGGCTATGAAAAAGTAAAAAAAAAGAAAAGAAAGTAAAAGAATCTATTTGTAGTTTCTAAATTCAATGTTTTTTATTATGACATTTGTGACCTCTGTCGATGATTATTGAATTGAAAACTTCTTTAGGCGCGTTGGGAATTTTTTGAGATGGGAAAAAACCATTGAACTCACGCCACTGTTACCGTAAGCGACACCGCGCGTGTGTTGTTTATAAGACTTTTAAAAAAATAACCTCCTCGGGATGTACTCGGTTTTAATGTATATATCCAATATGTCAGTGAGTGATATATATAGCAAAGTATTATGTTTGTGTTTTGTTTAAACTTCTGTTAGTACTCCCGGAGTGCCACGATTTTTTTCTGTAATAAGTGCAATTCATAAATTTCTTCCAACCATTATTTGAACATAGCATACAGCACAAGCAAGATAAGCCTATAATATTCTCACTACTGGGACACAGGCCGCTGCCGAGGTGCAGTTTCTGAACAATTATCTATTATTCGTACAACAATCTTATCTATTATTTGTACAACAATCACAGACCATTTCGTACGATGCATTCTTTATACTGGCTTTCAGTGATGCTTAACTTTAACTAAGAAATGTCGAATGTAAACGTTTAAAGGTTATTTCATTTGTTTATGTAGTTGTGACAATATAACAATGGTTTTAAAAGTGACAGTTGACAACTTATAATTAGTTTAAAGTTAGAGCGTTTTGATGGCGGTTGCACGGAACCCTATAAATAAGCGCCCATTACAGTCGCGTTAGGAAACTGCGCAGAGGCAAACTTGTGTTATCTATTTAGTCATTGTGACGACAATAATTATGCTTGCTTGTAGAAGTAACTAGCTGCGACCAGCTGTTTCATCTGCGTAAATGTCGATCCCGTGGGAATATCGGTATAAAAAGTAGCCTATATGTTAATCCAGGGTGCCAGCTACCTCCATACAAAATTTTATCAAAATTGGTCCAGCCGTTTGAGCGTGAAAAAGTAACAAACATATAAACACACAGACACACACTCACAAACTTTCGCCTTTATAATATTAGTGTGATATACGGGTTAATTTTGTGTAAAGCCGAACCTAAGATCAAAGAAGCGCATATAGGTACAGGAAGCGCAGAAACGGACGTTGTGGCGACGATTGGGGGAAGCCTAAGGCTAGCATAATCAGCCTATAATGTTCCCACTGCTGGGACACAGGTCTCCCACTCTTCGAGAGGGAGTGGGCTGTAATCTACCACGCGGGCCTACTGCGAGTTGGTAGATGTTACATGTCTTTGAATTTTTTGGTTTCCTCACGATGTTTTCCTTCACCGTTTTGAGAGCAGTGGTGATGAAATTATCTACACAAAGTAAAGCGCCTGATTGGCTGAGGTATTCTGGTATGAATTATTCTGGTTTATGAAGATGAACTTGAGATTCCAAAAAAATTTCGAAAATTAATTTTTTGGAATTTTTTCGAAATGATTTGTTCCAGTTTCTTCTCATCTTAACAAAATAAGGTTTTCGAGTCTGTTTTGGTCTGAGATTTTCAGACAGCGACAAACTGTCTTGCCTATTTTTTTGTTGGTTTTATTTATTTTAATTTTTGCATTCAATTTTGACATAAAAGCACAAAAAAAATCCAGTCATGTTCAAGTTTAGCAATAATTAATGTTTATTTTTAGGGTTCCGTACCCAAAGGCTAAAACAGGACCCTATCCGCTGTCCGTTTGTCCGTCTGTCACCAGGCTGTATCTCATGAACCGTGATAGTTAGACAGGTGATGTATTTCTGTTGCCGCTATAACAACAAATACCAATACAGAATAAAATAAATATTTAAGGGGGCTCCCATACAACAGACGTGTTTCTTTCGACGTTTTTGCCTTGTGGTACGGAACCCTTCGTGTGCGAGTCCGACTCGCACTTGGCCAGTTTTTTTTATTCATCTATTGATCCAGAAATAAATGACGATCGTGCTTAAAACGATCGTCTTCAGTCAAAACTAAAATACATGCTCGCACAAAGTGAGATGATAAACATTTGACAGCCTACATGTTTCAATGTGCAAATCATCGTTACCATTTAAATGTTTCTTTTGATTTTATATTACATCATTACAAACAAATATAAGCTTTCAAAGCACTCAACAATAACATTATATTCCTTTGAAATTTTCTAGATTAAGATCTGGTGACCTCGCATGAGATCATATGCTATGATCTCAGATGAGGTCATTATTCATCCCAGGATATCCGTTAATTAGTACTCACAGCCCTTCTTTATTAATTAACTAGTTGTAGAATGTTAGTGCCTGCGACGTCGTCTGCGTGTATTTGTATTTCATATCCAGGAAGAAAAGTGGGGCCCATGGCTAAATAATAACAGCCGCACAGGTCGATCGATCAGGTTAAGCTACGCTTGCCGTGGTTGGTCTGTGGATGGGTGACCATCTTTTCATACTGTGACACCTCCGTGCTTCGGAAAGCACGTTAAGCCGTTGGTCCCGGCAGTCAGAAGCCCGAAAGTCTGACAACCAGTCTTACCAAGGGGTATCGTATTACCCAGTACTTAACTGGGTTGTGGAGGTCAGATAGGTAGTTGCTTTATGTAAAATACTGGTATTTAGCTGCATCCGGTTAGACTGGAAGCCGACCCCAACATAGTTGGGAAAAGGCTAGGCAGATAATGATCCAGGAAGAAAAGTAGCCTATGTTCTGCTTCAGGTCCCAGTCTACCTATTTGTCAAATTTCATAACGATCGGTTCAGTGGTTTAGGTGTGAAACATAACAGACAGACAGAGTTAATTTCGAACTTATAATATTATTTTTTCGGTGAAGGAAAACATCGTGAGGAAACCGGCAAACGAAAAAGGCAGATAAAGGTCATTTCCAACGCTTTTGAAGTGAGAAATAATTTTTGGCAACGCTCCAAAATTTTTGGAAAAAAATTAATTGCTCTTGAAATTTGGTACCCAGAGCCGCAATAGAACCTTTGTAGTGCTGATACATTATTTGGTAATAATACAACACCGTTTGTTTTATTGTTTCTTATCACATTTTTTTTTAATTAGTCTATTTGTAAAAAAACTCGGTATACAAAAATATTCATAACTTTTAGGGCAATTGAATTATGGCCAAGCTGTAGAATTTTTTTTGTTGGAAATGACCTCCTTTAACTATACTTTGTCTGATCCACGACTTTTTGACCACCCTGTATAGTAGGTACCTATAGTATGTATGAAAGTATGGATGGAAATAAAGTATTTGTATTCATCAGTAAGGTTTTCTTCCCTTTAAAGGGTGGCAGGTGGCTACTGCGTAGACACGGCCCTATCGAGTGTTCCGGTAGGTATCTTAATCATTGCTATTAGTAACACGTGTTAATCATTCCTTTGTAAATGTCAGGAAAGTTCACTATGTACTGAGGAGTCTTCAAGTATTTTTTTTTTCTTTTTGTTTAGCTATGTATTTACTTTGCATACCTACTTTTGTATAGAATCTTATGTATAGAAAAATAGGAGGGGCCCGTGGCTAAATAATAACAGCCGCAAAGGTGGATCGATCAGGTTAAGCTACGCTTGCCGCGGTTGGTCTGTGGATGGGTGACCATCTTTACATTACTGAGACCCCTCCGTGCCTCGGAAAGCACGTTAAGCCGTTGGTCCCGGCTGTCATTCGTGGATCTTTGTCGTTATGGGTAGTCAGAAGCCCGAAAGTCTGACAACCAGTCTTACCAAGGGGTATCGTATTACCCAGTAACTGGGTTGTGGAGGTCAGATAGGCAGTCGCTCCATGTAAAATACTGGTATTCAGCTGCATCCGGTTAGACTGGAAGCCGACCCAAACATAGTTGGGAAAAGGATAGGCAGATAGATAGACTTTTGTATAGAATCAAGTTCAGACAATGTGTTTAGGGGGACTTTTTTGCGTCAAAATTATTTTTTGTATGCTCCTCTAACTGCTGGGCAAAAACCTCCATCATCCACAAAGCATTGAACACCAAATAAAAAAAGATAATAATTTAAGAAAATGTCTATAAACATAAAACCAACGTTTAGCTCGACGCAAAGCCCTCCCGTGTATTTCCAACTGTCGTGAGAACACGAAAGATTTTGAAACATTCTTTTAATACTCATCTTCTCGGTAATGACTTCTCAGTAGTCATTGTAGGTAATGTACATAGTACAATTGATTGGCCATATGATTGGTCCAATGATTGGCCAAATATTCGGCTGGATAAGACTTTTTAGTGACATCAATAATGAGTTAGGAAATCTCTAGTTTTCTAGGCTTTTCGTTTGCATAATTATAGCTTTTGGCATTCTCTTCGGTTCTTTAAATAATCTCAAATCGTTTATTGCAACCCATACTGTACAGACGCCAGCACATCAAGCTACTACAATCTGTCAAATTTCTTTAATAGATTTTCAACTATATCGCTAAAACATAAGGTTCTAAGTTGATTGGGAAAATTTGACAGTTTGGGGTAGCTTGATGTGCTGGCGTCTGTACTATATCCATCATAACATGGTAAGGTTCCGCGTCGATATCACTTCCACCTTGCACATGTATAATAAGCCATTAATACTAAATTAAGTTGATCCTTACCACGGATAACTATGATCCTTTCACTCTGTCATCTAACAGAAGCGCAAACATTCCAACATAATCTTCGCTCATTTATCAGCAAACATGTCCAATCCAGGGTTGGTTTCCACGAGAGCAATGAGCATGGTCAGCATATGCGCTAAAGGGGAAATGGATCGACCCAGTACGACATAATAAGACATTAAATAATTTGTGTGTTTATTACCAACAAAAGCAAATTGCAACGCTACTCATGCAAATCCGACGCATCCATCATCATTAGCCCACAGCAGTCCACTTCTAGACAAAGGCCTTGATTTTTTTGGGGATTTTTGTCAACTCTCATTCAGCTGGTACCAGTCCTGCGAAGATCGTCACTCCACCTGGCCTCAGGGTGTCCTACCTCTGCTACCGATTCGCGGTCTCCACTCTAACTCAAAGCATTTATTTCAATTAAACCTTGTACAGGCAATTTGAATTGTCAAAATTAAATAGTGTGTCAGTTAGTCAGAAAGTTGAAGCTAGTTGTCCATTCCAAAACGTAGATCTCTTTGGAGAAGAACGGGCAAGAAACTCCAAGGACACTCTTTTAAATCAAGATATTACAAAATCCTGGGTACATTATTCTTGTTGCTTCTATATGTGAGAACAATGTAAAAAAAGACACAAGTGAAGAAACAATTCAAAATATAAGATTAAAAATAAGCCTTGGCAGCTAAGAGATGAGCACTTCTACGTTCTACGGATAATATGGCCAGGTCAATGTCATTTCAGCTTGCTTATTTTGTTATTAGTTATATTGATAATTTTGGTTCTCTGTTTGATCACCTCGCTCCAACGCATACGAACCGTGAATAATTTTACAGGCTGTCGTAACTCGATCAACAACTCTCCCAACTTCAAGTAAATTAAAATCTAAACATCCTAAAATAAATTTCGTCAGTTGATGTCATCAACACCTCGTTGAAAGACATTTTATTGAATTAAAATTATTCAAACATGGTAGCTTCATGTTCTAATGACCATTACATCAAAGGGTATTTACATCAAAGCTCCCGTATGCTTGGACGTGAAGTTGCAAACACCAGTCCGTTATACTATACGACATCTAAGCTTGTAAAACGTTGTATGCTTGTAATTGAAAATCATATTACATGTGTGTGTCGCGTCAGTTTTTTTTTTTTTATTTATTTATTTAATCAGTAGTACACATACATTTTATACATTTAAGTTGGTGCCAACATAAACTCATTAGAGTTTTACCGTGCACCAAAATCATCGACTACATAATTTAGATAATAATAACCACTTAAGTAGGTACTTAGACAAAGAGTAATAACAAAAATAATAATTTTATCGGGTATAAGCGAACTATTAGCTAAAACTAACCAGTGCACATCGGTGACCAATCCGGCCGTTCATCGTTAGAACAAAAAGTGGTGGAGAGTTTTTGAATTGATACAGGTTGTTCCTAAGAGTACTTATAATGTTTTTAGTTAAAGTTAATTTTAAATTTTATTTTTGTTATGATATTATTGTTAGGTATTATTTTTGCTTTGATATTGTTTTAAACTATTTATCTATATTGAATTACTACTAGTTTTTATTAATTACTAGTTACTGTGCTGTCCCCTGTATTTGCTAAGCTCGGTTCACGATTGATTTTTGCCAGAGGATTTTCGATTCTTAGCAGTTGAAACTGCCTCAGTGTTTATCCTCAGTAGATATAGTCAGGGAATGTATCTACTTGAATTGGTCTTCAACAAATTTGATATCTTTGACAGTACATGCGGTGGGGCTCCGGGATCTTCAGTGGAACGCAATGTAGCCTCCAATGTGCTGCAAATAAACGAGAAGAGTTTTTTACGAGACCGAACGACAGTGTATGTCATTCAGTCGGCACTTCTACAAAAGCAATAAGAGGACTCGTAATAATCATACATTCCTACAATAGTAATACTGAACAACAGTACTTCACAGTAGGTAATTAAGTTGCAAAGTCAATGAATTAATTAGCTAATGTGAATGTACAAAGTGCAGTCAGAAATATTACTTGTATTGAAGCATGCATCGCTGGTAAAGATTACAAAATTTACGACCACTTAAAATGTCTAATGATAGTGAAATGGTGAACTAACCTATTGAACTTAGTTGATTGAACTTGTGTCTGCCTGCGGCTATGCTCGAGATTAAGTTATGGTTTGAGCGCAGTTGGGTGCCCAGCTTGGGAAGACAGGCTACTGAATAGATATTATAACAGACATTGGTTGCGCAAACTCTTGTCAAACAATTTCTTGTAGGTTCAATACTTATACAAAGATAGCTATGTGGAATTTCCAATGAATGGAATCAGGCTTATATCATTACCGACTTTACAAAAAGGAGGAGGTACTATGTTCGGGTGTTTGTATGTTTTTTTTTTTTTTGTATGTTTGTTCATCGAATACGCCGCCAATTGTCGACGGATTTTCAAAATTCTTTTTTTGTTCGAAAGTACATAGTTCTGAGGTGGTCCCATTGTCACCAAGTTAGGATCTGATGATGGGATCTTAGAGAAATCGAGGGCAACCCTCAAATTTTATAGGCTCACTTATTGTTTTTCGCATATTTTATGAAGTATCTTGTGTATTTGTGTATGGTTGTCACCATCTCAGGTAGCTGGGCTGATGATGGAAGGTACAACTCCTTAACAGTAAGAAGTTACTCGAACAGGCAAGGAAACAGTCCTGTTTTGATGTTTGATAGGGCATTTGCCACATTTGGTCTCATGATCATCAAGTCATGACCTGATGCTGCAGTCAGGATAGTCTGCAGAGTACCTAACTCCTCGACAACTAACAGCAGATATATCGTGTTTAGGCTCATTGAAAAGGGCTCGATGTGTGGATAAACGTACTGTTACTGAGGAACACCGAAGACCTGATGCTGAAGCCAGGAGCTTCAGAAAAAGTACAATCTTTAAATTACAGCACCGTAGTCGTGTTTGGGCTCATTTTAAACAGGACTAATTTTAAGTTCAATGCAATGTTGACATAACTCTGGCCTGATGCTGCAGCCAGGATTATCAGCATCTAATCTAAAAACTAATAAAAGGAGAACTCCTCAACAATTAACGTCCCTGCATCGAGAAAAGGAATATTTTATAAAAAGGCGATGGGCAAGTTGACATTAGGCTATTGTAACTTAGATAAATTATAAATAGACCCACTAAAAAGCGAGAAATAAAAACTTTTTAACAAAAAAAAAACCGACTTCCAAAAAAAACACTACAAACTGAAAAAAAAAACACTACAAACTGAAAAATAACTTTAATTTCGGAAGTCGGTGGCAAAAACTAAAATACTGATCCCTAAGACACCGACTTCCGAAATTAAAGTTATTTTTCAGTTTGTAGTGTTTTTTTTTTCAGTTTGTAGTGTTTTTTTTGGAAGTCGGTTTTTTTTTTGTTAATTTTAGATATTTGATAACACAGCAAAATCCAAGTCAGTTTGGTTTTATCAACTAAACGCGATGCAGGTTTCTGAAAAACCTGCGTCACCTCGAACCAGCCTTCGCGGCACGCGTCCAGGTCATCTCGCCACCTCCTTCTGGGCCGACCTCAGCGGCGCCGTCCATCTTCAGGCACCTATTGGAGACTCTTGGTTTAATATTTTATTTATTTTATAAGTTTTTCGTTAAAAAGTGATAAACCAGGAAAACCAGGAGGAAAATCTTCCAGGTGGACAGAATTAAACAAACTGACAATCAACACACTTCTATATCACTGTGATAAGTAATTAGTATAGTTGTAGCTTCTCACTGAATGGCTGCATAAGTGGCAATTATTTAATTTACATTTCAACAGTACCTACTGTAATATGAAGACATGCGATGCCCCTTAATTAAATGTTGAGCATACACCTACTTTATGGATTGATGGGTACAATTTTGAAAATATACCAATTGTTGCTAAATTGGTATATTTTCATAATACAAATATCACTGTCTGTATCTTCTAAAAGATGGTCAGTAGTGTACGTACAATCCACATTTCGCTTGTTATGGTATACCTTTGGAAATATCGCCAAGCGGTTAGTCGACTCTTCACGTTACCAGAGGGCTGGCCTATTTCTTGACCAAATAATTAGCGTCGCCATACAACGTGGTAATGCTGCCAGCCTTTTGGGCACTGTTTCTGTTGACAGCGATGCGGACGAATTTTTTGATGTCCTATGAATTTGTTTTTTGCTTATTTTTTCATATAAATGTAGGTATCATTTTAAATAATTTTCTGTTATACCTTACTTAAGTTGCAAGTAATGGGAAATGAGCCCACACACAAATTCCGGACTAATGAATCTATACTTTGAACTTCTTATTGGAAAACCCATTAACATTTATCTTTTTCTGACCCGGGAATTGAACCCAGGGCCCACTCGCGCTTGTGATAACTAAACCGACGACGCAGTCAATTTTCATACCAGTGGCAAAGTGATATCAGTAGCTTCGCATGCCATCATAATCAGGTGCTTACCGGAGCAAAACTGGCCAAGCGACTAAGCTTGGTGGACCAACTAAACCATTGTTGGATCTACTTGCTTGATTAGTGGACTTACTAACCGAACATGAAACATGAGACCTTGATAACGCTGCCAAAACTAAGAACCACCACATAATTAAGAAACTCAGATACAACAGACTGACCACTGTCCATTCCAAGGTTCCCTGGAAGAGATCACAGAAAGCGATAAGGCCGCCCATTATATATTTTGTAATGTTCAATCTATATTTTGTAATGTATTTTTGTGGTGTTCAATAAAGTATATTATAAAGAAATATAAACAATACAATCGAATAGGGCTGTTATTATTAATTATGATGAAATAGTTATGTTAATATTTTTACGATTATAGGCTGTAAGTATTAACTATTATTTGTAAGTGGACGACCTTTGACTATCACTTCGTCTTCTACTATTTTAGCAATCAGTTCAAATAGCATGTGCCTTAGTACTCATACCTGCTTGCTTTATTGCCTTTTTTGTCTTCGTTAGTTTTTTAGTGTAATTATAATGTTGTACGTATTTATAGTATTTTTAAGTTAGATTAATATTGTATTGTATGTGTTTTTTATGGGCCTTGATGCCTGAAATAAATAGATACTAATAATAATTATGTCTAGTCTGCTAAATAGACTTTTTAACTATAAGTTACTATTGGAGTGGCTATAAAATATGAAATAGCCTTAGAACAAACTCTACTTAAATATTTGACCAATGTAACAACACATTGGTCAATATCTAAGTAGAGTTTGTTATATGGATAGGTCATTCACATGGTGAACCTATTATCTAGTGAGGGTAGACGGATGCGGTAATGGTCCTGCCAGTAACAAAACATCACAACACACAGACCTGCATTTAACGAAGGGCGTTGTCTGTGTAGTGCCGGACTTAAAGAATAGCACCACCCCATACTTCCCGTGGGTGTCGTAAAAGGCGACTAAGGGCCGTACCGGAGAATGGGCAGCAGCGTTCTCTGTGCATTCCACCACCATACCATACTGCGATCGCCAACCCGCCTGCCAAGCGTGGCGATTATGGCAAACCCCCCCCCAAAAATGACAAGCTATGTTATTATATGTACCTATATATTTATTTAGATTAGTATAATATACTTTATGTATGTATTTATTGTATTATGTAAATTGTCTGTCCTTCCCCTTTTTAATCCATTCAAAGGTTGTCTTTAAAAGATCGCTTTTAGCGATAAGACCGCCCATTGTGTCACCATTTGTACAGTTTCTATAATTATGTCTGTAATTTAGATGGTGTACATAATAAAGAGTATTCTATGTAATGGGGGGCGAGCCTATTGCAATCAACATGGTCACAAATCCAGAGTCCGGGCCGCTACTGAGAAATTCTAGATGGAAAAAACCCAATAACACTTTTCCCGATCCGGGAATCGAACCCGGGTCCTCATGCTGTAGCGCTAGCGACCACTAACCCAATGAGCCTACCAGTAATTGTGGCGATTTTCAGTAAGAGCAGTTGATTTGAGTTCCAGCAGTTGTTATTTATGAGTTATTTTTTTGTTAGCAACTGCTATCCTCATCTTTCAATAATTAGGAAACATTCATCATCATCTGCCTAGCCTTTTCCCAACTAGTTTGAGGTTGGCTGAATAATAATTAAAGAATAAATTTAATTAATAATTAAATTACTTTATTACTAAATAATCATTTATTATTAATTTAATTAATTAATTTGGTTGGAGTTTCCCTGCGTGATCGAATCAGGAATGAGGAGATCCGCAGGAGAACCAAGGTAACCGACATAGCCCGCAGAATTGCCAAACTTAAGTGGCAGTGGGCAGGGCACATTGCTCGCAGAACAGATGGCCGATGGGGCCGAAAGGTTCTGGAGTGGCGACCACGCACCGGAAGACGTAGAGTTGGAAGGCCTCCCACAAGGTGGACCGACGACCTTGTGAAGGCCGCAGGAACCCGTTGGATGCGAGAAGCACAGAACCGGTCGAAGTGGAAGTGCTTGGGGGAGGCCTATGTCCAGCAGTGGACGTCTTTTGGCTGATATGATGATGATGATGAATTAATTTGGTTATTATTTAATTAATTTTCTGTAATAATTCCGTTTCTCGTTAAACTACTACATTGAACCAAAATTCTTGAATTCTTGCGGAGTCCCTTTAATGTAATCTTGAAGAATTCACAAAATAATTATATTTCTTACTCAACTGTGCACATAAGGAGTGATAACCATTTATAAAGCTGAAATTAGTTAAAGCTTTTACTGCAACACGAAGAAAGGGCAACCAAGATATTAAATTCTAAAGGAAAATTAAATTGATTGTAGAGAATATCGATTTGGCTGAACTATTCATTCGAATAATGTTGTTAATAGAGGTGTCAGTTGTGTACTCGTATGTCTATTAACTCTATCCGTTGTAAGAGTAATAAAGCTTAGACAATGTATTATCATCTGCAGGTTAGTGGTTAACCAACTGGGCCCGCGTAGTTGATTACGGTTCACTCCCTCTCTCAGCGAGGATGCCTGTATTCTAGCAGTGAGAACATAATAGGCTGATGATGTTACGTAATTTTGATTGTGTACTGTTATTGGGGTAGTCCTCGAAACGCACCAAAATAATTCCTCGAAAAAAAAAAATTAATCAATATAATTAATAATTTAATATAATAATATATTTAATATAATAATAATATAATTTTATTCCCCAACGATGAACATAGAGAAGAGCATGAAGGATTCGTAATAAATGATATCGATAGACGTTTCATTTGGTGCGTTTCAAAGTTGGTGCGTTTCGAGGAATCGTGTTGTCGTCATTCATTATACGAGCTATTGAATGCACTTGGCTGTATTTATTACTAGCTTCTGCCCGCGACTTGATATTTTTTTTCAGAAGAAGGGTAGTCAGACAATGACTGGACTTCTTCTGAAAAAAAATATCAACTGTCTTATACAAAACTTATAATACTTAATCGATCCAAATGTATGGGAAGGTTGTTTTTTTTTCGCGATTATGATGCCGGTCCCACGCAGAAATTGGTTTAATTTGATGGTTTGTACCACCTCCTAAATATGATAACACCTTTCTGACACATGCTTTATTTCTTAGTAACAGCCTGGAGTTTGGAAGTTGGCGATGTGAAACCCCCGTGCCTCGGAAAGCACGTTAAGCCGTTGGCCCTGCGCCTGATCTCTCTCCGGTCGTGTCGGATTGCCGTCCCATCGGACTAAGAGAGTGAGGGAAGAGGGAGTGCACCTGTGTCTGCGCGCACACCTGTGCACTATAAATATCTCCCGCGCCGAAGGCTAGTACTCTGTTGAGATTGGCCGCCGTGGCCGAAATACGGTCTAGACGACTTTTTTTTCTTTTGGAGCGATAACTACGAAATACCTATATTTTTTATCAGTTACTCAACGTTTCACGGAGGTGAGTAAAACGGGTCGTTTCGATGTGTACCTGTAGGTTATGGACCGGTGACCTGTTATCTATGTTCTGCAGCGTCTGTGTTACATAAATAACTAATGACTAATGGCGTTAATTATGTAAAGATACGGCACTTATAGCTACAATTCGATGAGATAATTCCAAACCTCCATGCGGGCGAAGCCGTTAAAAAATGCTAGTATTTTTTATTTAAAAAATACGTTCAAAATACAGTATTCCACTCGCCCCATACAAACGCGCCCTAAACCGCACAAAGTTCTTTGTGCGTGCATGTCACCTTCACTCTCCAGATCGCTCCAGTAAATGTCAAACAGCCATCATTCCATATTACCATATTTGAGGCAGGTTTATCGCAGCAAAACACTTCTTCAGATAATCACTTATATGGCAAGCAGACTACATTTGTTATGGGCATGTACTGGAAAGATTATCTCGACTTGCGCAGTCTGAATAAAGCCTAATTGTGTGAGTTATGTTGAAAGAGGTTAGATTATAAGTTTGCTTAGAGGAACATGTTGTTTGCACTCATTTTGGGAAGGATTTATGTGTGTAGTGAAAACTACTGAAATTGGGGTGAAATTATTAACACAACTTGGAATTCTGGCCTGATTTAAACTCCGGTCTGCTAACTATATAGTTAATCTTTGTAGGTACGAATAACTTACTTACCTATATAGTTAGCAGACTGTATGGCAGGCCAGTAAAATATGGGTGAAATTAATTTTCATAATATGATATTCGGGCCCGGATATTACCTAAATGCCGGCCTCCTTTCTGCTAACTTTGTGGTTAATATTCACACATCAAGCCACCCGAAACTGTCAAATTTTCCCAATCAACTTTGAACCTTATGCTTTAGCGATAAAGTTGAAAATCTATTAAAGAAATTTGACAGATTGTAGTAGCTTGATGTGCTGGCGTCTGTACCTACATAAACTCGTAAGTCTTACCTACCTCTAAAGGAAATTGAACACCGAGCCGTTGTATACCTCTCAGCCATGAGAGCCTATCCTAACCACGGGTAGGATAGGTTATAATTATCTATCTATCTTTATAAATAAAAAGAAAAGTCCTGACTGACTGATTGACTGACTCATCAACGCCCAGCCCAAACCCTTGGACCTAGAGAGCTGAAATTTTGCACAGAGGTTCACATGTAGACAAGGAATAAGGAAGGATTTTTCGAAATTCAACCCGTAAGAGGGTGAATAGGGGAAGGGGAAAATTTCACGCGGATGAAGTCGCGGGCAGTAGCTAGTAATAATATATCACGCCGCTGTATTTGCCGCTTATTCTATGTTCTATGTTAAGGGGTTTGGTTTCCGCACTTAGTCCTTCAGTGGACCATTGTGCGTGTTGCCGCTTATTATAATTATAATATATTTATTTTATTATATTATATAATATTATTATTATTATTTATTTTTTATAATATTATATTATTATTATTTATATATTATATTATATTATTTTTTATTTACTGTTTATAATTTATGACGTCACGTCACGACGTCATAAATTATAATCAAACATTATTTTTCTCAATTACGTTGAAGACAGTTTTCAATCTTACCGGATACGGATGTAGACAATCATTTTATAATCACATCTTGTACGTGGCCTCCTGGCAAGCCCTCTAGAATAAGTAAGTAATAAAATAATTATTAAAATCAATTATAAGTTGAAACAGTCAACATTACTCATCAGGATGCGTAGATATGACCCTTTAATAGCCGTTTAGACGTCATGTAGGTGTTAACGTTAGAATTATAATAATTTATAGCTTTGTGAGCAAGGTGCATGTCAACGTTTAATCAGACACGGATTGAACGATTGGCTTCTGACCTAATATAATCTATCATCAGTCTGTAATTATACCCCAAGGGATAGGCAAAGGTGTACTTATTGTACATCCACATTTAAGAGGAAATGCGGGTGGTCTTTTCTCCATAGAAACGCTTTCGCCTGTTTTCTTTCTGGTTAACGAACATAGAGCTATATTTTTTTACAGAATAATAAATATTAACTACTTGTATGTCCCTATGTTTTCCTTTTTGATGATACATTATTTTTATAAGCTCTAGAACCCTCAAAAATTGCCGCTGTCAACAGAGGCCTAGTGTACAAATTTGACAACTTTTATTGAAAAAAGGAAAACATCCTTCTTATTCAGTTTATGAAATATCTTTTAAATTGGTCCAATATTAGAGGAGGACTTTGTCTCTGTCACCTCTGACCTAGACTAGAGTCAAGAGCAAACAAACCCATTACAAATAAAAAAAGAAAAAAAGGAGGAAATAGGCGAGAGCCAAACCTCGAAATATACTATATTATTATTATTTTTATAATTATTACTTTTTACTTAGACCTTTTCAAAAGTATCTCCGACCGCATTTCCTCTTAATTAGTTATGTTTAAGTCCCATGTAACAGGAGGCGAGTGTATTACCATCAGCTGGGCACAAATCCGGGCTGCTACAGAGAATGCTGTAATGGAAAGACCCAATAACACTTTGCCCAACCTGGGAATCGAATCCCGGACCTCAGGCTCAGCAGTGGCGCTTGCTTATTACTAGACCAACGAGGAGTCCGACCTCTGTTACCTTATCACCTGAAGTACCGATTACATGCTCTTTGTGTCCGAAACGAGATCAGTGTGCGCATTTGGAAATGCGAAACGGATCCTTCGAAATTGCTCTGAAGACATTTTTATTTTCTGTAAAGGCTTCATAATTGTGAATATGGCCTTTTATTATAACTTCGTAGTTATTACAGAAGGTTGTTTCAATAAAACCTTGAACAAATACCTAATTGATAATATGAATAGAGTGCTACTTGATTTTGTTTGTCTATGGTACAACCTTGTATATTTTCTTCTTGTTTTTTTTCCTTTTAGAACGAACACATAGCGCTCCTGTTTAACAAATTCAATAAAATAGTTTATTTTTATTTTTATCCTTGTTCCTCTCAACCAAATCACCTGCCATCCAATCTCTTCACCACTCTTGTTTGACTGGTAGAGAATGCCTAAGGCATTAAGTCCGCCTTTGTACCTTTTTGTGCGAAAAGTCTAAATAAATAAAACAGTTTATTTTACACATAAACAGAATTTTTATTTTTTACAACGATTATTTGTAAAGACACGTTAATATTAATTGCGGAATCAGACAATACAGCTAGATTTTTTCTCCAACTTCTAAAACCAAAATCATCGTAACGACTAACATAAGAATTCACAGAACCACTCGGCAAATACTCCACAAAAACGATGAACTTCAATATGCCTGTCATCTTCACTAACGGCACCTGCCAGTCATCTTCACAAAAACAGCCTCCTTTATCCACAATCCGAAAAGATCCGGAATACACACGGATCTCACAACACCTTTGTATCGAATGAAGGCCACGGAACAAGATCACTTCCTAAAGAAAATGTCAAAGGTCTCAACGGTTCGTTCCCACTTGTCGGGTGTCGGATCTATTTTGTCGGATGTAAGGCCCGATTACCTCTACAACTGAATTCATTAAAGTCATGTCCAGCCCGCACAGAGCAGCGGTGGTTGATGACGGCCCATTCCCTCTTACAGTGAGAAGGCTTGTTTCCCAGCAGTAGGAACTGATGCATGTTGGCGGTGAATGCAATTGCAATGCATTCAGGGTATTGATATTCCGGGATGCAACGCTATTACTGTAGTGCTTTCGGCATGTTCGCAGAGGCGGGAAATACGCCATCATGCGCAAGCGATGCGCTTCCATCATGCGCAGGGTACGCGCCAGCCCCAACAGCATCCTGAATAATATAGCAGATAGGTTGGGACAGTATGGGGTACTGGAACATTGGATACGTCTACATGCCACTGTGACGTAATCACACTAATATTATAAAGGCGAAAGTTTGTGAGTGTGTGTGTGTGGGGGTGTGTTTATATGTTTGTTAGTTCTTGACGCTCAAACGGCTGGACCAATTTTGATAAAATTTGGTATGGAGGTAGCTGACACCCTGGATTATTATATAGGCTACTTTTTATCCCGATATTCCAACGGAATCGAAACTTATGCGGGTGAAACCCCGGGGCGCAGCTAGTAATATATAGTTTTGTGTTGTTTCTCTGGCAGTACTAACACTAGTTTCTAAGGTCTGACCGAATTATTATTATTTTATTAGACACATTTGCAGCTAATTAGTTGATGCGTGTATCAACTATTTTGGAAATATTTAATCTGTCAGTATGGGAGTTGTCACAACTTTTTCCGGGAGCCTATTCCATACTATTACAGCTCGCTAAATTGGCCTGAAATAAAAGATTTTTTTTGTTTATTTATTAAAACACTAACCCCACACCCGACTAATGGGAACGGAGTAAAAACCAAAAGGTCTTGCAAACGTAACTCGTAGACTAAATTAAGTAAACGTAGATTAATGAATGGTGATGTTACTTTATCGGTTAACGCTTGTTTATTGATTTATTGAGATTACGATCGGTATTTACGAGTAGCTGTGAACTGAGGTTGGTACCTTAAGTTCAAATGTGGTGTAAGAGGGTCGAGAAATTATAGCAGAAGGATATTTAGTGTTCGTTCAACGTTTTATGATGAATTCCAAGTTCAATTGTTTTGAACGACTCATAATGCGGAGCATTTTAGAGAGTGTCGATCGAACATTTTTTTGCCTCCTTTCCGTAACTGTTTCTAGTTATACTCCTGCTAGTACACAGAACCTTCTTAATGATATACCATTGTATAGATATTATAATGGAAATTAATTCTATACTTTTCAAAAATTGATTTAATGCAGCAGAAACGATAAAAATATCAAAATATTTCTAAAAAAATAAAAATCAATTACTTAATTGAGTAACTTTTTTTTATAATAGACTCGTTTTACCCATTGGAGGAACCCTATTGAAAATGGCTCTTTTATTCAAAGTACTTTTGCCGCACAGGATCGATCAGGTTAAGCTACGCTTGCCGCGGTTGGTCCTGGTAGATGGGTGACCATCTTTTCATACCGTGACACCTCCGTGCTTCGGAAAGCACGTTAAGTCGTTGGTCCCGGCTGTCATTCGTGGATCTTTGACAGTCGTTACGGGTAGTCAGAAGCCCGAAAGTCTGACAACCAGTCTTACCAAGAGGTATCGTACTACCCAGTAACGGGGTTGTGGAGGTCAGATAGGCAGTCGCTCCATGTAAAATACTGGTATTCAGCTGCATCCGGTTAGACTGAAAATCGACCCCAACATATTTGGGAAAAGGCTAGGCAGATGACAATGGACTTGTTTGTCTTAATAATTCTCCCTCTTAGCATGAAGACGATTAACAAAAAAAATAATAAAGATCAACAAATCAGAGTTCAAACCTAACTTAGCTGATAAAGTAATGATCTCAATAGAATTTATAACGTAACTTCCATACCAATCCCATACGATAAACATTAGGAATCCGGGCAATGTACTCACAGCTAAAAAGCACTGAGTAGATAATCAGCAGAGACGAAACATCATACAAACTGCAAGCACATTATTACCACGATAAACCATGTTAGTTTAACACTTTTGAAGGCACAAATTCTAATGGAGTCCGCCTGGGAAAGGTAAAGATAGCCTTAAGACTCGTATCAGTCGTAACTGGTGTATTAGCTATTTTGGGGGGATTTATTCATCGATATCTTTTATTTACAAGTCTATCTTTAAACCCTTATCATTAAAAAAAAATTGCAGAAATCCCTCGGCGATACCTTGGCATCCGCGCAATATGATGAATCTACGCACCGCTCTTATATTACGCTGAAAAATCAGATCGCGTTGGGAAACAGATCGTCGCCGCCGATTTTTCAAGTTCGGTCTCTGTTGCATGTTTACTCATGTACTCGAAGCTTAATAATCAAGCTTGACTAAGGCTAGGAACTCACGGAGCGATTTTCGCCCGCGTCCGCTGCGGTTGCGGGCCCGCAGCTTCTGTAGAATGCAAATATTTATATAAAAAATTAAAGCACATTTCACGACGCGTTTTACACCCGCGGTGTTCGCGGTTGTATGCGGCTCCCGCTGTACCGGCGGGCAACTAGTAGAATCGCGCGGGCCGCGGTTACCCGCAGCCTCGGCGGGTGGCGCCCGCGCGCTTTGCGATCGGTTGCGATCGGTTGGCGGGCGACCGCGGGGGCCGGCGGGCGGCGCGGCGGGAGGTACGGCCGGCCGGCCGGTACGGAGGTAGGGAGGCGGCGGCCGCGTAACCGCGCGAATAACCGGTCTCGTGAGTTTTGAAATAAAACCGCAGATCCACGACCGCGGCGGTTGCGGGCGAAAATCGCTCCGTGAGTTCCTAGCCTAAGTGTGAAGGACTTGTAAATACGTTAACACTGTCCAGACGCCAGCACATTAATCTACTACAATCTGTTAAAATTTAATAGATTTACAACTTTATCACTGAAGCATAAGGTTCAAAGTTGATTGGGAAAATTTGTCAGTTTCGGGTAGCTTGATGTGCTGGCGTCTTTACGTAAAGCTCAGTTCAGACATGCAATGTATAGTTAACAGAGGTAATGGATCGTATAATTTTATGTGGAGCTGTTAGTTTTCAATTCATGTTACCATAAGGTGGAAGGGTCAAAAGATCGTGTTAGGAGATTTGGTGTTGCAAGTTCCTGTTGTGATTTGGTGTGGCTAAGTTTTAGAACATAATAAATACCTATAACTAGTTACTGTTACGAGTAGCATTGGGGGATTCTAACTGTACCAGGATTAATGAATAACATTTTTTATGTAATTAAATTACACACACACACATCACATACATCGTCATCATAATATACATTTTTTTTTTAATTTGTTTTTTTTCCCTTACACAGAGAGGAGGCCTGTGTCCCAGCAGTGGGAACATTATAGGTTGATTATGCTTTTATATAATTAGTAAGTACCTTAGCTTGTCAGCAAAATCTTTATTTTTATTTTTTATTTAATGATACTATAATAATACAGAGGTGTTTAATTCTAAACTCGCCAAGCTTTTACGTTTGATTGCTAGGTACCAAATACTTAGATGTTCTCTTACCATAATAATTTGTTATATGTGGTTGAACCAAATTGTTCTCTCTACCGCTACGTGTGTTATAGGTAATCTTTCTGACGCCTACTGTCTTCAAATCTTAAACTAAGTTAATGTTTGTGTCGTATTCTTTCCAATAACTTTTAATTAACCTTCGGAGGTTGCATGTAAGCACCAAATAGGCTATAGTCTCTACATTACACAATAAATAAAATGTTCTGCAAAAATCATCATCATCGTCATTTTAGCCGAAAGATGTCCACTGCTGGACATAGGCCTCCCCTAAGCACCTCCACTTCGACCGGTTCTGTGCTTCTCGCATCCAGCGGATTCCTGCGGCCTTGATCCGATCAACGATACACCTTGTGGGATGCCTTCCAACGCTGCATCTTCCAGTACGCGGTTGCCACTCCAGAACCTTTCGGCCCCATCGGCCACTTGTTATGCGAGCAGGTGCCCTGCCCACTGCCACTTAAGTTTGGCGATTTTTCGGGCTGTGTCGGTACCTTGGTTCTCCTACGGATCTCTTCAATAGTAAAACTAGATTTAAACTAAAAAACATATATTACCATTGGGTTGCATGCATTATAAATTTTATAGAACATTTTTGCGGGTGGGAGGGTGATCCTGCATATTACAAATGAGCCGTTATCGGTTATATTGTTATTATTTTTAGGCTGTGATATCCCACTGCAGGGCAGTGGCCTCCCTACTCTCTTTCCACTTCTCTCTGTTCAAAGCTGCTAAGGACAAGTTCTTGTTGAAGGAGTCTAGCTCATCCCGCCGTCTCCGTCTGGGCCTGGCACGATGTCGTTTGCCATTAAGAGGGACCGATTGGGTCGTAAGTTTGGCCCATTGTTCGTCTGACATTCGGCAGATGTGTCCAGCCCAGTTCTATTTTAGCGTTGCAGCTTTCCAAGTGACATCAGTTATCTTTGTGATGGAATGGATGGTCGTATTCTTAACCCGGTTTGTTAGTTCGATACCCAGAATACTCCGTTCCATAGCCCTCTGGCAAACCTCGAGCGTGGACCTCTGCTGATTTGTCAAAGACCATGTTTGACCACCATATGTGAGGATGGGAAGTATGCACACGTCAATGAGTCTCCTCTTAAGGGACAAGGGAAGATCACCCTTCATTAGGTCTTTCATGGCCCACTAGCTCCTGAAAAGTTGCAACAAATTAATTGTGCAATCCATTTTACACGCAAGTAAATCAGTTGTCTAAGTGTAGTGAATCGTGCCAAAAGTCAATAGTTTTAGGCTTAAAGATTGCCAAATCTACTTACTTTAGCAACCTTTAACCCAGAACATTATTATACAACAATGAATTTAGCCTAAAGAGCAAATTGCGTGATTCCATTGTGTTAGACCATAGAAGGAAACAAAGAAATGTGTAATCATGACTTGTATGTTTCATTATTTATGAGAATTGTAATCTTTCATTCTACTAAATACATTTTTATCAATGCTTTTAATAGGTAATAGGTAATACAGGCTGGTGTCCGCAACTCCACGTTAATGTGCGTATTTTGCGTAATACTTTAAATATCGAAATGTGAATAAAACGTTAAACATGCTTCTTGGAAATCACATCGAAACATAAAGATCTGTCGTGTATATCCAATACACTGCAACTCGAGTTACAGTGTTTTGCCTTAATAGCGCTCAAAAAGCCCTTTTCACGAAATAGGTATCTTCTGAGATACAGTGTTTCGGATTTACAGGGCAGAGATAAGACATTCTATAAGCGATAAAGACGAAGAAAAATTTAAAAGTTCCGGTCCACAAGGCGAAAACACCGAAAAAAACACGTTTGTTGTATGGGAGCCCCCTTAAATATTTGTTTTATTTTGTTTGTAGTATTTGTTGTTACAGCTGCAACAGAAATACATAATTTGTGAAAATTTCAACTGTTTAGCTATCGCGGTTCTTGAGATACAGCCTGGTGACAGACAGACGGACGGACAGACGGACAGACAGCGAAGTCTTAGTAATAGGGTCCTGTTTTTACCCTTTGGGTACGCAACCCTAAAAATGGCGGGCGTTTCGCGTTTTGTAAAGGTTGCCATACATCGCTATCCATTGGTTCTAGGCTCATCCCTGCAAACATTATTTTAAGATTGGCTCTTACCAAATTGTCAGATTTTCTGTCTGTTACCTATTCTCACATGATAGGTAACAGAAAGACAGACAGACTCTGTTACTTTCGCAATTATATTAAGAAGTGTTTGTGGATAAATGGATGTATTGGCGTACATTGCTATCCATTGGATCTAACCTCATTGATGGAAACATCCACAACACATTCGTTAACTCTGGCATTTATATTAAAATTTCGATTATTGATTGACATCTTTACGATGGCAGATTTATTTATGAGTTATTAACACAATAATAAAATTCAGAATATATAATGATATACTATCATATAGCAATAAATTCTCAAATTATATAAGGCTCTTTCAAATTATAATAATAAAAGTGACGAAGACGAAGTCCATTAGAAACAGCTTGATTAACTCATCTCCCATACTGAGAAACATAATGTACGGAATAGCACTATCAAAATCGATTAATTATCAATTAATAATTAATTTTAACATTACTGGGTAGTTATTACGAGCATATTTATATAATATTTTAAGCACATAAATGTATAGAGGCGGACTTACTGCCCATATCAACTATCTAATAAGTTTTGTACCTTTGTCCTTTATCTTATTTAAACGTTGGTGGATTAAATGGTGGTTCTGATAAAGATTTAACTGGTAGCGCTTCTTTGTGTACAAATATTGTTTTTGGTGGTTTCTTACCTACTTACCCACTAGATGACCCGGCGAACTTTGTACCGCCTCAGAATCAATAAATGTGTTGAATATCATCAAAAAAGCTGTTCCATAAAAAAATGTATGAGAAAATAAATTATCTTCATTATTATTTTTTTCGTGAAATTTTCCTACGTTTCAATAGTTATTTTGCTATTCGGGGTGGAGATAAATCCAACAAGTCAAAGATCATAGGAATCGGTCCAGCCGTTCTTGAGTTACA
Organism: Oligia strigilis; assembly: GCA_951800025.1. Classification (NCBI taxonomy): domain Eukaryota; kingdom Metazoa; phylum Arthropoda; class Insecta; order Lepidoptera; family Noctuidae; genus Oligia; species Oligia strigilis. The sequence goes on along the minus strand of OX637558.1, from coordinate 2,705,000 downwards.
AATGATGTAACTAAGCTAACTTTGTTTTATTTATATATAGATTTATTTATCATAGGTTTTACAGGAGTTATACCGTCTCTCTGTAGTAGTCCAAAATAAGGGCAAACAGTTTTAAGTGACTTATCACATTGTCAAGATTATCTGTTTCTGTTTTAGATTGTTAAGGCGGGTACTGACAGGCGCGGGCCTGCGGGCGGAGAGTAATGGGTAGCTCACCGTCCGATCAGGACCAGGCTCGTGCCGGACGGCGCGTACGTGTTCCAAGCGCGCCTCAAAGAGATGTCAGCATCGAGGAGGGGCCCCTTAGGGCAGAAGCCTGCCGGGTCAGCGGGATTGTCCGAAAGGGTTACCGTTGACCCGGAACATAAAGGGCTAAGGAAGGAACACGGGTGGGTTTTAGTCAGTAAGAGTCTGACACTCCCTTCCGCTCCACCCAGAGCGAGATTTGATGATTTCACATCCGCAAAAAAAAAGGCGGGTACTGACCGGCGTTACGGGTCGTAATGTGTAACATGTAACACAGCGAGCGTTCGTGCATTCAGTACGGGGAGACAAGGTTGCGAGTGCCTTGTTTCCCCGTACTGACTGCGTGAACGCTCACTGTGTAACACGTTACATTACGCCTCGTAATGCCGGCCAGTACCCGCCTTAAAACATCCCAATAGTTCACCTAAAAGAATGTGGTATTTGCAACCTATGTGACATTATCTGCAACACGATTTTAGGGGTTTGGCAGACCTTTAGTAAAAAGTTGAACGAACGGTCTCAAATAATTTTCTTTGCTTGGCGTACGGTTAGATGTCTGGTGGCTTAAACTAATCAATTGAAGATGGGTTGTTACACTATTTATAATAATAATAAGGCCGAAAGCCTCGATCAACATCTATCGAGGCTCTCATTAGGCGGTTGGATCAAGGGCCTGATTCAGAAGGCAGTACTCCTCGATACGGCTCGCATTGTGAGGAGGTTCCTGTCTCTGGAGCCCTAACCACCGGTAGCTTGGACCCTGCTCACGACACCGGCGGATCACTATTTTTTATATATTTTTTTTATACTTATTTTTTCTTTAGGTCGTCCGTCCATCTAGCTGGGGGGCGGGCGTCCCACACTACGCTTGCCGATACGCGGTCTCCACTCCAGGACTCGTCTGCTCCACCGGCCATCGGTCCTTCGACAGACATGGCCAGCCCAGTGCCACTTCAGTTTGCTTACTCTGCAAGCTATGTCGGTAACTCCGGTTCGAGGCCTATGTCCAGCTGATACTGACTGGACTGGACTGCGATAGGCTGAGTTGATTGATTGACTTATTTTTTATATTGAAATATTTAAAAATGTAATAAAACAGGAAAGTAAATAAATAAACGAAATAATAATAACTTTATTTCAGAGAACAGAAAATCCATATTTGTGTTAGTAAATACTTGAAAACTAAGTTAGTAAACCACAAAACATACAATTTAGTAACAGATAAGCTACTCCTCCCCAACTGTAACAAAGACCATTCCCAACTTACGCCACAAATCGATCACAAATTCTTTCCTTGATCTCTAACCCCAAAATAAAGAGCGAATTAACACAATACATAATACGATTACACAAGCCATTTTATATTCATAGCCTATAGCTCTTCTCCTATGAAATTTTCAAAAGATGTATCATATTTAATCTTCATTATTACACATTCGATCCTCAAATTGCCTGGAGCAATATTGCCTAAGTAGGTATTATAATGTGAACTTGGTAGGTACGTTATGATTAGCATACTCTTGTGGCTAGTCATCTGTAAGTATGATGTGTGTTCGTGTAGCTATTGGTGTTGCCAAGGCTTTTCTGCCGGTCGATTCTGTAAAAATCTCACCGTGAAAACGTAGGTGAAGTGAGTTTGTTTTTGCTAGGAGTTGACACTATTGACAGCTCACTCCACGCTCACTTCACCTAAGTTTTCACGGTGAGATTTTTACAGAATAGCACCGCTGGTGTGGGATGGGCACGACTTCTCTAGTGTTGCCATAACAGCAAGACACAGAGGTAAACAAAATTGTTTTTGTAAAATTGACAGCTCCTGGTACAAGACGACTACCTACTGTAACATAGAGAAACTTTGGCAGATGAGAACAAAATTATTTAAAGTGAAATCAAAATGGAATATTTATGTGATCATGGGAAAGCATAGGTAATTATCGTCCATACTGTATAATGGCTTGTAAACTTCTGCTGAAACCAATGAAAGGATAAAGGAAAAATCGCCACTATCACCAATCTCAAATTCAAAGCATTTATTTCATATTCTAAACCAGGCACTTTTGAATAGTCATGAAGTCGGTCAGTTGCAGAGACACGGGCAATATTAACTACATATATTATGCGTTCCATAACGTTAACAAGATCTTACAATGACTCCAACGCAGCTAAACAAGTTTGAAATGTGTAAACAATTAGATACCTACTTAGCAAAACTAACCCCGTACTGGGCCTGTCTGGTGGATTACGGCCCACTCCCTCACAGAGAGAGCAGTGCCTGCCTGCCAGCCTGTGTCACAGCAGTGGGAACATTATAGGCTGGTTATGTAAGTTAAACTAAGTTGCATTTGGTAGTGTTTATGTACAGGCGCCAGCACATCAAGCTACTACAATCTGTCAAATTTCTTTAATAGATTTTCAACTTTATCGCTAAAACATAAGGTTCAAAGTTCATTGGGAAAAGTTGACAGTATCTGTACCTATTTTTTGTTAGGTTAAGACTGGCATATCTACTCAAAAAAAGTCCTTTAGAATACATAAAGAACAAAAAGGCCTGTTTAGTGCTTGCCCAACAGTAACATAACAAACACATCAACGTGCACTAACCTTTATCCTAAATAAGAACGGAGTTCTCATTTCAAGGATATTGACTATACCTACCGCACAGAATTTCAATTCACACTAATTATTATCGACGGATAACTAGTGTATGTATGTTAAGATGGAGCAATTAATATTACTGGCTGATACATCTGTGTTGTTATCGTATGATAAATAGTTTGTTTGTCCGGTCGTGTGGAGTGATGGACTGGTCTAAGGTTGTTTAGGCCACTGTGGCTTCCTGTTTATGTTAACGGAAATTGTTAGTAGGCAGATACTCGTAGATAAATGATAGATGGGTAAATCAAAATCATACTCCTTTTATTTTTTTTTAAGTGAAAATTCTTTAGCGATGGGCATTTTTTGAGATGGGAAAAACCATTGAACTCGCGCTACTGTTACCGTAAGCGACACCGTGCGTGTTTTGTTTACAATACGATTAAAAAAATACTCGCTTCGGATGTGTTCGGCTGTCCTCGGGATGTACACGGTTTTAATGTCCGATATGTCAGTGAGTGATGGCAAAGTATTATGTTCGTGTTTTGTTTTCACTTATGTCGGCACTCCTGGAGTGCCACTATTTTCTTGTTTTTGTTCTTTCTCTGCGTCATGTTTACCGCAAATAAATATATTTTCTTTCTTTCATTCTTTCTACTCGTACTAGGACCTTTCTGGGAGTAAAGTTCGTAACTGATCTATTATAATCATAGATCATTTTTTTTTTGTTTTGTTCCACGAAAATAGGTATTCGTCTACGTATGTAACACATTACCAATAATTAATTAATTAGTTTACATTTGGTAAACTAATTAATTAATTATTGGTAATAAGAATTTTGGCATTTTTAGTTCAATTTATTTGCCTTGTCTTGGAGGAGTGGTGGCCCAGAGGTACGAGAGGTAGGTCGTGGGTGCGAACCTGAAAGAGGCCGTTGTCCGCGCTCTATCGACGCCCGGTGCGCCTGCTGTGGTCCGGGGGAGTGGACGAGATCTCCCTCTCCCTTTCCACAGCCTCCTTCTGCGAGACGACTGTTTCGCAGAAAGAAACCACCGCGTCCCAGGCCTCTTCGCTGCCGACCATCGATTCGACTACGGCCGGCAGCGACAGATCACTGCCTACTTCTGAGATAAGAGCACGGCGCGGCTCCTCCCAAGCGTTACATTTTGCCAGCGTATACCACGCCGTGTCCCCCGTTGTCGACGCAGTGGTAACACCGGGCGTCCGGCTCCCTGTTTATGCGACAAAGGTACTTCCTGAAGCAACCATGCCCCGAGAGCACCTGCATCACACGAAACGACCGGGAGCCGTGCCTCCTCCTGAGCCAGCGCTCGAGTACCGGCCGGACCGCCTCGATGGTGCCGAGGCCGGCGGTAGGACGTAGAAGCCTGATCACAGTTCTAACCTAACCTATTCCATTTGGTCGGGGTGCCCTGGCTTAGTGAGTTACTGCGATCAATTTGGCTCGCGCGTGATTGGTCCAACCTAAACTACAATTGAATATCATTCAGGCCGTTAGTTGAACGGCCGCCGTTTAGTTAAAAGGCTAGGCGGTTAGCTGAAGGGCTAATTAAACCAGTTAGCTGCTACATCTCCACCTTGTATTTCCAGTTCAAAGTCATTCTCCAAACAGGCAGTGCCACAGGCAAAACTCTACCTTTCTTAATTACAAGTGACCTAATAAATAAAATAATCAACTATTTTACGATGTTATTTCACTAATTACACAACTTCTAATATTTATAAGCCAAATAAGTAAAATTAATGTTACTTCAAGAACCGCTCATGACATTTAACCGATCATGAATTATAACCGTGGGTGCTAAAGTAAATAATTTATACAGAGCATCAATTTATTATTATAATTACCTAAGATTACTTGCATTTCAATTGATGTTAGGAAATCCTTGTAAAAATAGATTAATTAGTGTAACTGTTCAATTAGAGTTTAATGGTTTCAGCATCATTAAGTAAGTTTGAATGGTAATCGTACCTAAATATTATGACGCATGAAATTAAATCGGGAATCGAAAAAAAAGTGCATTCGTTTTCAGAATTAGTATTCAAAGACACATGATGTTCTGTAAGTAGGTTTGTACATACAAACACTTTTACAAGTCAATTATATTTTTTTAAACTAGATGAGGTCCGCGTTTCTTATCTGACTATTCTGAGAAGAAAGGCCGAAACAAACTCAGAGGTCACAGTCTCTTTTAAAGTCCAGACAAAATCTTGGTCAGATCGAGTGAAGACCATGTAGATTGGTGTCTGAAATCGTCTTTTGAGGAAAGAACCACACAGATTGGGCAGACCTGTCCAATCAGTGCACGCATTTGTCAAAAATCGTGCAGCTGAACTCAGAACTTGAGGAGCTCAACGATTCGATGAACAATACCAAAGAAAGGACAGGCCGCGTAAATTACTCAAACTGCCAGATCATGATTAAAACTAACTAAAGAAGGAGGAATGGAACATCAGAAAAACAATTTCACACGAAGATCCCATCTGATTAGAACATCAAAAAAAATAATTTAAAAAAATTAAACCGACTTCAAAAAGAAATAACTCAAAATTATGAAATAACTTTAATTTCGGAAGTCGGTATCTTGGGATCTGTATTCTAGTTTAAGTTTTATGCCACCGACTTCCGAAATTAAAGTTATTTCATAATTTTGAGTTATTTCTTTTTGAAGTCGGTTTAATTTTTTTATTTAAATTATTTTTATTTCGTAATTTTTAGTTTTTGCACTAGAATTTGACCAAGTTTTGGAGATGATTTTCCCTTTAACACTACACCCGTAGCTCGTATCAATAAGCCAGGCCGTCACACTTACACGTATTAGTCCATATCTTGAAAATTACTGATTCGATCTTGATGAAACTTGCACTGTTCCCTAAGTTGAAGTAAATGTAAGCCAATAAAAAAAAATCGTCACGATCCGATTAATAGTTCCGGAGATATGCGTGGACAAACATACATACATACATACATACATAGGTACGTCTACAAAATTTTGTATATTTGTTTGGAAGCCCTAATAGATTGTCATATGTGAATATAATGCAATTCCAATAATATTACATACATACGTATCGAATTGATAACCTCCTTTTTTTGAAGTCGGTAAAAAGAAACAATTTACAAAAAGAAAAATATCTCCTATGCCAGCCTCATCCAGGTTTTGTCCTCGATAGCAACACTGTCATCTGTTCATCATAAAATGAATATTGATTAGTAACACTAATACATTTTTAAGCCAAGAAAATAAGTTTTCTTTCATAGGGTTTTCCTGACAGCAGTAAGAAATCTTAATTTATTCCTACACCGGACTTTTCACTTTTTATTTGATTTTTTTTTATCCGATGTATATTATATTGTGTGCCTTTAAGTCTGTGCTAAATAAATGTATTTTCTTTCTTTGCTAAAGGTTCTAAAATGCTAAATATATCCATAGCAAGAAATCTAGTCAAGTGGCTATACGACAAGATTTATCCAAATTCTAAAAATAAATTCACATACATAGGTCAAAGGTATACCGCCTGAACAAGATTCTTTAATAAACCCAATAAGGAAAATAATTACATCGCAAATAACTAAATAGCTAATTGTAACGATTTTAAAGTAAAACATACGCTTAACCTTTACTTAGTAACGTCTGTAATTACCGACAGGATGCGTTTAATTAAAACTGCTTTAATTATTTCATGTTAATTAGGTTTAAAAGTTAATCCTAGCTTTTTTATATGGAAGACATGTAAAGTATACCAGATGTTTTTCTTCCTGTGTCATAGGTAACTCTTTGTGTGGGCAAGTACGCCTCAAGTAGTATTGTACGAGCTATTTTAATAGCTCGGCGACAATCTCTTTGAATCGAGTGGAGCAATTAGTCGAAGTAAGTGGTCGTGCCTAATATTGACTGCTGAACTATGTTGCATATGTGACCGTTTAGCAATTTAGATAGCTTGTGTTAGAAACCTATTAGGTTCCTGTCTGTTTTCATACGGTTTATTGCTCTGACGTTATTATGTTTGACAAAATTGCATAAATTTATACATGAAAGGGACATTCTTCGTAATGTAAACGATAAAATGTTGTCTGGCTATCCCATCAAAAGAATTAAAATCTATTTAGAGACGAGTCCTGGAGTGGAGACCACGTGGCAAGCGTAGTGTGGGACGCCCCCCAGCTAGATGGACCGACGACCATAAGAAGGTAGCTGGGAGAGACTGGATGCGGATGCGGAAGGCGGAGGACAGGGTATTGTGACGCAGCCTAGGGGAGGCCTATGGGAGGCCTATGTCCAGCAGTGGACTGCGATAGGCTGAGTTAATTAATTGATTAAAAAGGCATTAAAGTAAAGCAAGAAATTTTTCAGAATGTAAAACTAAAGTAGCAACTAGTAAACTGTTATAGGTACCTAGTTTAAATACGAAAACAACTAACAAGATTGGTATGCAGAAGGATCTAACAAGCATCCTAGTGGATCATGCAATAGAATCAGTTAATAGCGTGGATCAAGAGCGGCCTGTTAATAGCTCATAATGTGACCGCTCACCGCCATACGCAGCGTGATGGTGCAGAGCAAGCTAAGCGAGCAAAGCGAAGCGAACAACTGACTATAGAATAAGTTAATGGCAACAACCACATGCAGCATGTTGACGTGGAAGCTACGCAAGGAATGAACGTAGCAAAAGAAGTATTATTCTGGAAAAAAACACACTTTGAAAAGGTTTATTACTCTTACATACAAACAAACAAGTAAGTTTAGATAGTATAGATCAGTTCAGCCGAAAGACGTCCACTGCTGGACATAGGCCTCCCTCAAGCACCTCCACTTCGACCGGTTTTGTGCTTCTCGCATCCAACGGGTTCCTGCAGCCTTCACAAGGTCGTCGGTCCACCTTGTGGGAGGCCTTCCAACGCTACGTCTTCCGGTACGCGGTCGCCACTCCAGAACCTTTCGGCCCCATCGGTCATCTGTTCTAGTATAGATACCGATATAGTATTCTGTGATAGTATAGATATCGCATCGCTATCACTACACCGCTCTCTCGAATCACCCGTAACAAGTGATCGTCCTGGCCTTGTAGCATATTGCCGGAACACATCAGCTGCGTGCGATCACACTCATAATATTAATATCGTTGCTATTACGCGGATCTTCGGAATCGCTACATTTATTTTATTTATAATCGTTTGTAGCCTCGGGGTTTTTTAAGAGCTTAAGAAAATTATTACTTTGGTGTGTAAATGAATTGAATTTGTCGAGCCTTGTTTTTGTTTAGTCAAACTGTATTCATCTACCCGTAGAAATATTGGATTCTGCAGCAGAATTTTTTCTATCTAGGTATTATTAGCTGCTGGAGAGTTTGTTGTGTCACTTCTTCTCCCCAGCGAAAGCACTAGGAAGTGGTGAAGGACGGGCGTTTTGGGGGGACTGTCTTTTGTAATTTTGACGTTTGAAAAGTGCTGATTCTCGGCCGAATTTAAATAAATTACTTTTGCCTTTGATTAGACCATCTTCCTCAAGCAGCAGGAGAATGAAAGATATTATAGAAAAGGAACGGAAAAAAGGGAAAGATCGTCTTTCTAGAAAATGGTACCTATCTAAAAGATCATAATCAGCCTGTTTCCACAGCTGAGACACAGACTTCCTCTCTCTAAAAGGTAGTGCCGGTTGGCAGATGTCATATGTCTTGGGATTTTTGGTTCTAGGGCATGCCAGTTTCCTCACGATGTTATCCTTCACTATTTTGAGAGCAGTGGTGAAGTGATTATTGACACAAAGTAATACTACAGGGCCCCCAATACTCCTCTGTCTAAGACATGTTCGTTAAAGAGACCTACACCTACCCAAAAGCTTCGTATTAACAAAAAAAAACTGTAATACAAATAATATTCATACTAATATTATAAATGCGAAAGTGTGTCTGTTTGTTACCTCTTCACGCTTAAACCGCTGAACTAATTTAGATGAAAGGTAAAGAGATAGTTTTCGATACTTATGCGGGTGAAACCGCGGGGCGCTGCTAGTAAGACATAAAATCGATAATTTTTTTCTTTATTCAAATTATAATTGAAGAAAACTGAACTTTAGTGATCTTGATTGCAAAAATATCAGCCTAGAAAAATGCCACGTGAAATGAAGGTCTCAAGCTTTTCAAATCCATAAGCTTTGCAATAGAATTCGTAGTCAGTACTTTCTGTCTTCAAATAGACAACTAACAGACTATGCGTCTTCGAGTTCTATCATCCCAATAAGGTAATTATCATTAAAATGCCATAAGTTCAAATAAAGATTTATTACCATTTAGGCTTCGAAGTGCGAAAATGAGTTACCATTGTCATGGTAAATTGGTAAATAGAGATCTTAAAGCTGTTTATGAACCTTGCAATGGTATTACCATATTAATATGGGTAGAACCAATAATGGTCCTCATTAGTTTATAGAAATGCAGCTTATCATAAACTTAATATCACGCCTGTTTTGAAGGAAAGGGAAGGCAGAGTTTTAATCCACATTTTGCAAGTTATGTTTAAACATCCATATATAATAATAAATTGGAAAGTAACTCTGTCTCTCTGTATGTTACATTTTCACGCCTAAACCACTGAACGGATTTGGATGAAATTTGGCACACAGATAGTTTATAACCTGAATTAACACCTAGGATACTTTAGTAATACTATATTATAGTGCAGTGGTCATTAGTTTATAACACACAGTTTATTATTAACTTAAGTGAACGTAATTAAACAATGAGAATAATAAAGTATATTATAATAAGTTAATTGCACTACTATGTTGTAATTACTATTATTTATTTCACTCCTACGTTTGTAATTTAATCGATGTAATAGGCTACTGGTAATTAATATAGCTCGTATTTCTTTTTGTTAAGTGCTATTATTGGCTATTGTTAGAAATACTATCCATACTAATATTATAAATGCGAAAGTGTGTCTGTCTGTCTGTCTGTTACTTCTTCACGCTTAAACCGCTGAATCGATTTAGATGAATTTTGGTACAGAAATAGTTTGAGTCACGAGAAAGGACAGGATAGTTTTTATCCCGATATTCCCACGGTATCGAAACTTATGCGGGTGAAACCGCGGGGCACTGCTAGTATTATAAATGCGAAAGTGTGTTTGTTTGTCTGTGTGTCTGTTACCTCTTCACGGTTAAACCGCTGAACTGATTTAGATGAAATTTGTTATAGAGATGGGTTGAATCCCGGGAAAGGACGTAGGATAGTTTTTGTCCCGATCTTCCCACGGAATTGACAGTTATGCGGGTGAAACCGTGGGGCGCTGCTAGTTATTAATAATATACAGACTGAAATATTATATACCTAGGTAAATTTATTGACAAGAACATTTTTAGTGGCGCTGCTGCTGTGGCTGCGAAAAACCTCTAGCGGCGTAAATATAAAAACCTTAGTGGTAATTCTATTTTCGAGCCGTTTGCGGTTGAAATTAAAATCATCGGGCCGTGGGTTTCGAGTGCTCATGGTTTCTTTAAGGAAGCCTCGAAAGGGCTGGTCGACACTTCCCGTGGCCCAAGGCCTGGCTTTTACCTTGACCAGAGGCTAAGCTTTGCTATACACGTCCAGTCATAATCTTGATCAGATCGTTTGAGGACCAATAACAATTTTAAAATATTGATGCCAAAAGATGCTTCAGAGACGCGGGATGCATCAAAAGATTTTTTTTAAAGAATTATGTATGCCATTAAAACAACTTAGTAGGTACTCTTGTATGTATTTTTTTTTATTCATATATCATGATATATTTACATAATATAAGCTAACATTTAAAATAATAATATGTAGGCAGGTACATGTATATGAAAAAAGAAGCAAAAGTATCAAAGGGCATCAACAAATTTGTTTGCATGGCTATCATGAGGGATAGTGCCCAAAAGGCTGGCAGCACGTTGCCACGTTGTATGGCGATGCTAATTCTTTGGCCAAGAAATAGGCCAGCCCTCTGGTCACGTGAAGAGTCGACTAACCGCTTGGCGATATTTCGAAAAACCAAGTGGCCTCTCGGACCCCATGGCCCTAGTGTTTCAACCCCAAACGGCTCGAACATATATAGACGGCACGGTTGGCGCAGTGGTTAAGCGATTGACTGCTGCGCTGCGTGTCGCGGGTTCGATTCCCGCACGGAACAAATATTTGTATGGCCTACAAGTAGTGGTTCCGGGTCTGGCTGTTTGTGTACGTGAATTTAAATGTTTGTAAACGCACCCACAATACAGGAGAAATTCCTAGTGTGGGGCAACGTTTTTTCTAAAAAAAAAAAATATAACTCCCAATCAGGTTGGAATATTTTCTCTTGTATGTCAGCTTATCTGATTTAGAACTCATACGCACGCCAGTTGCGAGCACTATGCACTTTAGCACAATATTGTTTTAAAAACATCATAAACAAATTAAAACATTATAGCTATCAACCATCTTCAGACTTAAATTTGGGCCTTAAAAATGCCATTGCGCTATCTAACAGCTTTGCCAACCATGCTTGCAATTACCAAACTATTACATAACTAATATATAATAAAGTTCGGGTACATAGGTCGTGGGATGGACGAGTTTTTGAAAGTATTGAGAAATATCAAATTGCATAAAATTTCGTCATGGTTACTTACTGGTAGAGAGATCAGTGAAAAAATGCAATACATCGTGAGTGAATAATTAGGTGGCAAGATCCCAATACGATGCAATCTGATTACACTTTCGCAGTGCAATGCTAGACGGGCAATACGCAATTGTCGAAAAATCAAGGAGTCTGGCTTACCTCCTTGTGCAATAGGTTTGCTACGTAGCCGCTTATGTCATCCTGTATCTACCATCAAGGGGTTTATCGATGCGTGGGGCTAACAGACCAGAATCAAAAATCTAATATGCCTATGATTGCATTGCCATGTCACACACTACTATTATTATTTATTTATCTTACTACAACTACCATTACAGATCAGCGATCCAATGCGATAGAGTGGCCTTACATGCTAAATCCTTAATGTACATCCTATAAAATTACATACTATATCCTAAATCTTAACCTACATCTAAATAACATATTATATTTATAATGTAACTTTTGCGAATTCACTCAAGTTGCACCACAATAAATCAACCCTCTCGTGAACCTCACCATACGCGTGGCTCTAGTGAGAGGAGTTCTCGCCAGTAGGTTGGTCCTGGCTGCCGGCACAGCAAGCAGGGGCGGGCTTCGCCGCCTCCACACGTACCGGTCTGGCACGCAAATTTACAGGTGCCGCAGCACTCCCGGGTTATGCGCCCCGCCACGCAGTAGCTTCACTACGTACGCTGCGAGTGCAAAGTCCCGTCGCACCTTTAACGCGTTGTACCCTACCATACCCGGTACAGTCACGAGCATAAGTATGTACACACTTGGCTTTATTCGAAGGCGATTTTCTCCTTAAATTTTGAATGAAATTTTATGTTATTAAGAACATAGTATTTTCGAACCCATAGCTTTGTGTAAAGTGTCGTATTTCAAGGTTGCATTCGTTATTTCACGAAAGAATCGTAATTGAAAGTTGTCAAGTGTTGACATATTAGTGCTCGTGACTGTACAAATAGTGTAGGGTACATCAATGGGTATTATAATTAAGTTTGAAAGCAAGGGCAATGGAGAGGGCTATGCTTGGAGTTTCCCTGCATGATAGAATCAGAAATGAAGAGATCCGCAGCAGAACCAAGGTACCGACATAGCCCGAAGAATTGCCATTCTTATGAGGCAGTGGGCAGGGCATATTGCTCGCAAACAGATGGCCGGTGGGGACGAAAGGTTCTGGAGTGGCGACCACCATTTGTGACTAGTTAATGGCAATAGACTCGCCCCCTATTATATGGGACTTAAACATAACTGGTACAATGTGGGTGTACTTACTATTGGTAACCTCTGTCTAATTCTTCGGGGATTCTTGGCGTGATGTTATAATGTTGGTTGGTAAACACTTAGCAAGGAAACTGCGTATTGGTATACCGAATATAGGTAAACGTTTTATCACTGCCATCATCATCTGCCTAGCCTTTTCCCAACTAGTTTTGGGTCGGCTTCCAGTCTAACCGGATGCAGCTGATTAACAGCATTTTACATAGAGCGACTGCCTGTAAGACTTCCAGCCCGAAAATCTGGTTGTCGGATTTTCGGGCTTCTGACGACCCGTAACGACTGTCAAATATCCACGAATGACAGCCGGGACCAACGGCTTAACGTGCTTTCCGAGGCACGGAGACCCTCTTGGTATGTAAAGGTAGTCACACATCCCCGGACCACCCGCGGCAAGCGTGGCATATCCTGATCGATCGACCCGTGGCGTGCGGCTGATATTACATTATACGGTTTCCGTACGCATAATTCCTATTTTAAAATTGCAAGTGTGAAGATCGGTCGAAAATAATATTGTAACACATCGTGGTGAAGTGATTACATGGTAAAGTAATTAACACATTCATTACATCCTGACCAACGATGATGTTATTAGCAATAATTATAAAATAGCCAACTTAATTTTATAAGACAACGTTATTTGAAAGTGCAAACAAGTTTAGAAAGTAGTCACGAAACAGGTATTTACTAAACTTAATTAAATTATTATTTTCTCTACTTTTAGTAAACTTTAAACATTTCCTTCCTCTACTTGCGTCGTCTTACCAAGGGGTATCGTATTACCCAGTAACTGGGTTGTGGAGGTCAGATAGGCAGTCGCTCCATGTAAAATACTGATATTCAGCTGCATCCAGTTAGACTAGAAGCCGACCCCAACATAGTTGGGAAAAAGCTAGGCAGATGATGACTGTCAATCGTTTCCATTAGCATAAACTATTTAGATTAAATCGGCTCCATGTATTAATATTCAAGTTTATTTAATTCTAGAATAATTTCGGTAAATACTTAACTAGTATGAATGGATACTCAATCGAAATTAATCTAGATACAAGTGATCAGACCATAAGTACGCGGCGATGAGTCGCCAGCTACAGAATAGATAGGTACCTATGTTATAATTGATCAATGGACTTGATCAGTGGTGTGACACGAGGTAGAAGTTTCATGGGTCGGGTTAGGTCGGTCAAACTCGTTGAGTTGTAAGTGATGATGGGTTTTCTGAGATGGAATAATACGAATGTTGCCTGTCAGTGGCGGATGGTGGTGCATTTGTGTGATTTTTCCATTTTCAGGATCTTTTCTGTGTGTCTATTTATGATGGGTTGAGAGACAAAATGTTATTATTTTCCTGTATTTTTGATTTTATAATTTAGGGATTTTTTGACTTACCTACTAATTAATATTTAATTTCCTTATTATCTTCAGCTACATGTTATTTTTTTCTGAAATTGGCTGTTTACCATAATTATAGGTACTCACAGAGTCTTGCCTAAATAATGATGACACAAAGATGTTCAATATAAAACTCGCATCCCTGATATTAACGCTACTAATTTAAATAATCACAACTTCCTTAAATTACTTTTATGGTATAAGTGGGATGATCGTTTATATTTCACCGAACATAAATTATTTTCATTTTCAATAATTAAATTCGCCTACAATAATTTTCAATCATAAAGTCCTCTGTAATAAATTATCCAGAAACACCAATTACCGCGAATGCAACCTATAATTTCGATAACACATTTTCACCCACGTATCTTGGAAGTCGCTGCGACCTCCATAGTGTGTCTTGTTATAGATAAATTAAAACAGAACAGACACAAGGCTGTCTACGGAATTGCACCTGTGACCTCTGTGGCAGATGTGATAGTACCTACATCATTTGGACTAAGTAATGATTGGAGATGGAAAAAACGGTGAAGGAAAACATCGTGAAATCAAAAAAATAAAAGTCATTTATTCAAACTAGGCTGAGCCTCAGCACTTTTTATTACTTACTAGCTTTCGTCCACGACTTCGTCCGCGTGAAATTTCACCCTCCCACCAGTCACCCTCTTAGAAGTGGAATTTCGAAAAACCCTTTCTTAGTGGATACCTACTCTTCACAAAGAACACACCCTCCAAATTTCATGTCTCTGGGACCAGCGGTTTAGGCTGTGCGTTGATAAATCAGTCAGTTAGTCAGGACTTTGAATTTTATAAATATAGAAGAAGAAGATGACAGTCACCCAAAACGCCCTTCACCACCTCCACCTCCTCGTGGTTAAGTGGCGCAACAAACTCCCCAGCAGCACAGCTGTCTGTTCAGTTAGAAGATCTTGATTCGATACAATAGTACCTAATTAACATTAGGAAACAACACATTTAATTATTTGCCATATGTCAGCTAGTACACCGTGAGGAATGCAGATTGCGAATGCCCGTGCTTATCCTAGAACCAACCCAACCCGCACTAGGTCCGCGTAGTGAATTATGGCCCACTCCCTCTCACAGAGAGAAGTCCTGTCTCCCAACAGTGAGACATTATAGGCTGATTATTAATGATTTGAAAGGTTAATTTGATATTGGAGAACGAGTTAGTTTTTTTCTAGAATGTCTAATTACGCCAGATGTTGAAAAACCTTTACGCAGTTTGTAGTTTAGGAGGTAGCAATATAATTATTTGACAGTAGTCTTTTTTTTTGTCTGTCCGTTCCTCGTCCTGCCTCTCCTTTGGCAATTTTGTTTCCAGAAAGAGTTGTACCTAAATGAAATTACTTGCATTGAGCAAAATGCCTTTTTAATCATACATAATCAGCCTATACTGTTCGCACTGCTGGGACACAGGCCTCCTCTCTGTGAGAGGGAATGGGCCGTAATCCACCATGTGGGCCTAGTGCGGGTTGGTAGATGTCACATGTCTTCGAATTTTTGATTCTAGGACATGCCGGTTTCCTCACGATGTTTTCCTTCACCGTTTTTGAGAGCAATGGTGATGAAATAAATTAACAAAAAGTAAAGCGCCTGTCTGGGTCCGAACCCACGACCTACATCTCGTAAGTCGGGTCCGTTACCACTGGGCCACCACAGCTCTCTCTTTATAATTATAAAGTATTAAATGTCTAAACTGGAGAATATAAGATGAAACTAATCAAGAACCAATATAGAAGAACCTTATTTATACAATACATGTACACAATAATATTATTATTCCGTTTTTTTTCGTATTTAACACTATTAAATATTTCTTAAAAAAAACATGTTCATAACATTATTAAAATTGTTTTAAAACGATTAGCTTAAATATTGTGCAAATATAATTTTAAATAAACATGCTATAAAAATTATAATTTATTATTTTATTATTATTATTTATTATTATTATCAGCCATTTCTGTCCCACTGCAGGGCAAAGGCCTCCCTTCCCTCCTTCCACTTATCCCTATCCAGTGCTGTTAAACGCCAATCCTTCTGAAAAGAGTCAAGCTCGTCCCGCCACCTCATTCTGGGCCTGCCGCGTTGTCGTTTACTGTTGTTTGGGACCCATTGTGTGATTACTTTAGCCCATAGTTCCTCCGGCATGCGACAGATGTGACCAGCCCAGTTCCATTTTAGCTTGGCAGCCGTGTGACCTACATCAGCAATTTGAGTTTTAGAACGCAGTATCGAGTTCCTTATACGATCAGAAAGTTTAACTCCAAGGATACTGCGCTCCATTGCTCGCTGACAGACCCCAAGTGCGGACTTTTGACGATTGGTTAGTGACCATGTCTGCGCTCCATAGGTGAGGGTAGGAAGAATGCACATGTCCATGAGTTTTCTCTTCAGTGAGAGAGGTAGACTTCCTTTCATTATTTGCTTCATCGACCAATAGCTCTTCCAGGCGTTCTCGGTGCGTCGAGCAACTTCTTTATCGTGTCTTGCCTGGAAGGAGACTATTTGGCCGAGGTATATATACTCACGGACATATTCAATCCTCACACCCCCAATTCCTATGTTACGCTTGGTGCTGTTGGTCATCACCTTGGTCTTTGCCATATTCATCGCGAGTCCGACCTCGAGGCTGGCACTGTTCAGTTGATCGAGCATTAGGCCTAACTCGGCTGCCGTGGAGGAGAAAAGAACAATATCGTCAGCGAAGCGGAGATTTGTTAATCTTCTATCGCCCACGACGATGCCCTTGTCCCCCCAATTGCTACTTAGTTTGCTAAAGACTTCTTCAAGCGTAGCTGTGAAGAGCTTTGGAGAAAGAGGGTCGCCCTGTTTAACCCCTTTTTGGATAGGGAATGATGGTCCTGTGGTGTTAATTTTTATGGCTGCTGTGCTATTTTGGTATATTTTTTTGTAGTAAGTTAATGTATGTAGGTTTATAAATGCAAAAAAAAAATAACCAATAACATATCCACGTTAATACCATCTAAGCTAAAACACATACGCACCAGATTGGTAACATGCACGATCAAAGAAATTTATTACCTTTCTGCACTTGTTGATTAAGGTCAATTCTCTTAGTTTAGCCACTGCAATCATACATACAGAAGGTTCAATTGTTATATGAGCTTATACAAAGATAAATCGGATACAATTATATGAAGCCAATAATTCTGCTCAGAATCATCATCATCTGCCTAGCCATTTCTCAACCATGTTGGGGTCGGCTTTCAGTCTAACCGGATGCAGCTCAATATCAGTATTTTACATGAAGCGACTGCCTATCTGACCTCCACAATCCAGCTACTGGGTAATACAATAGTACCCTTACCCTTTGGTAAGACTGGTTGTCAGACTTTCGGGCTTCAGACGGCCTGTAAAGACTATCAAAGATCCACGAATGACAGCCGGGACCAACGGCTTTACGTGTTTTTTTTTTAAGTTCTGTTATATAACTGATGGTCTTCCACAACAATTCCTTGATTGCTAAGTTTTACAATTTCTGTTGCCTCTTTATCGTGGGATACCAACTTATTGTGTCCGTGGAGTTTCATGCTCGTTCTTCTCCATAGGAAAGACCTATCTACCTATCCTACCTCGCTTTGGAATGGGCTAGTTGTCCATTCCTTTATAGTTGGCATAGTTGCTTCATCTTTCTGACTGGCCTTCAAATGTGCTTGTAATTGGTTTAATTGAAATAAATGCTTTGAGATTGAATTTAAGTTTGAGTTTGTTCGTCTAATTTTATTTCCAATAGTTTTGTACAAGATTGAACTTCTACATTTCACTGTTTAATTTTTGCAAAACAAATACATTACCAAATACACTGATTAAAATACTCAATATGAGTTTGAGATGAACTTTATATTATTGAAATGTAATTGATGTGTTCCATTACTATGTTCCAATTCACTGACAAGGTCATTTTATTTAGTGTAATCATTTTTATTATGTTACTTAAGAATATAAGGCTTGTTAATATCCTCTGATGTGTATGGACCTTCTTACTGATTGGTACCATTATCGATATTTCAGGGATGCTATACCTAATAATAATCTTTAATGTCAAGGTGAATGTATTTTTTTTATCAAAGTGGATGTAGGTCTGTGTGCACTTGTGTCATTAACTATTGTCTTGTAGGCCATAGTTCATTTTCTTCTTGAAGAAAATAAAGTGTTGTCTGTATTTTACTCAGAAACCACGCATGTAGAACCTAAATGCATGGCAATGCATGGTTAGGTATGGCGGAATACTTCACCTACATTGAAGGAGAAGTATTCCATTTCTCTCTCTTTCTCTCTCTATCTCTTGCGGGTTAATTTCTAGATCACTAAAAACGTCACTTTTGTTTTCAACACATGAATTTTATTATATGGCGTCCCCTTTCTGTCTATCCATCTTATTACGATTAAATATAGTTCCATTATCGATATTTCAGAGATGCTCTAAGTACCTAATCGTTAACATGTGAAGATGAATATATTTCTTTGATCAAATTGGATGTAGATCTTTGCACAGTTGTGTCATTCACTATCTACTGTCTTGTAGGTTGTAGGGCATACTTCATTTTCTCCTTGAAGGATATAAAGTCCCTTTTACTCAGAAATCATGCATGTAGGTGATGTGTTTCATTGATCTTTCTTTTTCTCTCTTGAGAGATAATTTATAGATCTCCTTAAACGTCACTTTTATTTTCAATTCATGATTTTCTTAAATAGCCTATCCTCTTTAATTAGTTTATTCGTTTATTCTTTTATTAGTTTTAATTAGTTTCAGACACACAAAATTCTAAGCTGTAAATTTTAACGTTTAACAGCAAACCTTTCAAATCATATTTTATGTTTTATCATAGGCACGGCCATCGGATTCCTCGCGAAGCTGCAACACATTTCTATAAATTCAAACAATCCGCCATTTTGAAATAGTTGTGATAATTCGGGACGAGAGCCGGATGATTGACAACACTAGCGTCGCAATAACAGTTCGTGTTTCGATTACTGAACGTAGGCCGAAATAGTGATGTGACTTGAGTGTGTTTAGACGAATTAAATTCTTTAAATTTCAATAAACATTAGTTAGGTTAGTTGGATTTTAATTTCATGAAAAAATATTTGAATAGTCCCTAAATTAATAAAAACGTGTTAAGAAAAAACTTATTTCTTCACATACCACCTTTTACAATATTCCCTTACAAATTGAAATCATAGTACCTATGCTAATTTTGTATACTTTAGTAACTTTTATGTTCTAAGTATGGCGTCACTCATTTCTCTATGCAGACAATATAAATCTCTAGACAGAACATCAACTCAAAATGATAATAGTACATAAGCGCTGTGTGCTGTACATACAGATTAAGGTAGTACAAAAAAAAAAGCCAGCAGGTCATATAAAAAAGCGAGCACCAAAAGATTACGTATTCTGAAACATGAAAACGACCGAATAACCTTTACAAGCAATTTATGTGTCCCTACCAAGCATTATTTCAGCTCACCTCGTGCTCTTCTCACCCTTTTACGAACCAAAGCGTGATGATACCTAAATAAATCCGAAAATCTTCGCAATCGAAGTTAACAATGAGAATACTTCTATCGCTTAAGGCAAGAAATACCGAAACAATTGTTCTATTATAGTTCAAAATAATAAAATAATAGCTACTCATTCTACACCTAAAGGCGGTTAAGTAATGTATGTACAAATTTTTCGTTTAATATACAGTTTAGGAAGACGATAATTCAATTTTACGTCATTTTACCTTTCAAGTACAAACGGTTGAAATTTCAACTCTCAATGCTGCGAGCGGTTATTCAATGTATTATAAATTGTGTTCTGTTTAGAGTTTTGAGATATTGTTTGGCTCAAATAAAATTATGGTTAAATATTTGGATACTTGATAGTATTGGCCCACAAGTAATTAAAGTGAATGTCTGAATATTAACACTTTCTTACACATACCAGAAGGCCCATCACCGTAATTAAAAACGTTCAAAATCTAGTCGCAATATTATCTCAGTGAAAATCAATGTCAAAAACTTGCCATAAATGTAGGGAAATTAGAAATATTTTTTGACAGATTGAGACTGAGATCAGACTGGGTTAAGGTTTAGTATCAAGTCGCCTTAATAGGGGGTAGGGGGGTAGAATCGCCCCCCACCTTTCCCCTCCGCCGGAGGTGCAGTTTTTTATATGAAATGTTAGATTAAAATTCTTTTTTCCTATTTGTTTATAAAAAAATAAGCACGAAGGGGATGGCGGGGTTTGTTTGCTCGCTTCGCTCGCTCACTCGAACCGGTCATCCTTCTGGCCTAACCGGTCCGAGTCGGGATGCCCCAAGTCCCGAGCTCGCTTCGCTCGCTCTTGCACCAAATAAAACACCAGCATGATAACTTAACTTATTTCGACGTAGCTCGGGCAGCTAAAATCCAGGCGACTTGATACTAAACCCAACCCGCCTACAAGAGCGTTTCCGTCAAATTATAGCGACCGTCAAGAAAATATGTCATTTTTACCTTGTTCTTTGACATTAAGGAGCCAAAAAACGTATACCGTATCGTATTTGGACAACCATTATTATGTGACCGTTCACCGCATTCTTAGAAAACCAAAACTTTAGGAACAAAATATTGTGATTCTATTCTGTTTCTAATCGTGCTCATTACAGGTACCTACTAAGTAATAAAAAATGTTACCGAAATTAGAAGTAAAAACTATTTATCAAACTATACTAAGGTACCTATCACATTGACTGATATCGATATACTTTGTTTCCCCGAAAGAATACCTAACCATTTTGTTGCGCAACAAGCATAGCAAAAATGTCAATGAAATATCTATAGTCCGTTACGGGTAGTCAGAAGCCTGAAAGTCTGACCACCAGTCTTACCGAATAACACGATACCCTGTTATTCGGTAACTGGGTTGTGGATGTATAGGCAGTCGCTCCATGTAAGCTATTGGTATTCAGCTGCATCCAGTTAGACTGGAAGCCAAACACGATCATCATTCTCTTGCCTATAGCCTACGGATGCATTATCCTAATTTATTTGTGGTAGGCGCAACATGTCTTTTCCTTCCGTACTTCTCTATTAGTCGTCATCACGGTAGTCACCCCCTTTCTAGCCATGTCATCTTTCACAGAGTCCCTCCATCGAAGCTGACCCCAACATAGATGGGAAAAGGCGAGGCAGATGATGATTGTCGAATGTCCCATCCCTACAGATTCCACAAAACATAGCGACTAACCGCTCCCACACGTTTCGACTGCACGTTCTAACGAAAACTAAATTTAGTCTACAATTATAATACTTGAACTATTTTGACGGCATTAACTTGGACACTAAGTTATGGCACATGCGCTAAGATTTACGATAGTGCTTCTGCTAAATAATTGAAATTTATTAGTTATGCCGAAATATTATGATGGAACCTTGGATTAATGTTGTTTATTGTTACAATATCAGAAAGTGGGACCAGTGGGTATGTACTATGCCAGTAACGCATAAGCTATCATCCCCTCTTGAGGGTTTTTCAATCTGCCATGTCTAGAGAGGTTCGTTTATGCGTTATAAAAACTTCCATGAGTCATGACCAACTTTTCTGCCACGAGTGTCAAGCCTTGTTCAGGTATTCCAACATCGAACTTCACTAATTAAAATATTTGTATTTTAGATGGAGCGACTGCCTATCTGACCTTTTCAACCCAGTTATTTGGTATACCCCTTGGTAAGACTCGTGGTCAAACTTTTACGACTTTGGTAACGACTGTCAAAGATCTACGAATGACACCCGGGACCTACGGGTTACCGTGTTTTCCGAGCCACGCCTAAAAGTCGCATTATTAAGAAAAAATCCAATAAAACACAAAGAAGAATAATTACTGGATCGCAATAGAAAATGATTTCAACCACGAATAATGCAATTATCACTAAGAGCAAATATTTTTCATACTTTAATAATTTAATACAACTCTATCGGTAACCTAAGACCAATTAAATATCAATAAATAGTTTCGCGTTCACACATTATGCCATTATACTTACCATTAATGTCTGTGATGGCATAAAACAACATTGCCTGCACCCGTTAGTCATAGCCATAGATCATAGAAGAAAATCAGTTATTCTATTAAATTATAAATTTTGGGAGTCAAAAAAAAATTGTGTTCTTGAGGTCTGATAGGCAGTCGCTCCACGTAAAATACTGGTACTCAGCTGCATCTGGATAGACTGGAAGCCGACCCCCACATAAAAAAAATAAAAAAAAGGTAAAAGGCATTTCATCATCTGCTTATGATGATGAAATACCATTAAAAATAAGCTGCTACATTTACGAGTAAAAGCCGGGTAATAGGACGACAGTTCCTATCGCCATAACTTATGAAAAAGCAGAAGTAAAAAAAAAAAACAATTTCTTAAATTCATTAATTTTTTTTGTTTACTGTAACTTTTTTAGTTTTGAATTCTTCCTTTGTTAACTCCCGGAGCTACTCTCAAAAGAAAGAAAATCTTTTCTTTTTCATTATTTTTTTATCGTGACAGGTGCGCAGGAAATACCTTTTTGTTGTTGCTAATTTCTTATGACAAATAATTTGAAACTGGTGATCATAGTCTGAGTTTATGCATATCTCAATCCATGCTTTTCACACCTAAACCACTGAACTGATTAATTTAAATTTATGTTTATAATAGATGTTATTTCAAGTTTAACAAATATGAACTTTATTTCAGTGGTAATTAAGTTGATTTTAGAGTCACTAGAACCATTGAAAAACATATAAAAATATTTGAAGTTGTAGTGTAAACTGAACTTTATTGTGTAGTAATTTAAGTTTTTATTTACATGTTTGGCAAATAAATCGTGAACGCAGATTAGGTGCCTTGGAACCAGCGATGCTATTCTGTAAAAATCTCACCGTGAAAACTTAAGTGAAGTGAGCGAGGAGAGCTGTCAATAGTGACAATTCCTAGCAAAAACAAACTCACTTCACCTAAGTTTTCACGGTGAGATTTTTACAGAATGCTCATATTTTGTTCAAACATATCTAATCTTTTGCCTTGTCTCATCATCATCATTTCAGCCGAAAGACGTCCACTGCTGGACATAGGCCTCCCCCAAGCACTTCCACTTCGACCGGTTCTGCGCTTCTCGCATCCAACGGGTTCCTGCGGCCTTCACAAGGTCGTTGGTCTACCTTTTGCCTTGTTCCACTTAGTTCTAAGATCTGCACTTAAAACCTATTAATCAAAGTCCTAATTAATAAGATGAGACCATTTGTCTGACCTTCCGAGTCGATCTTATACGGTGTGAATGTGTGAATTGTTGGGCCCTACCTATACAGTGCTAATCGTATACAATTGGGCCACAAGATGTCTGTAATACTTACATTCTAATGGAGACATCTCCTTCGAAGGGAGTTGTAAAAAAACTGCCTTGTAAGTTGACCTAACAGGTCAAGTTGTGTTAGTTTTCTAAAACGTTCTAGATGAATGACTGGTAATTTATTTTCTTTTTCGTATATGGTTAGGTACCTAAACAAAGCACATAAGGTTCTTATTTGTAATGTGTTATACATAATCAGCCTAAAACGTTCCCACTGCTGGGACACATTCCTCCTCTCAGTGAGAGGGTTTGGGCTGTAATCTACCAAGCCGACCCAGTGCGGGTTGGTAGATTTCACATGTCTTCGAGTTTTTGGTTCTAGGACATGCCGGTTTCCTCACGATGTTTTCCTTCACCGTTTTGAGAGCAGTGGCGATGGAATAATTTACACAAAGTAAAGCGCCTGTCGCGGGAAAAGAGTTCCTGGAAGGTTTTGAGTGAGGCCTTTGCCCAGCAGTGGGACAGCATAGGCTAAAAAAAAAGCGCCTGTCTGGGTTCGAATCTACGATCTACTACTCGTAAGTCACGGCCGTTACGACTGGGCCACCACTGCTCAATTTATTAAGGTGAAGTATTAAAGTATCAAAATTTTTTTTGAAGTGAAAACTTCTTTAAGCGGCGCATCAGGCATTTTTTGAGATGGGAATAACTATTGAACTCGCACCACTATTACCGTAACCGACACCGCTTGGGATGACTGACTGATTTTATCGCTATCATTTTATTTAAAAAAAAAATTATAAGCTAATATAATTTACAATAGGTAACGGGCTGATGTCCACAACTTTAAACCGCGTACTTTGAGTACGGGTTGGGAAAATCGATTATTCGATCCACCCCAGCTCCTCAAGGAAGGCCAGCAACGCCTGGATGTTACTGACTGTGTCACGTAGGGTACCTGGGTGGTTAAGCGTTTTGCCCTATACGTGGCGACCATCGGGCAGTATAGAAGCACATGAACTGCTGTCTCATCGTCCTCAATGCAGGCCCTACATAGCGGGCTGTCTGTGATCCTATGACAAAGAGGTGTTTATGAAATGACCCGTGGCCAGGTAAAGCTGCTGCAATTGTACGCAGCTGTTGTTTAGTTAGTCGCAGAACCTGTTTTGTGAGGCCGCCATCAATTGTAGGTTATTTTTATACACTGCACTTCAAAATAGACCCAATTAAGCCAACCTGTCAGAACGTGGCCATGGGTCTGACATGACATAACGCAGGCTGATGGCACCACTATAAGTAATTACTGAGAACACCCTCCGGCTGTTATCCTTCACCTATACGTCCGTATTTGAGGTAATGTACTTGCTCTAAGGTCTATTCTTAAGGTCGGGTAAGATGAGAAATCAATTTTGGAAATGTTTGAATTTCTTACTTGAATGGAAAACGTTCCTTTCTACAGGTCCATTGTCTACAAAATGTTAAAATAGATTAGGGTGGTTCTAGAACTAACCTCTATCAATTGTGTGTTACTGGCATATTTTGTATGACAGATCGGTCAAAAAAACACAATCGAGAGACCTCTGAAACGTTTGAAAATTCGTGAAATCAGGGCCCAGAGGGACCAATTCTCGTAATTATAAGAACGTTCACAGTCTGACCTCAGTCTTAATCTGTAAAAACCTGTATTTTCCCTACATTTTTGACAAGTTTTTGATTATTTATTTATAATAAGTACACCAACAGCACAGTCACTTACAATTCAAAATAAATCTCATCTAAAATTCCATCCATATCCATCGATAATCGGCCTATAATGTTCCCACTGCTGGGACACAGGCCTCCTCTCGGTAAGAGGGAGTGGGCCGTAATCCACCACGCGGGCCCAGTGCGGATTGGCAGATGTCACATGTCTTCGAATTTTTGGTTCTAGGACATGCCGGTTTCCTCACGATGTTTTCCTTCACCGTTTTGAGAGCAGTGGTGATGAAATAATTTACACAAAGTAAAGCGCCTGTCTGGGTTCGAACCTACGACCTACAACTCGTAAGTCGCGGCCGTTACCACTTGGCCACCACTGCTCTCCATCTAAAATTAGCATTTCAGTAAACATGCAAATAACGGGTATGCATGACATCTAACGTAAAAAAATATTAGAAACAAAGGAGAACAATAAAAAGTGGTCTAGTAAATCTTCTAGAACCTACAAAAACAAACTAATTTGAGCTACATAGACGTGCACTCGGTATCATCGCTGAGATGAGATCACAGTCTTTTCTCAGTCTTAATCTGTCAAAAACCTGTATTTTCTCTACATTTTTGACAAGTTTTTGACATTTATTATCGCTGAGATGAGATTACGACTAGATTTTTAACGTTTTTCATTACGGGAATAGGCCTTCAGATAAGGAGTGAGCTATCATAGAACGCTGTCTCATAAGTTGTTGAGAGTTTACACTACGGACTAATTCAGGATAATTAGTCAAAATAGTTTGGGAGAAATAATAACAGCCGTCGCTAAATAATAACAGCCGCACAGATCGATCGATCAGGTTAAGCTACGGTTGCCGTGGTTGGTCTGTGGATGGGTGACCATCTTTACATACCGTGACCCCTACATGCCTCGGTAAGCACGTTAAGCCGTTGGTCCTGGCTGTCATTCGTGGATGTTTGACAGTCGTTATACGGGTAGTCAGAAGCCCGAAAGTCAAAACCAGTCTAACCAAGGGATAGTATTACCCAGTAACTGGGTTGTGGAGGTCAGATAGGCAGTCGCTCCATGTAAAATACTGGTATTCAGTTGCATCCGGCTAGACTGGAAGCCGACCCCAACATAGTTGGGAAAAGGCTAGGCAGATGATGATAGTCATAATAGTGTGACGGCATGGTTGTTTCAGTTGCTAAGCTGAGCAATTGGTTGTTGAACTGCGTGTCGTGTACGGAACAAGTTACATGATCACCAAATATATAGTTATTCCGGGTCTGGCTGCTGTGTGATATTATTGTTGGTAAACACACACATTATACCGGAAAAATACAAGTTGGGGAAACGTTCAACATATCTTGCAGTATCCTGCGAAATGATGCAAACTGTTTCTGTAAAGACATTATAAATATTTTTTTAGAGGTCGTTCGTTGAAGTCTTTTGTATGAGCAGTCGAACTGCGACAAAAAGACTTCAACGCACACTTTTCTGCCATTTTTCATTGTCAAATTAAAATCATTTATTTACCAAATACTTTTTAATCCAAAGGTCAAAGCTCTGCGGCCCTACATTCGGGCAGTTGTTGCAACTCATAATGTGGTGTGTATCGCACTACGTAATAGTTCGTGCTGCGGCGTTTAGCCTGCGGTTGTGCGCATGCGTCGAACTGAGCAGACGGGCGGCTTGTGATGCTGCTTTATTTGTTTTTTCTTTGTTCGGTTTACGTTATTCCTTGAGTAACTAAAAATTTAATGAAACTTCATTAGTGAGTACGTGAGTAGTAGTTAGTCAGCCCATCTAGAAGTAAATGGCAACTCTTTTTTTTTTCATTTGAAATCGGTCGTCGGACTATGAGCGAATTCGTTCCATGACAAGCATGAGCGAGCAAGCGACAAAGCATGTGCAGCCAGTGCTGCTGGTCCAGAGCGAGAGGGAGTGGGAGGTGGTCACCTCCTTCTGCAAAGCAGTCATGCATGCTAGGAAAGTAATGGGTACCTAGCTCACTGTCTGATCAGGACCAGGCCCAAGCCAGATGGTGCGTACGTGTTCCACGCGTGCCTCAAAGAGATGTCAGCAATAGTGAAGGGGCCCGTTAGGGCCGAAGCCTGCCGGGTCAGCGGGATTGTAGCGAAAGTGTTACCGCTACCCCGGAACATAAAGGGCTAAGGAAGGAACATGGATGGGTTTTAGTCAGTAAGAATCTGACCAACCGTAAAAAAACACCAGTGCTGCGCCTCCCACTTATAGAAGGTAGTTCCTCTTCAGCCTTTTCACCACCGTTGTCTAGTTTAACAGTTCAGTAACTAGTGGGCTGGATGCAATGTTAGGCGTGGCTTGTGTTGTCTTTTGTACCGCTCGATTTCATAGTTTACTAATGGATATTTTTCGTGGATTTCGTCAATTCCTAGCAAACCTAAGTGCATTTGCTATTGATCTTAGGCCACTCTTAATGTTGATTAATTCTCACAGGACAAAAATTTACTGAGACCAAAACGGCTCACAGCACAAAGAAAACCCATTTTTTAACAACTATTTTCAAGAAAAAACCAGAGAGTATAGCAGTCTCCTTTGTGCGGTAACCGGTCTGTAAAATAATATACACACAAATAAATACATTCTTTGAACCAAAACAAATGAAAAAATAAAACAGTCATAACTTTAATCCATCACTTTGTACAGTCAACCCCACATAAGTAGCAACACCTGCAGTATAAAACTCTTACTGCTGCAACATAAGGGCACTGTCGATGTCAAATTAAAACCACTGAGATTTGGTTTCCTGTACTATAAACTATACAGTTGGTTAGAACTTAGGAGCGCCCAGTAAGATATTATGCATTCCGTACAAATTGGTAATTGATAAAATAAATATATAAACATATCGAAACGAATCGATAGCTTGCTGACAAATGGCAAAAGCGTAAATTACCATGTCGATATATAATCAACTAGCTGTGCCCGTAGTTGTGGGTTAACTGGTTGATTTTATTTATTAGTAGCTGCGAACTGCGGTTTCACCCGCATAAGTTTCGATCCCGTGAGAATATCGGGATAAAAAGTAACCTATATGTTAATGTTCGTGTCAGCTACCTCCATACCAAATTTTATCAAAATTCGTAAAGCCGTTTGAGCGTGAAGAAGTAACAAACATAATTATAAACACACACATTCACAAACGGTCGCCTTTATAATATTAGAGTGATGAGAAATGAAAGTAGAGGTAACTTATATGCTAATCCAGTGTAGGGACAGTGCTGACTTATTGGCTTTGTATAATCAGGCGACCAATCTACCATAGGTATAGAAACCATTGCTTACAGAGACATGATCTCAGTTTAAACTTTTAACTTAGATTTAATTTTTATATAGTTTCTTTCTCACGATACGTTACACCCAATACTTTGATTCAACTCGGCCTATTGCAGTCCACTGCTGAACATAGGCTTCATAGCATAGCTTGCAGAGTAAGCAAACTGAAGTGACAGTGGGCTGGACATGTTTGTCGAAGGACCGATGGCCGGTGGAGCAGACGAGTCCTTGAGTGGCCGCGTATCGGCAAGCGTCGTGTGGGACGCCCCCCAGCTAGATGGACGGACGACCTAAAGAAAGTGGCTGGAATGGACTGAATGCGGAAGGCGGAGGACAGGGTGTTGTGGAGCAGTTTTGGGAGAGGCCTAATATTTTGATTAATCAAAGAGTTTTAATGAGATTTATTTCGCAGGAATCTGAAAAACCAAACATTATGGATAGAATAATATAAAAAGTTCTTACACTTGACACTTACATAAGTTATATAAAAGAAAGTGAGGCTGGAAAATAGAAACCATTAATCATTTAAAGAAACATCGATTACATTTAAAATTTAAAAAAATCCTGCCTATATATTACGAGAAACATTTGGGGTGACATAAAAACAAATAGAACTTTACATTTATTTATAAATTGTAATATCGAATCCTCGTCACGTTTTTAAAGGCTTCCGAAATCCGGGTACCACTTCTGTACTAAATTCCATCCAAATCAATTCAGTCAACATTAACATCGATTCAACGATATCGACAAAGATCAAATTGTCCAATCAGCTAAACTATCGCATTTATTACATTAGTGAGATAACGTAAACCAAGATGGCATCATAATAAATGCTTGGAATTCCATCCATAACCGTCCTTCTTACGAAAGACAAATTGCAAGTGACCCATTACATATTGGCTTTGCTTATCTTGATGTCCAAACATGATCATTAGCTATCGAATTTTCTCAATTGGAATGTTAAGGAAAGATCAATCAGGAATACATAGTTGATGAAAGGAGGGACCCGTGGCTAAATAATAACAGCCGCACAGGTCGATCGATCAGGTTAAGCTACGCTTGCCGCGGTTGGTCTGTGGATGGGTGACCATCTTTACATACCGTGACCCCTCCGTGCCTCGGAAAGCACGTTAAGCTGTTGGTCCCGGCTGTCATTCGTGGATCTTTGACAGTCATTACGGGTAGTCAGAAGCCGGAAAGTTTGACAACCAGTCTTACCAAGGGGTATCGTGGGTACGTATTTGAATATCGAAAATTAAAATACCGACTGTTAAAATATCGATGTTCAAAACATCGAAAATTTAAATATCGATTATATCAAAATGTCAAAAATTGTTATACCTACGCTTAAAACGTCGAAGATTAAAATGCCGAGTGATTAAAATTTCGAATGATTCAAAATATCGAATGACATTATACCTAAGTTCAAAATATCAACATTTAATACATCTAAGTTCATAATATCTACTTTACGTTACGTTTGGGTTTTTATTATGTAAAAATAATTAAAGTACCTACATTACATGAGGTTTTCGTTGTTTTTTTTTGTAACCCACCTAGTAACTGATTACCATCTAGCAAACAAGCATGCAGCAATCATGCAAGCAAGCATGGCTTCTGTCACGGCTCCGGCGCTGCAGGGCTCCGGCAGTTCCACGCGAGCTTAACGTCGCAGATGGTCTAAACGCTCACCACCGCAGCTTCGGCTTGTTGGCCTGCTTCGCCGGCCAGCCTCAGCTGCGGCGGCGGGTGTTAAAACCGGGAGCCTGCCGTTTTGCCGAAAAGATTTTGCCAAAATTTCACTACCCAAACAAATTTTCGCAACCTTTTATTATACCAATGCAATGTTTGGAATAATTTTAGTATGCACATTTTCATTTGGTCGAATTTTTACTTGGCAGAATATTATTAAGGATAATGTCATTTAGGCATTTGGTCTTTAATCAAATGATTTATTACGGCAAACAATCTTTAGACAATAAACGTTTGGTCAAACGATTTGTTATAACAAAAATTATAAAGGCATAAATAAGATTTTTTGAGAATTTTTTTTTTGTTAATTAATTAATTAAAAAATGCAATTTTATTTTAAAATAATCATTTATTTAATACAAAATATTTGTAACTTACTATTTTAATTTTTTGCAATGGACATTATCGAGAACCGAATTAGTTACGAGGTTAATTATTAAAAAAAAATGCTTAGGTTAGGTTAGGTTAAAACTGTGACCTCCTACGCACGAGCCGAGCGAGCGAAGCGAGCGGTGCCGCGGCAGCGGCCGGCGAGTGCCAGAAACGACTAAATTATATAGAAAAAAATATGGAAAAAAGAGATTATTTTTAACAGGCTATCGAGAACCGAATTAGTTAGACGAGGTTAATTATTTTAAAAAAATGCTTAGGTTAGGTTAGGTTAAAACTGTGACCTCCTACGCACGAGCCGAGCGAGCGAAGCGAGCGGTGCCGCGGCAGCGGCCGGCGAGTGCCAGAAACGACTAGATTATATAGAAAAAAAAATATGGAAAAAAGAGATTATTTTTAGCAGGCTATCGAGAACCGAATAAGTTAGACGAGGTTAATTATTAAAAAAAAATGCTTAGGTTAGGTTAGGTTAAAACTGTGACCTCCTACGCACGAGCCGAGCGAGCGAAGCGAGCGGTGCCGCGGCAGCGGCCGGCGAGTGCCAGAAACGACTAGATTATATAGAAAAAAAAAAAATGGAAAAAAAGTCTACCCGAAACTGAACTAGTTAGACGAGATTAATTATTTCAAAAAATACTACCAGAATACTTAATATTATTATTACCTGTTTAGAATTTGTCCCAAGTGGAAAAAACACCCTTGTAATAAAACGTCTTCAAAGTTAGATCTTATGCTTGAAATGGCTGCCTTAAAACTGCGAAAACTGACGATACTAAATATTTGGCAAATGTAATTTTGCGTAAAATGAGTTATTCCAACTGAAATATTTGACTAAATAAAAATTGATAAAAGTACTAGTTGGTAAACAAGTTATTGTTTAAACTTTCACTTGCCAAACATTAGGTTTGGGTTACAATTATTTGTGAAGAGATTTTTTGCTTAGTAATAATTTGGCAAATGAAATTATGCGGAAAATTGTTTGGGAAGTGATAATTTGGCAAAATCTTTTCGGCAAAACAAGGGAGACCCGTTAAAACCACCTGCTGCTCAGCTCGCAGGCTGCCTCGCCCCTCCGCGCCTACGCGATTCTAAATTACACTCTAGGGTTAGGGCAGACAAGACTACGTGGAGTCGGTTTTGCAGCGATACGTTTTTGTCACTAACTTTAGTAGCACAACATATTGACTTTCAAGAAAATATTTTAATTTAAATAATACCTTCACGATTGACCTAGGCTTGTACACTGGACACTGATTTTCATGGATAAAATAGGTCGAAATTGTTCCAAAACCGAATTGGGGCACCCCGAATTTACGTAGTCTTTTGGCTGTTACCCCTAGAGTGTATATAAAAAAATCCGGAGGCGCGAAGAGAGGGCAACCCCCGCCCGCTGTTCACCTCCGCAGCTTCGGCTTGCTGGTCGCCTCCGGCGACCAGCCTCAGCCGCTACGGCTCCCACGGGCGCCTATGCTATGTTACGCAAGGGCGAAGGGGTTGCACTTCCCGTAGCGCCGAAGACGTTGCAGAAGCAACCTTATGTTTACCCATCGATATTTAGGACGTTCGATAATCTGTATTTCGATATTTAGATCTTTCGATGTAACTTTTGTAAATATTTAGATTTTAGATATATTTGACGTAGGATATTTAACCATTCGATAATATAAACTTTCGTTATTTTAATTTTCGGTTTTATGATCGTTCGATATTTCCATTTTCGATGTTTCGAACATCGATATTTTAACAGTCGGTATTTTAATCTTCGATATTCAAATACGTACCCCGTATCGTATTACCCAGTAACTGGGTTGTCAGATAGGCAGTCGCTCCATGTAAAATACTGGAGAGGTCTAAAAAGTTAGTAGAGAAATTTTCGAAATGTCTTATTTAAGAAAAGATAACTGGAAATCTCTGTTTCTACGGAAAATTTAAAATCGGTCTAATTTGGCTGTAACACTATTTTTCGAAAATGTTCTCTACTAACTTTTGAGACCTTTGTATCCTGCTTACGCTTATGAAGTTTAATTCAAATCGGTTCATTCATTTCGAAAAATAAGGGCTTGAAAGTTTGTATGAAATGCCGTACGGCGTAAACGCTCTTAACAGAATATCATTTCTGGATGTTAAAATAACCCTTCTTAGCAATCAAGAAATCGCTCGTCTACAAAGTTATCGAACCAATTACTGGATCGAGGGATCTTTAGTGAAGTTGCGACATGCGATGTAGATCATCGTTGTTTTGTGCATCATTATAAGTCGGCAAGTGCCTTGATCGGTGGTAGGTGTTGCTCGGAATGTTGGCAACACTGCATTTGATAGATGGGTTTGGATCTTTGTCTTTTTAAGAGGTTTTTAGAAGTTGCAAAACTTTCTGTCGGACTGATAGGCTCAGTCATGTGAAAGTTTATCTAGGCCATTAAAAGTGATAAGATGCTCTAGATAAGGTTGTCTTGAAAAGAAGCCCGCCCATTGTGTCATCCTACATAAAATTTCTACATTTTCATCTGTAATCCATATGGTGTACACGTACGTGTACGTAAAAACAACGCAACTGCAACTCACCTCACAACTCAACACCCTGCCCTACCCTGCCCTGCCTGTCTCTGTCGTAACTGCTAGTCAAAGTATTATAATCATCCTATAACGTTCCTACTGCTAGGCTCTCTGTGAGAGGGGCCTTAAGCCACCACACAGGCCCAGTGCGGGTTGGGGAAGTAACATGTCTTAAAATGTTTGGTTCTAGAACATGCCGGTCACCCCACAATGTTCTCCTTCACCGTTTGTTTTGTGCCTGCCTAGGTTCGAACCTTCGACTTACGACACACACATACACTGGGCCACTCCTGCTCTATAAAGTAAGCTAGCAAAAAAAAAATTGTCTAGGAAGTCAAAGTAATTTGTAGAAATATAATATTTTAATTAACACTATGTCAGAGTCCATGGCTTCAAAGACATTAAATAATATACATCTTCTTTTGCTAGTAACCATTTTATGATATCAATAGTTCATCAAACAATAATAATTTACTGATGCAAACTCGATAAATTGAGACATTAGAACGCCATTAAGCGTACTATAACCAGCACAAAGAAGGTATTAACTTTAAAAACAAAAGCATATCCAAATCTATTGTTCAGAGAAAAACAATCGCTTCAAGAATCGTGATTTCGTTACCAATACGGCCATCGGAATCAGTAGACGGTTATTCGATCTATATCCATTCATTCGGTCTAAGGTTGCCTCTCAGGGGTCAAGTCCCAACGAAATGAACTCGCCACAATGTGGGCTGATTGCGCAAAGTCTTTTGTTGTGGCAACCTTGATATTTGGTAGAGTATGTATGAAGATTTGACAGGTATTGGCAGGTATCTTTTTGGTTTGTTCTAGGATTTGGATGAATCATAGGTTGTGGTTTATAGTTCTCACGATTATCGTAGAAATGTTTGGTCGGTATTTCCTTTTTCTACTTACAAGGTCAGTCAATACAGGCATTCGATCAATCTGGACAAAATGATCCTCAATGAAATAAGTTAGCTTATTGTACGCAATTTCACCTAATGCTCTCTTTTTTTGTACCAATCTCCACGCTCTCAGCCAGGCTCATACAAGTTCTACTCGCAATGTCAACAATATCGTCCTCCCATCTCACCGGTAAACGACCGTCACTTCATCTTCCAGTCCTTGGACGCCACTCGGTTACTGCCTTACTCCGCCATCACTGCGCCTTGCCCCCTCCTGCCAACTATCACCAAAATGCATTTGTAGCCCAGTTAATCTTTCTGTTTTTGCTTGAGGGGCAATTCCCTTATTTTTAAGAACGTTCACAGTCTGAGGGACAATTCTCGTAATTGTAAGAACGTTTATAGTCTGATCTCAGTCTCAATCGGTCAAAAATACCTATATTTTCCCTACATTTTTGACAAGTTTTTGACATTGATTGTCGCTGAGATGAAATTGCGACTAGATTTAAAACGTTTTTAATTACGACCACATATAGGTAATTTTAATTAACTCAGGGTTTTTCAGCGATATCCATTCAGCATATTGTCACACAGCTCTTACCGTACATTCTCTTTCTACATCAAGAAAGAAAGAAAGAAAATACCTTTATTAGCGGCAAACATGACGCATAAAAAAAAAAAACAAAATTTTGGGAGAAAGTATGCGAGTAATGTATAAATGTGTAAGATATGTGTTGATTAGTATGTAGTAATGTATATATTGTAGTATTGCGTGTTTGTTTGTACATCTGTACATAACCGCTAGACACAACGCACAGTCATATAGTACAATCTTAGTTACAGTCTATTTTAGGAGCTACCCTCACCTTGGCGGCCCTTTCGTCTAGATTTCTAGACTGTACCTAATGCTAGTCACGTCTCTAAAAGATGAACGTCTTGCTCAGAACGAGATTCTTTAGTCATGTTGCCGCACCCGTACAGTTTCAAACTGAATGCCATCTTTACAAAACATGTGTTTGTAATTAGAATTGGTCAAGACATCTTCGATGAACCACAAAAAATTACGAACATGAAGAACTTAGATTCATTATCTGTGCATCGTTGCCGTTCCACGAATTCATTTGAATATTAGCATTTCTTTGTTCTAATCTACCCACAGTTTGTTGCTGGTATAGTGAGCCCTGAGCAGGGTCGAAGCTATCAGCTAGAAGTCAAGGTCCATGTCCAAAAGTTTCTGTATCAAACTTAAGATCCTGCTTATTTTTTACTGAATGCCTT
Source organism: Oligia strigilis (assembly GCA_951800025.1). NCBI lineage: Eukaryota > Metazoa > Arthropoda > Insecta > Lepidoptera > Noctuidae > Oligia > Oligia strigilis. The sequence continues at coordinate 2,669,604 of OX637558.1, read as the reverse complement.
GACGACATGACGACAGCCTATCTTGCTTAGCAACAAGCTAATCTGTTCACCATTCATGTCTTGTGCTATTTTCGTATCATTACAGCTCGTGCCGAATGAAGATTCAAATAACGAACATTCCGCAGTTGCCAAATAAGTACATACGTATATGGCTAGCTACACATACATTTAAAGCTATATACTATGCACTATTTTAGAACCCCTGCCCTCACCTTGGCGGCCCTTTCATCTCAGCTGATGCATGTCACGTGCTGCGAGCGTGATGTACAAGATTTGATTCCGTATCGTGTGGCCGCACCCTATATTGAAGTTTATTCTCCACATGAGATGGCGCTATTATTTTGTTGAAATAAATATATAGGCTCGAAGATTGGCACATCGTGCCGCGTAGCTTCTTTAGATTTTGAAGAAGATTGTGTCAATCAACGGTCATTATGATTATTTTTTGTTGGTAATAAAGTCTGTAATTCATCGAAAGAGTTGGTAGAGTTACTGTGTTAAAAAGTCAATCAATTCAACAAAATTACTGATTTTATTTTTGTAATGTTTCTTTTTTTACATTTTTCTCTGGACGCTTGTAACGTGCACGTCTTTCTCCGTCGTTCTCACATACCTGTACAGACGCCAGTACATCAAGCGACCCGAAACAGTCAAATTTTTCCAATCAACTTTGAACTTTATGCTTTAGCGATAAGGTTAAAAATCTATTGAATAAAATTGACAGATTGTAGTAGCTAGTCAAGCTACTACAATCTGTCAATTTTGCTGGTGTCTGTACAATTTCAACATGAATGACCAAAATATTAATTAAGTGTCGATGAAGTTTCTTGCCCGTTCTTCTCCATAGAATCCTTTGAAGTACCTTCGTCTTTCTGACTGACCGACTCCTACACAATTCAAAAGTTCTTTAATGGTTTTAATGAAATAAATTCTTTAAGTTTGAGCGTACTTGGAATTTGAACTATACAATACTTTGCCCACCCGGTAAGCGAACTCATGACCTCTTTCAACAGCCACTATTGCAACCTCTGGACCAGTGCGCTATAACCTCATTGAAGAAGAGGACATGCTAGGTGTTTAAAGTTGATTGCTTAAAGTTTAGTTAATAAACTAGATAATTAAGGTTAGCTTCAGGACATTTTGAGTGTATGTCCGTCATCATAAAATAATCTCGTAAAAGTACGAGATCCGTGAAAATATTGGTTTGGCCTACTCTTTGTCGTTAAAATATGAACGCTAAACATAAATATATTGTGAACGTGAATGCTCCTTTTACTGTTATTAATATGAACTTTATTAATATAAACTTTAGTAGGTACAGTCAGCATCAGAAATAGTTTGTAACAGGATTCAATATTGTCTCATAAATGACGCCATGCTCAGGTTTTCAGGTATATTGTAAAAAATAAAAAAAATGCAGTGGTCTACAAAACTTCCGGATTCGAAATTAATTCTCCAAAAAAAAATTCTGCCGTTGAAAAAATCGACCCTAAATAATAAAAAAAATAGTAATCAAATATTACAAAATCTAGAACAACAAGACAAACACCAAAACATCTGACTGTACTTCCATTCTAAAATATAATACACTCGGTCATAATAAAGTCTTTAACTATTTACAATTATTATAATAACCAAGTTTATTCAGGATAGGTTTACGACAAGAATTATTCAGAATTCTATTATTTATTAGTTACATCCTCTGCGTAACCTACGCAATGTGAATTGTGCACTAATTGAGTGCGTGGGCATTGGTTTCCTAACCTGTCATTGCTTTTGTGATCTTTGTGCTCGATATTATTACGTTTGTTGCTTTATTTATGACTAATTGGTTCAAGAACAGTAGCTTGTGTCTTTAGAACTTGGTTTAGTGCTTGTTCATTATTCTTTTGACTAAAAACAAAGCGGTGGCTAAGAGTTTCATTTAGTATGACTAAAGACACGACCTTTAGGTATTCTGAATTAAACTTTTAGATATCTCTTTTTAACCAATTATTATTTAAAATGAATGCTCAATCAACTGACAATGAAAATGTTTACTTTGCCTTTGAATTCACCGCCTAAATATCCGGGAAATCTTGACTTGTATAGCGAACCATTTTTTACATCCAAATAAAAAGAACCAACAGAAGAAGCAGAACCAGTACTTTTGTACTCAATACGTATGTATGTCGTATATGTATCTGTTTTTACGGTAAGTATATAAATAAAAAAATAACTTAAATAAACAATGGAGCTTAGTACAACATACTAATATAATGAAATCATCCTCTTCGCTTCTTCACAAAGACTATAATAAGCAATGCCTTTTGCACTCTTAAAAAAAACCTCCAAGCCCTTTAAGAAAAACCACAAGAAGACCCTACAACAAAAACTAACAACCCATCCTTAACCTTGAGCCCAAAATTAAAAGCCGGATCATAACTGACCCGAAGCCATTAACATCCAACAAAAACTCGAGACGAACAAAAAAATATATAACATACAATTGCAAACTATGATTTGTACAAATTTATAGATGCGTGCTCGTTAAATAATGTAATTTGAACGTTATTAGTTATTAGCTGATCATTATTATAATAGGCTTCTATTACTTTATCGATTCTGGTTCTTAGGAAATTGTTAATATCATAATTAGGAGTATCTTCTTTTTCTTCTTTGGAATCCGGGTTAGGAATGCTTTAAATCCTCTATAAAAGTTTCTGAAACAGTTAGCTTATTGCCAACATTAAAACAACCAATGTCTTAGTAACCATAATACTCGTATCATCCAAACGAGTGTTATAATATTGTACCAAATTTCAGTATGCAACTCCTTTGCTTTTTCGATCCCTTCCTTACTCAACGAACAGCCACATTCTCACTACTCAATTCGTGGTATTTTTATGAACTTCTAAAAAAGAACATGGTAGGTACGCACGTTTCACTACCACAGGCAGCGCCGTAATTAAAAAAAAAACTTATAGGTTATTCGAATTCACGTCGTATCCCGACATTTTTGTTCGATATTAGTATTGCAAAAATTTATTACTTTGTTGTTTATAAAAATGAGTGACACAATCTTTGATACTCAGCAATTAAACTTTCCATGAATTTTACATAGAGTTCTTACAACACTGTACAACACCCTATGGTTTCAAAACATTTTATAGAGGATTCATATCATGGATGTAGATAAAGTCTTGTATGCAACTGTACATAATTAAGTAGTAAAACAATCATGTGATAAACCCACATACGTGTTTTGCTACCCCTTATTATACAACAGATGCGTTATTTCTATCAATCATTGCTTAGAGCAAGTTAAGTTATTTTCATTTTACTTCAATAAATACTTGCAGCATCATTGCTCTTTAAGTACTAGAATTTATGCTACATCGTAGCTACGTATACTTACAGGCAACAATTGCACATGCACGAACACTCACCCGTAAACCATTTCTAGGCAATTGAAATACCTTGTTTCGTGCGAAAATTGTACCGTAAGTTTTTAGGCTCTGTTGATAAGACCCTAGTAGATTATTTTGCCGTCCTTTGTGATAGGATGGCACAACTAAAAGCGACTGATCTATGTTTTCATTTATCACCACATTTAATCGATGTTTTCATTTATCACCACATTTGATCGATGTTCTTATTTATCACCACATTTGATCGATGTTTTCAAGTATCACCACATTTGAGGGATGTTTTCATGTATCACCACAATTTAACGATGTTTTCATTTATCACCACATTTGATCGATGTTTTCAAGTATCACCACAATTTAACGATGTTTTCATTTATCACCACATTTGATCGATGTTTTCATTTATCAACACATTTGATCGATTTCTTCATTATTGCATTTTACTACTATCATCATCATCTGCCTGCCTTTTCCAACTATGTTGGGTGCAGCTTCCAGTATACGGTTAGACTTGCAGCTGGGTTGATCTCAACAATCCAGTTACTGGGTACAATTACTACGAATTATTTCTTGTCCCCTATGTGCATTTTACCACCAACGTAGCCTTAAAAATGGTATTTACACTGTGCAGGTATGATCGCAAATCTTGTCAGTCTGAGATTTGAATCTTCCTACATTTATCTGCTGCTCGGTTTACCCCAAAGCCTTTGTAGATACACAAAACATGCAATCAAAAGAGTGATAGTAGTGAAAGGCTACGTGGGACAGCATTACAGCAACACTTCAAACGATCCCAAGCGACACCGGCGGCAGTAAGTCACGCCCAGTCTCACAGGTGGCGCTGTCGTCACTCTCACACACGATCGCCATTTATTATAAACGTGTAGGTTTTCTCACGATATCACATCAATGTTGATGATCAAATTTATGGTGTAGATTACTTAGAACAATAGTTTTGTTGCTTCATATAAATGATAGAGTTTACCGTTTTGTAGCGTTATTATTCTCTGGTGAGGTGTTTTTTTTACATCCATAAAACTGTAAAGTAGGCTATGTGTTTCATGCTATGAACTTGTATTATAATTACCTTTGTGTGAAAATGTACAATTAAAACATTTTTGCTGGTCAGGAAAAATACGAACGGTTTATACTTATAAACAGTGGGTAATCTGCATGAATTCTACGCCGCGGCACCGTTCGTATTTTTCTACAAGTGTAGAAGATGGTACTAAATGGTAAGTCGACGTAAGTATGTTGCCATCAAAGTCAAATTCATACTTAATAATATAAATTCGAAAGTAACTCTGTCTGTCTGTATGTTATGTTTTCACGCCTAAACAACTGAACGGATTTCGATGAAATTTGGAATTTATTGACATACCTTGCGGGCCAAGCCGCGGGCGGAAGCTAGTAATCAATAAATTAATAATAACAGTCTTTGAACGGAAGCACATACCTACGATTCTAAATTGAGCTAGGTACCTATTATTAATTTTTGTGTCTGGCGGATTTATTGAGGTTTTTCCATCAGGAAATACATACATTACATAGAAGTTAAATATGGTGAAATGAAATGTAAGGTGTCCTTTCACTTCAGGAAATACAAGTCAAGCGTGTTGTTGTGTTATTATTTTAAAAATACCTATCTACAATACTGAAAATCGCGCCATCTAGTTACTGTTGTCTAAAACTCGAAGCTACTTTGCTTTGTGAGTGCGATGCGTGTGAACCTCTTCTATAGATCATTGGCCAACTTTCATAGTTTCAGTGTAGATGGAGCTTTATCTCTTTGGATTATCATCTCGTTATTGAAAGTAAATATAGGAAGCAGATCTCCTAGCTTTTGTTATAATCTATGTAAGTGTAAGTAATAAGCTTTAATGAGATGTAACACTATCTGATAAAGAATGGGTGTTGATAATTGATTTGGTGGATCATAATAATCATAATCAGCCTATAATGTTCCTACTGCTGAGACACAGGCCTCCTCTCGGTGAGAGGGAGTGGGCCGTAATTCACCACGCGGGCCCAGTGCGGATTGGCAGATGTCACATGTCTTCGAATTTTTGGTTCTAGGACATGCCGGTTTCCTCACGATGTTTTCCTTCACCGTTTTGAGAGCAGTGGTGATGAAACGACCTACGACCTACAACTCGTAAGTCGCGGCCGTTACCACTGGGCCACCACTAATTTGGTAGATCAGCAGTCCTTTTTTCTCAGCTGTTAGCCGGGCAAAAGAATGTTCCACAATTTGATTTCAGACCATTATTTTATTCATCAAACGTGACCAGCTTTCAGATTTAACAAAATGATAAATTATGTCATGTCATTTTAATTTCTTGTTTATGTAAATTCAATTCACTTTTAATTTAAGCAGTTTAATCGTTTTGTGGAATTGATTAGAATTTATGTGTGGGTAAGAAATGATCCAGATATCGTTGATCTTGACATTTAGTAACATGGCAGTAATTACCACGTATGTGATGTTATTTAATCGTAATGATATAGGAAATTGGACGTCGCTTCGTTTGAATAGGTGCTCTTGTATGAGTAATGACACAAGATCGGAATGTAATTAGGGCAATTTTAGATCATTAAGACTTTTTTTTTGTTGAAATAATTATATAACTAAATATGACTGTTCCACGCGCGCCTCAAAGAAATGTCAGCATCGAGGAGGGGCCCCATAGGGCCGAAACCTGCCAGGTCAGGAGGATTGTCCGAAAGGGTTATCGCTGGCCCGGAACATAAAGGGTTATGGAAGGAACATGGGTGGGTTTTAGTCAGTAAGAGTCTGACACTCCCTTCCGCGCCACCCAGAGCGGGAGGGGTCATTTGATGATATCCCATCCACAAAAAAAAAACTATTATGTATTTTGGATATATATAATTTGGGAAGTAGACATTGAAGGATCGATTAAGGAAATGATCTAATACCTACCGATGAATATCAGTAGCTATTAATAGACATTGTTACACAGACAAAGTTATTTTTAATGCCTAAAGAAGTAACTTTTTAAATTCCAGAATACTGTAATAATAAAAACAACATTCTAAGCATTGAACTTTTTATTAATTCTTAATAAATTATCAAAAATAAATATCTTCATATCAATCATTTATAATGGTAACCGGTTATAGGGTCATACCTTTGAGGCTGTTTGGGTCCACTAAAGTCTTCACCAATGACCCTGGTCTGATCAAAACCACCAGGATATGTGGAAGACTGGTCAGTACCAGCAATGTTTGGTCCTGTATTTATTTCTGGTCCAGTTGTTCCTTGCGTGGGATATCGGAATCCAGGATGTGAACCACCCTGTTCAGTTGTGATAGGTCTTCCAAAACCATCAACAGTTCCTCCCACAAACGTATCCTTAGTTGTCTGCAGACCAGGACGAGTAGTCGAATAGTCCCGAGATGGACCAGTGGATCCAGATGGTATGAAGGAACCAGGAGTTGTTCCAATAGTTGAAGGTGAGTCAGTAGTTGAGTAAGTAGGTCTTGAAGGTCCGGATTCAAATCCAGTAGTGTCCTGAACTCCAGGTGATCCTGGATATGTGAACACAGGTTTACCTCCTGATCCAATAGTAGTAGCATGATCAGGCGTAGAAGGTCCATTTTGGTAATTTCCTTGATAAGTACCAGTTGGTGAAGTCCCTGGAGCAAAGGTTCCAGGTTGGGATGTAATAAAGGTTCCTTGACTTCCAGGCGTTATAGGGCCTAAAGTAGTAGACGGGAAACCACCAGGGCCTTGTTGATAAGTAGTTTGGTAAGTTCCAGTTGGCGAAGTTGGAAACACTCCAGAGTTTCCAGTGGGTGTGAATAAACCAGGACCATCAAGAGTTAACAAACCAGACTTTGGAGGTACGTAATGATAACCAGTATGGAAAGTTTGGTCCTGTGAAGGTTGTAATGATCCAGGAGTCCTGTATGGAACTTGAGAGCCAGAACCTTGTGTGAATCCAGAAGTTGGAGATACAGCCTTTGAACTAAAGTAACCCTGAGAAGGTCCGTAGGTAGAAGTATAATAGTCCTGAGGAGTTGACTCTCCAGAAGTAGTAGTCATTGAGCCGAGACCAGGGTAAGCAACAGTGGTTGGATAACCAGACCCAAAATTTACACCAGAATATTTAGAGTTAGGTACCGTGGTATGATATCTGTCGTCCGACTGCCTAGTTTCTGACGGAGACTGAGTTGTAACAGGTCTACCAACAGCAGTCGCCGAATCAGGGACAGTAGTTGATGGTCTATGCTGTTGAGGTTTCATTCTTCGGGGAATTTCATTACTTCCAAATCGGGAATTCTGGGATGGCATCTGAGTAGTCAGCCCATAAGTATATCCTGGCAATACCGTTCCTGAATTTTCTGTTCTACGTCCTGGAGTTACACTTCCTTTTTGATTGACGCGAGTTCTCTGACCACTTGGAACCTTTTGAGGTCTTGATGTAGTTTGTGTTGGTTGATAAGGTCGAGACGTAACACGGTAATTTGCAGGTTTTTTGGTGGATCCGATTGTATCGTCACCGATATCTTGAATTAAATCATCATCACCATCATCATAATCAGTGTAAGAGTTATCTGTAGGTGATGTGACACCGATAGTCGTAAAAGGTCTTATGGTAGTTGATTGGCCGCTAATATCATTTTGATTGTATGTGTTAGGAGTTGATTGTTTCCGTGTCGTGCCTTCTACGTATTCGTTTCTACGTTGATCAGGCTGGGTTGAAGAAGCTTCTTGAGGTCTGAATCGAGTTGGAAATCTATTCTGTTCAAACTTGGTATTTGGTTGCTGGTATTGGTACCCACTGTCATCTTGTTTTGTTTCTTGTTGGTTTGTGATAGCATTTTTCAAATAATCTGAAAACGAAGGCGTCTCGGTACTTTCTTGAGTGAAAGATTCACTTTGAGGCCTGCCATTTTTATTTTGGGTGTATCTATTGCCTTTTGAGCTAGGTGTTCTATTTCCTTTGACTCTTTGCCTCAATATTGTTAGTTTGTTTCCATTAATAGGATCGCCTGTAACTTTATCAAAGTTATTAATATTTTCCTCTGATCCATTGGATACGTTCGGGCTACCAGAACCAATATTACCTTGACTTTCGTTATTATTAAATCCATCTCCTTCAGAGTACTCAGCAGCACCAACATCTACGTTAGACCCAGGATACTTGGTTTTCGTAGTACCTTTTATATTACCAGATATTGGCTGGCGTGTGGAAGGCCTACGGTTTTGCAATCTAGGTTGATTATTTTTATTGGAATCATTAGTTTCATCATAAGGCAGCTTATTTACTTGTTTCCATGTGCCATAATTGTCTACATGATTTATTCCTTCTTCTACTATTGGCATATTATTTCCAGTAAAATCTCCTTTTGGTGAATCAAAGTCCCCTGAAACTCTTCCGCTTCCTTCAGAAACATCTTGGATATTATTACTTTTACTGTTTTTCTGGTTCGAAGGGCGTCTTATAGGTAATATTTTGTTAAAGTCTTTCTTCGTACCAGTAACTAGAATATTATTGTTAAACTGATCCTTTTCTGTACCTTCATCATATTTTTCGTCTTTAATTCCAACCATAGGTTTTATTGGATCATCTTTTGCTCCGTTATATTGGTTATAACCAAATTGATTAGCGTCCTGATTTTGTGGCCGACGATGATTTTTAGTTCCTTGGTATTGGTGATCACCATATTTAGCCTCATCGTAAGAACCTGCAACAGAATAAAATATTAATAAAAATGTAGTTTGATTTGGTAAGACTGATGCTTCATAATAATTTAACAGGCTTAGCAACTGCTAGTCTAACAGGATGAGATAATCATCTTAAGTACTATCTTGAAATGTAATTGTATGGCTAGAAATAATGCATTAGTTTGATTAAATAATTGAATAATTTACCGTCTATAAGATCTACAGTAAAATAATTGATAACATTTCTTAGGTTGCATTCTAAATTCTCACGAGAAGAATTAAGTGTTTTGTAAGCTAAGTAAAAGTAATATAATATGGTGAATAAACTTACCATCGTGCATAATTCCAGCGGCTTTATCTCTAGCAGCTTGCTCAATAACTCTCTGGATAGCCTCAGGTATAGGCGGAGGAGTAGGCAAGTGATCACCACGAGGTTGAAAACCATTCTCATCAGCTGTGTAAATAACACTATAAACCTTTCCATCATCACCAATGTAAGAATAGGAACCTTGAGCTTTTGTTCCATTATCAACAATACCACTTTCATCAGCATGAATTCCATTCGAAGTATCAAAACTATAAGAGTAGCCGTTTGGAGTTCGAATGTTCTCATAGTTGAGGATAACGGCGTTTCTATCGGCTGCGGCTTGAGGCCTTTCTGGTCGGTAAACTGGTCCAATTGAAGAGTATGCAGAAGTAGAGGATGGTAATCCAGGGAAAGGATTTGTACTAGAGACACCATTGTTGTATGATGAAGGAAAGGTAGAAGTTGTAGACCCAGTTTGGTAAACGTTTTCAGATGCATTAGGTACAGATGGTCCGTAGTTTTGGTTCCCATTTGGATATTGCGATGGGATTCCTCCAATATTAATAGGTTCCTGGTTTTGGTAGGAAGTTTGGGTTGGTTGAGTTCCACCCAGGTTTTGAACATTGATCGGCTGCCCAGTGTAAGTTCCTTGAGGAATTAGTCCTTGAGAACCATCATAGTTCTCGCCTTGATTACCTGGTTGACGATTTATTGGAGATCCAGTTGATGGCACTAGTCCTTGCTGCCCTGTTACTGTCTGACTACCAGGATACTGTACCAAACCTTGATTAACGCCAGGAATTTGAACAACACCTCCGGAATGAATTACGTTCTGCCCTAGGTATTGATCCAAACGCGGGTTGCCAGGGGCACCAGTAGGTAAGAAACCTTGCTGTTCCGTATTAACCTGTCCCCCAAGATACTGACCCTGATTTTGACCAGGATATACTGATCCAGGGGTTTGAGAAGCACCTCCAGGTGTAATCACATTTTGTCCTGGATATTGACTTAGCGGCTGGTTTGCAAATTGTTCGTAACTTGGACTGGCATTACTGACAGGTTCCGATGTTGGTCCTTGAGAAACAAATCCAGGTTGATTATTAGTTCCAAAGGTTACTGCTTGCCCTTGAGTTGAACCGAAAGGGAAGTTTCCTTGCTTCAATCCAATTGGAAGTCGAGTAACAGGATTTGTTGGGAAAGCCGTAGTTTCGAAGCTTTCGTCAGGTGGATAAGTTGTTGTCTGGGGAAACGCATAAGAGGTGGTCGTTACTGGAACCTTGGGTATTTTATCATCGAAGTTCACAGGATCTCCTTTTATTGCAAAGTCGGGTTGGGTTCCTTGTCCTCCAATGACGGGTCCTTGTCCTGAAAGTGTGTGATGTGAAGGTTCCAAGGGAGCATCATGGCTACCAAGGACTCCTCCAGCGAATTGTGCACCTGGTGGTGGAAGGTAGGTGCGGTCTAGTTTATCAGAAGCTGCTAGGCCTATGGCCAGGGAAATCTGAAAACAAAATTAAAAAGATGTCAAACTTTTACTAAAGAACGCTTTATACGAAGGACCTGAAAAAACGAAACGGATCAGTCATCAAAAAAAAAAATGCGTCCATAGAATCAGATGATGAATAACTGATTCAACAACAATTCAACCCGGAAAAGAATCTCTATCTATATTTATAAAATGATAAACTGACTGATTGTTGATATATCAACGCACAGTCTAAACCGCTGCTCCTAGAGACATGAAATTTGGAGGGTGTGTTCTTTGTGAAGAGTAGGTATCCACTAAGAAAGGGTTTTTCGAAATTCCACCCCTAAGAGGGTGAAATTTCACGCGGACGAAGTCGCGGGCAGAAGCTAGTCACAAATAAGCCAATAAGCCTCTACAGAATCTCATTATTTATAAATAAAGTACTCAAATGTATATTGTGTCAGTCAGATACATAATGGAAGTACATTACTGGATCAATCAATAATGAGAGCTCATTGTCGATGCATATTGTCACCGGCAGAGTTCAAAGTACTTTCGTTTACCTCTTATTACGGTGTACAGTGCGGGACATGGAAAAGTATACCAACGAAATATTAAAAAAAAAAAATATTTTACTACAAACTTAAATTTGTTCACAACTTTTAAAACCATGGCCACTAAAACCAAGCAATTGAAATAATGAAGTCTTTTGGAGGATTTTTAATTTGAAAGAATCGTAGGTGTTAATTATTTTGTATTGATTGTATGTACTACTTAATTGTTTTGCACTTTTTATAACAAATAAAATATCATTGATAACCTACCAAGAACCACTTCATCTCTGGTGTTGTATCCTCACCAGGACTCACTTGAGATGTGTGATAATCCCAAAAAAACAAATGATATTTATACCACCCACAAAACCAATAATGACCATTTAGATGTTCGTGGGTACGTGACAGACGGACAGCGTGACAATCCCCTAATTGTTGCTGTCACTACAGACAACGTATTAAGCTTATTTATTTTATTATTACATCACGGGCCTTGGCATTTTTATGGCCAGCACTGTAATTTGTTGGTGACAAACGTTTTGAAAGTGACATGATGTATTTGTTATAGCTTTCAAATTACAAGCCCTTTTGCTGTTAGCCTAAGAACTAAATCAGAGTAACGTATATCAACCTTTTTGACACATATATGCTTTACTTATTCTGCCCATCCAACTTAAAACCGACCAAAATGCCTATTACTGCACTTTGGGCTCATATATTATATTCTGAATCTCCATTAAATGGGGATTCAGAATATATATTTAACTCAAAACCCTCCAAAATGCCTATTCCTGCACTTTAGGCTCAGGTGGGCAGTATTACAGTCGGCAAACAGCACTTTGTCCAAGTTTGGAGATGATGATGGGTGCCTGTGTAATTACAGTTAGGTGCAAAATACTTTTTCGATTAGTCTCTGGGAAGAAATTGCACCTGCATTGCTCCTTGTGTTGGCAGAGGTCGGTTATTCCGTTTATCCACAAAGCACATGTGCGAGAATCCACCCTAAACTTATAAATTGCGTTTATCCAACTGGGCCTAGGGTGTATTGTCGGACATGCGTTTCCGCAGTGCAGAGCATGCGTTCGTCGTTACCCAGTACTTTTTTTTTGAGCATGGGAAATCATCAAATGACCCCTCCCCCTCTGGGTGGAGCGGAAGGGAGTGTCAGACTCTTACTGACTAAAACCCACCCGTGTTCCTTCCTTAGCCCTTTATGTTCTGGGCCAGCGGTAACCCGGCAGGCTTCGACCATAACAGGCCCCTTCATTGGTACTGACATTTCTTTGAGGCGCGCGTGGAACACGTACGCGCCGTCTGGCACGGGCCTGGTCCTGATCGGACGGCGAGCTACCCATTACTTCACTTACACACCCATTACATTACCCAGTACTTCACTTTTCGATCTCAGTCTTTGTAAATGTTTCATTACATATTTATAAATTGCTACTAGATTAGGTATTACATTGAAACACTCGTTTATGATAGAACAAGATGAATCATTAGCAGTAACATATTAAACTTCTAATTATTCATCTGTATCATTATAATTAGCCATTGTTTAAAAGGTTAGTAAAGTAAATAGTAATTAATCATATCTCAATAGACTAACTGGTTTGGTGCACTATCTCAGGGTAAGAATTGCAATATTGAACGTTTTATAATTATAATAGTAAATGAATATGCTAATGATTGCTCAAGGCATGAAGAGCAGTGGCCCAGTGGGAATGGCCGCAGTTTACGAGTTGTAGGTCGTTGGTTCGAACCTTTAGCATAAGCATCATCAGCCTATAATGTTCCCACTGCTGGGACACAGGCGTCCTCTCGGTGAGAGGAAAGTTCCTTCTTCCTTTCGAACCTTTACTTTGTGTAAATTATTTCATCACCACTGCACTCAATACGGTGAAAGAAAACATCGTGCGGAAACGGCATGTTCAAGAACCATAAATTAGAACACATGTGTCATCTACATATTAATCCGCACTGGGCCCTCGTGGTGGATTACGGTCCACTCCCTCTCACAGATATGAGACCGGTGTTCCAGCAGTGGGAACATTATACGCTGATTTTGCTTATGTTGTTATGCGACTCGAGTCATTAACATCATTTATACGGCCAGACGTGAACAGTCATTTGGGCACTCACTGCACACACTTTTTTTGGATCGATCCAATAAAAAAAAATCGACTCTCATGATCTATGATCTATTTCGACTTATAAAAAGTGCAAAGTGCAACAGATTTTTTTTTATTATTTAAAAAACCGACGAAAAATTTCAACGCATGGTTGTTCAATATCTACTGTTTGTCGATTTTTAAGTACCGTACCTAAATCATCAATTTTGACAGAAGCCATTTCATCGTGATGCATGTGGCCAATCGCACGTTACGCTTCGGTCGTATCAACGTTCAGCTTACAATACAAACACAGTGAAAGGTCGTCGGACACACGATCGGACGTTTGTAAGATAATCGTTATTGTCTTTATAATTACTTGCTCGACCGTGAACTGTGAACTTGCTTTTAAGGCTTATTTTTAGTTTAATAATCGATAATTGCCGTAGGGTCACAATTATGAAAGTATTTAGGTGTAATGGTGTAGGTACTTTAGCTTGTCTGTAAATTATTTTAGAACTAGCTGCACCCCGCGGTCTCACCCGCATATGTTTCAATTCCGTGGGAATATCGGGATAAAAAAGTAGCCTATATGTTAATCCAGGGTGTCAGCTACCTCCATACCAAATTTTATCAAAATTGGTCCAGCCGTTTGAGCGTGAAGAAGTAACAAACATATAAACACACCCCCACATACTCACACACACTCACAAACTTTCGCCTTTATAATGTTAGTGTGATACCTTGTCTGGTGGTCAAACATTTTAGCTTTTAAAGTTTTAACACATAAAGTCTGAGAACTAAATTAATTATGTCTTAATTTAGTTCGTTCGAAACACTCATTTAAATAGAATTCAAGGCATTCTCTTTTTAAAAAAATATTAGACGATCTTCCAAACAATTTAACAAGTCTTACTTTAGTAATCAGAATGTAAAATCAATGTCATAACAATAATAAATATACATTATACAAATGCTATTCAACGTGGCAATGCTGCCAGTCTTCTGGGCACGTTTCCGGATGACCGCGATGCGGACGAGTACTTCGACACCTGAGTGTCCTTTTCTTTTTTTATTCATTTGTATAGTTAGTTAATCATTTAATTTAGTACCTAGTGTAAATAGTTGTATTCAATATTAAAAGTTATGTAAGTAAACCAATTAAAAATTTAAATAAATAAGTCAATTAACAACTAGTTTAATTTTATCTAGAATTCATTGATTGTCCTATGGAGCAGGACCAGCATGTTTCCAAGCAATCACTAATTGAAAGCATTATTTAAAAATACACTTATTTTCTAAGTAAGTATTTATAAACTTTAAAAACCATATCTATCAATATCTTTAACGTGTCTTGACCTTAACTTCATGAATGAGCCGTCTGTTATAAAACTGTATGGTCAGTGACGAAACGGCTCATTCGGATCGAATACCAACCGATGTCATAATTGAGGGGCTTGTGGCTGAGAAATAACAGCCACATGGTTCGATCGATTAGGTTAAATAAATTAATAAAACTTTTATTTTCAGGCTACTATGGCCCATATGGCTTAATGTTAAGAGACAGGACAAACTAAGCCTTGAATATAAAAGAAAACTAAAATAGCAGATGTATCATACAAGATAAAAAAGCTGAAATGGAAATGGGCGGGCCACCTTATCAGAGACAAAAAGGAGAAATGGGCTAAATTAATAGCCGAATGGTACCCAAGAGAAGGCAAAAGGAAGAAAGGACGCCCGATACGTAGGTGGGATGACGACCTTAAGGTGACAGCTGGGCCAATGTGGAAGAGGGAAACCCATGACCGGGAACTATGGAAGAATATGGGGGAGGCCTATGCTAAGGCAAAACAATCTTCGGAAACCGATGTCTGAAGAGGAGATAAAAGAGAGGAATTATATTTTTCTTTTTAACTATGTATTTATAATAATTATGTAACTAGTGTAAGTTTGTTAATAAAGGCTATTATTATTATTATGGCCCATAGATAAATACCTTACAGACTAACATATATATTATAATAGTACAATGTGTGTTAGTGTATAAACTTAGAACTATGTTAGTAAAACTCACTTCACTCGAGCACTGCTAAGCTACGCTTGCCGCGGTTGGTCCGTGGTTGGGTGACCATCTTTACATACCAAGACCCTCCGTGCCTCGGAAAGCACGTTAAGCCGTTGGTCCCGGCTGTCATTCATGGATCTTTGATAGTCGTTACGGGTCGTCAGAAGCCCGAAAATCTGACAACCAGTCTTACCAAGGGGTATCGTATTATATAATTATGTACCTACAATAACTGGGTTGTGGAGGTCAGATAGGCAGTCGCTCCACGTTGGTGTACCTTTTCGACTAAAAATATAACCTATAATAAAAAAATCATAGGGCACCAAAAAATTTATTATTTTTTTTGCTTATTTTTACATTTAGAACATATTATTATTATTTTAAATATTAGCCACAAGATACAAGCGATGCTTAGTTTGTGGCTCACCGAATTCGTCACATTGTATTTTTATGATTTTTTTTAAATTATTTTTGATGAATAAAACTTATTATTATTAAAACTTATTATGTAAATAATATCATGAGGATTTGAAATCTATACTTATTTTTCCAGCTGATATAATACATATCACACAATATATGTCATACAATTTATGTCAGTCATCAATTCATTATCAACAGCTTCGTCCAAATACATCAAGCCTTTAATAGCGATACAAATCTCTTCAGACTCTCAATTAGTCGGGATTCCGTGCCATAAAAGGATGTTGCAAAGATGGATTGATTTCACAATGAGATTGATCGATAATGTCTTTTTTATATCAGATTGAGATGCGTAATATTATTAAAGGATTGTCAATCAAGCATCAATGTATTGTATCTGATCTAGGTTTTCGTTTCTAAATTAGATACGAGAAGGTCGAATGATTTAAACTATTTGTATTCTTCTTAGAACTTATTATACCCTTTTTGCAACGTACATCATTCACTTAAAGCACCATAGAAGGAACTGCATGGTTTAAAGAACGAACTCGTTTAACTCTAGGAACGTTTTTTTTAATAATTATTACTTTCCAGCCACGAAAAAGACAGCTCATTCTTTAAGTTACAGGTAGGTACAGTCAACAGCAAAAGTAGATGATCAAAATCAGAAATTCAATACTAATGAACGGAGTTCGCGACAGAACTGTGTGGCGTCGAAGTGATTCAAAAGTATGTGATTGTAAATTATACCAAACATTTACTACTAGTACAGCTGCCAGATATTCGTGATCAGTTTTAACTCCTATTGAATTTCTGATTTTGATCATCTACTTTTGCTGTTGACTGTACTAGCTTCTGCCGGCGACTTTCATTGCTTTCGCCCGCTTAAAGCCTATAATATCCTAACTAATAATACAAATGCGAAAGTAAGTTTGTTTGTTACCTTTACCACCCTGATATTTTGCATATACCTACGTTGTCAGCTGTAGAGAAACGGACATACCCTATGTACGTTTAATTTTTTCCAAAAAAAGTGCTGTTCCCGAGGAAAACAACAATAACGTTAATAATTATGATAGATGGCGCCAAGTGTCTTTCGAATCAAAAACAGTACAACGTCTATCAGGTCAGCTAATAAAATATAAAACTTCGGCAGTAGTGTAGCTTTCCATCAGTGACAGACTTTTGTAAACGAATCAGTATTAAATCAATCAACTCGGCCTATCGCAATCCACTGCTGGACATAGGCCTCTCCCAGACTGCGCCACAGCACCCTGTCCTCCGCCTTCCGCATCCAGTCTACCCCAGCCACCTTCTTTAGGTCGTCCGTCCATCTAGCTGGGGGGCTACACTACGCTTGCCGATACGCGGTCTCCACTCCAGGACTCGTCTGCTCCACCGGCCATCGGTCCTTCGACAGACAGACAGTGGACACTGACGGTCGGGCTGGTCAACAAATTCAAGGTCGCTCAGCGCGCTATGGAGTATTAAATAAAGAGGTAAAATTATTTGTTTTTTTTTTTGGAAATAATTTTAGTTAAGATCTGTAAACCTGGCTGGAGACTTAAGTACATCTCCGCAGAAAATAAAATTGTACTAACTACATATTGTATTAGCATAACAAAACTATTTTATCTGGGTTCTAGGCACAGCACAGTCTAAGTCAAAGTCAAATCATTTATTTCAAATAGGCACATTAAAGGCACTTTTGAACGTCAAAAAAAAAACTAAATAGAAATGATTCTAGTCGCCCATTCGAAAAGGTAGATTTCGTATGGAGAAGAATGGGCAAGAAACTCCACCGTTACTCTTTTAAAATGTTTTACAAGGTCTTGTATACATAATAAAAATTATATGTGAACACGATGCACCCATAATAAAATTAGTCTACCACAAAAGGTAAAAAGAATTAAAAATTAAGCAATGACAGGTAAATCAAATAAGTGATAGATACATGGTGCTCACATATTTACAAGTTATTTAAAAAAAAAAAATGCAAAAGTAGTTGAACTTTAACAAGTGTCTAACAAGACAGTATTCCATAAGTCATGAGTAAGGGCGACGCCCTTCCCCAGAACATTCCTAATCCGAATTAGGAATGTTCTAAATTCAGACGGAAGAGTTCGGATCTAGTGCGCAACCCCTCATACAAATAGGACTATGGTCACTTCGGACCAGCATTGCTCGGATTCGGATCGAATGTAGTGCAGAACCGCTCATAGGCTACAAAAGAAAACTTTTCAAAGCTCCACACACGCTTTAAACAACATCGATAGCTCACGCCATCTATCATACCATTGAAGAACTAACAGAGCACTTTAAAACGACCTTCACCCGTTGCCTTACTCTGCCTACCTCAAATATATGCGTGATGATACCGCAATCACAATGATTACGAATGCTCTCAAAAGATCAATGGTGCAATACTTCAATAGTTTCAGTAAAAGTAATGCTCAAATAATGATTGTGTAGATATTAAGTTTGATGTTAGGGTTAGAAAGATGGATAAATGTTCGTGGATGATGAAAGTAAAATGGGTTCACGATTTGTCTGTAGAGATCTGTTAAATATCCTTGATGATAATTTTAAATGTGAAATTGTAAACAAACTACTCTTTAACGATGCATTTTAAAAGTAAACAAATTACATCATAATGTCTGATGCTGTTTGCTTACTTTTAAGTGTTTTTGTAAACACAATGGATAGATTATTCGGATAGATTGTTCGATGATTGATCGATTTAGGCTAAGTATGAGTTTTTTACTACCCACTTCCTTGTTCTTGACTAGACGGTAATCTTCATAAATATTGATTTACTAAACCCAAAAAAATGGCACCGAATTGTAGATTTTCTTTACGATTTTCCATTGAATTTTGTTCTTAGAAAAAAGATTATAAGATAATTTTTTAATGAAATCTAGGCTATATGCAAATAATGAATATTAAAATTTCACAACTTAATAAAGAATTTATATTTGAGACTTCATATTCCTAAATAGTAATTTGATCGCAGTTCAAAGGCTATTTATTTTACCGATTTTATATAATGAGAGGGCGCGCCAGTTCATCATGAATGATGCCTTTAATTATCTTTTGACGTATCCTCCCGTTGACCTCCGCGACCTATAAGGAAACTAGATTATTATACAGTTTAATGTCATCATTACGCCTCATAATATCAAAACTATCTCAAATAGCTTCACTAAGGTCATCTACAATTAGACTAACCCATCCCAGAATGTTGATGATGAAATATTGACTGCTACTTACCATGAAACAGATCGATCTACAACTAAGTATATATACTGTACTGATACGGTAACGTTATCAGTTGCATCCACAGCTTCTGGGTAGCAAGTTCAATTCAACAAACAAAAATGAAATTGGTAAGCCACTGGAATTTATTGACAGCTTAAATTATTTATTTATTTATTTATTTTATTTTAGGAAAGCTTACAGACTAATAACATTATAGTAACAAAAATATATAACTAAATTGCTAATGACAAGCCTCCACGGTATCTACGGCGAGGAGAACGGAGTGGCGACCAATGGAGTCCAGGCTCAGGGCGGGTATTCCTACACTGGTGATGATGGCAAGGTCTACTCTGTGAGGTGAGAATCTGTTTTTACAAACACCAAGATAAGTCACTAACTTTTGATATCGGGTCATATCTAAATTAAATTTTATTTATTTATTTATTAAAAGTTTAGGCAGAAGAAAAAAACTGTACAAATGCGGATTTAATGCCTTAGGCATTTTCTACTAGTCTACCTTAGGGTGATGCCAGAAACAATACACAGTAGGTGCAATAGCAGAAAACAATATAGAAAATATTTATAACTAAAATATAAATAAATACAAATATACATACATACAAAAAAAAAAAAGTAAAACATAAGAAAAAGATATGAGAAATAAACAAGAAAACCCACAACAACTTAGTTCTGAGACAAATCTGGCAACTTCTTGTGTACCTATGTGTTCTAGAGCTTTCACTTTAAATGTGAACCGATTGGTAAATATCATTAATTTTTAGGTACACAGCTGATGAGAACGGTTTCCAGCCCCAAGGCGACCACCTCCCCACTCCTCCCCCCGTGCCCGAAGAGATCCTGAAGGCTCTGGAGCAGAATGCTCGTGAAGAGGCTGCTGGCATCTTTGATGATGGTAAGAATAAGTCAACATTTGAGAATGTTATCAGGTGAAGACCATCGGTGCGCCTCTTCTAAATCAACACGAAACTGAGATTAACTTAGATGAACTCAGAGAACGCGCGGTCAACTCTATCGATAAATAATTATGTTAACTACAAAGACTAAACTATAAAGACTAGTATAAATTTAAATAAATATAGTGTACCGTTGGTCAATATTTTATAGCATTGGTCATTCTCAATCAATTGATTAGTGAGTCCACTTAACCTTGCTACATTAAAATCAAATTAATCAATTCCGAATTCTATTATACGGTAATCGGTATCACTTATATAACTTCTAAGATTTTACCAGCATTTTACTCAATTATTTATTTTTAACCAGGTGTCTACCGTGAAGCCGCTAATATCCAACAACAGTACAACAACAACAACGCTCAAAGCGGTAGCTCTGTTGCTGGTGTCCAGAAAGCGTACCTCCCTCCCTTTGCTCAGCGCAACAACCAGGGAGTTGCCAAGCGACCCACCTTTAACAACAACGCTTTCGCCCGCAACGACGCTTCTGGAAGCGGTAACTCTGTTGCTGGTGTCCAGAAAGCGTACATCCCACCTTTCGCTCAGCGCAACAACCAGGGAGTTGCCAAGCGACCCACCTTTAACAACAACGCTTTCGCCCGCAACGACGCTTCTGGAAGCGGTAGCTCTGTAGCTGGGGTCCAGAAAGCGTACCTCCCTCCCGTCGCTCAGAGGAGACAACCCTCCTTCAACGCGAGAGACGGCTACCGGTATTAGAGACTAATGAATGTTAATTGAATTGTAAATAATATATTTATTACCGCCTACTTTTTAGTTTTATCGCAATGAAGGGCTAAATATACAATAAAATATATAATAGATTTTTTTTTATTTTTTTCTCACATTGCTTTTTTCCATCAATGATGTGTTGCTGTAGCTTCTCAAATCTAATTCTAACTGAAAGTTATTGCCAAAGTAAAGTTATTGCATCTTAACCGCTATAATTTTCCTTTAAAGTTCATGAAATGCACTATCATCGTGATTTTTCCAGATTTTTCAAGCCAGCAGTTTAGCCCTAAAAATTTGCACTTTAAAGTTTAATATTTCGTAAATGGAGCAATAAATCGAAAAATAATTTTAGCAACCCCCAAATCAAGTCATTTTAGAAGACCTATTCAACGATAAACCCCCCACACGATTGGGTAGACGACGAAAAAAATATTCATCCCAACTTCACATGAACAAAAAATATTTTCCCAAATTTTATTTTATCACTTTGTCGGCGTAATTGATATACATACTCCTACAAAATTACAGCTTTTTAGTACTAACGGTCTCTTAACAAAACCTGGGACAGACAGACAGACAGATGAACGGACATGACGAAACTATAAGGGTTCCTTGTAGGAACTACGGAACCCTAAAAACGAAATACTAATAACTACGGATTAGTATTTAGACGATTCTGTAGCTCATTGAAAAACATACATGAAAACACACCATTACGTAACGTATCGCATTTTCAAATTAAAATTGAAAGTTTATGACTGGCCATAAAGTAGAAGTATAAAGAATATTGTTACTGATTATGTAAGAATGTCCTTATTGCTGGTTTTGACCGCAGTTACCATTTGTTTCACTGTGGTGAGTAGTACGTATACATTTATAAAATATCTCTGATATGGTAAACATTTTTGCGTGTCAGCAAGATGGTGGCACAGGCGGCGATGTACAGACGCCAGCACATCAATTCAAGCTACCCGAAACTGACTTTGAACCCCAATTAACTTTGAACCTTATGCTTTAGCGATGAAGTTGGAAATCTATTAAAGACATTTGACAGATTGTAGTAGTTTGATGTGCTGGCGTCTGTACTTACCAACATTACCTACTGTACAAAATAATAACGCCTTAGACATTTAAATAAGACCCATTCTAGAACAGTAATTAATTTCAAAATTAAAACTAGACTTATTTTCGTAATGTTATTATAGATCCTCCGAACCCATTATTATTTTTCTAATATATACCTACCTACTGTTTATGCCCTATCTTAATAGGTATTTACTGAAGTTTTAGGCCCAAAATACACTTATGTCACAAGGGATGATGTATCGCAAATTTCGCAGACAACTAGAACTAGACTGTGGAAATAAGTACATAAGCGATGTGAAAATAACGCAAAGCGAGACATCTCCTTTCCGCTTTGGTGGAAACTGCCGCTCAACCAAACTACTGCTGTCTATGCTGTAAAAATCTCACCGTCAAAACTTGGAGTAGTGAGCTTGAAGTGAGCTGTCATTCCACCTGATGCTAGGGACTGACACTATTGACACCTCACTCCACGTGAGTTTACACGGCGAAATTTTTATAATAGAATGGCCGGACTTCACGTGTACCGACCTGCCCATATTGAATAGTTGTACTGAAATTGTGACTTTTATTTGCAGAGTGAAACAAAGGAACGCAAAGCAAGTCTGGTCGTCCTGCCGCCTCTAGTGATAGGCTACGATGAGCTTTACCATGACTCGAATGAAACCGGCAAAGGCTTTACACCAAAAACCGGCCAAGTGCGTGTCGGGCCACGCACAGTGTAGGGTTCCGTAGTAGCCCGTTATCACAATACAGCACGATTTTGTTGTTCTTTATAAGTAATGGTAAAGATATTATGAGTTAATGGTTATAATAATAAAAATCGACTTTAAATTTGAATGATCATTTCTAAGACGTGCGGGGATGTATGTGAAAACGTAACCCGTTGGTACAGCGCCATCTAGTGGCAGTAATTGTGAAACTTATGATAATTTATTATGGTTTTTTTAGTATTTTTATTTCATATTTTGTTTTTCAATGCAAGTCTTTACCCGTTATAAACAAGCAACTACTTCATCTTAGTCACTTTAAAGGATTAATGCTAAAGATTTTGTATTTGGTACAAAATTATCCAACACCCAAGTTCAACTCCTATTACTACTAAACTAATAAAGTTATCTTAACCGCTATAGTCTTCCTTTAAAGTTCATGAAATGCACTATCATCGTGAATTTTTCCAGATTTTCATGCCAGCAGTTTAGCTTTTAGAGGGGGGAGGGGGGACGCCCTACTGGAACAAAAATTTTACTTTAAAGTTTAATATTTTCTAAATGGAGCATTAAATCGAAAAATATTTTAGCAACCCTCAAGTCATTTTAGAAGACCTATTCACCCCCACTTCACAAGTAGGGGGAGCTACCCTAAAAAAAATATTTTCCAAAATTTTATTTTACCACTTGGTCGGCGTAATTGATATACACACTCTTACAAAATTACAGGTTTCTAGTACTAACGGTCTCTTAGTAAAACCTCGGACAGACAGACAGACGGACGTGACGAAACTATAAGGGTTCCTTGTAGGAACTATGGAACCCTAATAAAAAGGAGGAAAACAACCGCATGACCAGAAACAGAGAAAACAGTTGCAGCAATAGAAAAAGAAGTAATAACTAAACAGAAGAAACCAGCTACAGAGCCGAAAAAGAAGAAACCAGCTGCACCAGCAAAAAAAAAGAAAACCGAAAAAAAACCACAACGCAGAATAAATTATAGAAATTTATTGAAAAAACTAAAAAAAAAAACTAATATTGATAAGACTGTGAACAGAGCATCAATAAAAAGTGGGAATTGTGAGAAAAACATCAAAAATAAAGTTAATAGGACTTAGTGTCTGTGATCCAATCTATATAATAAAAACACATTTTTAAAACTCAATTATTTATTCAAACAAATTAGATTTTTAAAAACCTTTTTTATTGTGCCTAAGTAAGCTTGGAGCGCCCATCGTAAAAAAGGTACAGGGCGCCCTATACATAATCAGCTTATAATGTTCCCACTGCTGGGACACAGGCCTCCTCTCTTCGAGAGGTAGTGGGCTGTATCCACCACGCGAGCCCAGTACGGGTTGGTAGATGTCACATGTCTTCGAATTTTTGGTTCTAGGACATGCTGGTTTTCCTTCACCGTTTTTAGAGCAGTGGTGATGACATTTTTTTACACAAATCAAGCGAACCTACGACCGTTCATATGTCGCGGCCGTTACCACTGGGACACCACTGCTCGCGTATGGTGCTTGGCACAATTATTACATTTAGGTATCCCTTTCGCCGCAGACGTCATTTTTTTCGGGTTACGATAGCCGGCGCGCATGCGCGGAAAATCGCGGAACTACTAACTAAACTGCGAGGTCACATTAAAATGACGATATCTCCTAAACTATCCAATGAAGCTATTTACAAGTTAAATCGTTGGAATCGTTATGAAATAAGCTAACTCACTATGAATATATTGATCCAACATCATAAAAAATAGCACGCTGAGCAACCATAACAAACCACTGCGTATGGACAGTAGACCGGCAGAGTGCCAGCGAAGCGATCGGAATAATCCACAAATTCTATAACAACTGGAATTCAGTATAGCTTACGGCTGAGATTTCCACCGCTCGACGACGCTTTACGCCGCTTCGTGTGTTTTATATCTTATCTTCTATACATATAATAAATCTGTAGACGAGGCGTTTCTGTACATTGAAAATATAAAAAAAAAAATTGTTGGGCTGTTAAAGGATAACCAACAGATGCCATTTCATCAGTTTTTGGAATTTTTGTCTGTTTGTCGGTTTGTCTGTTTGGATGTGAGAGATTTTCATTTGAACAGGCTCAACGTAAAAAGTACCAAACCAATATGGTTCATATTTATACTCAAATATAGTGTAGAACTCGGAGTAGTGATTAGTCTTTGTTTCATCGCAATCACTTCAGTCTATCAAAAGATATAATCAATTTAAAGCATTCTATAACAATTTTTATTGCAAAAGTGGAAATACGTAACGACATCTATTGGCGCGATATAGTACTAACGAAAACATTATTATGATCTTTAAAACATTAATATGTGTTTAATCACGTCGTAAAGGTTTGCCTCTATGACGAAATAACTCTGATCCTTATGTCTGTGTTATTTAAAAAAGTACTGATAATGCTTATATAAATAATAATCTATAAATATAAAAGAAAGTCGTGTTAGTTACACTATTTATAATTCGAGAACGGCTAAACCGATTTGGCAGAAAATTGGTGGGGAGGTAGCTTAGAATCAGGAGACGGACATAGGATACTTTTTATCCGGTTTTTTCATTCGGTTTTAGACGGACATAGTATTTAATACTTTTATTTTTTTATTTACTTATAGGAGTAGGGTAGGAGTACTGTATGAGTAGGTTAGGAGTAGGGTAGGAGTAGGGTAGGAGTAGTGTAGGAGTAGGGTAGGAGTAGTGTAGGAGTAGGGTAGGTAGGGTAGGGGTAGGGTAGGGTAAGGGGTAGGACACCACGCGAACGAAGTAGCGCCGGACAGCTAGAAATAATGTATGTGGCAAAACAACGTTTGCCGGGTCAGCTAGTTACGTAATATAAACAGTATAATTCCTAAACTTTTCAGATTCCTGAATAGTACATTATTTTGATCAAAGTACGAAAGCTATTTTATTAATTTTAAAAGGGCGCACCTGTTTTTCATGAATGAAGCTGTTAATTACATTTTGACGTATCCTCCTGTTGACCTCCGTGACCTTTAAGGAAACTAGATTATTATACAGTTTAATGTCATCATTACGCCTCGATTAATATCAAAACTATCTCAACTAGCTTCACTAAGGTCATCTACAATTAGACTAGCCCATCCCCGAATGTTGATGATGACATACTAACTACTACTTACTATGAAACAGATCGACCGTCACCTAAGTACTCGTATATATACTGTACTGATACGGTAACGTTATCAGTTGCATCCACAGCTTCTGGGTAGCAAGTTCAATTCAACAAACAAAAATGAAATTGGTGAGCTACTGGAATTTCTTGGCAGCTTTAATTAAAAGCTCAAAAAATATATAAAGAAAAAGTATACTGAGTATTTTAATCGCGACCTTTTGAGAGACAGTAAAAAAATAAAATCTCAAGATTTTTAAATTGATCCAAAAAAATACTTTGATAGGTTAGGTGTGGGTGATCAAGAAACATTTTAACTTTTCAAAAACTTTAAAAATCAATTGTATTTTTCAGTTCATCGTCTTAGCTGTCATCACCTTGGCTCAGGCCGGAAAACTTGACAGGACCTACCTCCCACCAAACGCTCAAGGCTCTGCAGGATCTGCTTTCCTACAGACTCCTCGCCAGTCCAACGGATTCAAGGATCAAACTGGTGCTTCATCCAATGGATTCTCCAGCCAAAACGCCTATGCCCAGAATGGTGCTTACTCAGGCTTCGAAGCTCGTCCCGAGCGCACTCAGGCTGCCTTCGAGAGCAACGCTGCCATCCT
This sequence comes from Oligia strigilis, assembly GCA_951800025.1. Classification (NCBI taxonomy): domain Eukaryota; kingdom Metazoa; phylum Arthropoda; class Insecta; order Lepidoptera; family Noctuidae; genus Oligia; species Oligia strigilis. The sequence continues at coordinate 2,643,050 of OX637558.1, read as the reverse complement.
TCGTCAGGACAACTCCAATGATGGAGAGACTTACGCGTATGCTTATGAGACTGAGAACGGTATCTACGGCGAGGAGAACGGAGTGGCGACCAATGGAGTCCAGGCTCAGGGCGGGTATTCCTACACTGGTGATGATGGCAAGGTCTACTCTGTGAGGTGAGGGTCCACTTTTATCTATAAATATCACGTTTACTTAGCAACAAATTATTTTGATATCCTGTCACATCGATAAAGCTTTAATTCTTTCTTAATTTTTCAGGTATACAGCTGATGAGAACGGTTTCCAGCCCCAAGGCGAACACTTCCCCACTCCTCCTCCTGTACCCGAAGAGATCCTGAAGGCTCTGGAGCAGAACGCTCGTGATGAGGCTGCTGGCATCTTTGATGATGGTAAGCATAATTCAACATTTGAGAATGTTATATTATGAAACCACTTTAGTAATTTCAATTACAGATAGAAGAATTTAAATAAATGTAGTGCTGTTAGCCAACATGCAAGACTAATATTTTATGGTGTTGGTAATGTTCCATCAATAATAGAGACCACTTATCACTCTCTACACTATAATCGAATTAATTAACATTGAATTCAAATGGTCGTATAATCCATCACTTATTTAAAATCTAAGATTTTACCAACATATTATTCTTTTTTATCCAGGAACCTACCGTGAAGCCGCTAACAACCAACAACAGTACTACAACAACAACGCTCAAAGCGGTAGCTCTATAGCTGGTGTCCAGAAAGCGTACCTCCCTCCCGTCGCTCAGAGGAGACAACCCTCCTTCAGCGCTAGGGATGGCTACCGTTATTAGAGACTGATGAAATTATGTTAATTCAATTGTAAATAAATATATTTGTAACCACCTACTTTTTCTTTTTAATTTATCACGCGTCAAAGTAGGTAAATTCACAAATTAACTCTGTAAGTATAATTTTTAATCTACCAAGCTTTACTCTGGAAATGAAGGGTTGAATCAAATAAAAATTAGCAAGACTATGACCTAAATCACCCATTGCCTATTCAATCTCATTCTATCAATCGGTTAAAGAACGATAATTATGTCAGTTAACGCCACGCGCAAAACAACCTTTTGTTTTGCGCGTGGCGATAACTTTTCAGTTAAAACTAAAACAATACAAGCTGCCAACGTGAATAAATGAAATATATTATCAAAACGTAGTAATACTTTATTAGCCAGTAAACTTTAAAGATCTGAAAGTGCATCAGATGAAGTTCTTAAAATTAATTATAATAATTCCCATCCCACGCTTATCGTGGGATAAATAAAGACAAATTGTTCGTTAGTAAAATATATTGAGCCATTTGGAGGAAATGAAGGATTGATCTTTGATGTAAAGATTTGGTGTAACAACCAATTCGGTACCGCTTTAATATTTGGCGTCAGTTTCAAACATAATTGTCAGTAAAACCAAAAAATATATATATCGTATGTAGCAAACCATTGGTTTTAGGGACCAAATTTCTTATGATTTCATAATTATGATTTCTGTTTGTGAGGAAATACATAAAAAATACCTTTTTTTCCATGGGGACTTCCTCTTTCCGTTTGGGAAGAACGGAGGGTTACGTCGGACTCCTACCAACTAAAACCCCACTGTTCCTTCTAGTGCCATGAGTCGGGGGCCCGGGAGATACTTGTTACATTCGCCACACCCTCGACTGGTACATAAAAAATACCTCAAAAACACAGTAAAACTTGGCAGTACGGTGTGATCTACTTATTAACATTGCACAAGCGAACTGATAAAAACTGATCTAGACAGTACTCTTCTCTCATCAATATATGCAACATAGCCATCTTAAAATTCAATATAATTTTTAGACGTAACTTCAATTGTTACACAAGTCGTATCGTGCCATCTTGTCTAAAAGAGATTTGCAACGTAAACCTGCTTGTGAAACAGTTCAACTGGGGAAGCACCACTACCTTCACCCACCTGGCAGCATTAGGTACAATCGATCTACAAAAACCTTGACCATGTAACTCAGAACCTTTCTATTCGTAGTTAAAATAAAAGAAACGTCAGAATCGGGCTGCAAAAGAGTTATGCGTGATCATATAGATCAAACAAATATACACGTCGACTTGAGTTTCCTCCTTTTTTAAGTCCGTTAATAGTGGTGCCTTGGAATAAATGGAATACATAAGTATGTGTTATTGACCTTTTCATCATGGACAAGGAACCAAGTTTTAGATGACTAAGTCGAAAAGTGACGAAGTGTTAAAGCAGGCAGTTTTTTTTTTTTAAGAAGTGACAAGCCCAACTATTTACGGCGCGTATGTGTTCCACGCGCGCCTCAAAGAGATGTCAGCGCTAATGGAGGGGCCTTTAGAGCCGAAGCCTGCCGGGTTAGCAGGATTGTCCGAACGGGTTACCGCTGCCCCGGAACATAAAGGGCTAAGGAAGGAACACGGGTGGGTTTTAGTCAGTAAGAGTCTGACACTCCCTTCCGCTCCACCCAGAGCGGGAGGGGTCATTTGATGATTTCCCATCCGCAAAAAAAAAAAAAAAAAAAAGCTGTAGAAAGATTTTTGTTGGAAATGACCTCCTTTATTTCCCTATTTCGTTTGGTCCACAACTTTTTGACCACCCTGTATAGTAGGTACCTATAGTATGTATGAAAGTATGGATGGATAATAAAGTATTTGTATTCATCAGTAAGGTTTTCTTCCCTTTAAAGGGTGGCAGGTGGCTACTGCGTAGATACAGTCCTATCGAGTGTTCCGGTACCTTAGTCATTGCTATTAGCTTGTACGATGCTATTTGCGAAGAATGTAATATAGTAACACGTGTTAATCATTCCTTTGTAAATGTCAGGAGAGTTCATTATGTACTGAGCGGGAGGGGACATTTGATGATTTCCCATCCTCAAAAAAAGAAAAAAAAGCCTGATTTGATTTGGGCGATACAATGAGATGTAGGGCACTGTCCTCGGTACCCTGACTAACGATGTATTGACGCTCTTACAGACAGAGGATCGCAATCATCAGTAAGCAACCAATACAGTCTCTTTCAGTTTTTTATTCATTCATCTTGTTGTAAATAAGATCCAACTGTATAATATGTCTGTAATATAAAACAAACTAACAGTATTTCTTTTATAATGATTCATCAGACTTCGCATCCAAGATACACTGTCAGACAGCGTGATTTATAAATTTGTTTTGGACATTACTTGAAACAATAATTCTTGAGATGATTATCCAACTACAGAACATAATACTTAAAGTAATAATGGAATAGTTGGGTCAATTAACGCATAGCCAAGCAATGGTATAAGATTTCACCACCAATGAATTTATTATTAAACTATTTTTTTATCGTATAGACACATATAGTTCGAGGTGGTGCGAGAAAAGAGTTCCTGGAAGGATTCGGAGGATGCTTTTGCACTGATGCTTTTTATAAAAAAAAAAATTACAGATTAAGACGACATACTTTTAAAATCAGAAAACCAATTTTGTATTGTGATCAATTAAATATTTTATTCAATAACTTCTCTCTTCTTTTATCAGTCTCTAATAACGATAGCCGTCTCTAGCGTTGACGGAGGGTTGTCTCCTCTGAGCGACGGGAGGGAGGTACGCTTTCTGGACTCCAGCAATGGAGCTACCGCTTCCAGTAGCGTCGCTGCGGGGAAGAGCGTTGTTGTTGATGGTGGGTTGTCTTACTGCGCTCCTCTCGTCGTTGCGTTGAGCGACAAAGGGAGGGAGGTACGCTTGCTGAAGTCCTGCTGCTGAGCTACCGCTTCCAGCAGCGTCATTGCGGGAGAAAGCCTTGTTGTAGTTGTTGGATTGATCGTTGTTGTTGCTGTCGTATTTGCCTTCGTTGTATGATCCTGATAAACAAAAAGAAATGATGTGATTTCATTGAAATAATTGTAGCCTTAGCACGCAATTTTTCTTTAAAATACAGCAGATGCTAAAATGGAAGCTGATTTGATTACAGTCTTTTTACACATCCTTAAAAGAAATTACTTGACAGATGCTTACCGTCATCAAAGATGCCAGCAGCCTCGTCACGCGCGTTCTGCTCCAGAGCCTTCAGGATCTCTTCGGGCACGGGGGGAGGAGTGGGGAGGTGGTCGCCTTGGGGCTGGAAACCGTTCTCATCAGCTGTGTACCTGAAAATGTAAAATAGCATAATTATAATTTAGATATGATCTGATATCAAAAGTTAGTTACGTATCTTGGTGTTTGCAAAAACAGATTCTCACCTCACAGAGTAGACCTTGCCATCATCACCGGTGTAGGAATACCCGCCCTGAGCCTGGACTCCATTGGTCGCCACTCCGTTCTCCTCGCCGTAGATACCGTTCTCAGTCTCATAAGCATACGCGTAAGTCTCTCCATCATTGGAGTTGTCCTGACGAACGATGGCAGCGTTCCTCTCGAAGGCAGCCTGAGTGCGCTCGGGACGAGCTTCAAAGCCTGAGTATGCGCCGTTCTGGGCATAAGCGTTTTGGCTGGAGAATCCATTGGAGTGAGCACCTGTTTGATCCTCGAATCCGTTGGACTGGCGAGGAGTCTGGAGGAAGCTAGATCCTGCTGAAGATTGGGCGTTGGGTGGGAGGTAGGTCCTGTCCAATTTGGCGGCTTGAGCCAGAATGATGGCGGCTAAGAAGATGAACTGAAACGGTGATTAGTAATATTATTATAATTAATACAACAACTTTTGAAGTAAAAACTTCTTTAGGCACGTTGGGCATTTATTGAGATGGGAAAAAACCATTGAACTCGCGACACAACCGACACCTCTGTTTTAAGTTTTGGCCATTACATTATTATCAACGCGCGGTACATTTTCTTTGGGAAGAATGACCTTCAAACATATTTATAAAAAAATTACTTTGCCTTTTCAAGTTTTCACTTCTGTCAGCACTGTTTTTTTTTTCTGATAAAATTGCTGCAGTCGCCATGTAAAAAGTTGAGTGACCGTTTTTTTAAATTTTTTCCTTTAATAATTTAAACATTTTGTTTCAATCATCCAGAACAATGCAGTGGTTATTTAAGAAGCACTTTTTAAACTTACCAATTTCATTTTCGTTTCTAATATTTTATTGTCAGATTGAACTTGCTACCCAGAAGCTCTGGATGCAACTGATAACCTTACAATGTTATCACAGTATTTATAGTGAGGAACAGATCGATCAATTATATCGTAAGTAGTGGTCAATGTTTCTTAATGAACTTGTTTAATTGTAGATGACCTTTGTTGAGGTTTGGTGGTGAGAATGTTTCTGTATTAGGAAGGTGGAATGAGGATACAGTTGGTACTAAACATGTGGTACCTCTTAAGGAGCTGAGAGCAAACAGCATGAAAAATGACACTTCAAGGAGGATGAATCTAATAAGAAAGATCGACCCATATTAATTCAACAGTGTAAGTCAATGCAGTATCTACTTTAAGTTATTGGTAGTTAATGGATCTTTTGATTTTCTCCACTTTAGCTCTAGATCGAAAGATCTGGAAGTTATGGCGAGAGGCTTTTGTCCAGCTGTGGGATGATGCAGACTAACAGTAACGAGTAACAAATTTTACCTTAAAAATGGGAAATCCCATCGGGAAAAATTTCGAACTTCCACACTTACGAGTACAGTCAACAAAAGAGATAAGTATGCAGGACCGTCGGATATAGTTGAAGTTTAGTAAGAAACCGATGGACGTTCTCGAATAAAATTTAATTTTAATAATAGAAAACAAACAGCTCATTTATCAAATTCTTTTGTTGACTGTACATCCCTTTTGCAGAGCGCTAATATCTTAATGGTGATAAAATAATATCTTTCCGCAAAACTTGTAGCCGAATTTTGGGCTTGTAGATTGCTATCGACACGCTAAGAAGAAGGTGATATAAAAATTGACTTTCCGGTATATCATCTGCCTAGCCTTTTCCCAACTATGTTGGGGTCGGCTTCCAGTCTAACCGGATGCAGCTGAATACCTAGAGTATTTTACATGGAGCGACTGCCTATCTGACCTCCACAACCCAGTTACCGGGTAATACGATACCCCTTGGTAAGACTGGTTGTCAGACTTTCGGGCTTCTGGCTACCCGTACCGACTGTCAAAAATCCACGAATGACAGCCGGGATCAACGGCTTAACGTGCTTTCCAAGGCACGGACGGGTCTCGGTATGTAAAGACGGTCACCCATCCACAGACCAACCGCGGCAAGCATAACTGAACCTGATCCCTCTCCTGACATTCCGGTATAAATATTCAAATAATGAAATCAGCGTTAAAATAAGTGCTCCTACAAATAGGCAGCCACAGTTACGTTGTCTGATCCATTTTCATCACATACTTTCGGAACTGACGATACATCTGTCAGTTTCTGGTCAAGGTAAACCCACGCTTCCGGCAATTGCGTTCCAGTTATTGACCGAACTGCTTTTTGCGCATCTCACGAAGTCGTAATTAAATAATATCGGTCAAGGTTGGGTTTAAATTGTTTTACTTTGTTGAAGTATATATTCTTTCTTGAGAGTGCTTTTTCATAGAATATATAATACTAGCTTCCGCCCGCGGATTCGCCCGCAAGGTATGTCAATAAAAACTATCCTATGTCTTTCCCCAGGATGCAATCTTATCCCTCTGCCAAATTTTATCGAAATCTGTTTAGTGGTTTAGGCGTGAAAAGTTAACATAGAGACAGACAGACAGACAGACAGAGTTTCGAATTTATAATATTAGTATGGAAATTCTGAAGTAGAAGGCAACTAGAGTGGCAACTACTTTCGATTCCCTAGTTATGTACGAGTCCTATTTAATAGGGGCTATTATGAGCGTTTACGCCATACGGCATTTCATACAAACTTTCAAGCCCTTATTTTTCGAAATGAATGAACCGATTTTAATGAAACTCCATACGCATAAGCAAGATGCAAAGGTCTAAAAAGTTAGTAGAGGACATTTTCGAAAAATAGTGTTACAGCCAAATTAGACCGATTTTGAATTTTCCATAGAAACAGAGATTTCCAGTTATCTTTTTTTAAATAAGACATTTCGAAAATGTTCTCTACTAACTTTTTAGACCTTTGTATCCTGCTTATGCGTATGAAGTTTCATTAAAATCGGTTTATTAATTTCGAAAAATAAGGGGTTGAAAGTTTGTACGAAATGCCTTACGGCGTAAACGCTCTTAAGCCAATCAAAGCTTTGGGCTAGTACCTACTGAAAATTTCATAGTGGAAAACAAATCTTACATCGCTTTGGTCAACACGTAAACAAACACACAAAATCCGTAAATTCAGTCTTTCAGTCAGTCTTTGGGTTTGTATTTCCTGAATGTTAAAACTTGGTAAAAAACTTAAAATATATTCACTGACAGATACTTATTAAACCACAATAAACATTAATTTTCGTCGATAATTTTTCAATCGCCGTCGAGGTAGACCAAGGCGAAGGTGGCGTGACGATCTAATAACATTCGCAGGGCCAACATGGCCAGAGATCGCACAAGACAGGGGGTTTGGAAGGAAAAAGGGGAAGCCCTTGCCCAGCAGTGGGACACAAACTAGGCTAACAAAAAAAAAAAAAAATTTTAATCAGAATTTAAACATGTTATTTAAACAATAGTAATTGTTGGAAAAAGTGATCACATTAATATTATAAAGGCGAAAGTTTGTGAGGGGGTGTGTGTGTGTGTTTATATGTTTGTTACTCCTTGACGCTCAAACGGCTGGACCAATTTTGATAAAATTTTGTATGGAGGTAGCTGACACCCTGGATTAACATATAGGCTACTTTTTATCCCGATATTCCCACGGGATCAATACTTATGCGGGTGAAACCTCGGGGTGCAGCTAGTTTATAAATAAGGGGATAAGAGATTCTTATGATGTAGGTAAGAAAAATACATTATGTAGCTATAGCGGGATTGTTATATTTTCACCTTTTTTTTTGCGGATGGGAAATCGACTCAGAGTGTCAGACTCTTACTGACTAAAACCCACCCATGTTCCTTCCTTAGCCCTCTATGTTCCGGGCCAGCGGTAACCCTTTCGGACAATCCCGCTGAAAAATATTACCATTAGTCATACTTAGGCCTTGACAACACTCGTGTATGTATTTTTTGTTTTTCCAAGATTTCCTTTGTCATCAGTAAGTTCCATCAGTATTGTGGAACTTACAGTAAAATTTTTACATATCTACTAGCTGCGCCCCGTGGATACACTTCTGGAGAGGGCCACCCTTATCACCTAGAGGTATAAAAAATAGCCTACGACATATTCTCAGACCTACCAAATATACACTAGAAATTTCATTTAAAAAAATCGGTCAAGCCGTTTCGGTGGAGTTCGATAATAAACACTGTGTCACGAGATTTTTATTATATAAGATTTTTATCTAGGAAGAAATTCGTCAAAACGAATTTCAGCGTCTCCCAGGCGGAAATTCAGTCAATTTTACCATGGATCGGTCACAACCTCCAAATATTTTAATTATTTACTTCGTTGTCACACCTCTGGTGTTACACACATTGAGTTCACTTATCTCCTTCGTTTCACATATCATTTAGTTTAAATTTTCTCTGTTCAAGTTAATACTAGTAATTAATTCAATACTGCTGCACAAATATAGTATAGACGCCAGCACATCAAGCTACTACAATCTGTCAAATTTCTTTAATAGATTTTCAAGTTTATCGCTAAAGCGTAAGGTTCAAAGTTGATTAGGAAAATTTGACTGGTAGGTGACGTGCTGGCGTCTGTACATTGGTATCTATCTTTTGGCTGAACCACATTCAACATCTTGAAATAACATCAACAAGTAAAACAAACAAAATAGTCGGTTATAAATACATTATTTTAATAAGTCATTTAACAAGAATAATCAACAGTCTCTAATATTGGTAGCCGTTTCTAGCGTTGAAGGAGGATTGTCTCCTCTGAGCGACGGGAGGGAGGTACGCTTTCTGCAGTCCAGCGACAGAGCTACCGCGTCCAGCAACGTCGTTGCGGAGAAGAGCGTTGTTGGTGACTACGGAGTCAGCGTTGTTGTAGTTGGATTGGGCGTTGTTGTAGTTGGATTGGCCGTTGTTGTAGTTGGATTGGCCGTTGTTGTTGTAGTACTGTTGCTGGCTGTTGCTGTCGTATTTGCCTTCGCTGTATGAACCTGAAAAACGAAATAAAAGTAATTAAGTAATTACATCTAGTCAAATAAATAATAAAATAAACGTTATTACACTAATAAGACATAATTTAAAGAAATGTACCATCGTCAAAGATGCCCGCAGCCTCATCGCGGGCGTTCTGCTCCAGAGCCTTTAGGATCTCTTCGGGGACGGGGGGAGGAGTCGGGAGGTGATCACCCTGGGGCTGGAAACCGTTCTCATCAGCTGTATACCTGGAAAATGTAAGACAAATTTAGAGTTTTGTCAATTTGATGACATACGGCGCGAAGTGAAAAATTGGTTTGACAAAATTAAATGATGTTGACTTGAGGTTGACATTATTGTGTTAATAAATTCACTCACCTCACAGAGTAGACCTTGCCATCATCACCAGTGTAGGAATACCCGCCCTGAGCCTGGACTCCATTGGTCGCCACTCCGTTCTCCTCGCCGTAGATACCGTTCTCAGTCTCATAAGCATACGCGTAAGTCTCTCCATCATTGGAGTTGTCCTGACGAAAGATGGCAGCGTTCCTCTCGAAGGCAGCCTGAGCGCGCTCGGGACGAGCTTCGAATCCTGAGTAAGCACCATTCTGGTTGTAGGCATTCTGGTTGTAGGCATTGGGATTGGAGAATCCATTGTTGGTTATAGCGCCGGTCTGGTCTTGGAATCCGTTGGACTGGCGAGGAGTCTCGAGGAAGTTCGATCCTGCAGAAGACTGAGCGTTGGGTGGGAGGTAGATCCTGTCCAGTTTGGCGGCCTGAGCCAGGGTGACGGCAGCTAGGATGATGAACTGAAAAATGTAATCGTGAAAATTAGCTTGGATTTTTTTCAGTTGATTCTTTGACACTATTCAATATTTTTTCTGCAGTGAATTATTAATTCAAAATGTGAGGAATTTACGTCAAAATTAGAGCAAGATATTAGTGAGAAAGTCGAGAGGAATACTATATTTTTATAACTTTTTGAAGATATGATTTTAGTTTTAAGTTAATACAAGAAGCTTATCAAAGCTTACCAATTTCATGTTTATTCTTTTTATTCTATTGTTAGAAGGAACTTGCGACCCAGAAGCTGTGTATGCAACTGATAACCTTACAGTATCAGTACACAGTATATATAGTTGGGTGTAGGTCGATCTACTTCATCTCAAGTCGTGGTCGATGTTTCATAACCACGATATTATGTTGTGCCTGAGGATGAACGCGTCTAATTGTCGTGGATGGCTTTATGTGAGGCGTCTCATTACGTCAGCATTATGCTTTCGATTTTATTTGGTTGAAAAATCTCTTTTGATTTTTTTACGACAAATATATGTTTTAAAAAAGCTATCCAACTAGGACACAAACAAAAAGAAACACTGAAAAAACAACGAGCCCAAAATTAAATACAAAATTGATTTTCCGCTCGTATTTTTATTAGTTTGTTAGGTTTTTCCATAAGATTTTTCTATTAGTTTGTAAGGTTTTTCCACAAGATTTATTTTTTAAATTTTGATTTGTTTGTGTTTTACGTCGGATCTTTGATTTTCCAAAATTAGTAGTAGGTAGTCTTTTGATTTATAATCAAAGCTTTTGTTATTATTGTATTTTTGTTTTTGGCGCAGCCGTGAGACACACATTCCTGCTAATTTCTTACGTCGGACTTTGCACTTTTTATTTTTATCTTTATTTTTATCTGATGTACGACTATTATCTGATTATCTGGTGTATTGTGTGACTTTTAGTCTGTGCTAAATAAATGTATTTTATTTCTTTATAATTATAACCTTTTCATAAATGTTAACTCGTTCAATATTTTCTTATTCCTATGATTATCTAATTATTATTTTGTATAGATGATGTTTACGCCAGGAGCAGCACCGTGCAGTACCGTGCTTTGGGTCTGTCACCCACCATCTCGGCGACAAGTGACAATCCAGGAATGTGAGACCTGCCTGGTGGAACCCCGATAGGTCTCTTGAAGACATATATCACAATGCAGAAGTTCGTATTATTTATTTATTTTATAAAGGCTTACCAACTAAATACATACACAGCATTAACCCACAATCTTTATCACAAATATAGATATGCATGTATCTAAATTATAGGAAAACACGGTAATACTCCCGATCTATAAAACAATTTCTTGTTTCCCAATTTCTCAGAATTCAAAACATATCTTGGTCCCTTCTCACATACCACGCTTGACATACAAATCCTATTTGAATGGTCGTATTACTGTACATACGGACACTTAGTCCCGATCGAGCATCAATTTTCGACCTTGCCCGCTTACAAATTCCAATGCGAGCTTCTCGTGTAGGTTGACCAAGCTTTCAGACTGTGTCCACTGCCTAGTTTAATTTGCCCGACGGTTAAAAGTTGAGAACAGACTTTTTTTTTCGAATAAACTAAAAGATTTCAAACTTTAAACTTTTTAGCATTGCCATACAACGTGGCAATGCTGCCAGCCTTTTGGGCACTGTTCCTGTTGACAGCGATGCGGACGAATTTTTTGATGCCCTATGATCATTTTGCTTATTTTTTTCATACAAATGTACATATTATTATTATTTTAAATAGGTATTAGCATAAATTATGTAAATATTATAGTTACAAAATAAAAAGTTTAGAACTTTAGTCAAATAATAATAATAAGTTTACACCAACCGGGGGTTATCCTTGGGTGCACTTGCATAGTGCATACAGGGATAATCGGATAATCGTCGGTTGGTGCCATTTCATGATATCACACTAATGGATATAATATGTAAGTTCTTTTGAATAATATCGACGGTTGAAAGGCTAATTGGTCTAAGCGACATTTTTTTGCAATATTGAGTTACATTCATATTCGGAATCAGTAAAATTAGCTGATTCCGAATATGTATTTAGCTAATATTGCAAAAAAAATGTCGCTTAGACCAATTAGCCTTTCAACCGTCGATATGTTATTAGTGAACAAGTCGTTGGATTACCTATATATAAATAAGTAAAAAGACAAATTTTGATGTATTTTTAAACACCCAGTCCTAAATAATAAAGGGTACTCAAGGTACCTACCTACCTAGGGTATTATATTTCAGTTTATAGCATCAGTGAATTATTCTGTCTGTATTGTAATTTTTATGACCAGCTTTGTTATGTAAATGTCGTTGAATATATATCAATGATTCGTGTAATGTTCAGTCATAATAACATAATGGGCTGTTAAAGGTTTTATTGTTATTATTAATAATTAATGAGATTATTCAGTAAAATCATACTTGACACTACAATTATTGCGGTATTAGAGGGCAATATTAATCGTTATTTTTGTGGGACAAGTTCGAATGTTTATCTATAATGGAATAAATTAAATTTAAAAATAACTTGTAGGTACTAAAATTGCATCGTAATTACATAACAATAGATAAGAATGGTAATTGTTTAATTGACTGTTTATTATTTAATAATAAAAAATATTTATTTATTATTTATTTTCAATTCAATGTTATTAATCGAATTACGATGGTTAATATTAATCTGTTAAACATTGAGTTTGATGAGTGAACAATTTTATCGTGTTAGAATGTAAACGAATTTTATCATCACAAAATTACATAACGTAACATCACGCCTTGTTGCGATGAAGGGTTGGACAGAGGTGTACTTATACTACACCCACATTTCACCAGTTATGTTTAAAACCCTTGTAATAGGGCGAGCCTATCGACAACAATCGGGTATACATCCAGACTACGGGCTCAACTGAGAAACACAGTACCCGAACTGGGAATCGAATCCAGGACTTCATGCTTGGCAGTAGCGCTTGCGACCACTTATAGACGAACTAGCAGAGCCACGCGGTTTCACCCGTATAAGTGTCGATCCCGTGGGAATATCGGGATGAAAATATTCTATGTCCTCTCCCGGGACTCAAACTATCTCTATACCAAATTTCATCTAAATCGGTTCAGTGGTTTAAGCGTGAAGAGGTTACAGACATACAGACAGACACACTTTCTCATTTTTTATAGTATCACTATGGATGAGGCAGTCACACAAATTACATCTAATGTTAATTAGGTAATTCTGAATTCCCTTCTTAATGTGCTTTATTCGAAAATTAAGCTAACATGTTTTTCTATTAAGTTGTACTTTTGACTCACGAGCGTTTACGACGTTTGGCATTTCATACAAACTTTCAAGCCCGATTTTAATGAAACTAATTCATACGCATAAGCAGGATACAAAGATCTAAAAAGTTAGTAAAGAACATTTTCGAAATGTCTTATTTAAAAAAAAAAAAAGAAAACTGGAAATCTTGTTTCTATGGAAAATTTAAAATCGGTCTAATTTGGCTGTACCTAACCTAACACCATTTTTCAAAAATGTTCTTAACTAACTGATTACACCTTTGTATCCTGCAGCGTATGCAGTTTCATTAAAATCGGTTCATGCATTTCGTAAAACAAGGGCTTGAAAGTTTGTATGAAATGCCGTACGTCGTACACGCTCCTGCGCATGGTCACCCTACACCGATATGACCTTACAATATGAATCGGCTTCCGATGATCACGGCGATAGTGGTCCAAATCGTGATTAATTAACTTTTGCCAAATATTATCCACTAAATAATAAACTAATATCGTTTCAAAGCAATATTTAAATACATGATACAAGTGAACCCGTACAAAGTAGGTAAGTAATAGGCTTTTACGAAATATTTAAATTTTTTGATCAAGTTCTCTTAAAGGTTAATTTCGTTCAACTTTTGCGGAGAATTCAATCAATTTCATTAGTGAAGTTGTTTAAGAGATGCGATCTTGAGGAGCTACATCAATCGTAATTGCCTACAGTTTTAAGTACAGGTTTTTGCAATTTCTTATCTTCTAAGTTTCGATGTCATTCTCAATCATTTTTTTTTCCTGAGAGCAGCTATGGTGGTGGTCGTGGGTTCAAACCCAGGCAGGTGCTTTACTTTGTGTAATTTATTTCATCAGCAATCACCATTGCTCTCAAAAACGATGAAAGAAAACATCGTGAGGAAACCTGCATGATCTTAAGACCAAAAATTCGAAGACAAGTGACATCTACCAACTGGCACTGGGCCCGCGTGTTGGATGACGGCCCATTCCCGAGGTCTGTGTCCCAGCAGTGGGAACTTTATAGGCTGATTATGCTCAACAGAGTCGACAAAGAATTTGGCTACGTGTGTTGGCTCCTTTAGTAGCGTTCGTCAGTTCCTGTAACGTGCAGGCAACAGAACATGCTGGCCACAATATTAATTGTCCCATTGTTTGTGGAACAGCACCACATTTACACTACAGGGTGGAGTCGTCTGTGAATCTCCACCTGAGCAGGTTTTCCGTACTTAGGCCAACCAGGGTCTTTAAAGTATTTAAAGACTTCTAAGTAAGCAAAGGTAACTCATGTCCAGGTGGGAGATTTTCAGCAATGCCTTATTATATACTAGCAGCGCCCCGTAGTTTCACCCGCATAAGTGTCCATCCCGTAAGAATATTAGGATAAAAAGTAGCCTATATGTCAATCCAGGGTGTCAGGTACCTCCATACAAAATTTTATCAATATTGTACAAGCCGTTTGAGCGTGAAGAAGTAACAAACATATAAACACACCCCCACTCACAAACTTTCGCCTTTATAATATTAGTGTGATATAAACTAGCTTTTGCCCGCACTTCGTCGGCGTGAAATTTTTTGTTCCCCTACCCTCCCCGTCGCATCGCATCGCCTGCCCACGTTATTCACTCGTTTTCGCTTAGCGTTCTAATACTTTTATTCTTTTAGCTCTACTTCTAAGGGTCATAGCGTGATATTAAATATGCCTATAGCCTTCTTCAAGAATTGGGCTATCAAATGCAAAATAATTTTTCAATTCCAACCGGTAGTTTTAGAGATTAGCGCGTTTAAACAAACAAACTATCCAGCTTTATTATTAGCATTTAAGGTAACTCGTGCCGAAACGAATGCTGAATGAACCTGAAAAAAATAATAACAAGTTTTACTCCCTTACAGCAGTTTCCTTTTTTATAAGTTATAAGTAGATTCGAAAATAAAACTATGATTCAGTAGATTTTAACATCAAATTCGCCCGAATGTTTAAATTCCACTGTATTCACATTAGCAAAAACTATTGTGATTTGTGTTACAAATTGTGTGCGAATTCTTCGTGCGTGTGAATCAGCCCAAATTTCCATTAAATAATACTTTTCTTATAACAGTTAGGGGCCGTCTACACGAGCGAGAGAATCGCGGCGATAGTCTCGCTGTGCCATCAAATTTTCGCCGCGATGATATCGCCGTGTGGAGACACGTTCTAAGAGAGCGTATAGAAACACGTGACACGACGATAATATCGCCGTGATTCTCTCGCACGTGGAGACGGCCCCTAAATTGTAAAGTAGGAACTTGTTATAAAACCATCGACGGTGTCTCAGGAGGCCTAAAAAGGCCACTTTGGAGAATCATAAAAGGATAACATTATGAATCGTAATATGGCAAACACAGTCCGTGTTTTTCTTTTTTTCGCTGCACTACGTAGGTATAATCAAAGAGATTGGGATTGGATTTGGATCGGATTGATTAGTATTTTAGCACAGACAAAAAAAAATAACTGAAAAATGCTTCACCAATGGGATTTGATACGATTTACTTAACGGTTAACTGTCCATTATGGTTTATTCCCGGTCGTCCCCACCCCGTCGTCCCCACTGAGCACGAATGGGAAAAAAAGTTTCCGTGAAATCTCCAATCCCCATTATTGCATTTTGACTCTCGGTCTATAGCGGAACGAGTGGAAAATAAAAAGTTCAAATCGTCACCACTGGGAAGGAACGAAACTTTTTCTTCCCACTCGTGCCCAGTGGGGACGGCGGGGCGGGGACGACCGGGAATAAACCTCCATTATGTTATCCTTTTATGATTCTGCCAAAGTGGCCTTTTTAGGCCCCCAGAAAATTATCAATTCAAATCAACAACGTCGCGCGTCGACCTCAATAGAAACTTCACTGTATCCGTTTTCAGAGATCATGGTCACAAGTTCAATTCCCGCATCGCGACATAAATCTGTACCCTTATTGTCTTTGATATTGTTTATGCCTCGTAGTAATGACATTCAGACCACGAAGGATCCATAAACGTACTGGTGTCCAATTAGTATGTTTAGGAGAACAGTCACGGATCTAGATTTAAAATTAGATTTGATTTCAGATTAGTGTGACTGTGTGTGTGTGTGTGTGGGCTTATAATCGAGATGTATTTTTTTAATCGATTGAAAGAAAGAGAAAGAAGAAGGATCAAAATTCACCCACGTCCTACACAAAGAGACGTGTTAAATTCCAACTGTACATACAATTTTTTTTCTTTCCAATATTTCGGGGTTTGGTGGTCGAACAAGTGAGAAAAAACCTTAGTTGTTCGATGATGGAACTCAATAATTAAAGTCAAGTCAAGATAGCCAAGTATTTCTCAATATTGTAGATAGATTCATTGTACATATTATTATTACTAACCCTGAACGCTCCCCCTCTCACTGAGAGGAGGCCTGTGTCCCAGCAGTGAGAACATTATATGTAGGCTGATTATGTATGTTATGTAACCCTGAACGAATTTTCATAGTAACTTTTTTATATGTTAGACTATAAGGATGGCGTTCGGAGGCATGCGATGTTTTTACACTCAATTTTATCATTTTGAGATACTTCTCTTTGCTGTAGGACGTGGGTTAATTTTTTAAGAACCGTGCCCCTTCTTCATTAATTTCTTATAATATATCCAGTAAGGAACTGGAAAGATTTGGGGGAGACCTGTGCCTAGCAGTAGGAAAATTTGGCTACTAAAAAAACTACAACTGCTGTCTGACTTTTACAATCCTGACGTAGGTACTCGTAATAAATATCCACCTTCCGGCTAACCCCCTCACCATCGAGCTCCACGCCAGGTACTTATTTTACCCGCCTGGCCACGTCGAGCTCAACGGGTCTGGCGAGAACATCCGCCGACCGGCACCTTACCTGGCGTCTGGAATGTGGCACACTGCTACGGTCATCGCCTCACCAAGCTGAGGCAGGAGAGCACTGTGCTACTCCCAAGGGAACTTAGGGAACCTTGCGACCATAGATCTACCCACACCTTTTCTCTTTCATCATTTAATATATTTTTTCTGTTGATGTTTACGTGGGTATTATTTATCTCCCCACGTAAACCTCACACGTCACATTGGCATAGCAGTGGGAGAATAAGGCTTCTAAAAAGCTACAACTGCTGTCTGACTTTTACAATCCTGACGTAGGTCTAGGTACTCGTACATATTCACATTACGCAATTAAAAGTTTCTACGGAGAGCACAGAGTACTTGTAATACTTTAGGAGAGTCCTTCAGTAGATGCTTCTTAAATTCTAAGAATGATTCATTTGGATTCTGGATTTTAAGGAGTGTTGACACTTACGGAAACTATAGGATGAACCTAACTCTTAAATATGGCGCCAAACGAGCAATCCTACAATTTGATCAATTCGATCAATAGGTTGTTTGGTTTAGCCACAGATTGATGAGATAAGAAAAAGCTCGGCGGACGATTGGCACGATTCGTTGAATAGAGTAAATTACAAAAAGCCTCCGGGCAACACGAAATGACCTAGACACAATACCTTTCCAATGAAAATGATTTTATGTGCACACCCTTTTTGACCTAGTTACATTTATATTTGTTAATTTATTTCCATATTTATTTAAAGCAGAAGCTAACTGAGTCACAGCAAGCCCCAACAGCTAAACGTGATAGGTCCATGTTGCAGCATGAGTGACGGATGGTACAACGCCCAGGAGGCAATAGATATGACTTCATCTCAGTAGATAAATAGACATCACACTGAGATGGAACGTGGTAATTGTAGCACGTTTTTCAATAGTCAGATAATTTTTATCTTGATAATTATTTTGGTGGTTTGGCATAATTATTTACATAAAGAAAAGCGGTCAGTAAGGCAAGATCGAGGTCAAAAGCAACATGGGCCATGTTGCAATTTTAAAAAATACATCTGCAAAAGTGAAGAACTAATTTCATACAAACTTTAGGATGAATTTCCAGAAATCCATTCTTAATGCTGATCTTCTCTATATAAGGAACAGTTGTACAAAATTTCATGGTACATACTGGACCCAGCGATTTAAGCAATGGCCTGTCTGTTAGTGAATGAATTTATGATTTTTTATTAAGGGAAGCCCCTTAATAAAAAATCATAAATTCATTCACTTACAGGACCTAAACATAAAAAATGCAAGTTTTAGAAACAATAAAAGTATATGACCGACTACAGTAAAAAAAAAATCAGAAAAATATATGATATTCTTCAGGATATATAAGTATATGCTAGGTAGATAGTGTGTTGAAAACATTGATACGATAGAAAAAAATCATGAAGATACCTCTAAAAACTTTCTTTTTGCAATAAAAACCATACTAATATAATCATTCTGTTTTTTTGTCAGATACAAGCAACATTCTAAAATATTAGTATTTTCGTTTTTTAGTCCAAACAATAGATTTTTTGTAATAAAAGAATTGCTTCATTTTGCAATAAATTACCAGCGTTGTGTCATCGCGCTTCCTTTCTTTTCTATGCAGTCCGACATTGACCGCACTTTAGGTCATGTAAGCCCCTTAAGTAGAAGATCGAGGTCCATATTGCAGTATGAGTGACGGCTGCCTCCGCCCAGGGGGCATCGTTTCTTAATGGTCGGTTATGACTTCATCTCGCTAGATAAATAGACATCACACTGAAATGATACGTGTCAGCTAAAGAACGTTTATAAGATGCTTTATATCTATTTCAGCATTTTTTTGTATCTTTCTGTCATTCGTGGATTCCGTGACAGTCGTTACGGGTAGTCAGAAGCCCGAAAGTCTGACAACCTGTCTTACCAAGGGGTAACGTATTACCCAGTAACTGGGTTGTGGAGGTGAGATAGGCAGTCGGTCCATGTTAAATACTGGTATTCAGCTGCATCCGAAGCTGAAGCCGACCCCAACATAGTTGGCAGATGATGATATTTCAGCATTTTTAGAAGGTAAAATGTATTATTTATAAAGTTTAATTACTCAGTCTGATGCTGGAGCAATTATATAAAGCCCAAAGAGGTCGCATGTCATGAAAAAATTGTCTTTGTCGAACATTAGACACATGCTGGAAGATATTTCCTAAGAAATAAGCATCATCTTTTAACGTATTTTTCTGTTCCTTTCTTCTTGTCTATTTATGTGTACATAAATAAATAATAATAAAATTTATTCAAAAATATAAAGACTAACGATAAATACAGTTTTTCTTAAATCTATGTCAAGTTCACCATGGTTTGTGCCATATCTAGGTAATCCTGTGTGTCAGGCGTTCCTAATAAACTTATTTTTAGTGTTTGTTCATATTAAAGATGTGCTTATAAGTTTAAGCGTATAGGTTTTAACGAGAAAAACTGTCAGTGGATTAATTTCTTATCAACATTTCTTATGACAACAAGTTGCCATTTCAACAAAAAAAAAACACAACCACGTGCGCGAAGCCGCAAGCACAGCTAGTTACCTAATAATGATCCCCCACCTTGAATTTATTTCATGATCATTTGTCGTAGAATTTTGCATAAAATTTTCTAAATATTTTGATACCCACCGTTCCTTTGCTGTTAGGCATAGGTTGTTCAACGGCTTTTCACGCCCTTCAGTCGCCCTGCATTTTATCCAGGTTTAAAAAAAACAGACTGGGGCCCAAGCTGCTATTTTTATAAATTCGTCATTCCAACACGATCCCATTGTCATTTTGCTAAAAGTTCGTAATCTGCTAAATTCATAATGATCAATCAATGGTCGGGCAATGGCACAGAACATATACGATACTCGTAACGAATTAAAAGCAATTACTGCACAATGACGTTCTAATGGTAGATCACTGATCAAAGGAACTGTCAAAAATTTAGCAGTTACCGCCTAAGTCTACGTGTACGAGATTACCATTCTATGCCATTTCTTTCAATGGAGTGTCAGTGTTTGACCATTGGAAAGTCATAATGACGCACAACAATTATGAAATCAATTATAGACTATTCTGACACTATTGTAATAGCAGACTTGTGGCCCTGTTATTGTTAACGCGATAGAAGATATTTTAAAACAAGCTTTCCCTCTCCGACCACCATAATTATGAACAAATTCTATAAATAATTACATTACTACATTCAGCCCTACGAAGGCCCTAATTGAATGTAACACGCCACACACACACACACAGTTATCACTATTAAAAGCTTCACAATACCATGTTCAGAACATAAAGCACAGGTTTATGTTCATGATTGTATTATTATCATCATTTGGAGAACAACGTGTGATGTACGGGTTAGATTGCAAGTGTGTCGGTACACGAGCCAACATAATAGTACTATTTGTTAAGCTTTGTTTGTAAGAGTTACCTAAATCAATACAAACATAAAAACTCATGTCATTTAAAATTTTTACTTTAGATTTTTATTAAGTAAACTAAGTACCAAGCAAACTACCTAGAAGAAAGGGCTACCTAAGTAACTCCAATCAATTACAAATAACAGAACTGGTGAAATATGGGTATACTGTTCCCTAAAGCTATGGGAAAATTCATAAAAAAAAACCCTTGAAGCAATTCTTGTGCATATCCCTTCGGGAATTACAGGCGTAATGTTATTTTACTGTTAATGTTAGCCTGCATCAACCCACAACTGGGCATAGGCCCCTCTCCGTGACTGAAGTGGACCACTGATCGTTTGTTTTCTCCAGCTTCTACGGGATCTGCCGCGACTCCTTCTGGCTGATTTTATGTGTAGATTCTTAATTTTAAGAATTAGCGATGTGGATGAATTTTTTGATGCCCTTTGATTAATTCCTTTCCTTTTTATATACTTGTACATATTCTTATTATTATTTTAATACTGTACATAATTATATGCTCATTTTAATGTAAATAAATAAATGATTACATATCAATAATTAATTACATGGAGAAATATTAACGTAATAGGATATAATATTTGTAGTAGTCTCATGCTACCATCATGCGACCACGGGAACGTACTTTCTTGTTTCATCCTTTTCAGTAGTCGGGTTTTAGTTTTTAAACTTTTTTATTTTATTTTAATTAATAATTTATTTATTAATAACCAACTTATATTAACAGTTTGCACCACACATACAAGTGCAATGGTGGTCAGGTGGTAACGGCCGCGACTTACGAATTGTAGGTCGTAGATTCGAACCCAGACAGGCGCTTTTGTTTGTGTAAATTATTTTATCACCACTGCTCTCAAAACGGTGAAGGAAAACATCGCGAGGAAACCGGCATGTCCTAGAACCAAAAAAAATCGAAGACCATCGGCCAACCCGCACTGGGCCCGCGTGGTGGATTACGGCCCACTCCCTCTCACTGAGAGGAGGCCTGTGTCCCACCAGTGAGAACGTTATAGGCTGATTATGATGTTATGATACAAGTTATTAGTCAATATTAGTAATTACACATGTCATACAATCATAAAATTAGGTTAAATCACTTACTAAAAGTGGGCAAAATTTGATGAAATTAAATGAAATGAAACAAAATTTTGTATAGTTTAATTTAATTTCATCAAATTTTGTGCAGTTTGTTTTGTCTAATTTTGACCAATTGGTCAAAATTACGTAAAAATTAATACCTATGGCAGCATGAAACAGTGTGTTCTGTAATAAAAAAATAAACGAACTTTAGTTGATCAAGTTGAATCTAAAAATGTTGTATCGTGTATGCAGGCACTAATCCCCTATCTGTGCAATTAACGTCACACTCGATAGCGTGATCACTGTTATTAGAACGCCTTTGCACAATTACCTTTTAAGTTTTAACTATACAGTCTTGACGCTGCGAATTGGTCTGCTTTTAATTTTTTTTTAGCTGATTTATGATTACAGGATTTGATTTTTGGAAAAAATAAATAAATATTGTAATTAATAACTTTATTTTATTTAATTTATTTAAAAAAGCACAGCCACACATCACGTACAATAACCTTATTATAATAATAATTGTACTTTTTTTAAGTCATCTGCCTAGCCTTTTCCCAACTATGTTGAGGTCGGCTTCCAGTCTACCCGGATGCAGCTGAATACCAGTATTTTACATGGAGCGACTGCCTATCTGACTTCCACAACCCAGTTACTGGTTATTACGATACCCCTTGGTAAGACTGGTTGTCAGACTTTCGGGCTTCTGACTACCCGTAATGACTGTTAAAGATCCACGAATAACAGCCGGGACCAACGGCTTAACGTGGTTTCCGAGACACGGGGGGGTCACGGTATGTAAAGATGGTCACCCATCCACAGACCAATCGCAGCAACCGTAGCTTAACCTGATCGATCGACCTGTGCGGCTGTTATTATTTAGCCACGGGCCCTTCTCAAGAATAATTATTTGAACACTATTTGGTTTAAACAAGCAAGTTATCAATTTAAAAAAAAGTATAATTTTGATATTTACTAGTTTCATCAGTCCTATTATAATTACACTATAAAAAAATATTAACGACTTTAAAGTAGCTATTCCTGGAGGTTATTCTTCATAGTATGTGCCAAGTCAGATATTTTTTAAACAAGCTTTAAAAGCATAAATATATAATTACATAATGCATAGATACACTGCGATTTTGTACTCGTTTCTGCGTTTTTGCTGCGTTTTAGCCTCCGGGGCCTCCACGATCTACCCATAAATCAAATAATCGAAGGGTTCATAAATATCAATCTAATTACAACCCACGTCATCTAAATCCACAACCCATACATCTCCCATTCAGAACTCATAAATAAAATATTAATAACACGCCACGCCTCGCCGTCAGCACTACAGTGAAACATCTTCACACGACTTTACAGCACTAGTGACGCAACAGTAATGTAACTCGTTTACGTTCGGTTCACACATTATTTTACTTTAATTTACTTTACTTTACTACCAATTATTGAAGCTGGTTATCGTTTTTCTAACGTTATGTTATTGCGTTTTAGTTTAGTTGTTTATGGGTAGTTATGGATTTTGGGTTTTTTATGGTCTATGGTTTTTAAAGATGATATTATGTGGAGCAACAAATTTGAACAATTTATGAACCTTTTATTACAGGCGTTTTAGTTGTTAATAGGAATGATTGAGGTTATGGTTTCTGGAATGATCTTGTAATAAAAACAAGAACGAATAGACGCACGTTATTGACATTAGCATTATAAAAAAACTGACCAAGTGCGAGTCGGACTCGCACACGAAGGGTTCCGTACCACAAGGCACAAACGCGGAAAAAATCACATTTGTTGTATGGGTGCCCCACTTATTTTTTTTTTTTGTATTTAGTATTTGTTGATATAGCAGCAACAGAAATACATCGTCTTTAAAAATTTCAACTGTCTAGCTACCACGGTTCATGAGATACTGCCTGGTGACAGACAGACAGACAGACGGACAGTCTTACTAATAGGGTCCCGTTTTTACCCTTTGGGTACGGAACCCTAAAAAGTATCGTATTACCCATTTACTGAGTTGTGGAGGTCAGATACGCAGTCGCTCCATATAAAATATCTACTGGTATTTAGCTGCATACACTTAGACTGGAAGCCGACCCCAACATAGTTGGGAAAAGGCAAACAAGGTAGATAATGAGTCTAAAAAAAGTTAAAATGATTCACAGTTGATAGCATAAAATTCCGTACGTTATACCTAACTTTAGTTTTATATTGTAAAAAAGAGTCAATTTGTATAACGGTAACGGTAATTTGCGTGAAATTCGTAAAAAATAGTAGCTCGGTACAGTTAGTATCTATAGTAGTAGGATCAAGGCTACTTTCCATGCCGAACATGTAAATCATGAAACGTTTATTTTCTCTTGACTGCACTTACCTGTCAAAAAGAGTAACCTAGATAAAGTGGATAAAACAGAGATTAAAACAGAAGACGAACTAGCAGGGGATCGAGGAGGGGGTGGAGGGGGGGTTCAGTGGATCAGACCGGAATAAATCCAATTATAATAACTGTTAATATAAGCTGGTTAATAATAAAACAAAAAAAAAATTAAAAAATTGTAGCAGCAGTTATTAGTTATAGTTTCTTTTTTTTTATTTTATTGCTGAATAGGCCTGCTCTTGACCTTGACCGGATCACTCCTGATGGAAAGCGATGGATGAGGTCTATGATGGAACGAGCGTGCCCGGAAGATGGCTATTCACTCGTGCTTTGAAGGCAAACGGGTTAAATGTAGAACGGAACGCAGTGTAGTTATTGTTAGTTTGTAAATCCCGAATGTACAGGTTTTGACTTCCATCTTTACATACCAAGACCCCTCTGTGCCTTGGAAAGCAAGTAAAGCTGGTGGTCCTGGCTGTAATTCGTGGATCTTTGACAGTCATAACGGGTAGTCAGAAGCTTAAAAGTCTGGTAACTGGTCTTACCAAGGGTATCGTATTACCCAGTAACTGGCTTGTAGAAGTCAGATAGGCAGTCGCTCCATGTAAAATACTGGTATTCAGCTGCATCCGGTTAGACTGCCGACCCCAACATAGTTGGGAAAAAGCTAGGCAGATGATGATGACAGGTTTTGCCTTCAACGCCGTCAGTAAGTCGAGATTTTATGCGTCAGAAGATGACCAAGACTGTGTGTTCTAAGATTTCAACGTTAATTTTATTCTTTGGTCCAGAAGACAAAATCTAATCAAGTTTATAAAAAAGAATCTGTCAAAAATATTCAGTTTCAGAATATTTTCAGCACCCTAATTTTATTGCGTAACACACTATCAATATCAATCTGAAACATTTTGAAGGATAACGCTAATGAATTGCTTCATATTATTATGTTCGTTAAATGTGTCTGCTCAGCAACGTAACACAGACAATCATCACATACCACTATCACACTCACACACCCATTCGCAACTCCTCATGCACACATTCACTCACATTTTTTTTTTTATTGTACGCTTTGCAATGCTTAAATGGCAGCAGTTAACTTCATTCTGTATTTTTGTTTCTGCTGCATGTATTGTATAGCTATTAAATTGTAAATCCGTAATTGGCTGTAAGACTAGTTTATATATTTTAAGATAAAATTTCAAAGACCTGTGGAATTTATGATTAATAAATAAATAAATAACGCAATGAATGTTGTTGAACTGTCAAAATGAAATCCATTGCTACTGATAGTGTGTTACACAGAGTCAGAGTCATAGCGATCAATGATCAATGTCGTTATGACGTATTAACCGATTTCAGTATCATTTATTTCAGGTATCGTCGCAATGTTTAGGTACTTCACCAAAAGTTACTGTAATACTAGCTCAATAAAGCTTAATTGGTTTTCAAATGACTTTATCAAATCGCCACATATTATTTTGATGAATATAAGTATGATACGGCTATCAAAAAAAAGCATTTAAATTAATTATTACCAACCAGTATCGTTCATAAAAGTATGAATAAAAAATGAGTGATATAAAGTGTATGTATAAAATAAGGATTTCTTAATTGAAACACGTTGTTTCTTAAATGTAATAAAAGCTAGTTAGCTTTGTATCATTTATTTAATTTACATTTACATTTCAATCACATAGTGATCCCACATTATATTCTATACATTCCGTATAAATATGTACAAAATACTTTTATAAGCGTACAGCGTAGTTAATTTTTTTTTACATTTTGTCTATTTGCTTGAAACTTTATTATAAATTAATTAATCTATCCTTGGTTTAGTATTTATATCCTTCCTCGGGGCTGAAGCTCGGGGGCTGGCGGGGTCCACCGAAGGTCTCGCTGGGTTTCCCCTGTCCTGCAGGTCCGAAAGCAGACTGAGAGCCTTGTTGACCAGGCCTGTCTTGACCCACGGGTCCAAAGCCAGACTGAGCACCGGTTTGGTTCGGCCTGTTCTGACCAGAGGAACCGAAACCAGAGTGGGGACCCTGAGCAGATCCAGACTGAGGGCCCTGAGATCCAGGGCTGTTGTATTCATAACCAGAGTCAGACATGCCAGAGCTGGGTCCGGAGGGCTGACGTCCGAAAGGTCTCTGAGCAGATCCTGAAGTAGGTCCTGCGGTGCCACTAGGCCTAGTGGGGCCAGAGGAACCAGATGGGCCTGATGGAGTGTATTGTCCAACTGCGCTACTTGGCCTGAATGGAGAACCCTGGCCAATGGGACCTGTTGCTGATCCAGTTGGGCCATTGCCAGAGAGCGAACTAGCGGGGCCTTTAGGGTATCCTTGATCTATAGATGACACGGGGAATCTATGTCCTTGAGGACTGGAGGAAGGTCCAGAAGTCGGACCGGCGGGGCCATTTCCGAAGACGGGTCCTTGGCTAGTAGAGACAGGAGAACCACTCGGTCCTGATAACCCGGCGGGGCCTGATGGTGCAAAACCTTGTCCGTTGGGTCTGGGGAAAGCAGATCCTTGAGTTTGCGGCTGCTGTCCAAATTGTCCAGGTTGGCTTGGTCTGCCGAACTGAGACTGAGGCCTGTCGTACTGGTATCCATCATCTTTTCCCGCAGCCTGTCCCTGAGTGCCAGAGTGTCCAGCAGGGGCAAACGGAGAGCCCTGGTTTATTCCAGAGGGCTTAGACGGAAAACCTTGAGGACCGGAAGGTCTGGTAGAACCAGAAGGAGAACCACTAGGAGCGCCATATTGAGAGGTAGGAGACTGACTACCTTGAGAGGGGAAACCTTGAGGTCCGGATGGCCTGGATGATCCTGAGGGCGTAGGAGCACCATATTGGTTAGCTGGAGATTGACTACCATGAGATGGGAAGCCTTGAGGTCCTGATTGCCTGGAAGGTCCAGAGGAAGTAGGGGCACCGTATTGGTTGGATGGGCCTTGGTTACCTTGGGGTCCAGAGGGGCTAGAACCAGCAGGGGATCCATATTGAGATGCTGGCTGATTACCCTGAGACGGAAAACCTTGAGGTCCAGATGGGCGAGCAGATCCTGAGGAAGTAGGGGCACCGTACTGGTTACCAGGGGTCTGAGTACCTTGAGAAGGGAAGCCTTGAGGTCTAGAAGGAGCCGCACCAGGAGCATTGTACTGATAACCAGAGTCACGACCACCCTGAGGACCAGTTGTTCTAGATGGGCCGAATGGAGATGATGCAGGCGCACCATTTTGAGAACCCTGAGATCCAGATGAGGTAGGGGTACCGAATTGGGAAGCAGGAGATTGACCACGTTGCGCTGGGAAACCAGATCCAGTAAGACCGCTTGTGCCGGAAGGACCGGAATGAGCTGGAGAGCCGTATTGTGAAGCAGGTGATTGACCACGTTGGGCAGGGAATCCTTGAGCTCCTGAAGATCCAGTAGGTCCACCTTGGGCAGGGGCTCCATGCTGAGAAGAAGGACCTTGACCAGATTTAGCAGGGAAGCCTTGGTGTCCTGAAGATACAGATCCTGATTGAGCAGGAGAACCGTAGTGAGAAGCAGGTGATTGACCAAGCTGGGCAGGGAATCCTTGAGGTCCTGAAGATCCAGTAGGTCCACCTTGGGCAGGGGCCCCATACTGGGAAGTAGGACCTTGACCAGATTGAGCAGGGAAGCCTTTGGGTCCAGAAGATGCAGGTCCGGATTGAGCGGGAGCACCGTATTGTGAAGAAGGACCCTGGCCTGCCTGATAGGAGCTGGGAGACTGCCCTGGTTGACCCTGGGCCTGGTAAGATGGGGAAGCGGCTCCGTAGTACTGTTGTGGGGTCGAGCTGGAGTCTTCGTCAGGGTTGTAGGCACCTGGAACAGTTTTTTAAGGAAGATTAGATTGTTAATATTTGTGTATTCCTGAAGGCAATGTTTTCATTAAAAAAAATAAGATGGTTTTAGATGATGCTTTAAACTTGGTATTTAAAATCGTCTGCAGGTTATAAAATAAGGCATGAAAAAAACTAGTCACAAAGTTCTCTTTTATAACTAATTTATATAGCTGTATCTAAATATTCTTACGCAAAGGAAAATAAAATCTAAACTCCAAGACAATACGTAATAGTAGATTTTGCAATTGCGTAACACATTTATCAATCGGAATCGGTTTCATTTTGACAGTTCAACAACTTGCATTGCGTTATTTACGTGTTGAGCAGACAAATTTTTCGAACTTATGTAGCAATGGATTAGCAATTTGCTTCAAAATGATTCAGATTCCGACTGACAGTGTGTTGAGCAATTAGGGTGCCGGTCACGAGAAAGCTAATCTAAAGTAATAAACTTCACTATGGGACCTGTTTTATCTAGCATAATCAGCCTATAATGTTCCCACTGCTGGGACACAGGCCTCCTCTCGGTGAGACGGAGTGGGCCATAATCCACCACGCGGGTCATAATCCACCAACCGGGCCATAATTCACCAACCGGGCCATAATCCACAACGCGAGCCATAATCAACCACGCGGGCCATAATCCACCACGCGGGCCATAATACACCACGCGGGCCCAGTGCTGGTTGGTAGGTGTTACATGTTTTCGAATTTTTGGTTCTAGGACATTCTGTTTTCTCACGATGTTTTCCTTCACCGTTATAAAAACTTATAAATTAAAATGATGTCATCCTCATCTGCCTAGCCTTTTCCCAACCATGTTGGGGTCGGCTTTCAGTCTAACCGGATACAGCTGAATACCAGTATTTTACATGGAGCGACTGCCTATCTGACCTCCACAACCCAGTTACTGGGTAATAAAATACCCTTTTGTAAGACTGGTTGTCAGAATTTCTGCCTTCTGACTACCCGTAACGACTGTCAAAGATCCACGAATGACAGCCGGGCCAATGGCTTAACGTGCTTTCCGAAGCACGGAGGGGTCACGGTATGTAAAGATGGTCACCCATCCACAGACCAACCTCGGCAAGCGTAGCTTAACCTGATCGATTGACCTCTGCGGCTGTTATTATTTAGCCACGGGCCCTGCTACAAATTAAAAAAAAGTTGTTTTTTTATAAATTTATAAGATGTATTTTACATAATTTTATGCACCTTTAGCTGCCTTAACTAACATAGTTTATAAGTTAATTTTAGTCACTAACACAATGTGGGCCTATGTAGTCTATAAATAAAATATTTTTATTTATTTTATTTATTTATTTTTTTATCTACTACTACTGACCTTGCCAACTTAATCATTACACCATAAGCTATTCTCGAAAATATCGTGCAAACACGAGAGTAACAGTAATTTAGCAAAAGCATATTTTTAGTTCAAAGGTGATTTACCGCTATCAAAATGTTAATAGTAGTAATTAAATCCGTTACATAACGTAAAGATTTTAAAACGGTGTCAGTAGTCAATGTCAGTCAATGTCTTCTTTTATATGGGTATCTAAATAAACTGTTGTAATTTCGCTCATACATAACGTAACATCAGGACCGTTTTCCTCGGGAGGGTAAGGCAGAGGAGGTGACCTAAAAATTTGTGCGTTTTTTTTTTTTTTTTTTAAAACGTTGCCCCACACTAGGAATTTCTCCTGTACTGTGGGTGCGTTTACAAACATTTAAAATCTCATACACAAACAGCCAGACCCGGAACAACTACTTGTAGGTCATACAAATATTTGTTCCGTGCGGGAATCGAACCCGCGACACGCAGCGCAGCAGTCAATCGCTTAACCACTGCGCCAACCGTGCCGTCAATATAATAATATAATAATCGTTATTCAATATCTGTATGCATTGAGTCTGTATGTATCTATCACATAATTGATTTACCTGTCATTGCTTCATTTTTTATTCTTTTTATCTTTTGTGGTAGACTAATTTTATTCTAGGTGCATTGTCTTCACACTTAGTTATATTATGTATACAAAACCTTGTGAAACATTTTAAAAGAGTAACGGTGGAGTTTCTTCTCCATACGAGCGAGCATCCTTTTGGAAGGGGCGACTAGAATCAATTCTATTTTACTGTAATTTTTGACGTTCAAACGTGCCTTTAATGTGCCTATTTGAAATAAATGATTTGACTTCGACTTTGACTTTGACTAGCTGACCCGGCGAACTTCGTACCGCCTAAGAATCAATAAGAACGAATGTATGAGAAAATGAATTATCTTCTTTTTTTTTGTAAATTTTTCCCATTTTATAATTGGTATTCTGCTACTCGGGGCGCCGGGCGGAGACAAATCCAAAAAATAAAATATCTTATAAATCGATTCACCCGTTTCTGAGTTATAAATGGTGTAACTAATCCGATTTTGTTTTATTTATAGAGATTTACATATTAAAGAGTACTCTATTCTATCCGCCAGTAACGTTTAAGTCATGTAATAGGGGCGAACCTATTTCCTTCAATTAGGCACAAGTCGGAAATTCCTAAGGAAATAACCTAATAACACGTCACCCGTGCTGGGAATCAAACCCCGGACCTCAGGCTCAGCAACTGTAACTCACTGCTTTAATATCTGAATCAGAAGTTACTGACGTTACGGTAACATTTAAGAAGAAAATTATATTAATTGCGTCAGTCCGAATTTGTAAGCAAAAACAATAGTTTTATCGTTTTCAGGTCTAATATTGTTAGTCACTTATGTAAAATACATATTACTACATAGAATATTGCGAGTTTAACACTTTTAAAAACGAGTGCAGTGTTTCAGCGGGTCATTGGTTCTATTCCCGCACGTAACAAGAAATGGCCTACAGATTGCCGTTT
Organism: Oligia strigilis; assembly: GCA_951800025.1. Lineage (NCBI taxonomy): Eukaryota > Metazoa > Arthropoda > Insecta > Lepidoptera > Noctuidae > Oligia > Oligia strigilis. The sequence continues at coordinate 2,612,221 of OX637558.1, read as the reverse complement.
CCGGTCTGAGTTATAAATACGACTGACACGACTTGTGCACGCACATATGTTGCAAAATGTCGGTATGGCAACATTTTTATAACAAAAACTAGATTGGTTCTGTTATCAGGCCACTTTAAGTTATCCCTTCATCGCTTGTTAGGACAACACTGACAAATTCCCACGAATGCGATAAAACAATTGCACAGTTTTCATCATAATTATTATAATAATAATGATTAAAGTTAATAGCCTTACCTTCTTGCGTACCAGCGGCAGCAGCCCTCGCGTTTTCTTCCAAAGACTTCAGGATCTCTTCAGGAATGGGAGGAGGAGTCGGCAAATGGTCACCCTGGGGCAGGTAACCGTTCTCATCAGCAGTGTAAGTCACGCTGTACTGCTGGCCATCATCACCAGTGTAGGAGAAAGCACCCTGAGCTTGCACACCGTTCGTAGCTACACCAGATTCTTCAGCAGAAATTCCGTTCGAAGTCTCGAAGCTGTACGAAAAGGTTTCGCCATCGTTCTGGTTCTCGTATCTGAGGATTTCGGCGTTCTTGTCAACAGAGGCACGTTCGCGTTCAGGTTGCGGCTGGCCGGAGTAAGCGGATGCGTCTTGAGATCCCTGGCTTCCGAAAGGTGGCTGTCCAAATCCAGAAGGTCCCTGACCGTGAGCTGGGCTTCCAGCACCACCTGTAGGAGCATTATATTGAGAGGCAGGTTGACCGAATCCAGTAGGACCCTGACCAGGCGCTGGGCTTCCAACTCCACCAGCAGGAGCACCGTATTGAGAAGCAGGCTGTCTAAATCCAGGCTGACCAGAAGTCGAGTGCTGCCCAAATCCAACGGAACCACTTGGGCCTGAAGGCTTGCCAAATGAAGAAGGACCTTTAGGCAGGTCAAAGCCAGGCTCGCCTCCAGGTGCCGTCAAAGATCCTGGGCTTCCTCCAGCAGTTCCAGCACTTGCAGGAGGCAAGTACGTCCTGTCCAGCTTGTCAGCATAGCTGCACGCTACTACCGTTAAGATGATGAGCTGAAAGACGAAATTAAAATAATTAGTATTAATGGAAATAATGGGAGTTTACGAATTACGACAATTTGAAGGCACCGATTTGTCATGAATCTAAATTGAGTCACAGTTAGAAAGGGAAGCCCTTGATTGGCTCATCTAGTTTACAGAATACTGTGGACATTATGAAGAGTTAAAGTTTAATCTTGTAAAATGAACTAATCAATCAACCGTCACACACTCCTGAATTTTGTAAATTGTAAACTTTCACTGCAATCCATTTTTATGTAAAAACTTTTTTTAAATTCCGATTCATTAACACACAAGAATTGACCTTTTTTTTTTAATAAATTTCAAAATTATTAGGTATTTTTTTTTTTATATAAAAAGAACTATTATTTTTTAACGATTTATTTTTTATTACTTAATTATTATTTATTAATAGAATGTATTACCAGCTTCATTTCTAAGCTGTTGAGCTACCACGGGATGATCACCGAATGTGCATAACAGAGTAACTGCATCCTATTTATATGGAGTTAATTCGTTCACCATGCTAGGTTACTCAAAATTGTGTGCACGGAGCTAACCTTTGACAGTACTAATAGTGAAGATTCCACAGTGTCTGTGTGTATGTGTGGGTTCTTACTCAATAACTCGATCAATATTACTGATACTCTAATTATTGTGAGCGTGTCTGTCTGTGTGAGTCCCATGTACGTAGGGATTTACTTTGTTTATTTTATATTGGAGATCCGTGAAGGTCTTTGTGGAAGTTCGTGTACCGGAACTACCTATATAATTATTTGGGTTCACTACAGTTACTACCGGTTGTATGAAGGAATATCATGCTGTTATACGATTTCAGAAAATATTAATGTATATGAATTAATTGACTCATTTTTGGCTGTATACATGAAAATTGGGTTCAAAATTAACTTTTTTAAATTCTTATTTTTCTTATATATGTTACCTAAGTATATGGCCAAGGGAAAGGTTTCTCGAGCGTCTACCAGCTAAAACCACAAGTTGAGCGTACTAACTCTATGTACTAAGTATATAATAGTTGGCTCTGAGATGCCTGGTGAAATGCACCATTTAGCCTGTAGTAGATAAATGCTTTCCAAAACCTTCACGTCTGTTTTGCTGAAAGGGTTAGGCAAAGTTGTACCTATATTAGTACCCACACACTGGAAAACAAATATTGTGGCTTTTAGTTGTAATTATGTAAGAACTATTCTTAATTCTGTTACCATTGAGAACCTTATGATCGATTGAAAACTTTAAGGGCTATTATTAAATTTTAGTACCTTTTAATTTATTCATGGACGTTATAATAGTTATAATTTAATAAATTATAATAAAATACGCCTCGACCGATAATTTTATAAAATTAATATACACGTCATGTTGTATTGAAATATAATTGCAGATAATAAAAAACAATTTAATAACATTTAACATACTGATTTTTGTAATTGCTGCAGGTACTTCATACGTTGGTATTTGTAGTACCTATTTACTTACCTACCTACGTTGTTTATTTTTAATTATTTTATAATTGCGGGTTTATTTGTATCATAGGGTATCCGGGTTCAATACACGAAGGATCACGATCATCCTTGCATTCTTCCTTGGGGTATCAACAGAATGAAATGCACATAATTATAGGACATAAGATATAATTATATAGGTCTACTAGCTGTTGCCCGCCACTTCGTCCGCGTATATTTTGTGTTTAATTTTTTTTATACAAATAACTGGGATAAAAACAATCATATGTCCTACCCTAGGTCACAGGCTACCCGTCTGTTAAATTTTTTAACTGAAAGAAATCCTTTTAGGCGTGAAAATTTGACAGACGGACAGACAGACTTTCCTATTTATAATCTTCATCATCTGCCTATCCTTTTCCCAACTATGTTAGGGTCGGCTTCCAGTCTAACCGGATTCAGCTGAATATCAGTATTTTAAACTGACCTCCACAACCCAGTTACTGGGTAATACGATATCCCTTGGTAAGACTGGTTTCCCCATCCCCTCCCTGTTTCCCATTTATAATATTAATTAAATTTATTATCTTAAATATTTATACACTGAATATTGGATAGAATATAGAATGGTCTGCCGTCTATGATTTAACTTATTCATTTGTAGTAAAATTTACAAAGGCCGGAAGTAACTAAATTGGCACATTAAATCAGCCAGTTACTCAAGTAACTAGCTACTCATTATAGGTACCATAAACAAGAAAAGTTTGTTTCAATCGTCTTTTATTTACTTAATTAAATATCTTTGCCTTTTAATTATTTGCATGCCGCGCCTCCTAATTGCATAATTAGCTCTATATAAAAGGACATTAACTAAATTTGTTCAATTCCCATGTGCATCAATCATTCCATGTCCAAGTAGGAGAGCAATCATTAAAAATCCTTTTCAAGAATTTGTCTATTACGTCTTTCTCATGGACGGAGGTCGCCTTGCCTTGTGCCTTTAACTGCCAGGATTCTAACGAGACTATTATATAAATTACATATTCAATTTCATTTTACTTCCAATTCAAAAATCCGACATTAACAAAAATCGGGTTCAAACTCCAAATATGCTCCCAATTATTATATCAATGATGATAGAAAAATATTTATTGACAATATTATTCAAGACGGGTTTCATGAATTTCGCATTTTTTTCATACGAACTTATTTGCCTGTCCTCAAGGTTTAAGGGAATTACAGGACCTAAACGCAAAAAACGCAAGTTTTAGAAGCAATAAAAGTATATGATCGACTACAGTAGACAAAATCAGAAAAATATATGATATTCTTCAGGAGATATGCTAGGTAGATAGTGTGTTGAAAACATAATACAACTAATTTGATACGATAGACAAAAATCATAAAGATACCTCTAAAAACTTTCTTTTTACAATAAAAAACATACTAATATACATACGATCATTCTGATTTTTTGTAAGATTATTCTACAAGCAACATACTAAAGCACTAGTGTTTTAATTTTATTTAAGTCCAAACAACAGATTTTTTATAAATAGATAAATTAATTGGTTAATATTTTGCAATAAATTACCAGGAACAACCCTGGTAAAAAGAAAGAGAAGCGCGATGACACAAGTCATCGCGCTTCTCTTTCTTTTCTATGCAGTCCGACAGTGACCGCGCTTCAGGTCATGTAAGCCCCATAATACCAATTTTCATCAAAACCCGGGCAGTGGTTTAACCATAAAAAGGGTTACCTTTTTATGGTTAAACCACTGAGACAGACATATAAACTGTCGCATTTTACTCATAATGTCGGTACATACCTAGGTAGGTATTGACAAAGCTGACCCATCATTCCACATTCCTTCGCAGGATGTATCCATCATTGACGTCTAAAACCTATTGCAATTAGTCTTTCCGAAAAAGGTAGTACTGCTTGTTTCTGTCTGAACATCAAACCATACTAATATTCTTGGTTTAGTATCGCAAAATCAATCAAAATAACAAATTAGGATGTAACTTTTAGTTCATCTAGTGGCTTATAAGTAATCCACTAGATAAACTCTATGACACATAAGGAAAAATACACTGTAATAGTAAGCTACTACAGTGTTACCAAATATGACACTTATGGAAAAATCCATAAGTGTCATATTTGGTAACGAACAAAGACATAAAGCTGAAAAGTTTGTTTGTTTGTGTGAACGCGCTAATCTCTAGAACTACCAGTCGGACTAAAAAAAAAATAATAATAAAAAAAAAATGTCAGAATAAAAACAGTAATAGCGCGGAATGACGACGATGCGACGGGGTGGGTCAGGGGACAAGAAATTTCGCGCGGACGAAGTCACAGGCAAAGGCAACAATTAAAGTAAATTGCAGTGAGTTATAAATATCACCCAGGTTCTACCCAAATATGACAAGTAAACGCAGAGATTTCCTTTTACCAACTTATATTCCGCAAAAACCAAAAAAAAACAAATACCTACTACGTTAAACTCTGATTATTTTCACATCCGTGCACTAACAGTGATTCCAACCTATAAGATTATCACATCAAATTACAGATGATACTTATAAAATACTTACAAAGCGCATGTGCCCATCGGGAGGCAAATTATGGTATATCTTATTATTGCTTAAATCATGTACAATTTGCTACATTGAGACATTTCCGCCATTTATCTAGTTTTTGTGGGTTGCCTATGTATTTGTGTAATCGAGAGGATCACGAGAAATTGTACCTACTTCTAATTTATGACTCACTGGGATCTGGGTACTTATTGGATAATGTTTTTGGTTGACAATATTAAGAAAGGTCCACTTATGCGATGTTTAAGAGTAAACTAGTCGCGAGCTCGAAATCACTGGTGGTCATGGCCAAAAAGCACAGTCTCACCTGGCTTCGTGTTCGATAGAGCTAGTATCAGTGATGAGCACTTAGTTGCTAGTCTAAACGAACAACTCTAGTTCTCACGCACAGAAACACCGTTCCGAACTGATAGGCGCGAAAAAAAGATCGAAAAGTGCTTCGGAAAATCGAGTTTTATGAAAAGACCACTGCATAAATCAATTACAAATAAAGTTTATAGAACTTTTCGATAACTGAACTTTGTCGGTACGGTTTTGAAGATTTTATAGGTCTTTTATTACTTATTTACACCCAAAGTTACGTCAAAAATGCAAGGAAAACGAATCTTTGTTGGCTCATAACTTTTTAATGGCTTTTTATTTTACTATTCTGTTTCCGTACAGACAACTTCAATAATAAGACAAAACGATGTCATGTTTAACTTAAGATCCACAATGTCAAACAGTGGAGTAATACTCTCCCGAAGTTTGGATGGAAAGAATATCGACTAGTGGCACCTTAAAGTCTGAAACCAAAGGAAACGAACGAAAGTATTATTTTTTGGAATATCTCAAATTTATTGATTTAACCAAAGTGCACAGGTATCTTCCGCGCACGTTCATTCCATCATAAACGTCATCCATCTCTTTCCATCAGGCGTGATCGAGGTCAAGAGCATTCTCATAGGAATAAAAAAAATTAAAAAAATGTTGTTGGCGATAAAACCACGAGGCTGAAATGGGACTGGTCGGGCCCCACCTACAGGATGCATCAGGACAGATGGGCCAAGGTCGTCAAGCAGTTGGTTCCGAAAGACTGCCGTCGCCACCTAGCCTAGAACGACGAGTAGACGTGACGACTTAGACTCGTTCTTGGCTGATTGGCCGCAAAAGGCAGTAGACAAAGATGAATGGAAAATTTGGGCAAGACCTTTGCCCAGGAATGGAACCAAACATTTTTTAATAAACGGAACTCAGATTATTCTATTGGCACGGGCCTGAGAGTAATGGGTAGCTCACCGTCCAATCAGGACCAGGCCCGTGCCGGATGGCGCGTACGTATTCCACGAGCGCCTCAAAGAGAAGTCAGCAACAAAGAAAGGCCGAAGCCTGCCGGGGCAGCGGGATTGTCCGAAAGGGTTACCGCTACCCCGGAACACAAAGGGCTAAGGAAGGAAAACGGGTGGGTTTTAGTCAGTAAGAGTCTGACACTCCCTTCCGCTCCACCCAGAACGGGAAATGATGATTTCCGATCCGGAAAAAAAAAAGAATATTCTATTAACAGCAAGAATTACCTACGTCTTTCTAAGTAGACAGACTATAGAATTAAAACAATGGACGATGGATATGGAACGAGCGTAACCAAGAATTTGTTGCTAACACTTTAATGGTAAATAATTACCTACGGAACCAAACTATCTTAGTTCAAACCCGACGCGTGACGATGACTTGGTCAAAACCAATAAGTTGATCGACACGGCAGTCCAGGTCATGTGCACCACGACCACGATATGTCGTGAGCATAATATACATTTTTACGTTGGTTATCAAAACTCTGATTATGTTTATAGCATTCTGTCCCCCGATTATGATCTGGTTTAATTACTTTTAGAAGGTTAAATAATTGTTGTATTGTTTTGTAGTATGTGGTAAGGGTTTCTTTTGAAAGAATCATCAGTCTATGATTTTCCCACTGCAGGCTGGGATACTAGGCTTCCTGTTATCGTGAGATGGTGTGGACCGTAATCCACCACGCGGGCCCAGTGCGTGTTGGTGCCTAGATGTCACATGTCTTTGGATTTTTCATTCTAGTACGTGCCGGTTGCCGACGTTTTCCTTTACCGAATGAATATTCCCATCGAATTTATTTCTGCTACCAAGTAGCATATTCGCTGTGTCCTGGTTTCAAGGTCACGGATGCCATTGAAGTTACAGTCACATTAAAATGGGTTGTCTCTGGAAAACTTCAGTATTAATTTATTAACAAAATGGTTATTTAGGCAAAAAGGGGCCCGTGGATAAATAATAACAGCCGCACAGGTCGATCGATCAGGTTAAGCTACGCTTGCCGTGGATGGTTTGTGGATGGGTAACCATCTTTACATACCGTGACCCCTCCGTGCCTCTCCCGGCTGTCATTAGTGGATCTTTGACAGTCGTTACGGGTAGTCAGAAGCCCGAAAATCTGACAACCAGTCTTACCAAGGGGTATCGTATTACGCAATAACTGGGTTGTGGAGGTCAGATAGGCAGACCCTCCACGGGGGTTCCCCCACAGAGCTTACTTCCACGCAGTAACCCCCGGGCAACGCCGTGTCTGACCACCGTAACGGAGTGGCAGACCGGCGGCTAAAGAGCTCTGTGACTTGCAGCAACAACAAGCGGACGGCTGCAAGTATGCCGAAAAGCAAACCCATGCGCGACGCCTCCGGGCGATTTTTAACCTCGGCTCGTCCCTCCCAGGACGAGGATGCAAATGGCCCTTCTCAGGGCCAACTCAGTGGCCCTTCTCAGGGCCAATCCACCGGCCCTTCTAAGGGCCTCGCCGAAGCTGGCCGCACACCATCCGCGGCCAGCTTATCCAGTCAGCGGGCGGAGTTTTCGGACTCCGACGAGTCCGTCATGGACACGTCGGCGGCCGAAAACGATCGCCTTCAGCGGAAGCGGGCCTACCTGAGGCTCGGGTCCGAGGGCTCCTCGGAGTCAGTGGGCAAGTCGAGGAAGAAGCCGAAGACAAAAAAGGCTTCGACTTCTGCATCGACCCCCACACACGATGTGGGCCTGGTGGACGCCGAGCGTCAGTTAGGCCTAGCAAGGAGGCAGCAGCTGCAGCAGGACCTCGAGGAGAAGGTCGCTGCCAGGGAGCAGCAGGCGCGGGCCGCCAGGTCGAGGGCTGGATATGGCACATCCACAGTGCTGTACGCCGACCACTCCCTGGCGGAGCTGGAGCGCATGGCGCTCCAGGACAAGGAGGAGGTGCTGGAGGTCGCCTCCAAGTCCTCGAACCTAAAGGGGACCTTCCAGAAGGCCCTCAAATGCCGGGCCGTGAGCATGCACGGCATCGTCACCGAGCTGGTGCAGCGCACGGCCACAGACGAGACGCGGCAGCTGCAGGCGAGGGTGGATCGCCTGCAGCTGGAGGTCAGCCAGCTGCACCAGAAGCTGGCTGAGGCCACGGCCCGGCAAGCCCTACCTGCGCCTGCCCCTGCCCCTGGTCCGGTAGACGGAGGCTCCTCCCCCCCTGGCAACCTTGTGGAAATAATCCGCAGGGTTGTCATGGAGGAGAGGGCCTTTATCAGGGGCTGCTTCGCGGGCATTGAGGACCGGCTCTTGCCGGAAAAGCGGCTCCGCCCGCCGTTAGCGGCGGATAAGAGTCCGCCACCGACGGAGCCGGTGCCTGTACCTGCGCAGCCTGCGGTGCGATCGGGTGCGCAGATCCAGGCCCCGAAGCCCTCCAAGGGCAAAGGGAAGGGCAAGAGGAGCACTGTGGCCCCTCAAACCCCCACCACAAGCGCGGAGGGAGCGTCTGCCACTCCGGCAGCCACCCAGAACACGCAGCGGGAGGACGCCATGCTTCCCTCCACCACCCCGTCCAACCAGGCGTGGACGGAAGTGGGCAGGAGGGGAAAGGCCAAAAAGCCCAAGCCCGCTGCGACTGCTTCGGCAGCCCAGAAGGCTCCGGCGGGCGGGAGGAAGTTGGTTCCTCCCAAAACTGCGGCGGTCGTGGTGACCATCACCCCGGAGGCCGCGGAGCGGGGCGAAACGTACGAGTCCGTCCTAAGACGGGCTCGTGATAACGCGGATCCCTCCCGGCTGGGGATCGGCAACATTTCGTGCCGCCGCACCCAGGCCGGAGCCCGAATTTTTGAGTTCGGGGGAGAGCAGCGCGGCGCAAACGCGGACCTCTTTGCAACAAAGTTGAAAGAGGTCATCGCAGATGTGGCGACGGTCGCCAGACCGGTCAAGACCGCATCCTTGGAGGTGATCGATATGGACGACTCGGTCACCAAAGAGGATGTGGTGGCGGCCGTTGCCGCTGCGGGAGGCTGCAGCGCTAGCGCGGTGAAGGGGGGAGCCATCAGGCCCGGTCGCCGCGGCATGCGCGTAATCCGCGTCGAGTGCCCAGTCGCCGCGGCGGTGGCCGCCCTTAAAGCGACCAAGGGACGGCTGCTCGTGGGTTTCAGCTCGGCTGTGGTCCGGCCGCTTGAGGACAAGCCTGCGCGGTGCTTCAAGTGCTTCGCGCCGGGTCACACCCGATCTACGTGTCCCTCCAAGTCCGACTGGGGAGAGTCTTGCTTCCGGTGCGGACAGGAGGGACACAGGAGTGCCACTTGCAGCGCCACCACGCCACACTGCCCGGCGTGTGCTGCCAGTAGCCGCCCTGCGGGGCACAGGATGGGGGGCAGGAGTTGCCAGCCGCCCACGAGGAAGGGCATAGTGCCGGCGCAGGTTCGCCCTGTCGCCGCCACCGCCGCTGTCGCCGCCGCTGTAACTCCAGCTCCAGCGGCGGTAACTGAGGAGGGGGGTGCGATGTCGGAATAATGGTTTCCAATCATCGCATCCTCCAGGCGAACACCAACCACTGCAGAGCGGCCCAGGACCTGCTAGTGCAGGCCATGGCTGAGTGGTTGGTGAACGTAGCGGTGGTCGCCGAGCCCTACTCGATCCCCGGCAGTTGGCTGGGTGACGAGGACGGCTTGGTGGCACTAGCGGCGCGGTCCTCCACAGACTCCCCTCCCCTCTCGCTATTAGAGAGGGGACCGGGATACGTGGCCGCCGCGTGGGGAGAGGTAGCCCTCGTGGGCGTCTATTTCTCCCCAAACCGCCCTCTCCAGGACTTCGAGAACTATCTCGGAGTCCTGGCCGCCGTGGTCGGCAGGGCGGCGCCGCGTCAGGTCTCCGTATTGGGAGACCTGAATGCCAAGTCGGTGACCTGGGGCAACCCGGCCACCGACCCTCGCGGGCGGGCGGTGGAGTTGTGGGCAGCCTTCTCTGGGCTCTCCCTCCTCAACAGAGGGAACGTCCAGACGTGCGTGCGGCGGCAGGGTGGCTCGATAGTGGACGTCACTTTTGCCACCCCTGCGTTGGCCGCGCGCGTGCTGAACTGGCGGGTGGACCTGGTGGAGACCATGTCGGACCACCGTTACGTGCGGTTCGACATCTCCACCGGTGGCCCCGGAGAGACGCGGCCCCCCTCGGGGCGGTCAGCGTTTCCACGGTGGGCTCTCACCCGCCTGGACAGGGAGGCGGCAGCGGAGGCGGCGTTTATCCAGGACTGGCTTTCGCCGCCCTCCGCTGGCCTGGACGTGGACACCGTGGCGGGACACCTGAGGGAGTCTCTGACCGAGGTGTGCAATTCTAGCATGCCTCGGTCAGGCCGACCGCTGCCCAATCGGGCGGTGTACTGGTGGTCGGTGGAGCTGGAGGGGCTTCGAGCGGCGTGCGTGGGGGCCAGGAGGGCCTACGCGCGGAGCCGGCGGCGGCGTCGACGAGACCACGCCCACGAGGACCACCTCTATGAGGTGTACATAGAGGCAAAACTGGTCCTCGAGCGGGCCATCGCCGACGCCAGGGACTCGGCGAGAGCGGAGATGCTGGAGGGTCTCGACAGGGATCCCTACGGGAGGCCATACAGGGCGGCGCGCAACAAGCTGCGCCCCTTTGGTCCCCCGGTCGCCGAGACCCTGGAGCCCTCATTCCTGGATGGGGTGGTTCAGTCCCTGTTCCCGTGCAGGGACAATTTCACCCCACCAGTGATGGACCCTCCGCGGGGGATGGCTCCGCCAGCTGAGGAGGAAGAGGAGGCCCCTCCTGTCACGGAGTCGGAACTTAGCGCGGCGATTGTGCACATCCGCGCCAAGAAGACGGCTCCGGGCCCCGACGGTGTCCCGGCGAGGGTGGTGGCAATTGCCGCCACCCAAATGGAGGAGCGGTTTCGGGACCTCTTTAACGCATGCCTTGCGTCTGGGAGGTTCCCGAAACCGTGGAAGGAGGGGCAGTTGTGCCTCCTTCGCAAGGAGGGCCGCCCTGCAGACTCGCCCTCGGCATACCGACCCATCGTCCTGCTCGATGAGGTCGGCAAAATGTTCGAGGGGATAATCGCTGCCCGCCTAAAGAGCCACCTGCGGAATGTGGGGCCGGACTTGTCGGACGCTCAGTTCGGTTTTCGGGCTGAGCGTTCCACAGTGGACGCACTGGCCCGCCTTAAGGGCCAGGTGAAGGATGCGATGCAGGCGGGGGACGGATTGTTGGCGGTGTCATTCGACATAGCCAACGCCTTCAACTCTGTTCCCCACAGCACCATCCTAGAGGCGCTCCGATTCCACGGAGTGCCTCTATACATGCGGCGTCTACTGGCCAGCTACCTGGAGGATCGGACGATCGTCCTCGTGAACAGGGCTGGCCAAGTCCGGCGGTACGCAGTCGAGGCCGGCGTTCCACAGGGGTCAGTCGTGGGACCTCACCTCTGGAACGTCGGCTACGACTGGCTCTTGCGGGGAACTCTCCTCCGAGGCACGAGTGTCGTCTGCTACGCGGATGACACTCTCCTCACCGCCCGGGGGGAGAGTTTCAGGGAGGCGGCCAACTTGGCCTCGGCAGGCGGATCCTTGGTCGCAGGGAGGATCCGCCGCCTAGGACTGACGGTGGCGCTGCACAAGACCGAGGCCGTGTTCTTCCACGGGCCTCGGCAGCGCCAACCTCTAGACGCCCACATCTTCGTGGAGGGCGTCCGAATCGAGGTGAAGGCCCAGATGAAATATCTGGGCCTTGTACTCGACAGCAGGTGGCGTTTCGGCCCGCATTTTAGCGGGCTGTCGACGCGCCTGCTGAAGACTGCGGGCGCCCTCTCGTGGCTGCTCCCCAATCTGGGGGGGCCCAGCGCGAGATGCCGGCAACTCTACGCCGGCATCTTGAGGAGTATGGCCCTTTACGGGGCCCCTATTTGGGAGGACTCCCTCCACAGGAGGGAGAACGCCGCCGCATTGCGGGCCCCCCAAAGGGCCATAGCCCAGCGGGCGGCGAGGGCCTACCGCACGGTCGGCTTCTCCGCGGCATGCGCTCTGGCCGGCACCCCGCCTTGGGAGCTCGAGGCGTGGGTGCTCGCCAGAGTGTATGAATGGACGGCGGGGCGGAGGGCGAGAGGAGAACGCCCAGCCCCGCAGGAGCGGGAGGCCGTCCGGCGGGAGGCGAAGGACGCCATCGTCGTCCACTGGACGCGGGACCTCGCCGCCGCAGCCTTCGGCCGCCGAACCCTCGACGCGATTGGGCCGGTCTTGCAAGACTGGCTCGAGCGGTCGCACGGGTTCCTCTCCTTCCGTCTGGTGCAGGTGCTGTCCGGACACGGTTGCTTCGGATCGTACCTGCACCGTATCGGGCGGGAGGAGACGCCGTCGTGTCACGACTGTGGCGCGGCGGAGGACACGGCGCAGCACACTCTCGAGGTGTGCCCGTCGTGGTCCGAGCCGCGCCGCAGTCTCACCGCGGCGATCGGAACGGACCTCTCGCTCCCCGGCTTGGTCAACGCCATGCTAGGGGATGAGGGGTCCTGGGCGGCAGTCGCCTCAAAGTCAAAGTCAAAGTCAAAGCATTTATTTCAAATAGGCACATTAAAGGCACTTTTGAACGTCAAAAATTACGATAATAGAATTGATTCTAGTCGCCCATTCGGAAGGGTAGTTTTCGTATGGAGAAGAACGGGCAAGAAACTCCACCGTTACTCTTTTAAAAAGTTTTACAATATTTTGCATACATTCATTATATAATAATAATATGTGAAGACGATGCACCTACAATAAAATTACTATACCACAATAGGTAAAAGAATTAAAAATGAAACCATGATATATAAATTAATTAATTATCTGATAGATACATGGTGCTCACATATTTACAAACATGGTAAAAGTAAATGATTTTCATTTAAAATAATAAACAAAAAAAAAAAATTATTCAAGTTGTCAGGGTCAATGTCAGGGTGTGAGTTAAAGAAAAATAATTACAGAATGTAATGAATGTCAAAAAATAAATAAATTATACAGTTAAATTAGCAACCAGTTTGATTTTGTCTAGACTCTAGATTGTCCTATGGAGCAGGACCAGCATGTTCCCAAGCATTCTTATCTTGGATATAATCTTCTAATTTATAGTATGCTTGTTTACAAAGTGTACGTTTAATGTGAGTTTTAAATTTTTTTTCATTTAATTGCAATATATCACAAGGTATTTTATTGTAACATTTAACACAGTACCCCATAAAAGATGTATGTACTTTGGCTAATCTGAAAAATGGTTGATATATTTTATCTTTATTTCTAGTGTTAAAATTATGTCTATCGCTTATTTTATTAAAAAGATGTAGATTTTTTCTTACATACATAATATTTTCATAGATGAATTGGCAAGGTACCGTCATAATATTAATCCTTTTAAAAAGTTCCCTGAGAGATTCGCGGCGACGTAGATTATAAATGGCTCTGACAGCTCTCTTTTGCAAAATAAAGATGGATTCAATGTCAGCAGCTCGACCCCATAGTAAAATGCCGTACGACATAATGCTGTGAAAGTAGCTAAAATAGACTAAACGCGCGGTTTCTACATCAGTTAACTGTCTTATCTTTCGAACAGCATAAGCGGCCGAGCTAAGCCGCCCCGAAAGAGATGTTATGTGAGGTCCCCATTGCAATTTCTCGTCTAGCGTGATTCCCAGAAAAACCGTTTGATCAACAAATTCCAGTTTTTCTCCATTCAGTAAGATGTCACATTCGCTACTTCTAACATTAGGTAATTTGAATCTAATGCATTTGGTTTTCTTTTCATTTAGTACCAAATTATTTACCGAAAACCAATCTTGGACCTGAAGAATAGCGTTATTCACGTCGTCAAGTTTTTGTGCCCGTCTGTCTATCTTAAAGATCAATGAGGTGTCATCTGCAAATAACACCATCTTCGGTTGATTTTGAAGTAATTGGGGTAAATCATTAATGTAAACTAAAAAGAGGAATGGACCCAATATTGAACCTTGAGGAACGCCCATTGCTATTTCAGACCCTAATGAGTTTACGCCGTTTACTTGAACTTTGAGCTTTCTATCTTTTAGGTATGACCTTAGTAAATCAAGAGCTAAGTTCCTAATCCCATAGTGATCAAGTTTCAGCAGAAGTGTCTCATGGTTTACGCAATCGAACGCCTTGGAGAGGTCGCAAAAGATTCCAATGGCATCTTGTGCTTCTTCCCAGGCGTTAAAAATGTTCTTTATTAGGGTGACACCGGCGTCAGTGGTACAACGCCCTTTGGTGAAACCGTACTGTTGTTCATGAAAGATGGAATTTTTATTAAAGTGGCGTAACATTTGGTTGAGCATCAACTTTTCAAACACCTTACTGAGAACTGGCAGAATTGATACAGGCCTATAATTGTTAGGTTCTTTACTATCACCGGATTTGAACAAAGGAACTACTTTACTGTGTTTCATGAGATCCGGAAAGACTCCTTGGTCTACACTGATGTTAAATATGAAAGCTAAATAGGGCGCAATCGTTTCGATGATAGATCTACAAACTTTTACAGACATTCCCCAGAGATCTTCTGTTGATTTAATTTTAAGATCTTTAAAAGCTTTTATAACAGCCTGGGGGTTTGTATGTTGAAACTTAAACTCCGAAGGGCATGCCTTAACATTCTTTCTAAGTAAGTTAGCAGAAAGCGCGGGTGAAGAATTTAAAGCTTCAGTAGTTTTAATGGGAATATTAGCAAAAAAGTTTTCGAATTCCTGAGCAATTTCTACATCTGAATTGATGGGGCCATGTGCAGTCTCTAAATTAAATTCAGTATTACGCTGTTTTTTCCTACCTGTTTCATTATTTATTATTTGCCAGGTAGTTTTTATTTTATCATCGGCTGATTTGATTTTATTGCTAATATAAAGAGCTTTAGCTGTTTTGCATACACTTTTGAAAGTCTTAGAATATGTTGCAACATACTGATGAAAGCTTGTGTTATTCATATGTTGCTTCAGGCCATAAAGTTCAAAAAGGTTTTCCCTACTTTTACGAATACCTGGAGTCGCCCAATCACTAAATAAAAACTTTGTGTAAATACTTTTAGTCTTTAGTGGGAAAGTGTCATTAAATTGCGTGTTTAATAGTGAAAAGAACTCGGCGTAGCACTCATTTGGGTCACATAGATTATTAAAACTCTGAACGCATAATTTACTAGCCAAAGAATTATTTAATTTCTCTAAATTTTTACGTGTAATTGGCCTAAACCTTATTAAAAAATTTTGTAAAGGCACGTGGGAGCAAAATGTTATTGTTTGTCCACTGTGATCAGATGGCAACTTATTTACAATTTCTTTGTGTAAATAATCACAGTTACAGAAAATATTATCTATACAAGTGGCAGAGGAAGCTGTCACACGGGTGGGTTCAATAAAAACATTTGACAAATCAAATGACCTAAAAAGACTTAATAATCTGATAGTATTCGAGTTATTTTCTAATAAATTAATATTAAAATCGCCACATATTATTATTGACTTACTACTAGCAGAAAGTTTCTTTAGCACATCTTCCATTACAGAATCAAACACAGCTAGATTCTGGTAACTTGGAGGTCTGTATACGCATACTACCACATGCTTATCAAGCTCAACACAGGACAATTCAATGGTGTGTTCAACTGACAGCCCAATGATGTCTTTTCGTTCCTTGGATTTAATAGAATTTTTTACTAATATTAATGATCCGCCATGTATCATACGTGTACGGCTGAAATGGCTAACTACACAATAATTTTCATAGTTAATTGACATTACTTGATGGGCTTTTAACCAATGTTCTGTTAAACAAATGACATCAAACTTGGTATTTTCTAAAAACAATTCTATTTCCAGTAATTTAGAAGAGCAACCTTGGATATTTTGGTTAAATAATTTTAAAATATGTTGCCCTCCCTTTAGTTTTTTATTATTATTCTGAGTAATATTGCCAGAAGATACCTTTTTATTATTCTCTAATAGTAATTGGTTATTTGAAGGGGTAACTTCTGTTGTCTCACTAATTAGTTTAAAGCGTTATCCGGAGTGACCTCCACAACTACGACTGATGTGTCTAGTGAGCCCGTATGAGTTCCAGCAGGAAGAGAATACCCCATCTGACTGGTAGTGGCCTCCAATGATGTTGGTATTATAGGTGGACCCTCCTTCGTACTACATGATGATTCACAATTATTCATCACTATGTTGTTAGTATCACTAAACAACACAGACTCGTCCCTAATACTACAATTTGTTATATTAGCTATAACCCCATTAATATTATATGCTATCAACATAGCAATCATATGTCTACATTCCCAAGACAGAGATAAAGTTCTCTGAGTGAACATAAAACCACTAACAAACTTATTAGTGTCAAAAAACAATAATTTGTCACTATGATAACATGTCAGCATGTGAATAGTGTTATTCAATTTATATATATATTTATTTTCATCTTCTGATAGAGTATCAGAGTAAGGTAAAGCACACAACATTATCTTACCTATGTTTAAGTTTAATAAGGTGTTGACACCATTCACTATGTCCTTTCTGGTAATACCAGTACTTTTACCTAGTAGCAAAACCATTGTAGAATAATTGTCTAGGTTTGCGTTTGCAATTCTTTTAATCATTTGTTTATAACTTATGTTATGATAACTATGATTGGTAAAACTATGGCTAAGGTAATTAAATAATATTTTTCCAAAGCCTGAACCTAATTCGTCACTAAAGAAAATTGATTTATTATTCTGTGTACTAAAACAGGACTCTGCTGGAAGAGACAACACCGGTGGAGACAAGTCACTCTGAGGCTGAGGAGGTGGTGGTTGGTTGGCACAGCTGCATGTTAGATTATTAGTCAGAGACTCATAACTCTCAGCATTGCACTTCACCAATTCCAGTAGTTCCCCAGCCTCAAACAATCGCTCACTTAGTTGTTGTTGTGAAGTCTCATATTTCTCAAAAATATCCTTCAACAATTGCTCCTTGTGTAGTATATCATTATATAGGAGCTTTGTATCAATGTCATACTTTTCCCTACATTGATTTAACTCAACAGTACAACTATTTAAACTTTTAGAAAGTATAACACGTTCCTTTCTAAGGGAAATATTTAATTTTAAAAGATTTTGTTTTTTAATTGCTCTCTGTGACCTTTTAATTAGTTTTTTAATTTTAATATATTTCTTTAATTTATTGTGACTCATAACAATTGGACACAATGGTACGGTATCATCACCAGTCAAATCTATAACAGCTGGCTGACACATTGATTTTGACTTACTTCCTACAAGTTGATAAAATAAGTTATCGGTGTTAGCAACCTGTTCACTGACCTTGACAGACTCTGAGAGAGATAGGGCCTTATGGGCATCACGTAATTGCTGTTTAAGTTCTGAAATATGGTTCAAAGCCAGTTCATGGGTATCACTACACTCTTGAAATGTTGTCACTTGATGTTGTAGTTGACTATGCTGGTCGGTTAAGTCCATGTGTTGTATGTGTAGCTCAGCCAGCTCATTTTTGAGAAAGGTGTTCTTCGCGTTAATATTCTCCACTTCCACTTCGCTGTCTTCCCTTTCTTGGAGCAGTTGTTTACGTTCAGCTTCAGAAGCTTCAAGCTCCTTTAATGTAGCTTTCAGTTTTGCTTCCATCTCCTTGATTGTAGCTCTGCGGGTCATCATTTTGAATAATTGTCACTCACCTGGAATGTGTGAAATTATGCAGCTAAATGACAGTGCAAGAAAAGATGTTATAATATGTGGATAAGTAGGAGGTAGTTGAGAGAAATAGTAAAAAGTAATTTGTTGAGAAATAGCTAAGGATTACATTTAAATTAAGTAAGTAAGTTAATTAGAATTAGATTGAAAAGTTAAACTGAAGAGATATAAAAACACTGCTTTCCTTGTAATTAACTTTAACTTTAAACTAGATATTACAATATAACTTGACTTTTGTGAAGAGTTTGAGACACATTACAGGCTATAATTAAGTATGTATACATATTTATAATAGTAAGAGCTCGTAATGAGCTTATTTTTGTACAGTAAACTATGTAGTGTTTATTGTCTGGGCGAATGTTTTCGTCAGCGATTTTGCTTCCACTAATTGTCAAGCAAAAGGAGACATAAACCGTGCCAGTGTGTGATGGACGTAGCTCAGAGACCTGAGCAGTACTTCGTGATGTTCTGTGGTCTGTAAATATGAACTACAATCACATAAATAAAACAAAATACTCCCCGGGATCGATGATATTTTGAAATCCGTCACCGTTGGTGCGTTGAGTTGACAGCCGGTTTTAAATCCTTTTTGTACGAAGTTTTCGCGACAAAAAACACTTTATAATCACTGTATATAATACTTAATAACTCGGTTCGACTATATTAGACTAATTTAACATAATTAAAACACTTTTAATAATTTATTAAAATAA
Source organism: Oligia strigilis (assembly GCA_951800025.1). Classification (NCBI taxonomy): domain Eukaryota; kingdom Metazoa; phylum Arthropoda; class Insecta; order Lepidoptera; family Noctuidae; genus Oligia; species Oligia strigilis. The sequence continues at coordinate 2,593,412 of OX637558.1, read as the reverse complement.
TTAACCTAGAGACCGTTTTTTTGACTCCTCCTCCTTCCTCCTCCTTCTGCGAACACGTCATGTCCCAGAAGGAGGCGGCGGAGCGCGTGCGGGAGGAAGACCCTCTTGCGGCGCCGCTCCGAAGGCGGAGGAGGGGTCGAAGAAGACGTCAGTATGACAGTCATCTCCGACTCCTCCCAGGTGGAAGCCAGCAGGCGACGGGTGCGGGGGCACCCTCGCCTGTATTGCACAGGCTTCCACCAGTGCCGGACGGGAATGGCCAGGTGTTCTCGGCCATTCCCGTAGCCCCCCCTCAGACGGGGGGACATGCGGGGCCCGCCAGCTAGGCGGGCATGCGCCGGGGGGGTTGTGGATGCAAAGGCTGAGCCGGATTCCCATGACCTCCCCATCAAGGCGATGAGGGAACACCGCTGAGTTTTAGTGGGTATACTGCCACCCTGGCAGGGAGTCCCACATACTCCGTCTCTTCCCCCCACGAGCGGAGATGCGTAACGTCATTTCTCAGCGGAAAAAAAAAAAAAAAAAAAAAAAAGGCAGACCCTCCATGTAAAATACTGATATTCAGCTGCATCCGGTTAGACTGGAAGCCGACCCCAACATAGTTGGGAAAAGGCTAGGCAGATGATGGTTATTTAGGCAAAATAATGTTGTTACTATGTTGTTGTTCCTTGTAGCTCCAGGTCAAAAATAGACCCATGCTAAACACGTGGAATGGAAAAGGCGAATCCAAAGGACTTTGCGCTTCTCTCTTTTGTCTGCCAATAACAATGAACTGTATCAGGTTTGGCAGTGGAATTGGTAGTCTTAAAAAGTATAATAATTATTAATCAAGTCAAAATCAATCAAATCAAAACATACTGCTGAGCAAGTATCTAATCTCTTAAAATCATCCTGTAGTCCCTGTTCACACTTTCTGGACGCCGCCGGTAGTCAGCGCTGGGTTTCCGTTAGCAATAATTGTAGTTGTGATCCGGGAATGTGAAATGAAGGCTTGGACGATAACGTACTAGCCTATTATGCTTTGTGACGTCATCAAGTTGTCAATAAGTAGCTCTGCCCCTATTAATCAAGACAATCAATACGACACGAACAAATGGAACGCCAGCTATCCATCAGTTTGACTGACAGTCTATTATATTGGTCTGATTATTTGCTTACCTACTACTATTCAGTAAGCTATGGTTCGGTAATGTAAGTGATTGAGATTGTGATACCGTTCAATTGTTTTGTATGGTATTTGAGATGTGTTGAAGATGTAATTGTACGTTCTATTTGCTTAAATGGTCAGTGAGTCAGCATCTTAAGTAGATAGAATTTTGAAATTAGTGACTCGGTTTGGAAGTTATTTACTGACTTCAGCACCCACCCTTTTTTTTTTTTTTTTGATGTCAAAGTCAAAGTCAAATCATTTATTTTAAATAGGCACATTAAAGGCACTTTTGAACGTCAAAAAAAAAACTAAATAGAAATGATTCTAGTCGCCCCGGGAAATCAATGACTCCTCTCGCTCTGGGCGGAGCGGAAGGGAGTGTCAGACTCTTACTGACTAAAACCCACCCGTCTTCCTTCAGTTGCCTGTGCCACGGTATCTCTTTCGAACAACCCGCAACCCTGCCAGGCATCGGCCCTAGCAGACCGCGTCAGTTAGCGCTGACAGTACCCACCCTTACTTAAACTATTGAAGGAAAGGGAACGAGAGACAATAGAAGTTTTATTGTTATTACGTCTGGGCAAGCGTGGTGGATTACGGCCCACTCCCTCTCACCGAGAGGAGGCCTGTGTCCCAGCTGTGGGACCGTTACAAGCTGATTATGCTTCGTCTGGGGGCGCTTAGTGTCCCGCAAATGTTAATTAGTTTTTTGAATCATACTTGAAAAAAGAGATTTTTTCTGGTTCTTGCGAGTTCTCCCATTAAAAGGTTATCTAAATAAGTAGGTATGTAAGATCGTCATCAGCTATTATAATGAAAGGCGATTTTTGGGACTGCCTTTAGTGTTATGGTTCCGAACATTGATGAATCAAACGTGCCTAATGCATTCATTGCGCTTTATCAGAATTATCTTTAATAATAATTATTTATTTTGATAAGTTTTTGAACTGATCAAAGACGGCTTGACGAGTTCATTTATTCAAACTGTGTTTGAAAATTTAAATGTGATCCATTTCATTCCTTTCAATCAAGCTAAAAATATAAGCTTTTACCAACAAATTGATGACTAAAAGTATTTTAAAATAAGCTATCTACCTAATCTATCGGGGCCTAGCATTATGGCCTGATTTGATTGCGATCTAAAGAAAGACGATCACGTTCGTTTCAAACTATTTGAAGAATGGTTACTGTGATCAATGATGGATGAGGCAACGGAATTGCTGTCACCCAAGGTCTTAACACAAATAAAATTAAATAAGCTTGAATTATTCTGAAGGTTCTTTTCAAAATAATAGGTAGAAAATTTTAAAAGTCCTTTGTAAAACGTGGGGTTGTGACAGCTGTGCCAGTGGACAAGTCAAAGGGAAAATTACCAAAATGGACACGCTTTCAATGCCCTCATAGGCGCAAATAAAGACGTTTACAACCGGGAAATGCTCATTTACCCAGGTCCCCGACTGGTTTTACAGGCTAGTTATGATCTAAATAATAGAAAAGAAAGAGAAGCACGATGACACAACTTGGCAATTTATTGAAAAATATGAAGCAATTATCTATTTACAAAAAAATCTATTGTTAGGACTAAAAAAAATAAAATATGCTTTAGGATGTTGCTTGTAGATTATTCTGACAAAAAATCAGAATGATTTTATATATATTAGTATGGTTTTTATTGTAAAAATAAAGTTTTTAGAGGTACCTTCATGATTTTTTTTCTATCGTACTCGTATCAAATTAGTTGTATTATGTTTTCAACACACTATCTACCTATTTTCTGATTTTGTTTACTTTTTTTGTCAAAAACATGGCGATTAAAGGGATTACAGAACCTAAACTCGAAAAGTTCAAGTTTTAGAAGCAATAAAAGTATATGATTGACTACAGTAAACAAATATTAAATTTGTGACTTAACTTACCTATCGATATTCTTGAAACGAAACATTAAAGGTTTTGAATCGATTAGATTTCTAAATGAACTACAAAATAAATCATAATCGATATTATAAACTTCTACGAATCGATTTCGCTTGACGCCATTATGCGTAATAAAGGAATACAATTTTGTAAATAATGAAGCGTCCTGATCTACAAAGTACACGTTAGTCGTAAATATTTAATTTTATTATTAGACTATTAATAAGTCGTGTGCTAGTAATAAATGTACGAATGTTTAACATAATAATTTTATTTATTTACGTACAATTTAGCACTTATACAACAACTTAGCAAATATACATATTATATAGTACTAGCTTCCACCCGCGCATTTACCCTCTTAGGGGTGGAATTTCGAAAAATCCTTTCTTATTGGATGTCTACGTCATAACATCTACCTGCATGCCAAATTTCAGCCCGATCCCTCCAGTGGTTTGGGCTGTGCGTTGATAGATCACTATGTCAGTCAGTCACCTTTGAGTTTTATATATCTAGATTTAAACGTTTCGCGCACAAAAAATGTAGATACAAAGGCGGTCTTAATGCCTTAGGCATTCTCTAAAGGGTGGTGAAGAGATGAGATGACAGGTGATGGTGGTGAATTGATTGATTATCATGAAATCAAGTATGTATTACAACACTGTGTAGGTATTTATTCACAATAGTTTTGTTATTATAAAACCAATCACTTTTGTTATTGTTAAGTACACCAAATAGTTTTCACAAGAATCATCATCATCATCATCATTTCAGCCACAAGACGTCCACTGCTGGACATAGGCCTCCCCCAAGCACTTCCACTTCGACCGGTTCTGTGCTTCTCGCATCCAACGGGTTCCTGCGGCCTTCACAAGGTCGTCGGTCCACCTTGTGGGAGGCCTTCCAACTCTACGTCTTCCGGTGCGTGGTCGCCACTCCAGAACCTTTCGGCCCCATCGGCCATCTGTTCTGCGAGCAATGTGCCCTGCCCACTGCCACTTAAGTTTGGCAATTCTGCGGGCTATGTCGGTTACCTTGGTTCTCCTGCGGATCTCCTCATTCCTGATTCGATCACGCAGGGAAACTCCAAGCATAGCCCTCTCCATTGCCCTTTGGGTGACTTTTAGCCTTCTTATAAGGCCCATTGTGAGCGACCACGTTTCAGTGCCATAAGTCATCACTGGCAACACGCACTGGTCAAAGACTTTCGTCTTGAGACACTGCGGTATGTGGGACGAGAAGATATTGCGTAGCTTCCCGAACGCTGCCCAGCCGAGTCGGATTCGACGATTGACCTCTTTCTCGAAGTTAGACCTACCTAACTGGACAGTTTGTCCTAGGTAAACATACTCGTCCACGACTTCGAGTGTAGCGTCTCCGATCTTTATGGGAGTGGGTGTTACATGGGCATTTGACATGACCTTCGTTTTGTCCATGTTCATTTTAAGACCCACTCTTTCGGAGGCTCTACTGAGGTCATCGAGCATTGTACTGAGGTAGAAGAATGTCGATAAATATTTATAACCATAAAATAATGGTTACTTATTATCTAGAATATGATACAATTTTTCATAATGTTTATTAATTTAGTAGAATATAATGCAAATCCTGCGTGTCCTGTCAGCTGCACGATACAGGAACTGATGGACGCTGGTGATGGCGCCAAACAAGTAGCCGAATTCTGGGCCGAGTCCATTTAGATTGCTATCGACACGCAAGAAGAAGATGCAAAATCTATGAGATGGGGGTGCCTTGACCTCATTGTGACATATTTTCTGAAGTAACATGTAGCATTGTTGGTAGTAGTCGCTTTATTTAAAGACTAGCTGTGCCCTGCGGTTTCACCCGCGTAAGTGTCGATCTCGTGAAAATATCGGGATAAAAACTATCATATGTCCTTCCCCTGGATGCAATCTATCTCTCTGCCAAATTTTATCGAAATCCGTTCAGCGGTTTAGGCGTGAAAAGGTAACATACAGACAGACAGGTAGAGTTACTTTCTAAGGAATAGAGAACAAGAAACATGGAATCAGAATAAACTAAAACACAAAATACTATGTGAACGTCAGACTAGCCAAACTTTCTAGCCAGATAATCATCTGCCATAATCTTAAACCGACTATGTTGGGGTCGGCTTCCAGTCTAACCGGATGCAGCAATACCAATACTTTTACATGGAGCGACTGCCTATCTGACCTCTACAACCCAGTTAATGGGTAATACTGCCACTTGCCACTTGTTAAGACTGGTTGTCAGAATTTCAAGCTTCTTACTACACCTGCGTCCTAACCAAAAAAATTGTTCGCGCGAATTCGCAATTGTCGCATTCATTATGTTACTCATTTGTTTGGAATACCGGAAAAGAAAAAGAAAGAAAGAAAATACGCTCATTTGCGGCAAACAAATGACGCATAAAAATAAAAAAAAAACACAAACAAACAAAACAAGATAACAATTTGAGCGAAAGTATGCGTCACATCTACGCAAAACGAAAGGAAGGCGCCCTATGTCGACGTGACCACGCGTTCGGGTTGGCCGAACAAAATGGACCGCGTCCTAATTTTAGCTTTTATATAAATATTATTATTTATTTTAGCTTTATTTTTCGGGCCCTTTTATATAAATATGACATAAACGCGCGATCAATCAAGTCCTTTTTTTTTACACTAGGAATTTCTCCTGTATTGTGGGTGCGTTAACAAACATTTAATCTCACATACACAAACAGCCAGACCCGGAACAACTACTTGTAGGTCATACAAATATTTCTTCCGTGCAGGAATCGAACCCGCGACACGCAGGGCAGCAGTTAATCGCTTAACCACTGCGCCAACCGTGCCGTCAAAGTCGCCTCTGTATGTCAAAATTCGTAAAAACGATCGAGTCCATCGATTACTCACGTGACGATAGCTTTTAGTTAGGACACGATCGAATACACCTTCCTTCCAGATCCTCTCTAGAATGTCTCGTGTAGCATAATCAGCCTTTAACGTTCCCACTGCTGGGACACGGGCCTTCTTTGTGTGGAAGTGGGCCGTAATCCACCACGCGGGCCCGGGTTGGTGGATGTCAAAATGTCTTCGAATTTTCGGTTCAAGGACATGCCGGTTTCCTCACGATGTTTTTCTTCAACGTTTTGAGAGCAGGTTACCTATCTTGACAGGGAGGTTTGGAAGGAGGAAAAAGGGGAGGCCTTTGCCCAGCAGTGGGACACAAAATAGGGTAACAAAAAAAAAACCTATCTAGCTTGGAACCTGCGACCTGCAACTCCTAAGTCGCAGCCGTTTATACTGGGCCACCGCTGCTCTATCTAATTTTTTTTTTGGGTGACCCATGGGAATTCCTAGCGTAGGGCTGCAATATTTTCTTCAACCTTGGCATCGTAGGACGACATCGTAGTCGCAATTTAAAAGGTCAAGTTACCATAGCGTGACCTTTGAAATTATGCATCATTCCATTATGATCTAAACAAATGACAGGTGACCTAGAGCTCAAACGACTGACCGCTTAAGTGCACCTACGCATTTTCAAACACAAATCGTGACATTCTATGTTCTAAAAATATAAAAAATTCAACCGAAAACGCGCTAAAAACTAGTACATCCAACGGAATTACTTATATACTTTCGATAATATTCAATGCAAATATTAATATAACCTTCAATCACTCAATTACACTAGGTATATAAGCATGTCATGTCTTGGACCATCCTTGACTCAAATTTGAGTAACAGTTTCATCAGCACTTATTTTCGTGGTGCAAAAAGACACGCTAAAATATTAATTATAAATCTATCCATCATAATTATGGCGGTTTTGGTAATATAAATGATCTATCTTATGAGTAATTAGCAGTTGGACTCATGGCTTGTTGCTGTAAGTGTCGATCGGTCTGAGCGAATCGGTTTGATAGCTACTTCCATATGTGAGAATCTACTGTGCAAAGCTATATAATAATCTTTGCTTCATTATTAAGATAAAAGAGTCTTAATTTTAACCAATAACTTTCCATAAATTATAGGAATTGTAAGTCTAGTCACGCCTGTGATCCCCAAAGGGTTAGACAAAGGAGTACCTATAGTACATCTACAAGTCTAGATGTCAGACGAATAACTTAGTATAGTAAAAACATCACGGCTCTATCCCTCAAAGGCATTGGCAGAGATGTCTAATCATAGTACTTAAGAGGAAATGCGGTCGGAGAGACTTTTGAAAAATCCTAAGTAAAAAGTCGTAATTCGAGGTTTGGCTCTCGCCTATTTCCTCGTCCAATATTGGACCAATTTAAAAGATATTGCATAAACTGAGTAAGAAGGATATTATACTGTGTCCTGATGTTTTTCTTTTTTCATTAATAGTTGTCGACCTCTGTTTTAATCGGCATTTTTTGAGGGTTCTAGTGCTTATAAAAATAATGTATCATCAAAAAGGATAACATAGAGACATACAAGTAGTTAATAATTTATGATTTTGTAAAACAATCATTGCTTTATGGTCATTAACCAGAAAGAAAACAGGCGAGAGCGTTTTTATGGAGAAACGACCAACCGTATTTCCTCTATAACAACAACATTGCGGAATGTTACCATTATCATCATCATCATCAACAGCCCATTCATTCCAACTTCACCCATTTGTTGCTGTTTGTTGACTATAGGCCCCAATCTCAAACTCAAAGCATTTATTTCAATTAAACCTTGTACAGGCACTTTTGAATTGTCAAAATTAAATAGTCTGTCAGTTAGTCAGAAAGTTGAAGCTAGTTGCCCATTCCAAAGCGTAGATCTCTATGGAGAAGAACGGGCAAGAAACTCCATGGACACTCTTTTAAATCAAGATATTACCACCCCAAGCTCATATGCCAGCCTCATCCAGCATATGCCAGCCTCATCTCGCTGCTGGATGACCGACACCTTTTTTTTTTTTTCTTATGCGTATGCTCTTGAGTCTAGTCTAGGTCAGACAAAGTCAACTATGGAGTGAGCTTACCCAGAAGAAGCCTGTTCACACCTCGTTGATATTGCCATTAACCATGCTCAAATCCTACTATTGAGAAATTAGTAATACAATAATATCTTGTACCTACTACATAAGAATCGAAACCATTGCAGGGCCCCATGCACACCAAGGTATCAACGTTTATGATTATTATCTTCGTTAATATAATTGAAAATCTAAGTAGGTACTGCCCCTTAATTACGCTGTGCAGGTCCACTGGCAATCGTTTCTTGCAAGATATTGATATTCGGTAGATATTTATATTCGGTAGATATTTATACCGATAATTATGATAACTTCTCTTGCAATCGCTATAAAAACTGTGTTTTAGATGTCTGTAATTTATTTCACAAACAGATTATTGCAGAGAAAGAATCGTTAAATAGTTACTAAATTCTGGAGACGATTATCATTATTAAAACTATTTGATACAGTAATGATATGCCTAACCTAGTTTATGAGAGTATGAAATGTTTATTACAATGCAGACAGATTTCAGAATGGTTGATTATTACTTTGCATTATCTATAACTCTACAATGTGTGATAGATCTTCGCGACACACCCTCTTCTAGAGCAACTAAGTTTACGATCATTTGTTGTCAATTCCTATTGTTAATGCCTCGTTTGTCAACCAAAATATCAAAACATTTCATTATGTTAGAGCCTGTGATAGGCATACTCTTCAAGAATATGCCGTTTCAGGAAGGCACGTTTGTTTGCAGCCCAAATATTTTTACAATCAATCTGTCTAGCCTTTTCTCAACTATGTTGGGGTCGGCTTCCAGTCTAACCGGATGCAGGAATAACAGTAGGTATTTTACATGGAGCGAGCGACTGCTTATGTGTCCTCCACAGATTTAGTATTTTGTCCTTTAAAAATTTCCATCAATCAATTCAATTACAAATAGTTTTCAAAACGTAACCTAACCCTAGGCCATTACTCACAATAAAAATTGGAAATCAATAGCTTTGCATAAAGTTATGAAATATTTTAAAACAAAAATACAACATTGTGTAGTTCCGGCAAGTTCAGGGTCATTGTAAAGGTGTGTACTCATAGTGCGCTTCTTTTATATACAGTTTATTCATTTTTTTTACTTTGTGCATACTGTGGCGGCATCTACATCTCCACATACGAACTACGCATCATATTAACGTCACGCAACATCTGAAAGTTTACCGCGCGAGTAGCATATATACACAACGCCCCGACATCATCATCGGGCAGTTGCCGACTAGACACAACACCCGTCTGGTCGGAGGATCCTCGCATTTCTATGGAGGATGAGTGAACTTTACACCCTGTTCCTCATACCTCTATAATAAAATTACGTCGGAAGTTTGTAACTGTAGAAGATCAGATCAATATCAAGTCAATAATAACCCACTAGGTATTAAAATTATAATTTTTTCATCGAGCTAGCGACTGTTTTACATCGATAAAGTTGTTTTCAGTGAGTTTAACAAGAACCTGCATTAATTACTTATATTTAAAATTTAATTACACAAGACGATTTCGTAAGATTAAGGTTGGGTCACATTTTTTGTGGTTTTTATAATCTGTAACGGTAGTATTTTGTCGGTATTTTGGACTGCTATAGCTCATGGTTTATTTTGCTCAACAATGCACGTATAAGTCTTAATCTATACTAACAATAATCTAAGTTTGTTTGTTCGTTAGTTACCGACTTTTCTCTGGAATAATCGGTTGGATTTGAAAAAATATTTTTTAATATTTGTTTTTTTATTGCACTTACCACTGTTTGTCTCTGCATCACCCAAAGGTTGACTGGTAAAAAATGCCTATGTCATTAAGTCCCCCTCTGTACATTTATGTGCTTGAAGTATTAAATAAATAAAAAACATTTTTGCATTTGATAGCCCAATTCTTGAAGAAGGTCCTAATTTTTTAACGACATAACGCTGCGACCCTTAAGAGTCATCATCATCTGCCTAGCCTTTTCCCAACTACGTTGAGGTCGGCTTCCAGTCTAACCGGACGCAGCTGAATACCAGTATTTTACATGGAGTAGGATGACCCTTATGAGTCCAGCAAAAAAAAAGGACGTTTGGCGAAAACGAAGTAATAGCGCAGGTAGGCGATGCGATGTGACGAGGTGGGTCGGGGAAACAAGAAATTTTACGTGGACAATGTTTCGGGCAGAAGATAGTGTTTAAATACAGATCATGATTGAAGCAGGAACAACTAACTAATTCTGGAGGTTACTGACCTTTAATAGTCATTCCGTAAGCAGTAGAGTAGGAATAGGAACATTCTGAAAATCGGAATAACGGCAGTATATGTAATTATGGGTTTCCTTCAATAGGTAATTGAGTTACGGAGATCAAAAATAGCAGTTATTCAATTTTAAGTACCTATTCAATTAAACTCATCTGGTTTGGGATCTGGATTATCATGTACAGACGCCAGCACATCAAGCTACCCGAAACTGTCAAATTTTCCCAATCAACTTTGAACCTTATGCTTTAGCGATAAAATTGAAAACCTATTAAAGAAATTTGACAGATAGTAGTAGCTTCATGTGCTGGCGTCTGTACCTTCCTAATATGAAATGAGATTCCCAACTATTTAGGACGTTCTAAAATATAATAAATTTTACAGAAAGACAAATTCAAACCCTATTTTACTGAGAATTAGTTATAAATAAAATAAATAAACCCACTGGTTTATTTATTTTATTTCTAACTAATTAACTAACAAAAAAATAATAATACATAAAGGTGCGTACTGCACTCAGTACGCACCTTTATGTATTATTATTTTTTTGTTCAAGTTCAAGGTTATACAAAAACATCCAAAATTTTTTATTTTTGTTAATATATTCTAATGGCGTTTCGCGACTATTCACAAATTCGTATACGGACGTTTAACCTTTAAAAAATATACTGACAAAACCTAATAAGTTAACTAAAAGCTATTCATTATTATTACGTAAGTTTATAGGAAAATATTTTTGTTTGAGAATCACACTAATAATATAGAGGCGAAAGTTTGTGAGTGTGTGTGTTTATATGTTTGTTACTTCTTCACGCCGAAACAGCTGGACCAATTTTGATGAAATTTTGTATGGAGGTAGCTGACACCCTGGATTAACATATAGGCTACTTTTTATCCCAATATTCCCACGAAAAACGACATTTACACAGGTGAAACCGCGGGGCACAGCTAGTTTAAATATAATTATTATATTGTCCATTTAGAATCGGGTTATTTTGTTTATTTTTTATAACTCGTTGTTCATAAAAGTCATCATGTTGAGAGAATTTGGACTATGGAGGAGACCGTTTTCTAGTTGTTTCCTTTTTCTTGTCCCATTCACAAGGACAGCGGATGGGACAGGTTGGCGATAAATATTGGTAGCTTGATCTTTTTTGTGTATTGTTTTGCGTTATATTACCGCAAAAAAACGTATTTTTTAACCGACTTCAAAAAGGAGGAGGTTCTCAATTCGTCGGAACCTTTTTTTTTTTTTTTTTTTTTTATGTATGTTCCCCGATTACTCGAAGATGGCTGGACCGATTTCAAAAAATTTTTTTTTCTTTGAAAGGGTGTACTTTCCAGGTGGTCCCATTGTCAGCAGGTCAGGCTCTGATGATGGGATCCTGGAGAAATCGATGGAACTCTTCAAATATTATAGGCACACCTATAGCGATTTGGGTATTTTTTATAGTAACTCGTGCATTTGCTCTCGAAAAGCACTATTTGGTGAAGTGGAACTGAAGATGAAGACCGCAGATGGCCACCGGAACTACTCAATAATAAGTATTTCATGGGTTGCGATTCGATTACTTTATTATGGTTGCTAAGCAAGTTATGCTCGTCACAATGCGAATGGTGAAATGGAGCTGATGGTGAAATACCAGGAGAACTCTCAACAATGAATTTCCCTGCATCGGGAAAAGCAATATTTTGTAAAAGGCGATGAGCAAGTTGGCATTAGGCTATTGTAACTTAGATACATTATAAACAGACACACTAAAAAGCGAGAAATAAAAACTTTTTAACAAAAAAAAAAACCAAAAATAACTTTTATTTCGGAAGTCGGTGGCAAAAAACTAAAATACAGATCCAAAGACACCGACTTCCGAAATAAAAGTTATTTTTCACTTTGTAGTGTTTTTTTTGGAAGTCGGTTTTTTTTTTGTTAAAAAGTTTTTTTTCTTTCTAACTGAGAAACAAAATCCATAAAATCTTGGTTGGCCTATATCACTTGAGATTACAATTAAACTTCGCCTATTGCAGTACCGGATTCAGTCAATACCCAATATGTCCCGAACACGTAACGCCCAAGAAAAGACAGAAACGACCGTGGCATTATGTTTTTTTGTACGAGATATGGATTCTTTTCCATTTACCAATTTATATGGGCCAAACCCAAAGACTACGTAGAAATATAAATATTATTATTTGCATAATATTTAGGTAACTATATAATAATTTTTGGGACGTGAATTTTTACTTATATATTGTGTGTATTTTGGACTCGTTCCTGACCGATTGGCTGAAGAAGGCAAACTACAAACTAGGTTTTATTAGGTTTTTATTTTTTATTTTATCCTTTTGATAGATTCTTATTTTGTAAATGTGAGGACTTTGTAGGCCTTGTAGACTTTAGATCTGTAGACCATTTTTTATCTTATCAAGTACCTGATACTTGTTGACAGGCCTACGCTATCCTCCCATAGGTACTGTAATTTGAAAATATTGTAAAAGCCAATTATTTTTAAAAAGAGTAACCGTGGAGTTTCTTGCCGGTTCTTCTCCATAGGAAACGACCAATTGGAACCGTGCACCTAGCTTCTGACGTTTCATAAGTGCCCATGTAGGCTTATGTGAAATAAAATATTTTGATTTTGATTACATAGAGAATCAGAAGAATATAGGAAAGAAAGATCTTTGCCCAATAGTGGAACAAAATAGGTTACCTACTTACTTAATAAAAAAATGGTGGGTTTTTCAAAAACAAAAACTAAAATACATAAATTGGCTCTTGAGCCGGTCTTCATTACAATTTAATATCAATTTATAATATAGGTAACAATTTTTGGTCTCATAAATTTCAGCTTTATAATAAGCGTCAATTCCGTCTGTGCAAATTATATTATTATCCTTAAAAGCAGATCCGTGTTTTCTTGATCTTTATAAAAAATAAATAAAAAAAAGATGATATATCATAGATCTCCGTATTTATTGCTACTGCATTTAGACCATTATGTGACTCATTTTGCATCTAAACTTGGCATAGTGGTATTTGATTAAAGCTTTAACAGGTTTTTAATTTTGATTCTAGCCATAGGTTCGTGTGTACGTTTTGAAACATATTCATTCGTGGTTCTAAAAACTGAGTTCATTAATGAAGGCTGCCCAAACAATTTTGAAGGTGGGCCATAATTTTGGTTCCGTATCAGCCGGCGGGCCACCTATTAAAATTGACCTGCAGTTTTTATTTATTTACCTTTACAACTAAGGTACGTAGTGGCAGAAACGTTATGGTAGATATCTAGTTATTAAAATTAAACAAACCTTTAAGTTACTCATGAATAGTTAGAATAACCGAATTATTCCGGTCTGATCCCCTGAACCCCCCCCTGGATCCCCCTGCTAGTTACTTTATTCCTATACTAGCTTCTGCCCGCGACTTCGTACGCGGATCCTGTTGGTTATGCCAGCGACAACGGGGTAGTCAAAATCGAAGATCTGAAACGTCTGATGTCGAATTCTAAGAACCCGGGGACTGGATAACAACGGGATGCGCGAGACGATTCGAGACGTTATTTTTAGGCAATAATGAACCAATAGGGTGGTAAACTTGGCCTTGCACTTTGAATGTTGGCATAAATGGGCCTTCTGATTAGCAGTGATCTTAATATTTCTGGAGGATTTTGTAAATTTCAATATGTACTTTCCCATCTGAGCAACACATACCGTTTGTTTCTTTTTGCTATTTAACAGCTTCACAAAAAGTAAAATTTTTAACCATACCTCCGATGGCGGAATATGTGGCGTAGTCAATCATAGGAGTATACGTAAATGCACTCCGTTCCTTATCAACCCAAGGAAGGTCGCCATGCCCTACGGCTATATCTTGAGACACATCCGATTCTTCAGATGATATCGACATTCTGTTCAGAGAATGTCGAAGTCGATCAGAATTCAAACGTTCGTTGCGCTCTTCTTAATCTGTCTCTTCATGCCGTACTCCAGCAATTCTTTCTTTCTCACTTTCTGATTATGAATATTTTGTTGTGTGCATGTTCGGAACAATGTATGATAATCTCACCGTATCAGCGATCAGTCGCGCATCATATTCTTCACTGGTCTCTAGAGATCTGGATGTAGATGCGTAAATACGCTGAGAACGCAGGCGTGCTTCGCGATCCGAAGAGGTTTCCACGGAGCGAGTTGCAGCCTGATGTTCTCAAACAGCATCAAGTCTCTCCTGATGCTCTTCGGTAGATTCTTGGGATCTTATGATCCTCAATCTTTTAGCTCCTTTGGAACATTGGGAAAGATTTGACCTCTTTCTAGGCATGGTTATAGTTTTATTATGAAGATACCTGATCAATTAAAATCTAAGTGACTGCTCCGGCCCCTACCAAGGGTGCCCAGACACGGGATCGTCTGGCCCATGTGCTGGTTTGGTCCCTGGGGTGGTCACGGCGTGCTATGTGTTCTGGTGCGCCGGTGATGGGGAGTACTCCCCAGCGGAGGGTCCGGTGACGGACAGCCGCGGCGGGTTCACGGATGAGTGCTAACGCGTGCCCATGTTCCCGCCGTAAGCGGCAGAGGAGGACACAGTGGAGTTTTAGTGGGTCAGAGTCCCACATAACTGCACTATCTCCCCGTGGTAGTGCAGAACGCATGAGCATTTCTTCACGTTAAAAAAAAATAAATGGGAGTTTTGGCCAGTAGAGTCAAATTTTCAATGATATACCATCGTCATCGAAAATCAGTCCTAAACTGTTACCGCCTTCACCGCGTGGAGGTGAAATTAGTGATAGCTTAGATTTCCACATCAGATGTTTCTGATCTTCGATTTTTATAAGTCAACAGGAAATGCCCATCAGACCGAATAACTTTTACTAAGACGTCATTCCTATATGTGTTATGGTGTAGCTGGGCTCTTGGAGTTCCCCATCAGGTGTTCAAATTTATTCTCTCAGCAGAAAATCCTCATCACGTGGAACAATTTTTGCTATGGTACCATTTTTGTATCTCTTATAGTTAAGCTGGTCTGTTTCGGTTCTGCATCAGGTGTTCAAGTTTCCAAGAAACATTATAGCCTGAATGTTGTCCAGCCATAATAACTATACAACAAAAAAAAAATCATTCAAATCCGTCCAGTAGTTCCGAAGATCGGACGCGCAGGCCCGAGGCGTGTACGTACTCTGATAGAATACCTTAACAAATGTTCGCCGTGATTCTTTAAATTGACATAACTTTTTTATTTATGAACCGATTGACATGAAATAAACACTAAATGTTAAGTGAAGCCTACTACAATATACTAGTGAAAACCGCATCTAAATCGAATAAGCCGTTTCTGATATTAGCGTGCACAAACAAACAGACAAACAGACAAAAAAAATATTAATTACAATTTCGGGTTCGGCATCGATATAATAACAACCCCTGCTACTTTTTTTTTATATATTTCCATTGTACAGACACCACTTTTCTACAAATTTATTATATGTATATATATATAGATTTTAATCTCTGTCTAATTCATTACTAGCTGCGCCCCGCGGTTTCACCCGCGTAAATTTCGATCCCGGGAGAATATAGGGATAAAAATTAGCCTATATGATAATGTTATGAAGTAACAAACATATAAATACACTATACTACTATACAGCCGGTCGATTCTGTAAAAATCTCACCGTGAAAACTATGGTGAAGTGAGTTTGTTTTGGCTAGGAATTGACACTTTTGACAGCTCACTCCACGCTCACTTCACTTGTTTTCACGGTGAGATTTTTACAGAATAGCACCGCAGATAAACTTTATCATTCCGGTCTGATGGGTATTTCTTTTGTTTTAAACTTCATTGATACACTATGAAGAGGTTTGCTAACAAACTTATCAATATTTAGCGATAAAATCTGAGGTCGATAATAAAATCAAGTCTGAGAATACGTTTCATTGTTGGCTCATTGAGAATGGGACTTCTAGGAGCAGCAGCCTGGACTCCAAACTCAAAACAACATATCGCTATTTTTTTTTTTTTTGGCTGGGAAATCATCAAATGACCCCTCCCGCTCTGGGCGGAGCGGAAGGGAGTGTCAGACTCTTACTGACTAAAACCCACCCGTGTTCCTTCCTTAGCCCTTTATGATCCGGGCCAGCGGTAAGCCTTTCGGACAATCCCGCTGACCCGGCAGGCTTCGGCCCTAAGGGGCCCCTTCTCTGCTGCTGACTTCTCTTTGAGGCGCACGTGGAACACGTTCGCGCCGTCCGGCACGGGCCTGGTCCTGATCGAATGGTGAGCTACCCATTACTCTCCGCCCACAGGCCCGCGCCTACGGTGGCCGGGAGTCGTCCCGTGGCTCCCGACGCCCGGAGCGTCTCCCGCGGCGGCTGGGATGGGAAGCTCTCTCTCTCATCCGTCCCGCCACCTCTTTCGCTTACTTACCTGGCATAGGGGATACCGTGATCACAACATATCGCTTAAATAATCTTTCATTTTCTTTCTAAGCGCGATCAGGCCTGTAATTTACTAAGACCTATTAATGATTCCTTACTTCGAAACCACCTCAATTCCTTAGCGATTTCCCGCCAATCTCGGGTTCATTTCGCGCGGTTTTGTTCCTTGCGTCATAGAGAATAAGGCCCAAGTCCGTTAACTAACCACACTTAAATAAGTCAAGTCTAAACTAAATTAAAAATAAAATTACTACCTGTAGGTAAACATATTGTGTTGATTTGAAAAAAAAATACGGCCGCTTATACCGCAAAAACCGGTCAAGATCGAGTCAGACTCGCGCATCGAGGATTCCGTACCATCATGTTTTTAATTTTTCATTGGCAAGGCCTATATTCGTCAGAGAATTTTACCACTGTGCAATACGGTGTAAAATATTGCAGTTTTATGTCAACGCCATCTCTTGACCGATAGTGGAACTAATGTAACTTTTGTAGATGATTTCTGAAAAACTGTGGTATTTAGAGACTTTGTCTCCATCACATAGAATAATTTCAGATTTTTCTCTTTGCAAACTTCGGAGATATGGGGGGAACAGTATTTTTTTTTACATTTTTCATCAAAAGTCGAAAATTATGCGGCCTAAAAAAAGGAAAAAACATTTGAGAATGTGCAAACTGCGCTCTTTCATATGATACCCCACATGCCCTAGTAGCCCCACTTCGAATTTTTAGAACCCCTTTCAGTCCCTATTGCAAAAAATGAACATATATTTTTATTTCTTTCTTATTTGCAAGATAGTTGGGCATGTCATCTAAAACTATTCCAAATTTCAAGTAGATAGCATTAGTAGTTCTTGTGAGATATCCAGCTGTGACAGACAGACAGACCGAGTCTCACCACAAGGGTTCCGTTTTACCATTTTGGTACGGAATCCTAAAAATGAGACTAATTAATCTTCAAAGTTTAACAGTTCACGATATCAACACTACAGACACGTTCAGTTTAATTCCAGTACCTACAAATTGATGATAGTTTGACCTCGCTGGGATCACGTCTGGTAATAATTCTTATTTTTTTTTAATGTTATTTATAGAGAAACGACTGTTTAATTTATGATGTGTTGTTTTTTTGCCAGTTTTGTTTTTATTTATCATGCATCGGATTTACAAAAAAAAAAAATAATAATTAAGTTACTTAGTAGGTACTTTTGTAAAAGACGAATAGATTCACTTTGGATCTTTTATGTAATTTGAGACAAGATTATTGATATTGTACATACATCCTATTAAAATCAACTTAAAAAAGATCATTATTGTGACAAATGCGAATATACAAAACTTAAAAATCGTGTACGCAGGTTTTTATATATAAACACTTATTTATATGAGGGTCTCGTGGTTAAGTAATAACAGCCACACGGGTTGACCAATCAGGTTAAGCTAGACTTGACGCGGTCAGTCCGTGGATGGGTGACCATCTATAAATACCGAGAGCCCTCCATGCCTCGGAAAGCACGTTAAGCTGTTGGTGCCGGCCGACTGGATTCCTGGATCTTTGACAGTCGTTTCGTCGTCAGAAGACCGAAAGTCTGACTACCAGTCTCGCCAAGGAATATAATGTTACCCAGTTACTGGGTTTCGGTGGACAGATATGCATATGCAGTGGCTCGACGTAAATTACAGGTATTCGACTGCATCCGGTTAGACTAGAAGCCGACCCCAAAAATATTTGGGAAAAGGCTAAGCTGACTAGGGTGACTTATTTATATAAAAACATGCTTACAGGATTTATTTTGTTGGATAATACCTACTTGTGAGAAAATTTGGTTATTATGGGCCATGCGCATGCGACGTGAGATGGGATTGTGAAACAATCGGTTGTGATCTTGTGATGACTGCGTTTATAGTTTAGTTACAGATGTTTTGTCGATCATAATTATGTAATGTCATTGAAAATCATCAATCGAACGACGTCCATTGCAAGACATCTATAGGAACAGGGTGTAAATGAAGCAATCGGTTGTGATCTTGTAATGACTGCTCTTATAGTTTTGTTACAGATGTTTTGTCGATCATATTTATGTAATTTCATTGAAAATCATCAACCGAACGACGTCCACTGCTAGACATCTATAGAGGTATGAGGAACAGTCACTCATCCTCTATAGAAAAGGGAGGATTCTCCGACGACACGGGTGTTGTATTTATTAGGCTACTGCCTGACGATTGATTCCATGTGGAATAAAGTAGTAGTAAGCTAGTACTGCGGTAAACTCTACTTGCGCGATGCAGGATTTTGTGTGACGTCAGTGTGATGCGTAGTTTGCATGTGGCAATGTAGATGGCGCCACAGATCTCCCTTTGCCTGCTTCTGTATTGTATAGCAATGACTACAAACATTCGAAGGATAGTTGATACAGACAATCTAACCTAACCCGGTTGGTCGGGGTACCCTAGCTTAGTTGCTGCTACAAACTGTGAGAAAAGCTCAGAAAGTTAAAAGAGGCGTATTTATTCAAAAAAGTCAAGTTTAATCATTAAAGAAACCCATAAAGTTTTTTTATTAATTTAAAAAAGTGTGCATGAATAAAAGGTAAATAAGTTTTAGGGAATCAGTTAAACCCATTTATTTAAATTTTCAGCAAAATTTAAAATACTGGTATTCAGCTGCATCCGGTTAGACTGGAAGCCGACCCGAACATGGTTGGTAAAAGGCAGACAAATGATGATGAAATTATCAGAACAACAAATGGATATATGGGAAGACTATTTTATCATCTTCAAACCAGAAACCTATGAGGATTTCGAAATTAAAAAGAAACTCAAGTTAAACTTTTTCTATAGGAAATATTTTGTCCTTGTCAGCATAGTTATCGATTGACAAAATATATAATTGAAAGGGCAACTATAAAATATTTGATTTAAGAAAAAAATAACAGAAGTTTCCGTTTTCTTTTTGAAAAGCTAGATTTTGAGTATTTTGACTAAAATATACTTAATTCCAGTTTAAAAAACACTAAGGTACTTACGTATAAGTTCTACTAGCAGTGCCTCGCGGTTTCACCTGCATAAGTTTCGATTCCGTAAGAATATCGGGATAAAAAGTATCCTATTAGTCCTGGTTATAAAC
Source organism: Oligia strigilis (assembly GCA_951800025.1). Classification (NCBI taxonomy): domain Eukaryota; kingdom Metazoa; phylum Arthropoda; class Insecta; order Lepidoptera; family Noctuidae; genus Oligia; species Oligia strigilis. Next base: position 2,573,550 of record OX637558.1, on the reverse strand, counting down.
TATCTGTGTGCCACATCCAAATCCGATCCGTTTTTGTGTGGAAGTAACATTCATCCACCCATCCTCACAAATTTTCGCATTTATAATATTAATAGGATATTCTATGTTATGGGGTTTGGTTTCCGCACTTAGTCCTTCAAGTGGACCATAGTTTGTTGGTCATGGCGGCCGTCGGTGGTTATTATAACCAGCACACCTCCCCATCACTATTATTAGGTATATTTCGACGGATTATTTCAACGCAGCCAAGGTTCGGAGCAGATACATAACATACATACATAATCAGCCTATAATGTTCCCACTGCTGGGACACAGGCCTCCTCTTTGTGAGAGGGAGTGGGCCGTAATCCACCACGCGGGCCCAGTGCGGGTTGGTGGATGTCACATGTCTTCGAATTTTTGGTTCTAGGACATGCCGGTTTCCTCACGATGTTTTCCTTCACCGTTTTGAGAGCAGTGGTGATGAAATAATTTACACAAAGTAAAGCGCCTGTCTGGGTTCGAACCTACGACCTACAACTCGTAAGTCGCGGCCGATACCACTTGGCCACCACTGCTCTCAGGAGGAGCAGATAACTAAAGTTCAAAAGCTTAGATCACAGTCCAATTAACTTATCCTATCTTAATGTGATAAACACCTACCTTAATTAATCAAAAACGTACTTATTTATTTATAGTAATTCAAGATTTTATCACTGTAGGCATAATGTAATATTTTACATCTTAATTCGCTTGCGCTGATCGATCACTCGCTGATAGCATCTTAATGTAATGAAGACATGGTGTTATTAACCTCGGGAAACATATTAATATTCTTTAGACTTTGGCCGTGATCTTCATTAATTAAGAAGTAATAACAAACGCACGGGTCGACCGATCAGGTTAAGCTACGCGTGCCGCGGCTGTTCCGTGGATGGTTAGCCATCTTTACATACCGAGATGCCTCCGTGTCTCGGACAGCACGTTAAACCGTTGGTTGGTTGACAGTCAACCAGTCTAACCAATGGGTATCATCGTATTACCCAGTAACTGGGTTGTGGTCAGATAGGCAGTCTCTCCATGTAATACTGGTTTTCAGCTGCATCCGGATAGACTGGAAGCCCCCTATATGGTTGGGAAATGGCAAGCAGATTGATTAGCCGTGATCTTCATTGTAAGTTGTATTATTTAAAGTTCTTAATTAAAGCTACCTTTAGGTACGTATTAGCAGCCTATAGGTACCTACCGACCTGACTTAGCCTTTTGTCAAAAATGAGTTTCTTAGGCGTAAAAAACACGCATATTTGGCATTATGCTTATTCTGATGACCTGTATTACAGGCACCTACCTACCTAACCTACCACAGGCACCAGTGATCCACAATCAAAAATCGTTAGCTATTTCTTGTGTGTAAAATATTGTTTGTATTTTTTTGGCTTTGTGGTGAGAAATAAACACTTTTTTTATTTATTCTAGTAGTATTGATTAAATTATAGATTTTTGGTTCGAAAAAACTTATACAAAAACATGCACTGTTCTCCTCTCCTATAAAGCAATAGGTAGTGTCCCTGCGGTAACGGCCGCCACTTACGACACTTACGACGGTCGTGGGTTCCAACCTAGACGGCGCTTCACTGTGTGCATTTATTATTTTATCACCACTGTTCTCAAAACGATGAAGGAAAACATCGTGAGGAAACCGGCATGTCCTAGAACCAAAAATTCGAAGACATGTGACATCTACCAACACCCACGTGGATTACGGCCCACTCTCTCTCACAGAGAGGAGGCCTGTATCCCAGCATAATCAGCCTACAATGGGAATATTGTAGGCTGATTATGCGAGTCTCCGAAGGGCTTGACAGATGCATAACTGTCAAATCAAAATAGTACCCTACACACATGCTTAAATATTTTACAAAACTTTCTTAATCGCGGAGAATTCCAATCTATAGGTACAGCTAATGAAAATTTCCAAATGGATAACCTCATTACTATAGTTCACGACTCGGGGATCAGAACCACTTAGTTATTTTTTACTTTTAGTTAAACAATTAAATAAGAATTTGAGATAAATGAAACCAATTAATTCAGGTGTCGTCGTACCATATTTCACTTTTGTGTGAAATCATCATTTCAACTTTTTCTTATTAATTTAGTCTAGCAAAATTTACGTCAACCACATTTAAATCAATAATTAATAATATAGGTACTTAATTTATATAACCGGGATATTAGTGTAAAACCGGACCGGTTAGTGGTTTGCTTGCAACTCATTTAGATACCTAATTTTGTAATTTATTAATTTCTATTATTCTCTATCACGCTAATATTATAAAGGCAAAAGTTTGTGAGTGTGTGTGTGTATATATGCTTGTTACTTCTTCACGCTCAAACGGCTGGACCAATTTTGATAAAATTTTCTATGGAGGTAGCTGACAGCCTGGATTAACAGGCTACTTTTTGATCGATATTTACGCAGGTAAAACCGCGGGGCGCAGCTAGTATTATATAATAGATAATTATTACCTAATCTTTTAATACAAAAATTTGAATTATAAATAAATAATAATAGCAACAATAAACATAAATTGGTGATCGTTTATGGATGGAAGTACGATGATGATGGCAGAAGTGCAAACGACAAGCAATACTACCGGTTACCACCGGCATACTAGCGGTTTGTTTCGGCCTTTCTTCTCAGAGTAGTCAGATAGGAAACGCCAACCTCATCTAGTTTTTAAATAAAATGCGATTGACGTGCAAATGTGTTTGTACAAACCTACTTACAGAAAATTCAATCTTTTATCATTTACACCATATTCATCATCACCGACATCTACGGCTGGGCCGCAAAATATGTATTCGATTCTGCCTCATGGCTGCCATGTTATGCCCGAACAAGTCTGTAGCACCAGTTTCTATTTAATTTTATAAAAACCTCTACCTTTATGGTTCATTCAATGTCTTTTATTCTAAAAGGGTTGAAGTACTGTCGCCCGTTTCTTTGCTCCTGCTGTGACTGTGTGTGATTTTATTACGAAATATATACAAAGTTCGTGGTAAATAGATCTTATTAAGTAGGATTATGAAAACATGGCATGTGCTAGAACCAAAAATTCGACATCCAGCAACCCGTACTAGGCCCGCGTGGTGGATTATGGTAGGTCCACACTATACAGCCTTTTGGTCGTACAGATATCTGTACAGACTTTGAAGTCTGAGTGAATTTTTTTATGCGGACATCTCCACAGAATGTTTGCGCAGACTTTTCATTAGTTCAGACTTGGATTTTCTAAAATCTGTAGTGTTCCGATCAATTTATTTAATAATTAATTATTTGGCTCCGACAAATACGCAGACGTTATTCAGACTTTAGATTTTTCTGGTACACCGACATTACTCTGTACTGCTTTGTTGCATAGACAAAATTCTATAGAAGTTGATGAAAGTCTGTATCGTGTGGACCCACCATTACGGCCCACTCCCTGTCATCGAGAGGAGGCCTGTGTCCCAGCAGTGGGAACATTTTAGGCTGATGTAAGGTTTAAAAAAAAAAACAACACAAATATTTTTAATATTTACAATTTAATAATTTATTAAAACATGTCTTTCACATTTAAAATGCGGATTCTTATCTCATTTTATTACGATGTATCACTTGCTTAAAACTAAGCTATAAACTGCTACAAACTGTCATAATATTTTGCAAACCTAATAAAAACCTTTATATGTCAGCATTTTATAGCAGTCACTCTTTTAAGAATAAAATTCTTATGACAGTTTCTTGCAGTTCATTCACATTTTCACATCCATGTCTGCACATATCATTATACATTATTTTTATCCAGTCTATATGGCACTGTTCAATAATGATATCCAGTTTTGTCATCGAACCTAGGAGGATCCCTGGGACCTCCAAATAGCTCTCCTAGTCCTGCGACTCCATGAGTAGCTCCATGATTGGAAGTAACTATTCCGTAGCCAGGAACAGGCACGATTGGCTTTTGAGCCGTAGATACACCAGAACCTACATTAGAACCGACTCCTAAAGGAACGCTAGAGGCTTGGGCACTGCTGAAAACACTCGGGTTGTATGGCTCAACACTAAAGGGGCTAGGTTTCTGAGTGGAGCCGACAACGCCCTGCGAAGGGTGGACACTATATTCAGGTGTAGAACCTACCACTGTTTGGCTTCCAAGGCCAGATCCATGCGTTGAAGACGACCCAAATGGCTGTCCACTTAAATTATTGATTGCAGGTGGTTGAGTCGGCTGGAGACCGAACGGAGAAGTAGAGACCGCTGAAGACTGAGTTTGGACATTAGAACCGTGCGTGGATGCAGTACTTGCGGGTTGGAAGGGCTGCCCACTGAACTGATTATAAGATGTCTGAATAACTGGACCAGCAATTGTTTTAGCTGGTTGCGTACCAAACTGAGATGAACTCACAGTAGATTGGGACTGTTGGAAAGTACCCTGAGTTGATGAGATCCCGAAAGGCTTGAGGGGTTGGCCGTTGATCGGTTTTGGCGAGGTGGGTACTGCAGAGTTAAAGTTTGATTGAGTTTGCTGAACCTTTTGGTCCTGCGGACCATTTCCTTGGCCTCCATTTTGGGTGGTGAAAACTGATTGTGGTTTCTGATAGTTATAGCCAGCAACATTTGCTGATTGAACGGTGCCTTGGGTAGGTTGGTCTCCAGTTGATTGACCAATCTGAAAACCAGAACCTTGGGAACTACCGAAAGGCTTTTGGCCTTTAGTAAACTGCGCCTGTTGGTAAGTAGTTTGAGTTGATTGAGAGCCAAAAGGTTTTTGTGACTGAGCACCAAATGTGGTCTGACCAAACTGTCCAGTACCTACATTGGATTGTGAAGCCAGACCAAGTTGTGGCTGAGTTCCAGACTTGTCGGCAGTTTGTGTGTATTGAAACTTTTGGTAGTTAGTCTGTGACAGGGAACTTCCTAATGGTTTTTGCGTAGATGAAACAATGCCCTGGTTTTGAGAACCGAATTGAGAATTTGGCTGACCTGTTTGCGAACTGCCAAATGGTACTACATTACCCGAGGTAACAGCAAATGCGTTAGCTTGTGCCTGTTGTCCAATGTGTCCAGCCGTAGAACCGAATTGGGTTTGGAAAGGCTTTTGACCAAATTGTGTAGGTTGTGCAGTTTGCGATATTGCGGTTATAGTTGGAACAGTCGTTTGAGATGACTCGCCAAACCGAGATGGAGTTGAACCAAATTGAGTAGATCCTTGCGTGTTTTGCGAGCTCCCAGAAGGTTTAATGCCATATTGGGTACCCTGTACCGGTTGGGCTTGAGAAATGATTCCTTGTGTAGTCTGGGTTGTCTGGCCAAACTGGGATCCAGAAGAGCCGGCAGGCTGAGTTTTCTGGAAGCTAGATCCTGAAACTGATGATGAACCAGAACCGGATGCAGAACCGTATTGCGTACTCTGAGAGCTAGATCCTGCATTTTGGGATGAACCAGCAGTTACCCCAAACTGCGACGATTGTATTTCTGGTCCTTTTGACCCTATGTTTGTTACGTAAGAAGAACCTTGTGTTGCTGACTGTGGTTTTTGACCAAATTGAGAACCAGTAGATCCAAAGTGTGACTGTTGGTAGAAAGAACCACCTTGTGCCGTGCTAGAAGGCTTTTGACCAAACGAGACTTGACCAGTCGTCGAAGTTACACCAGTAACTGTAGTCGTTAGCGGTTTTTGACCAAGCTGGGAGCCAATTGATCCAAATTGATTCTGTTGGAATGCTGACCCAGTTTGTGAAGTTTCGGGTTTCTTACCAAACTGGGATGTTTGGCTTTGTGAGTAAGTGTTCGAAGTAAAACTAGAACCCTGAGTCGATTGTGGCTTTTGACCGAATTGAGGACCAGACTGTGTCTGTTGAGAAGAGGATCCGAAAGATGTTTGACCAAATGCTGGTTTAGATGATGTTGAAACCGAACCCGAACCTTGGGATGACTGAGAATTCTGACCACTTGATCCAAATTGTGTCTGTTGAAACGAGGAACCAAAAGGTTGTTGGCCGTTTACTGGTTTAGAAGTTGACAAAGCCACACCAGAACCTTGGGTTGACTGGGAATTCTGACCGTACTGATTACCAGTTGATCCAAATTGAGTTTGCTGTGATGTCGCGCCGGTTTGAAGAACAGGTTTGTTTCCGAATTGAGATGTTTGGCTTGTGGCTTGAGAGTAGGTAAAACTAGATCCTTGAGTTGTTTGTGGCTTGGAACCAAACTGTGCCTGTTGATATGTTGAACCGGAAGGTTTTTGGCTGAATGATGGTTTAGTGGTAGTCGAAACCGAACCAGCACCTACAGTAGATTGAGAATTCTGACTAAACTGGGAACTAGATGAACCAAATTGAGAATTCTGACCGATCTGGGAACCAGATGATCCAAATTGAGTCTGTTGTGGTGTTACTACAGTTTGTGTTGTAGTAATAGGTTTCTTTCCAATTTGAGATGTTTGGCCTTGAGAGTACTGAGAACCAGTTGATCCAAACTGTGGCTGCTGGTACACAGGTTTTATACCAAATGATGTTTGAGAGTTAGTGGATGTAGATCCCACATCATGGATAGATTGGGAGTTCTGACCGAATTGGGAGCCAGAGCCAGTTGATCCAAATTGTGTCTGTTGATTCAAAGATCCGAAAGGTTTTTGGCCTGAAAATGGTTTAGAGGTCGTTAAAGCCAACCCAGAACCTTGATTTGACTGAGAATTCTGACCAAACTGGGTTTCAGTTGATCCAAACTGGGTACCAGTTAATCCAAATTGTGTCTGTTGTGTGCCAGTTTGAGTTGTGCTAAGAACGGGTTTCTTTTCGTACTGCGAAGTTTGGCTTTGAGAGTAAGTGAAACTAGAACCTTGAGTTGTTTGTGGCTTTGAACCAAACTGCGTTTGTTGAAAGGTGGAACCAAATGATGGTTTACCTGTCGTTGAAACTGAACCAGCGCCCAAAGAAGACTGAACATTCTGGCCAAACTGAGATCCAGTTAAACCATACTGCGTTTGTTGGTTAGAGGAACTGAATGGTTTTTGGCTGAATGATGCCTTATTGGTAGTCGAAACTGAACCAGAACCAAAAGTGGACTGAGAATTTTGGCCGAACTGGGAACCAGATGATCCAAATTGAGTCTGTTGTGATGTTACGCCAGTTTGAGTTGTGCTAACAGGTTTCTTTCCAAACTGAGATGTTTGGCCTTGAGAGTACTGAGAACCAGTTGTTCCAAACTGTGGCTGCTGGTACACAGGTTTTATACCAAATGATGTTTGAGAGTTAGTGGATGTAGATTCCACATCATGGATAGATTGGGAGTTCTGGCCGAATTGGGAGCCAGAGCCAGTTGATCCAAATTGTGTCTGTTGATTCGAAGATCCGAAAGGTTTTTGGCCTGAAGATGGTTTAGAGGTCGGTAAAACCAATCCAGAACCTTGATTTGACTGGGAATTCTGACCAAACTGGGTCCCAGTTGATCCAAACTGGGTACCAGTTAATCCAAATTGGGTCTGTTGTGTGCCAGTTTGAGTTGTGCTAATAGCGGGTTTCTTTTCGTACTGCGAAGTTTGGCTTTGAGAGTAAGTGAAACTAGAACCTTGAGTTGTTTGTGGCTTTGAACCAAACTGCGTTTGTTGATAGGAGGAACCAGATGATGGTTTACCTGTTGTTGAAACTGAACCAGCGCCCAAAGAAGACTGAACATTCTGACCAAACTGGGAACCAGATGAACCAAATTGAGAATTCTGACCGATCTGGGAACCAGATGATCCAAATTGAGAATTCTGTCCGCTCTGGGAACCAGATGAACCAAATTGAGAATTCTGACCGATCTGGGAACCAGATGAACCAAATTGAGAGTTATGACCGATCTGGGAACCAGATGAACCAAATTGAGAGTTATGACCGATCTGGGAACCAGATGTTCCAAATTGAGAGTTCTGACCGATCTGGGAACCAGATGAACCAAATTGAGAGTTCTGACCTTTCTGGGAACCAGATGAACCAAATTGAGAGGTATGACCGATCTGGGAACCAGATGAACCAAATTGAGAGTTCTGACCGTTCTGGGAACCAGATGAACCAAATTGTGAGGTATGACCGATCTGGGAACCAGATAAGCCAAATTGAGTCTGTTGTGATGTTACGCCGGTGTTCGTTGTGCTTACAGGTTTCTTGCTCAACTGAGATGTCTGGCTTGTGGCTTGAGAGTTCGTAAAACTAGATCCTTGATTCGCTAGAGTTGGCTTTGATCCAAACTGAGAACTGAACTGACTTTGTTCATATGTGGAACCTAAAGGTTTTTGACCTGAACCTTGAGTAGATTGAGAATTCTGACCGAACTGGGAACCAGTTTGAGTTGTGACGGGTTTCTTTTCAAACTGGGAATTTTGACTTTGAGTATAAGCAAAACTGGATCCTTGAGTTGTTTGGGGCTTTGCAGAACCAGCAGACCCAAATTGTGTTGTCGTCTGTGAGCTACCGACTGGTTTCTGCCCAAATGAAGTTTGACTTTGTGTATTTGTATTCGAAGACACAATAGAACCTTGGGTGGTTAGTGGCTTTTGGCCAAATTGCGATCCAGAACTACCAAACTGATAATTTGAACCAGTTACTTGAGAGCTGACAATAGGTTTCTGACCAAACTGAGACGTTGGCGCATTAGAACTTATTTGAGTCTGTTGGAAGGTAGACTGACTTCCAAATTGAGACGAACCTTGCTGAGTTCCAAACCTGGAACCGGTCGCAGTCTGAGCTGGCTTACCTTGCGAATTTGTTTGCGAAAACGTCGCTTGGGCAAAATTGGAAGAAGAATCTTTGTGTCCTTGTGCAGGCAGAGTCGTAGCCGGCTTGTTGTACTGATAAATTGTGCCCTGGTGCTGTTGTGTTGGTGACTGAGAGCTATCAGAGGTCTGACTGGCCGATGACTGGCCAAACTGTGTCTGACTCTGGACAATTGGTTTATTGCCAGAATGAGTCTCAGTAGATCCAAATTGAGTAGAAATTTGCTGACCAGGTTGGCCAAATTGAGTAGGTTGGGAACCGATATGTGTAGATGATGACGAGGATGTGAAAGGAGAAATAGCAGCCTGGGTAATACCATTGTAAGATGAAGAGCTGGTGCCTTGATAATGTCCAGAGGCTGATGTAGTGGGAGTATTGGGGTATTTCGATCCCTGTTGAGATATTGGACTATGTGTATGCTGGCTAGCTGACCCGAAAGAGTTCAATGTCGGTAAGTTATCATTTTTAAGTCCAGAACTTAAGGGACCACTGGATGCGAAAGCGCTGCCACTACCAGATCCTGTAGTAATCGCTGAACTGTGGGTAGAAGCACCGTTATGGAAACTTGGTGATCTGACTGGAGAGCCGCCTACTGAAGCCTGAGCATGAGCGTGATTGCCCTGAGAGTTAGTAGGTTGAACGCCGAATCTATTCTCAGCCGAATGCGAAGAAAAACCTGATTGAGCACCTTGAGAACTACTACCATGACTCAAAGAATTGCTATCCTTTGAACCAGCCTGTCCTCCAATAGTAGAACCTTGACTAAAGCCTTGAGCACTGTGTCCTTGTAAAGAATGGCTTGCAACTGAACTTGGGTTGTAAGCCCCAACGAGAACTCCTGAAGTAGGTCTGTGGCTGCTTTGACTCACGTAAGATCCACCAGACGTTGCAACTCCGCCGCCTATTGTAGGTCTGCCATTGTTATTGGCCGCGCCATTGCTCGAGTAATCACTTCCATCATTGTATTTCTGCGCGTCGTACGAGCCTGTAAATAAAAATGAAAGTTATAAACGATTTGTCAATGACTGATACCTGTGTCAAAGGTACATTTGTCAAGGCATACAAAAGCCTTTATGGTGTGAATGAGATGTTACCGAATTTGTGAATGAAATGTTTTTTTGGTGAGTATCTGCATTGACAGTTTGATTGATAGCCTCTTTAATATTTGAAGTGAACTTTTTGTAGGACATATATTTTGACACGCGTTATTGCGTTTTAATGGTCAACGTGTGTGAAGTAACTATTCATTTGAAAAAAATAAACTAGAACGAAAATTAACAATGAGTACCTGATCAGAAAAATGTCAACAATTTATATATTTTATCAATAGCAATGTGAATGTTGACACTCGACATGCATCAGGAAAACAGCAATACAAATTGCAATAATCGTAAACCTCTATTTTGATTAATATTAAATGATGCGGTGAGGCAAAAATTACGTGGCAGTTCCTATACAATTTTGTGAAGCAAATTGATGTAAAATGCTACTAACTATATGATTTTTATGTATTTATATTAGTTTTCTTCCGCAGAGACTTCCGTACAGGAAGTTTTATTTTATTTTTATTGTATGCCGTTGTAATTTGCAGTAAAATGTTTTGTTATAGTTTCATTGACCCATTGATAACGTCGATAGTCAGACCCACCGGCAGTCCAGATAAACTCTTTGCCAAAATGTTCTCAGAATTTGAAAATGGTCTTACAATAAGCATGATTTGATTTAGTACTATGAAATCGAAATTTAAAGCGAAATAAAATGTTGTTTTCAATAAAATATTTACCTAAATAGTCAAATATTTTTCAGTAATAACGCTTGTACTAAATCGAACTGTTATGCATATGCAAGATATCGTGTAGCTGTATTTAGTAGACCGGACTTTTATATGCAAGGCACGACTTTTAGCAAATAAACATTGAGAATATTATTTTATCATTTTAGGTTAAAAGTTATTGTTTAAATACAAACGAAAAGGCTTAGTTACAATATACAAGCTAACACTAAAAAAATATATGTATGTACAAATATATAAAAAAATATTATAAAAGGAATTTTTTTTGGCCATTAATTAACAAATTCGTACGCGTCGCTATCAATGGGATACGTACGTGCCCAAAAGATTGGCAGCGTTGCAACGCGGTGCCACGTTAGATGGCAATGCCGTCCTTGTTAGTATTTGTTTAGGAGTTAAATAACGAACTCCTTGTTGATTGATGGTTTAAAGTTTAATCAACAAATTAGTAGGTACCTAATAAGAAAAAAAAACAGTGGCACTCCGGGAGTGCCGACAAAAGTGAAAACAAAACTCAAACAGAATACTTTGCCATCACTCACTGACATATCGGATATACATTAAAACCGAGTAAATCCCAAGGACAGCCGAACACATCCGAAGCGGGTATTTTTTTTTATCGTTTTATAAACAAAACACGCGCGGTGTCGCTTACGGTAACAGTGGCGCGCGTTCAATGTTTTTTTCCCATCTCAAAAAACGCCCAACGCGCCTAAAGAAGTTTTCACATCAATAAGAAAAATTGCAGAAAAAGACACACAGAAACGCATGTCATTTTTTTTTCAACGGAATGGCGCGGGAAGCGCTGGGCCGCACATGCGTGTCTTTGGCATCTGGATGACACTTGACGTTGATGACATTGACAGCGTCAAATTGGCGATTCGCGGCGCCAACAGTATTTATGTCAATTTTGTTCGTTATATTTTTGGAAAATTATAGTTAGAGGTTATCGAACGCCTAAATGATGATAATAGGTAATCTAAATAAGTAGTAACTTCCAAGTTTAAGCAATTTATATCAAACGTGAAAAACGCTTTTCTAATAAATTTAACTCTAAAATTAAAATAGGTTCACACCTATGAGACTAGTTTAAAAGTTTATCGATCAATTCGATCAGCAATAATTATTGTATGTTTTGACATATTATTTTGATGGATCGAAAATCAAGCCAGCCAATCAGTCAAGGTGGTATTTATGTAAAAACTAATAAATAATTATTTACATTGCCATCCGCGTTAAAAATGATAGAATTATAAAAGATTTTTATACCATTTATAACCGACCATCACTAATATTTTTTATGGAATGCCAGCAAATATTGAGGCTTCCATCTTATCTATTATACAAAGCTTGATAATAATACTAAATGAACACTCACCATCATCGACATGGCCTGCGGCTTCTTCCTTAGCATTCTTCTCCAAAGATATCAATATCTCATTGGGAATAGGTGGCGGCGTCGGCAGGTGCTCTCCTTGTGGCTTGTATCCTCCTTCATCAGCAGTATACGATACACTGTACGTCTTCCCATCATCTCCCTTGTAGGAATATCCACCCTGAGCTTTCACTCCATCCGCAGCTTCACCGTTTTCACCAACAGATATTCCATTATCAGTCTCAAACCCATAGCTGTAGTTCTCTAAACCTACATCACTGGTGAACTTCAGGGTATTCCCGCTAGTTTTATGAGCTTGAGCATCACCTGATTCTCCGAAGGAACCGAATCCAGGTGCTATCCTAGTATTAGGTCCTAAGCTTCCCAAGACAGAACCACCGAAAGCTGCATCTCCAACCTTGGAGTTTGTTGAACCGTATGAGAGTCTCGGTCCTCCTAGACCAGTTGGCTCATGACCAGACGTCCTTGTTCCAGGGTTAACTGCGTCTACAACGACTCCTTGGACGTCATTCGTGAAGCTGCCAGTGGGCAAGCCTTGGTTAGATCCATCTAAGGGAGCTAGCAAGGCACCAGCACTACCTCCAGCAGTTCTGGATGATACAGGCGGCAGGTAGCTATTGTCGAGCTTTGCTGCTCCACATACCGCCGCAAAAGCGGTTAATATAACCTGTAAAGGATAAATGATTTTAAAATTAGATGACCACAAAGTTCAAACAAGTTAAAAGATTCTATTGAAGGTTATGGATGTTTTCAAGTAAATGAACAAGGATAACATGAGTCAGATCCCACCGCCCTTGCGTTTGCATGATAGAATCAGACAAAAGAAAAAAAAAATGCTGTCTTGAGCAAAAATCTAGGCTTTAAAAAAGGTTTCAAGTCAACCTCGAAGTGTCCAGTTTTTGGAGATCAACTATCTTAAGGACAGGATGTGCATAACAATAAAAAATCAGCTTAAAACTTAGAGGTCAAGAGTTCACACGTTTGCGTCTAGTAATAAAATGTTAATGAGGTAAACGATACAGTCCTGTTTTGCCACTTTTTTACATATTATTTGTCAATATAGCAGAAGCCCGTATCAAGCTTTGTGTCCTTAATTAATGAGTCTAGACATATTTTAACCACACAATTAAATTTAACAAATGTGAAAATAATGACTTTTTTTTCGGTAAAGTTCTGCACTGCGATTCTGTAACCATCTCACCGTGAAAACTTAGGTGAAGGGAGCGTGGAGTGAGCTGTCAATAGTGTCAATTCCTAGCAAAAACAAACTCACTTCACCTATGTTTTCACGGTGAGATTTTTACAGAATCGACCGGCAGATCTTGTAACGGTCAAAGGAAGCAAAAAAAACGCTTGATAAAAACTAAATCTCTTCACCACCCTTGGTTGACTGGTAGAGAATGCCTAAGGCATTAAGTCCGCCTTTGTACCTTTTTGTGCGAAAAGTTTAAATAAATAAATAAATAAATAAATAAATTATTATAATTTGAAAAGAATAACGTCTCTAACATTTGGAGTAATGCACTAATGATATTCGAATATTTTATTACTTGTACAAAACGTCTTTACCATGGGTTTAAGGGACGCAAAAACTGGCCTTAGGCATTTTAAGAAAAAAATTGTATTTTTTTCAATTATATTTGGACATGGAGCTGCATCCGGTTAGACTGGAAACCGACCCCAACATAGTTGGGAAAACGCTAGGCAGATATTTGGACATGGTGGTCTTTGAACCCAAATTTCTTTTTAAATTCGACATTGTTACCGAATTCGCTCCGCCATTTTGCAAAATCAACAAATCGAATCTACAAGTTTTCACTGCTTTCTATAATATTATTGTAGATTTGCTGCAATCTGTTATTATTGAACACGCAAACCACAGTAACAACTTTGCGGATAAAACTTGTTCAAGCGTAGGATTTAACATTATATTTTATTATTATGTGAACGATGACGGAACATCAGTTTATATTTTTAAATTATGATTGAAATCTTGACTTGTTATTTGGGAGAATTCTTTTGGAAAAATGGTTTTTGTAATTGATTTAAGATGGAAATTATTTTATGTAAATATGCAAATTAATGTTACTATAATGAATTCGACACAATATTTTGTCGATTTAAGTGCTTAATTAAAAACTGTCTGATATATTGATGAATGCAAATATATTATGATTAAAATGAGGACTTGTTATTTAAGAAATTTAAAAAACAATGGTTTTTGTAATAACATTGATAAATGCAATTTGAATGTAAGTATGGAAGTTAAAATCACCGCAAGAAATTAATTACAATATTTTGCTGATTTTATTAAAATATATTCTATTATTAAAAACCGATAATTTGTGTAATTTGAGTGCATTGGCACTGCCTAGTTTTACTGATAAAATTACACTATTACGAAACGCTGATTTATTCAAAAGAAACTTGGAATCCAAAAATATGTAATACTTTTCAGCCTGAAAAACTACATAGTAGTAAGTAAAGAAATAGTAACAAAACGACATCAATGTAAATGGTTTGAGGAAGATTCAAACGTAACGGTTTTCATGTTAGTGTAATTTAAGAGTTTGATTAGTTTATTTTGTCTATTATCCCGATTTTATAAGTTTTAATGAGGCACGTCTGTAGATTATTGGTCAGTCCTTAGAGTATTATTATTATTATGTAATTTATTACTATTTCTTATTGGGTTTTATTATTAGTCGGTTCATGTGTTCACCTAATTGTGCAATGCAAAATGAGTTAATTAAAAAAATCCAAACGTCATGACAATGTTACGGATGTCACAACAAGGGCTGTCAAAATATCACCACCAAAAACTGCCGCCAAAAAATTTTGCAATTTGAAATCCAATTTCTAATTTTATTACTCTCGCGCAACTAAACATTAAGACACTTATTCACACCACAATGACACAAAAGAAAGTATTACCAAAATCATCGTCCTATATCCCTCTGAGGGATGTGTATGCGCAGCAGAACCCACTTAAACTGGTGGCACAATGAAGCAACTTTTGCTTTTTATAGCGTTTGAAAAGTCTTCTAAAAAACATGCTTATATGATTCTGCCGAGATAACTTTGCTACTCCCTAACACTTACTTAGATTCTTGTGACTCTTCTGCCAACGTATTAGAGTTGAAACTTCTTTGAGTGTAATTTTGAGGACGGTAAGGTTAAAGTTGTGAAGATGCGCTAGGTTCCAAGTTCAAGTGGCAACGAATATGTGACTTACGCGCCTAAATTATTGTTTGAATTTCTCACAGGTCATAAACAACAACACAGGAGGCCGTTTGCAGTGATTTTAATCACTTCATGATATTAATAGGGAATAGATGTCTTTGCCTTTGCAACTGACCTCTGACTCCACACTATTGGGTAGTGTCAGGGTCACTATTGTTTTGATTTTTTATGTCTGTTTTCAATTGTTTGGAATATTTAAAGACATTTATTATTTATTTATTTATTCAAAGGTACACATACGTTATATACGTTTAAGTTGGTGCCAAAGTAAACTCGTTTTACCCTGCGCTAAAATCATCGACTACAAATTTAGAGAATGAAAAACATTTAAGTAGGTACTGCTCCCTCTCTGTGTCCTAGCAGTGGAAACATAATAGCCTGATTATGCTAAGTAGATACTCAGTTAAAAAGAAACAACAAATAAAATTCAAACGGATATTATAAGCTATTATCTAATACCTACTAACGAGCAAACATCGGTGACCAATCTGGCCGTCCATCTTTAAAACAAAAGTGGTGGACTTGATTCGGTAGAGCACCAATAACATTTTAATCAGTTCTAGTTTCTTGGAAATCTGAATGAATCTAGGAAAACGGAAGTCGGTTAATAAAATTCGGGGTTTTAAACTGTTATAGGTAGACCGAAATAATTTAGTGGTCGTACCTATATAATATGATGACACTGCTCTCAAAACGGTGAAGGAAAACGTCGTGAGGAAACGGCATGTTCTAGAAACAAAATTAAATTTTAAGACATTTGACATCTGCCAACCCGCACTGGGTCCGCATGGTGTATTACATTACGGCCCACACCCTCTCAAAAGAAAGGAGGCCTGTGTCCCAACAGTGGGAAAATTATAGGCTGATTATGTTAGTGATCTATGATGATAGAATAAGAATGATATTCGTTTGTCAATTCATTTTGGACTGCCAGTTTAAGATCGAATAGCAACAGTCCTAAATTAGAATAAATATTTAAATACGATTCGAATAATTAATAATTTAAACAATAATATCGTTGTCCTATTAGTTGAAATTCTTGATCTTTTCGTTTGTCGTGTCAATTCACCGTTATACGATGTGTCAAAAGGACTCTCAAGACAATACAGCATGTCGAAACGAACTATAAATATCTTTCAGACGTTACTAATGACTTCATCAATCACTGGCTCTTGTACTAGGTTCCCAGAAATTGGATACTGCCTAGATTTGTGAATTAGTTAGAAATTAATTTCATTGTAGAGTTAGGCTCGTCTATTTTCTAAATCAAAGGTTGTAGATTAATGTCAGTAGTTCGTGTAGTAAGGAGCCCGAAAGTCTGACAACCAGTCTTGCCAAGGGGTATCGTGTTACCCAGTAACTGGGTTGTGGAAGTCAGATAGGCAGTCACTGCATGGTACTGGTATCCACTATTCAGCTGCATCCGATTAGACTGAAAGCCGACCCCAACATAGTTGGGAAAAGGCTTGGCAGATGTGATACTTTAGCCTCGTCCGAAGAGATTAGCATTGTACAGACGCCAGCACATCAAGCTACCGAAACTGTCAAATTTTTCCAATCAACTTTGAACCATATGGTTTAGCGATAAAGTTGAAAATCTATTAAAACAATTTGACAGATTGCAGTAGTGCTGGCTTCTGTACCTACACTTGTAGCACATGTGCTTATACTACTAATAATGTCACCTCCTATGCACTTTACAGTCTAATTATTAATTCACTGGAGTAAACTGACAGATGCTAAGCCATATTTATTGTAATAGTGATGAGTTCCGTTCGTTGTGATTCAGTTCATCACACAAAGTCAATGTTTCTATTCAGCTGCATCCGGATAGACTGGAAGCCGACCCCAACAAAGTTGGGAAAAGGCTAGGCAGATGATGATGATCTGTCAGTTTACTCCAGTGAATTAATAATTACACTATAGTTTAACCTCGTTTAGATTTATTTGGATGATTCGGATGCCTTATTTTCGCTGTCAGTTTGCCGTCAATACTCCATTCAGATATTCAGATTTTAGTGCTCCGCCATTATTACGCGCAAAGTATAATTATGTTATTATTCGTTAAAAAACTATAAATTATTATGATAGAACTTCAATTAACAGGTTAGTTCGTTTAATCACTAATTTGAATTGACAGAACCTTGTTGATTTGATTGACAGAAGCATATTATTATAAGGTTTGATCGGGTACTTCCTAGGAGCTCTAAATCTAAGCAATTTGAGTTAATTTGATAACAACAAAACTATCGTTAAATGAAGTCGTCACTGGAAAGGAGAAAATGCTAAAGCGCCATTTGGGCCAAAATGAGTTATACAATATAATAATATATCAATGTACTAGATTTTTTTTAAGCAATTTTCAACAAAAAATTTTTGAGACAATCTGAGTCTATTAAAATTGGCTCAGATTGTCTTGAAACCTAAACTTAAGATCGACACAAAAAAAAAACGAATCCAACGATTTAATGTAATAACTCATTCTAGCCCAAATGGCGCTTTAGAATTTTCTCCTTTCATTTTCTATTCATTAAGTCACAAGTAATCTTAAATACAATATAAAATCTAACACTAAAATAAATGATTTTGGACGCTTTTCCCACTGACTCTGGGTATTTTCGTTCAAGAAGTTCTTATTTTTTATACCTACTTACGTTTTGTTAATACCAGTTACCACTTGCCTCGCCAACAAACTCGATACCAGAAATATTTGGGTTTAAATATCACAAAAACATGCATAAATAAATTGTGACGGGCGTTGACTCAAGGACTTCAGGAACTGATTTCTTAGTTAAGAGCTTATAATTAGCTCAGACAGGGCAACAAGGTAAGACTTTCAATGCTTTAGGGCAGGGCTGCCAGGTAATATCCCAGGGCTAATTTAAATTTCTAAATAGTTTATAGGCCCTTAATTTTTTTAAGAAATGCACCTGTACTTTTTTTTTATCGTTGCTTTTTTCAAAAAAATTGGATGTCAGTTGGCGCTAGGTCTGACAAATATGGTGGGTGACGAAGAGCTTCCAGTTGAAGCATCTGTGACTTTGAAAAGGTCCTTTTTGCGCTGTTTGACAAGGGTAATCTTTGGGGAGGAGTGGACTGTAGCATTGACTTTTATTGGTTTTCTCTGTCACCCATCGTATTCGCCAGATCTGACATCAACTTACTTTTAATCTTTTTCGGAATTTAGATTACTTTATAAAGGGGTAAATTTCAACTCCGAAGCGTTGTGTCGATGACAAACACCTTTCAAGAGTTCATTGATTCCCGGCCCCTGAATATCTAAAGAACGTTTAAATCAATGCGCTTTCGTTAAAATGGCAAAATTGCATTCACCATAACAGCCAAAAAACATCTAACCTATGAAAGGTTAGACCTATTATGTCGCAGGCCGCACAAACTAAATCCGCGGGCTGCAAGCAGCTCGCGGGACGTACTTTGGACAGCCTTGCTTTAGGGTACCGTGTCACCATGTGACCTTGAGGGTCGAGAAGTTGGAGTCGCGTCACAACATGAACTTCAAGTCGTTCGTGGTGCGTGTTCCGACACATCATCTCGAGAAGTTCCTCAAGGAAGAGTTCTGGCCGAAGGGTGTTGTGTACCGCCGGTTTCGTGATTGGAAAAAAAAAAAAAACTTAATATAAAAAAACAAAAGCCTTTTTCTTGTAGCTAACTTAAATTTCTCAGGTCACAACAGATGTCTGCATGTCCTAGATTGTATGGAATCTAAATAAGTTGTTGATGTCACAGATAATATAAAATGGTTAGGTATTTGTAATAGGATGGTGACTAGAGTTAGTTTCAAAGCTCTTTTGTTGAAAATTTCCCGTCTTCGGTCCATAGGTGATCAAATTGAACCAGGTTTATTAATAGATAACTGAAAAACTTGTAGCGGTATCTACAACGCCACATGCGAACAACGCGTCATACTGACGTCACGCAAAATCCTGCATCTCGCAAGCAGAGTTTACCGCGCAACTAGAATAGATACAACGGCCCGACATGAATCATCGGGCATTTGCCCGCCAGACACAACACCCGTCTGGTCGGAGGATCCTCCCTTTTGTATAGAGTATGAGTAAACTTTACACCCTGTTGCTCATACATCTATAGACTCACTAACTCAACTGAGTCTATTTGATCACATGTCTAACTGTGCTAGAATAATTCCGGCCCGCGACTTCCGTCCGGGCGGAAGTCAAATCTATAATTGTCTAATAAAACCGTAGCGAAGTCAGAACTGTATATTGTTTTTTTTTAATAATTTTTGCAAGGTTTTTGCAAGGTATGCCGAAAATATATACTTTTATATTTTTTGTCTTTTTGTCTGTATGTATGTTCCAGCATCACGCAATAGCATAGCCCCATCGCAGAAATCTACCTCTTCTATGTCCTATGTTATGGGTTTGGTTTCCGCACTTAGTCCTTCAGTGGACCATTGTGCGTGCTGGGCCATGGCGGCCGTCGGTGGTTATTCCAACCAGCCCACCTCCCTCCAGAAGCTGATCAAATCTCCTGGTCTGCTAAGAACATCTGTGTACGATCTGGGTGTCTCGAGGGTTTCTGACCTTATCTGGGTGACGCCTGTGCACTCAAAGAGCACATGCGCAATGGTTTCACCAGCATCCATGCAAGCCCTGCACAGGGGACTGTCTGTTATGCCCACGGATATCGAATGCCTAATCTGTAAAAGTGTTTATTTAGTGAGCAGTGTCCCGTGATGGTCTCCGTCACCAGGGGGACCATCACGGGACACTCCTCCATCCACTCCTCTATCCACCCCTTAAAGGCAGGTACCAAACCAGACCAAAAGGACAAACGTAGTATACAGGAAAGTTTTATAAAAATGTGGCTGTTATTTTAATATATTATTGTGTTGTCTTACGACATCCACGCGAACGAAGTCACGGGCAGAAGCTAGTACCATAAAACATAATATCCTATGGCACTGAGCAACAGTGTCAGGGTCAAAAAAAATACAAAATCTAATCTTTACTAATATATAATAAAGTTTGTATCTCTGGAACTACCAGTCGGATTTAAAAAATCTTGTTGTTTTTTTATAGCCCAATTTTTGAGGAAGGCTATAGGCTATTTAACATCACGCTTTGACCCTTTGGAGCCGAGCAAAAAGAAAACAAGGCAAAAAGAACGCTAAGCAAAAACGAAGTAATAGCGCGGGCAGGCGATGAGATGCGACGGGATGGATCAGGGGCACAAGAAATTTCACGCGGACGAAATCGCGGGCAGAAGCTAGTTAAGTATAAAAATAACTTAGGATAAGAGCTAAGACACTGTCGCAATAAGTTACCCTGTAATAATACACGTGAGTTGGAAAATAAATAAATAAATCAGTAGGTACTCTCAGACCATAAAACTGTAAAATTAAAATACATAATTATGTCATACAACGTGTTTATGATTGGATAATGTGTTGTTAATGTCATATTTTTTTGCATTCATCTTTATCTTAACACAATTAGAATTGTAAAGTTCAGGAGCTTTTTTGTGTCGAGAATAATATTTTGGGAAGCTGATATGAAGAACTTAAATTGAGTGATAAATATGTAGGTATATAATAATACCAGTTTGCATTCTTGTATCTCACAAAGTGAGAAGGAACTCGTATTGTTCACCAAGCAGTCTCGGTGTATTTTTACGAAAGGAAAAAAAACTGGTTTCTCGGAATTGTTTTACCTTCACGAACCTCCAAGGATGACAAACCATGATAGTTATCGATTTAATTAGCTTTTGCCAGCGGATTCAGCCAAGGGAACGTACTACCGGAATAAAAAGTATCTGCTGTCCAAATCCAGGTCATAATCTACCTGTGTACCAAATTACATCGAAATCCTTTCAGCCGTTAAGGCGTGAAAAGCTAACAGATCGTTACATATGTACTTTCGCATGTATAATATCTGTATGCGTATGGTCGATGGCTATATCATTTTACCTCGGCATGACCGCATGACTCTGCTCTTCTACAAATAATAGAGCATTCAATAAGAAACGGCAATCCTATTTCATTCTATAAACTCAAACCATTAGCTCAATAGGCTGAAAATTACCAGGCTATAAACAACACCTATTTATTATAAGCTCACCTAGAGGTTCCTACACACTATGCCGGTGGCACAGCTTTTTGCCGCGCGGGTAGGCTGCCGGCATAATCAGGCGGCCGCAGAGCATCATTTCAGTTGTGCAGCTCGTTTGCTCAAATACCCGCCGGGAATGCCTCCGGGCGTGTTGGCGGCATGCCGGGCGGCTGGGGCGCCGGCATAGTGTGTAGGAGCCTTTGTAGAAGTTTATGCGATCATGTAGCCGATTGTAGCGTAACACGCGCCGAACAGGGCGCGCCCGCGTTTTTTTTTTATGGAACTTTAAACTTGATCAACGTTTGGTACAGTTAGCAAGACAAGATATAATATTCCTAACAATATTTTTAACACTTTTTTTTACTTTCGTTTTATTCATAGAATAGTAGTTTTGTAACAAATTCTTTTTTTTATTTATTTCCCACACTAACACGTTTGCTACTGATTCTCATTTTGATAGTAACGTGTGACGACTTGCAGAATGAAAATATAATTTAATTTGATTTTCTGCAAGTCGTCATAAATGGGCTGTGCATGTAGGACGAGTTGATGAATTACTCTTTTGCGCTGACCAGTGACAATCTACTCGAACTAATAATTCCACGGTCATTAACCTCAACTCACAAATTATTCAAACCGTTCCTTATATAAATATTCATGGTATGTAATTATAATTATCTGTCATATTATTTGTAACGTGTTATTGTTTGCTTAGAGATTATCCAATTAGCTATACTCCATTTACAATAGCATTAGACAGAAGTTAAAAAAGACTCTTTTAGGGGCACACTTTGTAATAAAAGTACCTACAACAAACATTATTACAGTCAAGATTGATGTGGAGTTAAATATAATAAATTTAAGTAACAGCTGTCACACTTATTTGTACTTATTTAACCTATCTACCTTCTGAAATTACAAGGCTTTCATTTAATATTATTTAGTTTTTACATAAAATATTGTCGTGTCAAGGTTTAAAATCTAAAAGAAGCAGGGGAGGACAGGACCCGGAACGTTTTTCATGTCACTATAACTCTACCAAATCTAAAATGTTACATATTCCCTTCTAAGTGGTGGCAGCACGTGTTTTTTTATTTTGTCGGTTTATGATATCATCCGTCCATACGTCAAATTGCGTAAATAATCTGCAGTTGTCAAATTATCATTCACTCACTTGTGGATACTTGTTATTGCTGAATTTTCGTGGTTTAGTTGTTATTTGTTACTGTTTTTCTGTTGTTATTGTTTTGTTATCGTTATTAGTGTTCGTTTTGTGTTGTTCGTACAAAGCGGTACGTTTTGTTGAACTACGGACACGGACGATCCCGGTGCAGGCCCGAGTGGCTTGCAAGCGCAACATGTGCGCTCTGGAACTGCTAGTAGCGCTGATCAGTGTCAGCAGCGAAAAAAACGAGGCCCCAAAGTAGATTACGATGTTAAAATATTGTCTCCTAAGAAAAATAGAATAAAGCAAACGCCGCGCCGCTTCGTTCTACAGAAAAAAGAATAGTGATAAATATTTATGAAGATGTTAAGGGGGCCCGAAGGTACTCCTGTTTATAGAACGCAGTTAATTAACAAAACTGCAGAAATTGCGGGTAAGGATCATAAAATGATTACCTTAAAAAATAAATGTATTTGAAAGTAACATGCATTGTAAGGTAATAACATACATTACTAATCTTAATTTATAGGCATATCTCGTGCAACAGTCTATAATGTACTCAAAGAGTACAATACAGAAGGTCGCCTGCAATCGCCACCTCCTCGCCAACGGAAATACTCAAAATCTGATGATTATGATGATATTACGTTAAGTGGAATACCAAGAAAAAATCATTCTTTTTTCTTTGATAATGAGTTACCAACGTTGGACAAGATTCTGCAAGCTAACTGGAAAAGGAAGGCGGCTTATCATTGGCCATATTGGTAAAACTTGATTTATATGTATTTTTTTTTTTAATTACTTTACCATTGTTACATAACAAATCATGAATAAAATAATCTCTCCGTTGTCACTGAAATTAAGTCTTAATTTAATGCCTCCCCTCGGAGATGTTTATGGGTAGATTATGGGTTTATGGTAGTAGATTTACCTGTTCAAGGACAGTAATGATGCAGTCAATTTCGGTTGCTATTTAAAGGTTGAGATCTATTTCCAGCAGTCAAGTAATCTATGCCACCGGTGCACAATTATTGATTTGCTTTTATTTCATTTCACAGGATCTACAGAAGGGTTTTTAATGGATGGTGAATTAATATTTGAAGCCAAAAAGGGTGATGGAGAGTACCATTCTGGAATTGAAATGGATGCACACAATTTTGAAAAGTGGTTCAAATTAATATTGTCAAAAATTGAGAATGGTGCTGTTATTGTTATGGATAATGCGCCATATCATTCGAGGAAAGTGGAGAAGCTGCCAACTACAGCCACACGAAAGGCAGATATTCAATAGTGGCTAAAAAACAAAAATATTCCTTTTGAGGAAAAAGACTTTAGGGCCACTTTATTAGAAAAAGTGAAACAAATAAAACATTTGTACCAAAAGTTTGCTGTAGATGAGATGGCTAAAAAAATATATATTAGTATTGCGCCTCCCCCCTTACCACTGCGAGCTCAACCCAATAGAATTAGTTTAAGCTCAAATGAAGGGGTATGTAGCCCAAAACAATAAAAGTTTTAAATTAGAAGAAGTGAAGCGGCAAGCACTCATAAACATAACTGCAGAGAAATGGCAATCTTGCATTGCTCATACAATTAAAGAAGAGGAAAGGTTTTGGATAATGTTGTAGAAAGATTTATTATTAACGTTGGTGAAACTTCTTCATCATCATCATCAGAGGATGATGAATAATTGGGAATGGAACATCTATCATCTCCATTATATCATTAAGGTGGCAAAACTTTTTCTCTTCTTTAATAGCAATAAATCTCATCTCACACTTCTATGTCTCTGGAAAATGTTTTTATAGTTGGTATTTAGCTTGCGAAAGTGTATTTTTGTTAATCCTCTGGCATTCTAAATTATTATAGTTAAAATTATGACTCGTCACCATCAGTCAAGTAGCGTTTTGTGTCGTATTTATTTGGTTTGTTAAAAACATAATAAGGACGTGCCATTGTGATAAAGTTGTTTTTAATAAACTGATTGTTACTAAAAATTGTTTCATTTTATGTACATAAAATGAAACAATTTTTAGTAACAATCATCCAAGCATTGTGACGAGTAGATGGATGGAATATGCTTTATTGTATGCCATACATTGTTACTTACAAAAAAGCACATACATTATTTATTAAAATCGTTTGAACTTAACTTGAAAATAAAAGGTTTCGTACCCCTGCTTCTGCGAGCCTCTTTTTTCTAATGCTATTACAAATGGAGTATAGGTATTTACTTTGGCGTAATAATACTTTTAGCTTCAGATTTAACGATGTGCAATAACATGCAATGTCATCAAGATTTTATTTATAGGATTTTTTTTTTTTGCATATCTAAAAGGTCAAATTAATCGGTATCCGCTCGTGCCACTAAAACCCCCTAGACCAGTCCCCCAGGGGACTACACAGCACTCAATGTTCCACTATGATCCCCTTGGTGGGGATTCACCAAGTACCTACACTACCTACTAATCGTGTTAATATATCGAAACCCATAATAAACAAAAAAAACTGGCCAAGTGTGAGTCGGACTCGCATACGAAGGGTTCCGTACCACAAGGCAAAAACATCGAAAAAAAACACGTTTGTTGTATGGGAGCCCCACATAAATTTTTATTTTATTTTAATTTTATTATTAATGTAAAATTACAACTGAGTATTTTGTGAATATTTCAAGTGCCTGCCTATTGCCATTATTGATATCGAGCAAAAAAGGGCAAAAAAATCGCGTTTGTTGCATTGTTGCATGGGAGCCCCCCCTTAAATATTTATTTTATTTTGTTTTTAGTATTTGTTGATATAGCGGCACCAGAAATACATAATTTGTGAAAATTTCAACTGTCTAGCTACCGCGGTTTCTGAGATACAGCCTGGTGACAGACAGACGGACGGACGGACGGACGGACAGACAGCGAAGTCTTAGTAATAGGGTTCCGTTTTTACCCTTTAGGTACGGAACCCTAAAAACATTTGAATATACCTAAATAATAATAAACCCTAAAGTGTCCGGGTGAAACGCGGACACTTTTCAGGACCCCGCCCAGACGCTCCCCGGACGCCCACCAAACTAGGACAAATCCGGGGAAACCCGGACGGATGGCAGCCTTGTCTCTAATGGATCATCACGTCATCGTCACTTTGATCGCTAAACGATCGTAAAACACGTGTAGAAACTTGTTTCATTTCATTACCTAATCGTAGACATAATGTCATTAAATCACCATTAGCTTTGCCTGATCGTTTACACGTTTGAAAGTTTTCCATTGCTACTTTTGCTTCAAGCTTTGTTGCTATTTTAAATACTAAACGAGGAATGGATGTCAACCTTTACATTTAGGCTATTAATTAGCAGTTGATATAGGCGTGTACGATTCTAATGTAATTCATTCATTATTTACTTGGTGACAAATTTATTGACCGAGGTTATGATACACATAATCAGCCTATAACGTTCCCACTGCTGGGACACAGGCCTCCTCTCAGTGAGAGGGAGTGGGCCGTAATCCACCACGCGGGCCCAGTGCGGGTTGGTTATTTTTGGTTCTAGGACATACCGGTTTCTTCACGATGTTTTCCTTCACCGTTTTGAGAGCAGTGGTGATGGAATAATTTACACAAAGTAAAGCGCCTGGGTTCGAACCTAGGACCTGCAACTCGTAAGTCGCCGCTGTTACCAGGTTATGTAATATTGTTTTTTCTCTCTCCTGTATCCAGGTTAGGTTACAGGAGAGAGAAAAAAAAAATATTACAATGTAATTTTTTTATAGTCCACGCGGAACTAGTTGGCCACGCCTTGGGTGGGGACAGGGGTGAGGGCGGCGGGTTTGCCTATTGTTCGCAACGCACGTACTGAGTCATGACAAAGCCCCCCTGCCCCTCCGTCCCACCGCTCACATACCTACAAACTATGTAGTTCCGCGCGGACTATAAACTAGGAATTTCTCCAAACTCACGTTGCTAATGAATAAACAGCTTTACTAGGCCCAGTTCAAGGATCAATTTTGCTGAACACAACTTGGAATGAAGTAGAATATTTAAGGGTCGTTCATCTATCTACATACGTGTAGTAGGTACACTTTCCAGAAGTTGGTGTTCTCTATTCTTCTTGTTAGGCGGTTTCCAGTGTACTTGAATTCGACCAAAAAGCTTTGTCTAAACTACAGAACCACTGCTGTACTCTAGCACTATTCTGTACAAATCTCACCGTGATAACTTGGGAGAAGTGAGCTTAAAGTGAGCTGTCATTTTGTGTAAATCCCTAGCATCAGATGGAATGACAGCTCACTTTATCTAACTTCTCACGGTGAGATTCTAACAGAATCGACCGGCTGCTGGTATGTTTATTGTTTTTTAGCTTGTCAACCAATCAATCTGCCTGCCTTTTCCCAACTAAGTATGTTGGGCTTCCAGTCTAACTGGATACACCTGAATACCAGTATTTTACATGGAGCGATTACCTATCTGACATCCACAACCAAGTTACTAAGTAATACGATACCCCTTGGTAAGACAGGTCGTCAGACTATTGGACTTCTGACTACCCGTAACGACTGTCAAAGATCTACGACTGACAGCCGGGACCAACCACTTAACGTGCTTTCCGAGGCACGGAGGGGTCTCGATATAATAATGGATGGTCATGGTCACCCATACACGAACGGACCAACCAATATTAATTTTAATTAAATCTACCATTGCATATAATATTGTAGTCTCAAAACGCAAATGAATTTGACCTGGATTATTAAGAAGTATCTTCATTCATCTAAACTATGTATTTGACCACCCTGCCTCAAGTATGTGCTTTATTTTCTTTTACAACTAACACACAACATCTCCTTAGAGCATTTGAAAAATATATCGTGATTTTATTGACATGGAAGGCTGCGCACACGCTTTACTGATATTTTTTTCCTCGAAAAGAATGTGGTGCTAAACGAAAATTGAATTTTTGCTGAAAGAGATAAGGGTTATGGTGGGTGGTGTTGGTAAAATCAAGTTTGTGTAAAATCTTTTTAATGATTATAACTGATGAAGACAATATATCGTTGTTTAAATGTCAATTTGGAGAAGTCTGTGGTTTTTGATTAGGACTTGGGCGGATGGATAGTAGGTATTTTAATACGGTTAGGTTAGGACACGGTAATATTATTAGGAGAAGCAATTTTCAATATTTATGTTTTTTTCTGTTAAAAAGGAAAAGAGGAATACAAAGCACGACGCCGAATCATGAGGTCCAAGATTCAATTTCCAGATTTGGCAACTCAGACATTGAAGATCAACTTTATTAAATTATAGAAAAAATCCAATTGAATACGTAGTTGTTAACGTAGCTCAGGGAGTTTAGTTGTAATCTGTTTAATAAAGCATTAACTACAAAACTGATAATAATGGTAATTTAATTATGATTGAGTTCATTCAATTATTACTATTATTTCAAGATCAATGTAACTTCCTTGATAACAATTTGCTACATGCAATAAGAAACCACCATTTTGTTATAAGATTATTACAAGAAGGCGTGTACTGCCGTTTTTTAGACGGATACTTTAATTATATTACTATACAACATTATTTTTAGTATATGCGAAACCCGAAACACGTGTCTAGTATTTGTAAAGGATCTATGTACAAAATTTCAAAACTGTATCATGAAAAATCACAAAGATATAAGCTTGTTATGTTACCTATTTGTCCTTACAAAAACCATGCTCACCCGCGCCGCCCCGTCTTGCGCTCATTGATAATAGTATCTAGGTACCTAACCGTTCGGCGCGGAGATTGGATGTCGCTCGGTGTCCAACTTTTAACCATTTTTTTAAATATTTTTGGGACAAAATACAAACATGGGGTAAAAATTATTGGAATCGATTCAGTTACTTATTCTGAACAAACTATATTCAGGTTTCGCATATTATACTAAAACTAACGTTGGTATAATAATAACATACAATAAAAATTTATTATTAATAAATAGTTTTCTAAAAAAGATAGGATTCTTTATGATGTGCTAATTTTTTTGCCCTTTATTGAACTTTGACTTTGAACAGCAATACTTATGAACAATAAATACATGAAAAGACTATAGGTATTGCAAATATTATTGCAGCCATAAATGCTTTATATGCCAAAAACTCCAAGAAAAATGCACTTAAAATTTAAATTAATAAATAAAAATATTTTCTATTGACAAATCATAAAGGACTTTGAAGGTCCGTGATATACCTACCTGTCCAACATTTTGATTTTAAAAATATAGGTTTCATGCGCAGCTGCCATTTTGAAAAAGAAATGGCGGACGGGTGGGTATGAAAGGCTCCATATAAAAATCTTCAGTCCTCTTTCCATACCGTTTTCAGGGTTCCGTACCCAAAGGGCAAAAACGGGACCCTATTACTAAAGCTCCACTGTCCATCTGTCCGTCTGTCACCAGGCTGTCTCTCATGAACCGTGATAGCTAGACAGTTGAAATTTTCACAGATGATGTATTTCTGTTGCCGCTATAACAACAAATAAAATAAATATTTAAGGGGGGCTCCCATACAACAAACGTGTTTTTTTCGGCGTTTTTGCCTTGTGGTCCCTTCGTGTGCGAGTCCGACTTGCACCTTTTTTTTTAGGCCGCAAAAAGTAGAATCAATGAATGAGTCTTACATTTAACTTCATTGACACTGACACCAGAATAACGCACAACTTGACCTACGCATCATTTAATGTTACCAACAATATTATCAATATCATTAATCAATGCAAATTATTCGGCAATTAATCAGTATGATTCTTCCATTAGGAACCATTCATCACTATAAGAATCGTGCTGTTAGCATGTGACTAAACTTGTTCCCAACCTTTAGGAGATTCTGATGTTCTTCGAGAGGGTTTCATACAAAATTATGTCTGCTAAATCGTAACACACTTTATTTTAAAAAGGAAAATAATTCACAATTTAAATACCTACTACCTATTTCTTCAAATTATATATTTTACTAGCAGCGCCCCGCGGTTTCACCCGCGTAAGTGTCGATCCCGTGGGAATATCGCGATAAAAACTATCCTATGTCCTTTTCCGGGATGCAATCTATCTCTCTGCCAAATTTTATCGAAATCTGTTCAGTGGTTTAGGCGTGAAAAGGTAACATACAGACAGACAGAGTTACTTTCGAATTTATAATATTAGTATGGATTATGAAATATCTAATAATGGGCAGTCAGAATCCCGAAAAATATCTAGGGGTTTCGTATTACCCAGTAACTGGGTTGTGGAGGTTAGATTATAGTCATTCGATACATGTAAAATACTGGTATCCAGCTGCATCTGGTTAGACTGGAAGCAGATCGCAACATCTCATCGCCCAGCTGGGCAAAGGCTACGTGGACGATGATTACCTAACAGTCAAAAACGTTCTCTGCTGGATAAAGATTTTTTCAAACATTGCCGCAAGTTCGGGTTAATTGCGAGCGTAGATTGGCTCGCAATTTTCTTACAGTAATTAATTCCACTGCATGCAGGAAGCACAGAACCGGTCGAAGTGGCGGTGCTTGGGGGAGGCCTATGTCCAGCAGTAGACGTCTTCCGGTTGAAATGATGATGAAGTGATTCTGTGTTATGAATTTCCAGATGAAAGCTTATTAGTCGTTGAATAACAAAATCTTTTGCAAATACCAGTAGGTATTAATTAATTAATTCGCTTTCAATAAAAAAAATGTCTTTATACAGGGTTATTGGTAAAACATTAACAAACTCTTAAGAGGTCTTTGTACTCACCATTATGAACAACTTTTACTATGGACAAAACCTGAAATCGCGAAAAAAAAATCAGCTGTTCCCTACATTTATGTTCGTTTATCTCGTCAAAAATATTTTGTATGAACACCCAACCAACGAAACATCGTCTTATTGATTGATTAATACAGCTGATTGTAAAATAAAACTTGTTGGCAACTGATAAATGGCTCCGTGCAATGAAATAAACATTGTATACATTGTTTTTGCTACTGTGGTTTACTGTACCTACTGATGTTCAGAGTTCAGACCTTGGACAGTCAAGCTCTTTTGTTTTTAAAGCAGATCTCCAAAGTGTTAACTTCGTGATGCCACCGAGCATTTTGCTTCGTGATACCACTAACAGATCATTATAACGATATTATTTTACTAGCTTCTAACTCCGACTTCGTTCGCGTGAAATTTCTTGATCCCCTGACCCATCCCGTCGAATCCCATCGAATCGCCTGCCCGGGCTATTACCTACTTCTTGCTTAACTTTCCACCAGATTTTTTTCTTCTAGCTTGATGTTAAATAGCCTACAGCCTTCGTCAAGAATCACACTAAATATTGGTGTATAAAGGCCATATAATGGTGTATAACACCCATATTTCGCCAGTTTTTTTGAGTCTCATGTAATAGGGGGCGAGCCTAGGAGGCTGCTACAGAAAAATTCCAGAAAAACAACCCAATTACACTTTGCCCGATTTGGGAATTAAACCCAGGACCTTAGCATTAGCCCTTGCGACCGCTATACCAACGAGGCAGATGTTAAAAAAAATGATTATATCCAACCAGCACAGGGGGGGTAAATGCGTAACACACTATCAGTTAGCAATGGGTTTCACTTTGACACTTCAGCAACATTCATTGCGCTATTTACGTTGTAGAGCAGAGGAATTTTTCAAACATATGAAGCAATGGATTAGCAATATACTTCAAAATGATTCAGATTCTGTTATTTACGTTGTTGAGCAGACAAAGGATGATGGCCGGTATGTCCAATAAAAATTACATATACATCAAATGAAAGTTTATATCATAAGCATCATTTTTTATTATGGGCAGAAGGCTGCGAAATACCGGGTTAAAGAGATATAATCAGACCTGCAAGTACCA
Organism: Oligia strigilis; assembly: GCA_951800025.1. Classification (NCBI taxonomy): domain Eukaryota; kingdom Metazoa; phylum Arthropoda; class Insecta; order Lepidoptera; family Noctuidae; genus Oligia; species Oligia strigilis. The sequence goes on along the minus strand of OX637558.1, from coordinate 2,542,202 downwards.
TGTCAACGTATTAGTTTATGACGCTCATAATTGAGCAGTGGTGGCCAAGTGGTAACGGCCGCGACTTACGAGTTGTAGGTCGTAGGTTCGAACCCAGACAGGCGCTTTACTTTGTGTAAATTATTTCATCACCACTGCTCTCAAAACGGTGAAGGAAAACATCGTGAGGAAACCGGCATGTCCTAGAACCAAAAATTCGAAGACATGTGACATCTGCCAATCCGCACTGGGCCCGCGTGGTGGATTACGGCCCACTCCCTCTCACCGAGAGGAGGCCTGTGTCCCAGCAGTGGGAACATTGTAGGCTGATTATGTGTGTGTGTGTGTGCTCATAATTATGACGATAATGTTCACTGCAGTTCTCAATGATATTAGTTATTGACTCAATACACTGACTCATAACATTGAGGGGACTTGTGGCTAAGTAATAACAGCCCCACGGGTCGATCGATCCGGTTAAGCTGCGCTTGCCGCGGTTGGTCCCTGGATGGGTGACCATTTTTATATACCAGGACCCCTCCGTGCCTCGGGAAGCACGTTAAGCCGTTGGTCCCGGCTGTCATTCGTGGGTCTTTGACAGTCGTTACGGGTAGTCAGAAACCCGAAAGTCTGACAACCAGTCTTACCAGGGGGGGGGCGTATTACCCAGTAACTGGGTTGTGGAGGTCAGATAAGCAGTCGCTCCATGTAAAATACTGGTATTGAGCTGCATTCAGTTAGGCTGGAAGCCGACCCCAACTTAGTTGGGAAAAGGCTAGGCAGATGATGATGTAATCGGTGTTAAAATACATCTAATAATTTTGCTATGTACAGTCACGAGCAAAAGTATGTATACACTTGGCTTTATTCAAAGGCGATTTTCTCCTTTATTTTTGAATGAAATTTTGTATTAGTAGGAACATAGTATTTTCGAACTCATAGGTATACGTAAAGTGTCGTATTTCAACGTTGCATTCGTTATTTCGTAAAAAAAATCGCAATTTAAAGTTGCCAAGTGTTGACATATTGGTGCTCGTGACTGTACCATAACAGAAACTCTACTAAACCATATTCCCTACGCGGAAACGCAGAGTTTTCATTTGTCATTTCATTGAGTGATGTCATTGGAGCACGTTTACACGAACGTAAAAATATCGCGCAGGGATTTTATCGCGCACTGCAATTGCAACTCTCGGTATTGAGTCGAGTGTTGAGAATCCAACAGAGCACATACCAGCGCGTCAAAAACTCTCAGTTGGATTTTCCACTCTCGGTGCTAGAGCTGAGCGATGAAAATCCAATGCGCGAAAAACACGCCCATGCGAACCTGGGCTAACAGATACAAATTCGCCAGTCAAAGTTCAACTAAAATAGTGCATATCGAAAACATGTTTCGCGGCAGCGGCGGCGGCCCTATTCTGAAATTTTATAAATTGATGGTGGATTACGGAAATGAAATAAAATAACGCCTTGAAAAGTCACTGGGAAGCGGAATAATAAACAAATAATGATGTCAGTTTTTTTTATTTTATTTATTCATTTCTTTTATGTCAGGTTTTCACAGGCGCTGATGTTGAATGACAGGCAACGTCTGTGGTGACGTCACGCGTCATGTACAGACGTTAAATGTTTCCTTGGGTAACCTCGAGGCATATGCTGTCTGATAACCTCAACATAAATTTTTGGGCATAAAAAAACCTAAGGAAAACCGTGTCTACACTTAACCAAATCGGAAATGAAAACATCCAAAATGTATGTACCATGTAAAATGTTACAATATTAGGTTTCCTTGTGTCACCTCTGGGTTTATAGGCTATCTGTTACCCTCAACATTATTATTATTATTATTATTATTATTATTATTATTTCAACATTTAACTAAATAATTTGGTTAAGTGTAGGGACCAAATCGAAAAAACTTCCATGTGCAGACGCCAGCCCATCTGTCAAATTTCTTAAATAGATTTTCAACTTCATCACTAAAACATAAGGTTCAAAGTTGATTGGGAAAATTTGACAGTTTCGGGTAGCTTGATGTGCTCGCTTCTGTACCTGTGTACTTACTAAGATTTAAGTCAGTTATTGATAAACTATCAAGTTCAGCAATCCAATCTTTCTTCTTGAATTGTAAGACTGTCTAGCCAATTCTGCGTGTCGCCTCATCTCTTGCACGCTCGTGTTCCAGGTGTTTAGTGTTATTTATCCAGTTTTTCTTTACGCTGACTGGAAAGATTCATTACCACAATCCACAGCAACAGTCATGTTCCTGTGCCAGTATTTCCAAGCTCAACAAGTGATCGCAGCAATTTCGTCTGCCCAGCTCACCACAAGACGATCAGCACTTCTATATCCAGTCCTTAGACTCCACTCCACCTACACTTAGAGCAAATAAAATTCTGATTCTGGCTTTCGCTCACAAGTTTGGCTCACGTTTCATTACCTGCCATGTGTCCTGCTCAACTCCAGAATCGCTTTGTTCCCGCAACCAACTCCAAGAGTTCCATTAAGCGTGGCACGACGTCAAAGACCTTAGCGTGTCTTCTGTTCTCGAAGCAACCGTTACAAGATGAAGTAGCGTTACTTCGATGAAGTCTAGACCAATTTAATACTCATTTATCCGTAATAAGTACTTGTTACTTTTTTGTAAGTTCACAACAACCATCCATACCCGTAATTAAAATCAAAAGAGGTTGGACTTAAGGTGCCACTAGTCGATATTTTTTCCATACAAATTTCGGGAGAGTATTACTCCACTGTTTGACATTGTGCATCCAAAGTTAAACATGATGTCGTTTTATTTTATTAATGTTGTCTGTACCGAAACAGAATAGTAAAATAAAAAGCCATTAAAAAGTTACTAGCTAACAAAGATTCGTTTTTCTTGCTACTTTTAACGTAACTTTGGATGTGAATAAGTAATAAAAGAACTGTAAAATTTTCAAAACCAAGTCCGTACCGACAAAGCTCAGTTATTGAAGATTTCATTAAACTTTATTTGTAATTGATTTATGCAGTGTTATTTTTTCACTAAACTCGATTTTCCGAAGCACTTTTCGATTTTTTTACGCGCCTATCAGTTCGGAATGGTGTTTCTGTGCGTGAAAACTAGACGTTGTTAGTGTAGACTAGCGTCTAACTGATATTAGCTCTGTCGGACACGAAGCCAGGTGAGACAGCGTGCTTTTTGGCCATGACCACCGGTGAGTTCGAGCTCGCGACTAGTTTACTCTTAATAAACAAAATAATAGAGATGTTTATCTCATTGTCAGGTATCAATTTTCAAGTTGCATTAATTAATGGGTAGTGGGCAGACAAGTGCTGTTTAACATAACGGGACCTAAAGATAATGTCAAATTGACAAATACATAGTTGTGTTTTTATATAACAAGCTCATGTTTTGTATAAGAGTCAATGCCCCTATGTTTCTATGCTGAAGACACAGGAAAGCAGGATTGTGAAATAATGTTTTTTAATAAAATGCCCGAGTGTGAGGAAAAGCTCCGAGGAAAGTGTCCAATATGCATCCGCAATGAAAGTTTTCTCTTTTTTTAGCAAATATGTAAAGACCAGAGACGCAATATTTCCCTACATTTTGACAAGTTTTTGACATTTGTTTGTCGCCGAGATGAGACTGCGACGAGATTTTAAACGTTTTACATTACGAGAATTGGCCTTCTAGCTTTTCTGTTAACCAGCCTCAGTAGGGCTGATTACATTGGAGCTGCTATGGTGAACAGCCGATGGATTCAGACAAAGACAGCTCTCTTGAAGATCACGCGGTAACAGCCGCGACTGATAAGTAAGTTGTAGGTAGGCGCTTTGTGTAAATTATTTCATCACCAGTGCTCTCAAAACGGTGAAAGAAAACGTCGTGAGGAAATTAAAAAAAAAAAAAAATTCAAAGACATGTGACATCTACCAACCCGCACTGGGCCCGCGTGGTGATAGCCTACTCCTTCACAGAGCAGAGGCCTGTGTCCCAGGAGTGGGAATATTATAGGCTGATTATACTAAACCTTTAGAGCTGTAGAGAGCGTTGAAATTAAAGCCCGATTTCCAGAATAAGTGCTTGAACTCTGTGCGCTTATAACTGCGGCACCAACTAACCACTTTACGAGCTAGCACTAAATTATTCTAACTAGTACTAGAGCAGTTAATTACTTTAACATCTTTATTTAATGATGGCGACATATCTTGCGTGTTTGGCGCTTCGCTGTGTGACAGTTTGATGTCAACCGTGTTACCAGAATTAGTACGAAGTTACTAACATTAAATTGGCTATATGGCGACTACATGACCTAGAGCGCGGTCTTTGTCGGACTGCATAGAAAAGAAAGAGAAGCGCGATGACACAACGCTGGTAATTTATTGCAAAATATGAAGCAATTATCTATTTACAAAAAATCAGTTTGGACTAAAAAATTAAAACACTAGTGTTTTAGTACCTATGTTGCTTGTAGAATGATCTGACAAAAAATCATAATGATAATGGTATGGTTTTTAGAGGTATCTTCATAATTTTTTTCTATCGTATCAAATTAGTTTTATTATGTTTTCAATACACTATCTACCTAGCATATATCCTGAAGAATATCATATATTTTTCAGATTTTGTTTACTGTAGTCGATCATATACTTTTATTGTTCCTAAAACTTGCGTTTTTTTGTGTTTAGGTCCTGTAAGCCCCCGTCTGTAAGCCCGAAAGGGTTACCGCTGGCCCGGAACATAAAGGGCTAAGGAAGGAACACGGGTGGGTTTTAGTCAGTAAGAGTCTGACACTCCGTTCCGCTCCACCCAGAGCGGGAGGGGTCATTTGATGATTTCCCATACGACAAAAAAAAAAAAAAAATCTCCCTAAGGAACTCACAAGATAATCTTTAGTAGGTACGATGAGCACGTTGCGGGTCAGAGGCCATTGACATCACCTTGACTCAGCGAACTTCCGTAATGTATGGTAAACACTTCATTCTCATTGTGTGGGTATGTAATTTGAGCTGATAATAGAAGATTAATAGAATTATTGTATGGCGTTAAATTTTTTGCTATGTTATCCGTGATCGTGAAATTATCGCGATTAATAAATATTCTTGCTGGGTGGTCAAGCTTATTGTAGACCTATTAATTTGTAGGGTTCTGTACCCAAAGTGTGCCAACGGAAGCCAAACCTCCGCTGTTCGTCCGTCTATCTGTCAGCGGGCTATATCTCATAAATCGTAATAGGTAGACACTTGAAATTTTCAGTGTGTATTTCTATTGCCGGTATTAAAAAAAAAAACCTTTTAAATTAAAGGGGGTATCAATACAAGAAACTTGTTGTATTCGGCGTTTTTTTTTTATTAGTCGACACTGCCTTTTTATTAGTCGACACTGCCTTTTTATTAGTCGACATTGCCTTTTTATTAGTCGACAGTGGCGTTTTTTTAGTCGACAGTGGCGTTTTATTAGTCGACAGTGCCTTTTTATTGGTCGACACTGCCTTACACTGTTACTAGCCAGCACCTTAATTGCGTAACACACTATCAATCTAAATCTAAATCATTTTCTTCATATGTTCGAAAAAAATATCAGCTCAACAACGTAAATAACGCAATGAATGTTGTTGAACTGTCAAAATGATACCCATTGCTACTGATAGTGTGTTACGCAATTACCCCGCAGACCCGCTGGTCTGCGGGGTAATTGCGTAAAATAATTCAAGTAAAGCTAGTAAGTAATGATTAGCTCATCTCGCTAGATGAGCTAATCATTACTAGCTTTACTTAAATTGTTTTCGTGTTGAAAATTGTAAGAAAGAAAATGGATTAGGTATAAGTACGTAGATAAACGTCGATAAGGGATAACGAAGGCCATAGGGTTTTCTGTGCACACATGAATTGGGTACCATATAAGGCAACCTTTTAGGCGGAAACTATAAACATGCCACAAATGGCTAAACTTCAGCCTTAAATTAGATGAGAACCAGAGATTAAGCATCGAGTAAGGCACTAGAACAGTTAATCTGCATTCGCGATTCATTTGCCAAAAATATAAACAAATTAATATGAGTTTATGAAAAAATAACTTTAATTCCTACACAATAAAGTTCAGTTTACGCTACAACTTCAAACATTTTTATAACTTTATCAATAGTGCTATTCACTCTGAAATCAACTTAATTACCATTAAAATAAAGTTGATATTTGTTTAACTTAAAATAATATTAATTTGAAACATAAGTTTGTATAGACTTTAGTATTGGGAATGCCTTGGAGATTAACATGACGCCTGTATTTCTCGAGGGGTGAGGCAGAGGTGTACCTATAGTGCACCCACATTTCACCAGATATGTTTAAGTCCCATGTAATAGGGGGCGAGCCTATTGTCATCAACTGGACACAACACCCCTGGGCTGCTACTGAGAAATTCCAGATGGAAAAACCTTATAATACTACAGACCAGGATACTTAATCAGCTTGTGGAGGGAGGTGGGCTGGTTGGAACAATCACCGACGGCCGCCATGACCCACGCACAATGGACCACTTGAAGGACTAAGTGCGGAAACCAATCCAAAAACATACAACCTAATAATACTTTGCCTGACCCGGGAATCGCACCCAGGACCTCGTGCTCAGTAGCGCTTGCTACCACTATACCAACGAGGCAGTCCTTGAAGAGTCACGTTAAATACAAAGAAACCTCTGAAAATGAAGTGGGTATTAGTACCGGATTTTTGATCATAATGATCTCATCGAGTTTTTATCATCGTTCATCTAGTAGGATTGTTTTTTAGGGTTCCGTACCCAAAGGGTAAAAACGGAACCCTATTACTAAGACTTCGCTGTCTGTCCGTCTGTCCGTCCGTCTGTCCGTCACCAGGCTGTATCTCAAGAACCGCGGTAGCTAGACAGTTGAAATTTTCACAAATTATGTATTTCTGTTGCCGCTATAACAACACATACTAAAAACAAAATAAAATAAATATTTAAGGAGAGCTCCCAATCTCCCATACAACAAACGTGTTTTTTTTTCGGTGGTTTTGCCTTGTGGTACGGAACCGTTCGTGTGCGAGTCCGACTCGCACTTGGCCTAGTTGGGCAAAGCCATGGGTGCGGCAACGAGGATTGTGCCAAGGGGATGGGCATGTATTAACATGACTAGTCTTCCAATTACTACATAAAGGCTAGGCAGATGATGATAATCACCAACCCGTCAACCGGGCATAATGATAGGTCACTAGGTTCGTTTTACTGGTGATTTCAGGGAATACGGTGGCACTGTGATCGTGCTGCCGTGCATAGTAAGGGTCAGGGGAGACCCCTTTTAAGTCTCCCCAGAGACGTGCCCTAACACGCGCTAATAGATAGATAAAACGTTTATTCAGTGCAACAAAAGACACAATACAGAAAACATCAAAAAAGGTGAAAAAAAAATTAACAAAGATTAAAAAGATAAATTGACCCATAGATACCTAGCTCATATACATCTATAACGGTCGATCACTATTGGGCGGTGTGTGACCTATGCTTGCACCAAATGGGAGTTCAGCTCAGCATATGCCAGGTACAATACCTGACGCTGGTATTCTGCTGCATCCCATCCCGCGGCGTTGCACTGAGGGGGTTCGGGACCTCCTCCATGTGCTAATTGTGATCACCGGGGTGGTTTTGGTGAGGTAAGAGTCCCACACTACCTGGTCTTTTTCTCCAAAGTCCAGGAGCCTTTTGAAGGTTTCACCCGGAACAAAAAAAAAAGGTTCGTTTTACTGGTCATTGCGAAGCCAATTAGAAAATGAAAATGAAAAAAAGAAAAAATGAAAATGGGCAGTGGGTCCAGTCGACCTATTCAAAATGTGATTGGGTTGAGTGATCCCATGGGTCCATTTCGAGTGGGTCCAGTTGACCAAAGACTCGTAGGCAGAACCTACAGAACGCCATTTGCTACGATCCTTACATACTCCTTTTGCTTCGTTTCCGTTCATACATCTGGTCATACACGATTACACGCACGCCGGTTGCGAGTACTGACGCACCTGACCTTATGAAGAACATCACCAAAAAGGTATGATTATGTCCTTCGTAGGGTGCATACACACGAGCGTTGCCTCTGTCGTCGACGTGTGTCGCTCGTGTGTATGTCACTTAGGCGTTTCCACCAAAACCAATCGCCAACCAATCCAATCAATGGACTAACCATTCTGGCGAAAAGAACACTTTTACGCCAAAATTCTGACTTTCACAAAACCCTCGACCTTCAATCCTTTGTTACAAAGTACATAAGTCCTAGTAAACATTAAGTACATAAGGCAATGACACAACCATCTCAGCTCGCAACGAGATTGGAATCACGTCCTCCGCTCATTACGACTGCAAGTAAATATTGTGTATGTATGCAAATTTTAATCGTGGGAACGTTTTTCTTACTCAGTTTTATATTTATACGGTCGAATAGATACAGGGTGAATTGGGACCTTTATTGGTGTAATTCAGTGTCGTATTAGAGTCAACTGCAAACACACATCATCCATTTTACATTTAGACTGGCCTGTTGGTCTAGTGGTCAGTGACTATGACTGCTATGCCGGAGGTCGTGGGTTCGATTCCCACCCAGGACAAATGTTTGTGTGATGAGCATGATCATTTGTTCTGTGTCTGGGTGTAATTTATCTATATATGTATGTATTTAGAAATATATAAGTATGTTTATCAGTTGTCTAGTACTCATAACACAAGCTCTGCTTAGCTTGAGACTAGACGGCGTTGTGTGATAGTTGTGGAATATTATTATATTATATTATTGTACAAACGCCAGCATATACGAATTTGTCAAATTTTCCCAATCAACTTTGAACCTTACGATTTAGCGATAAAGTTGAAAATCTATTAAGTTAAAATCTATTAAGTAATAATTGCTCCTCCCTTCTATTATAGCTATCCACATTCGTACTCATTAATTCATTACATGCATTACATTCGCCTTCCATCGTTTCGCTACCATCACATGGGCGTAAGGTGAAAAATTTATTCACTGTTCATTACTTTTATGTTATACAATAGTTCTTGTAGTAACGAAACGGCCAAGCCTCATATTTTGACTAAGGTGTAGAGTTTGTGAAGTTAGGGCGTGTAGAGTTAGAAGCTTAGCTCTACATGAGATCTGATAACTTTTTAGCAGTGCGAGCCATATGGGGTCTCGTCTTGGCAACATTTTACATGAAAATGTTTTTGGTGGGATATGATCTACTAGCTGCCCCTCGCGGTTTCACCCTCGTAACTGTCGATCCCGTCGGAATAAAAAGTAGCCAATGTGTTAATCCTGGTTATAAACTATCTGTTCTGTTCCGTTCAGCCGTTTGTGCGTGAAGAAGTAACAAACATAATGAACACACACACAAACTTTCGCCTTTAGTGTGATGTTTCTAGCCTTCCACTCTCGTTTAACACTTTTACAGTTTCGAAGCCTATTCGTAAAATAACGGCTTTTTAACAGTTTTTTTGCGATTCCGCCTTAGTTTTTATTATTCTATAAATACTCGTATTATCAAGGATGCTGAGGCTGACTTTTGTACGAACATTATTTCTTTTTTTGCTATATCAGTCTTATTAATATTATGATATCACATTCATCTAACTGCCAATTAGATAATCAGGATATAAATGTTAAGGGTTCCTTAGGAAGAGCGTTGAAGCCTTGCACCCAAAACTAGTAGCCTAGGTACCACTTAATTCTATTGTAGGTACCTTAATACATAATTAGACCAGCCGTTCTGCTCCGTGAAAATCTCATCGCGAAACCTGGTGTAAACTGTCACTCCCAAACATCAGTTGGAATGATAGACATCTGCGGTGCTATTCTGTAAAAATCTCACCGTGAAAACTTAGGTGAAGTGAGCGTGGAGTGACCTGTCAGTAGTGTCAATTCCTAGCAAAAACAAATTCACTCCACCTACGTTTTCACGGTGAGATTTCTACAGAATCGACCTGCAGATCATTTCATGTTCACTTCACCAAAGTTTTCACGGTATGATTTAAAAAGAAAGGAAGAGAAATATTTTATTTGAGACACGCACAGGAAATGCTTGAATATTAAAAAACTGCCCAAGTGCGAGTCGGACTCGCACACGAAGGGTTCCGTACCACAAGGCAAAAACGCCGAAAAAAAACACGTTTGTTGTATGGGAGCCCCCTTATTTATTTATTTTATCCTGTTTTTAGTATTTGTTGTTACAGCGGCAACAGAAATACATCATTTGTGAAAATTTCAACGGTCTAGCTATCACGGTTTATGACGAATGGACTGGTGACAGACGGACAGACGGACAGACGGACAGACGGACAGTAGTCTTAGTAATAGGGTCCCGTTTTTACCCTTTGGGCACGGAACCCTAAAAAGGAGTATTCTAAACTAATAAAGTTACATTTAAAAAACTACCAAAAAGGCTCGCTGCGACATTTAAAAAAATAAATACCCCAGCACAGTTTTACGGAATAACCGCCAGTAAGTAATTCCTAATGCCAGCTACTCACGATCAAGCTCACCGTCAAGTTTGCAGCGGACTTGAAGCCGCGTCCAGTAAACTTGAACGTGTATGGCTATGGGTATGCATGATAAGTAGCCATAGCCATACACCGTCAAGTTTACTGGACGCGGCTTCATGTCCGCTGCAAACTTGACAAGTGAACTTGATCGTGAGTGGCCCGCATAACTTTATTTACAATCAAACTGTGCTAAATTTCTAAGCAAGTATGTTGCTTTTCTGCTCAGTCTAAGCTAGACTAGGTACTGATAATTATACTGATTAATGATCCGGATGACTTATTAGATTTATTAAGAAAAGTTCAAGATCGAAAAACATTCGTAACTAATTATAAGGCACTCACTAATTATTCTATGCAATATCGTAGGTAATTAAATAAGGATCTCTATATAAATAACAACTAGGTAAAAAATCCTAATATTATAAATGCGAAAGTTTGTGAGGATGAATGGATGTTTGTTACTCTTTCACGCAAAAACTACTGAACGGATTAGGATGAAATTTGGCACACAGATAGTTTATAATCAGGTTTAACACATAGGATACTTTTTAACCCGATATTCACACGGGATCGAAACTTATGCGGGTGAAACCACGAGGCGCTGCTAGTAACCTAATAAGATCAGAAAGGGTTATGAAATTTATGGTAAAAAAAAAATACGCCTCTAACATTAGAGTCACGTTTTCGCATGATATTGCACAGCAGCTTTACTTTGTTAGTTTTTAATTATATATAATCAATTAAGATTTTAATAAAATCGTGATGAGCTTGTTCTGTTTTTATTTATGGGTTGTAAGTTGGCAAATAAAATGGCCTACAAGACAGAAAGTGGTTACCTACCACGGGCTAAGATCATCATCTGCTTAGCGTTTTCCCAACTATGTTGGGGTCGGCTTCCAGTCTAACCGGATGGAGCTGAATACCAGTATTTTACATGGAGCGACTGAATATATCTGACCTCCACAACCCATATACTGGGTAATATACGATACTCCTTGGTGAGACTGGTTATCAGACTTTCGGGCTTCTGACTACCCGTAACGACTGTCAAAGATCGACGAATGACAGCCGGGACCAACGGCTTAACGTGTTTTCCGAGGCACGGAGGGATCTCGGTATGTAAAGATGGTCACCCATCCACAGACCAACCGCGGCAAGCGTAGCTTAACCTGATCGATCGACCTGTGCGGCTGTTATTATTTGTACCTATTAAAAAAAAACCGGTAAGAGCGAGTCGGACTCACGCACCGAGGGTTCTGTACAAATTATGGTAGATAATTATGTAAATAGTTTATCGCGAGAATTTTTTACGGTTTTCGGTTTTTTTTCCTTTACTTGTGCTACATGACATTGCTTCTTGTCAAATTTCATGATTCTAAGTCAACGGAAAGTATCCTATAGATTTTGATTTCTGAACATAAACGCCCGTATCTTTTGATTGCGTTGACTTAGAAGTTCGATTTTTTCACTGCTTCAAGGCAAGTACTTATTTGATGTTAATTTCAACTTGATAACTCCACGCGTTCCTGAGAAAAATGGTCTAGACAGACGGACAGGGACGGACGGAACCTTAATAAGGTGTCAGAATAAAGGAAAATAATTACTAGATATACCTACTGTTATTAAATAAATTACCTTTATTAACTTTTACTTTTAGTACATACTTTACTTTAGTTACGTAGGTACAGAACCCTTTTCCGATTCTGTGATATATCGGCACGAAGTGCTTTTTATTAAACACGTTAATTATTGCCTTGTTAGCGGAACCGTGTTTTTATTCAACAATAATAATCATAAGCTAACTTTATAAGTCAAAACATTCGTTTAATTGATTGGGATAAAAGATTTTTAATCAAAAAAAAAAACGTAATCAAAAGAATTATGTTGTTGTAAAGGCCTTCCTGTTTTTTTTTTAATTTTGCGCCCATGTAATAAATATTAAAATGTAAAAAAATAGGATTTGGGCACATACAGACAGCAGGTACCTACCTACCCATTTGCGAAGAGCTATAGAAGAATTTCATCATGGATTCATGGCATTGTCAATTAGCCCGACTTCCAGCCTCGCTGACTGACCAATAGATAGGTAGGTACACGACATGCAGACGTAGGCTTGTATGAGGAGAATCGACTGTACCTAAGTCTAACTTCGATATTCGTGGTCTAGCTTAACATTTTCGAAATGTCCTACATAAAAAAAGATAACTGGAAATCTCTGTTTCTATGGAAAATTTAAAATCGGTCTAATTTGGCTGTAACACTATTTTTAGAAAATTTTCTTAAGTAACTTTTTAGACCTTTGTATCCTGCTTATGCGTATGAAATTTCATTAAAATCGGTTCATTCATTTCGAAAAACAAGGGCTTGAAATGTTGTATGAAATGCCGTACGGCGTAAACGCTCATAATGGATGATCTATTTGCCATAAAACTCAACACAGGTAGTAGCAGCACGCCTGAAATCCCCTAAGGGTTAAAAGGAGAGGTAAATACCTTTAGTACCTAAAGTGACCGGGGTAGATCTGAGAGTGGCGGTAGGTAGGCTGAAGGCCAAAAATACCGCCACAGGACCCGACGCGGCTTGCCAGGTAAAGCCTAGGTCCTGGCCTCGAGGGCTCTCGGGCCTCGACTGGACGCGCTCTTAAGCAAATGCATGGAGAGAGGCCAGTTTCCACTCCGTTGGAAGACGGGGAAGCTGGTCCTCATTCAGAAGCCAGGGTGCCCTGCGGACTCTCCGTCTGCATACCGGCCCATCGTGCTGCTCGACGAGGTTGGCAAGCTCTTTGGGAGAGTGATTGCGGGCCGCCTCGTCGGGTACCTGGTGAGGACGGGGCCGGATCTTGCGGATAGCCAGTTTGGCTTCCGCAAGGGGCGCTCGGCGGTAGATGCCATCATGCGCGTGAGAGCCCTCACGACGGGGGACGCGATGTCCCGGGGTGGAGTCGTCGTGGCGGTGTCACTCGAGATCGCCAACGCGTTCAACACCCTGCCCTGGGGCTGCATTGGGGAGGCACTCCGGTATCACCAGGTGCCGACCTACCTCCGTCGAATAGTCGGGGCGTATTTGACGGACAGAGCCGTCATCTACCCCGGTCGCGACGGGAACATAACCGGCGAGAGATGTCGTGCGGTATCCCGCAGGGATCAGTTCTGGGGCCGCTCCTGTGGGACATCGGTTACTACTGGGTGCTGCGGGCCGACCTCCCTGATGGCGTCAGCGTGGTTTGCTACGCTGACGAAACGCTGGTCCTGGCGCAGGGGAGGTCGCATCAGGCGGCGGCCGACGCGATGACACGCGGGGTTAGTCATGGAGAGGATCCGGCAATTGGGTCTCGAGGTGGCATTGCACAAGTCCGAGACCATGTCGTTTCATGGGCCCCGGAACATTCCACCATCGGGATCCCAACTAACGGTAGGAGGGGTTCACATCGGCGTCGAGACAACGATAAAATACCTGGGTCTCGTCCTCGACAGCCGGTGGAACTTCGTCGAGCATTTTCGACGTTTGGCCCCCAAACTGGAACGGGCCGGGGCCGCCTTCAAGCGACTCTTGCCCAACCTGAGGGGGCCAAACACCTCCTGCAGGATGCTTTACGCGAGGGTCGTGGTCCATGGCCCTATACCGGTCAGCGGGATTGTCCGAAAGAGTTACCGCTGGCCCAGAAGATAAAGGGCTATGGAAGGAACACGGGTGGGTTTTAGTCAGTATGAGTCTGACACTCCCTTCCGCTCCACCAGATAAGTATGTTCAAGTTTCAAATAATAGGGTGCGATCCTATTGCTATCAACCGTGTACAAATACTGACAAATTCCTGATGGAAAAACTCTATTATCACTTTGCCCGGGAATCGAACCGACCAATGAGGTCTATTACTAAAGTTTCATAAATTCGCTGTGGCACACTTGGGTAATCACGACTTATCACAGAATATCGTCATGAAAATAGCCTTGACATCATGTACCGAATCAAGTCATTTATCGAAAGCACGCATTCGCGGCATTCGTTATAAATTATGATTGGTTTACTGTGTCACCCTGTGATGGGTTTTGAATTAATTTATTATTGGAAATAAACTACCGACCTACCTATCTATTTATTGCAATAGAACAACCTTATTTAAGTAGGTACTACCTAAGTAACATTTCCTGTGTTTAAATCGTGAATGAATATGAAAATAAAAATCAATCAATAAAAACTAAGTAGGTACCTACTCCAATATTTTTCTGCCCTATGAACAGTACTCCGCTAGGAGTAGATAATATAATGGACTGTATAATCTATGGTAATAGTGTTCTGTGGAACTTTCACCCGCTTTTGCATATTTTTTTCTTTTGTTCCTTGTGGAACAGGCTAGGGTCAGGGATCATGCTGCCTAGTCATCAGTTAGTTCGTATTTTTTTTGTAAGCTCAGTTAAATTCATCAGTTTTTTTTTTGTTAATTAAGGTAGATCCAGTTAGAGTCATTAGTTTGATATTTTGTCCATATGGAAGTAAATCCAGGTTAGCTTTTGCATAAGTTGTTCTGCTGTTTTTTTTTGAGCCATGGCTGCCAACTTTTTAAAATGAGCAGAATTTTTTTTTTTCAATTTTAATCCAAACTTTTTTCTATGAATATTATTTTGTAATCATTTACTAGGATGCTGGCTATAAGCGCCAAAAAACAGAAATGCCATAAAACTTTTATTTTTATTTTTCTATGATAAATGGCGTCATTCAAAGTTTTTCATCAAAATCGGCCATTAATACCTAGGTAGGTACTTTTCGTCCAGAAAGTTTCCTATTAGACTTTTGAACTTTTAGTTTGATTATGCCACAATTTTTCATGTTGGTCAATTCTAAAACTAGCTCTTACCTAAGTATTTGGTTTGGTAAATAAATACAAGTTAAAGTTTTTATAGGCACCTATCTACAGCGTGTTACGTAAAGGGTATGGACATATCAAACACACTGATTCTTTTGGTGATAATGAACTACATGGCAACATTTTTTAATACCTATACCTACATAATTATAAAGTTAGGAAACATTTAACTAAAAATCAATTATGCTTCCAATTGAATTCTACACATCACTAGACCAAGTCAGCTGATCGGTGTCAATAAACTACACACAAAAGAACAACTCGGTAAAAGATTTGTTTCCCGCCGCCGTTGCAGCGCCGTGATGTGCGTGTGTGCTAGGCGCACAGACACGTAATGGATAATGTTAATGACCCTCGTAGTGCTGTGACACGTTTGTTATGATTTTAATTTAATAACCTATCGAAATAAAAAAAATATTAAGCATTTTCAAAGTTATTGCTTTTGAGCTGAAACTTTGTACAGAGATTCTGGGCCAGATACACTCTTCAACCCGTTTTTATGGATATACCCTTTCCGTAACACGCTGTATATTTATTTCTATAAATTATTAATAGGTCCCTAACTACAGTTCGCATCAAATAACTTTGCCGCTCTGAAGCTAGGCTCTTTGCTAGCCGCGCCAATCCGCGCCATGCGCGCTGCTGTTTTATTCATAGGATTAACTACTGCGCAGTGATTTGTTGCCTACTTCAGAGCGGAAAAGTTATTTGACGCGAACTGTACCTAGGTAGACAATTTTATGAGCCCTCCATGAATACCTACCTACAATTTTACAGTTTCATAATAACTTTCATTCGTGCGCGGGCAGTGTGGGCAGTTGGGCACGTCAACGCGACCACAGAATAAAAAATAGTATGTACGCGACATTGATTGACGCCGGGATTCATTGCAATGCCGGGATTATAAATTAATGGTAGGTAGATCGGTGTGATATTATTAGAAGGCCATCCTTTTTTCGCCTCTTAATTTGTTAGAGACTAAGATGTAATTAAATAAATTACTATAATGCTATATGTTCTAAATAAATACTTAATTTAGATAATCGTGTAGGTACTAGCTTCCATAGCTTCTTCAGAAGGCTGTCAGATTATCTGATTATCGGCATGCATGGAATGTACAGACGCCAGCACATCAAGCTACCCGAAACTGTTCAATTTTCCAAATCAACTATGAACTTTATGTATCAGCGATAAAGTCGAAAATCTATATATGATCAAACGAACTTCCAAGTGAAGTTCGATCATTATTATGATGAGTTGCTTCATTTGAAGATATGATTATAACAATGTAGTTTCCCTACTTACTTGGTAACTTCGCACATATTTTAAAGATTTTTTAAAACTATTAGGTGACGTAATTCCGGTCTGACTGCACCTCGGTTGACACTTTGACGTGTAGCTCATTTTTTAGAGTCATGAGTATGATATAAAACTTTCTCTATATCTGGGAATCTTCAAGCGTCAGGGAGGGAGGGTGATCATATTATCTTCAAATGAAGCAACTCATCATAATAATGATCGAACTTCACTTGGAAGTTCGTTTGATCATATATTATAACTCGTTGCTTCATTTTTCAGATATGATTATAACAATGTAGATGTTAAGAGTCAGAAAGTTTTGAAATGGAAAACAATAAGGTTTTAAACATTATGGTTTTATTTACCTATAGACAAATCAGCCTTATAGTTATACTTATGTTTCCGTAATGGTACGTTACATTTATATTTACTTATTTCGAATTAACTTCAACGAGCTAAACATAAAGATCTTATCGATCACATGAACATAACATAAATAAACATTTCTGTAGTGTAATATAATCTTATAATAGGTACCTATAGTTAATAGGAATTAATAATCAGTCTGTATGTCTAATCGTAAGCAAACAGATTTGGCAAATTCGCCTCCGTTTATAACGCACCTATTATAAAAACGAGCAAATGAATTAGATGAACTAATAGTCCACCCTGCGCTTTTGCGAATGGTTTCTATATTAACTCCTGGCTAAGCTTGCGGCCGAGGTTGACGCGAGCCGTGTACTGTGCGCGGCGAATACACTGGTATCAATGCCGCTTTCTGACAAGACTTGTTTGATCCATCTACTGATGGTTTGCGTGGTAGCGGGTTTTTGTGGCCGTTTGTACATCAACAACAGATTGTTTGTACTCTCAGGTCTTATGTTTTTAGTTATAGAAATATAACCTGAGAGCACCGTAGCTGGACATAAACGCGTATTTTTCCTGAAGTATGGCAAGAACAATATTGGCTGGTCTCTGCCGGGTGCGGATGTCTTTATGATGTCTGTTATGACGATTTTTATGCCGCTATCAGAGAAAAGTATGTTCTCGAGTTTAATTAAAGACAGCGTTTGTACCCTGTGAGCTGTACAAATTGCAAGTAGGATCACCAGTTTTTTTTTTTTTTTTTTTTTTTTCGTGTTAGAACTCACTATTAGGGAACCATGTTGAGACATGGTTTAAAACCAATTGGGGATTCCAGGCGGTGGAGTACTTGGGTTTTATGGGTCTTAATTTATAAACAACGTCGGAAACTATAAGGCTTTGCAATAGTGGGAACCATGGCTGTGATGGCCAGTTGGGATAAACTAGTAAGCCATGTGCATTTGTCATCAATAATTTTTCTAAGGCATTTTAATACCAGGGAAAATGGTGGAAAAGCGTAGAAGAAATGGCTCTGCCAGTCCATCGTAAATGCGTCTACGGATGCTGCGTCAGGGTCTTGTTTCCGTGAGATGAATGTGGTACACTTCGCATTATCGCGGGACGCGAATAAGTCTATTTCAGGTTGACCAAAATATTTTATAATGTCTTGGAATGCTTCATCGGAAAGTGACCATTCAGTATCCGGATTGACTACTCTAGACGCGGCGTCTGCCCGGTTTTCTTTGGAATTTACGTATGATAGGTATATGACCTATAGGTTGCGCTGTTCACAACATTTCCAAAGGGACCTAGCCAAGTCGTTTAAGTGGGGGTATTGAATACCCCCATACGATTTACATAACTGATCGCAGTGGTGTTGTCCATGCGCAGTAATATTGTTTATTTTATTTATTTATTGGTTGCATCACTGGCGAAGGATTTCAAACCTAGAAAGGCTGCCATCAGCTCTAAGTAATTGATATGACAATAATTTTCTGAAGACTTCCATTTGCCATGTACTTGAGCGTTGTTGCAAACAGAACCCCAGCCTGACATCGATGCGTCGGTATAGATTTCGATGTCAAAATTTGGCTGTCGCATAAAGTTGCGTGCTGTATTAACATTTGATAGCCACCAGTTCAGATCCTCTAATATAATATTAGGTAGGTTAATTTTAGCTTCGTAATTATTATTATGCTTAAGTAACGCTAGAAACTTCTGGCGTTCTAAAATCTTAGTGTATACCCAAGCGTATTTAAGGGCTGGGCTAGTGGCGACTAGAATACCGATAAAGCGAGCTAATTCGCGGATGGAACATGGCTGTAATTTAGTGAATTTTGTTACTAATTCGATGATGTTACGTCGCTTATCGGCTGGCAATTGTATAGGTACTGAGATACCTGGTATCGTAACAAAATCCTAAGTACTTGCAGAATTGTCGCGGTTTTAACATACTTTTATCGTAATTGACAACAAACCCTAGAAACTCGAGTAGTTTCAAAGTTTCATTTACGTTATTATGACCATTCTCGTAAGTATTTCCAATGCATAAAATGTCATCTAAATAACAAACTGACTGAAAACCGTGATGTCTGAGGTAAGTTATGACTTCCTTCATAACCTTAGTGAATACCCGTGGGGCAACGGATAAGCCAAACGCCAACGGCATGCAATTAAAGCCATATGTTCTTAGCGAATTATTGGGCTGAAATTGATAAATATTTACGGTCGGAATGCCTAATGCCTAAGAGGAAATACGCATCTTTTAAGTCGATGGTAGCAAGGTATCCATCGCGTGGTATCAATTTGCATGCTGTTCGGTAATCCTCCATTTTTAAAATGTTCGCTCTTGATTACGAGAGCTTGTTTAAGGTTTTTAGCTTTAATATAAAGCGTTTATCGCCGTTAGGTTTTAGTGTGAGGAATATTTTAGAAATAAATTGATCTTTAGTCACATTGCACTCTGAGATAGCCCCTAAAGATTTGAGTTTCATAACGGCTTTCATCATATCTGATTTCTCAGTATTTGATAGGTTGTTTTAGGTATTATTGATTGTCGTACATGTGTATGAAAGGGTATTGGATAACCATTTTTTAACCAATCAAGAACAACATTGTTATTTTTAGCCATCGGTCATAAAATTGGGTAAGTCTAACCGCATGTACCTGCGTTAACGGTGACGCTGAGCGGGAGCCCGAGGTTTGTCCTACGAGGCCGGGCGTTGTGTCGGCTGTGCTGACATCATGTACGGACAGCGATTCCCCGCCGTCGTCATCGGCCTCCTGTATGCACCCCGCCCCCCCCCCCCCCTGTTCGCTGGGTATCGAGGAGGCAGGTTCCAGTTTCCCGGGTAGGACTGGCGGGTATTAGGAAGTTGAGGCGATTTTGAAACTTTGCGGTCTTTTTTATGGAAAGGCCTTGCTTTTCAATGGCCTTGGCGGCTTTAATTTTTTCTGATAAGAACGAGCCAAACAGTGATTTATCCCGTTCGGACTCGTTGATGATATTTATGAATGCCTTGTCCAAGCTAGGTGTGATTAATTTCACTCGAGCCTTGATGGCGGTGATTCCCGCACTAGCTGTTGTTGAGACGCTGTAAGTGTCTTGTCGCGGTTGCGAACCATGTCCGGTACCGCCGCCGAGATTTCAGCATTCAACTTGGGTGCTTGAAGGAGCCTACAATTGTCTGGCACAAGGTACTCTTTCAGTACCTTGTCCTTGTTTTCTTTAGGCATTCCTTTCCTTAGCAAAGGAAGCCACAACTGCGATAGATTATCGTGAATGTTATCGCCGTAGTCAGGCGAATCTGATGTGGATTCACCGAGTGGCGACAGTAGATCAGGATCTAACAGTCTAACTCAGGTTCCATGCTACCAGTAGTTGCCTCAGGGGGACAGGGTTCCGCCTGGGCATAGTGTTGGTTAGGAATGTCGCCAGATTCCGATTCCACGTCTTGTGGTACGTCGGTTGGCACGGGTACTGGCTCCATAATAGCTTCATTATCATTGCCTGGGACCACATCAGGATCTTCGCTACCTAAAATTACAATTTGTAATTAAGGTTGTGAAGATAACAATTCTGAGGGTAGTGTAAGAAATAAAATTTCTTAATTGATTTTGCACGTTAACGTTACATCTGTTTTAGATTGTACGTATTTTCTGTGCTTGTTTGTCATCGTTAAAGACTCGCAGTCAATCCCGATGCAATATTAAAGAATAAATTTTCTTAATTGATTTTGCACGTTAACGTTACATCTGTTTTAGATTGTACGTATTTTCTGTGCTTGTTTGTCATCGTTAAAGACTCGCAGTCAATCCCGATGCAATATGAAAGAATAAAATTTCTTAATAGATTTTGCACGTTAACGTTACATCTGTTTTAGATTGTACGTATTTTCTGTGCTTGTTTGTCATCGTTAAAGACTCGCAGTCAATCCCGATGCAATATTAAAGAATAAAATTTCTTAATTGATTTTGCACGTTAACGTTACATCTGTTTTAGATTGTACGTATTTTCTGTGCTTGTTTGTCATCGTTAAAGACTCGCAGTCAATCCCGATGCAATATTAAAGAATAAAATTTCTTAATTGATTTTGCACGTTAACGTTACATCTGTTTTAGATTGTACGTATTTTCTGTGCTTGTTTGTCATCGTTAAAGACTCGCAGTCAATCCCGATGCAATATTAAAGTTTAACTTTTATAATTTAGTTTTGAACAATGTCAAAGTTATTGACTCGCAGTCAATCCCAGAGCATTTACAAAACTGATATTTTCACTATTCACTTCTAGATCACCAAAGAATAAAGTATACTTTGCTTACCTTCATCATCCGATGACGATTGTAACGGTCTTTGTTTTTCTTCAATTTTTCTAATTTTCCTAGCGTAGTGATCAATTTTTGATTGCGCGCTTCTTTTTGGCATGATGCTTAAGGGCGCGTGCGATAGCTACCGCGCACGAAAAAGGAATGAGCTACACGTCAAAGTGTCAACCGAGGTGCAGTCAGACCGGAATTACGTCACCTAATAGTTTTAAAAAATCTTTAAAATATGTGCGAAGTTACCAAGTAAGTAGGGAAACTACATTGTTATAATCATATCTGAAAAATGAAGCAACGAGTTATAATTAAAGAATTTTGACAGATTGTAGTAGCTTGAAGTTTGAATGTAGACGATGATCATTCTGATGGGTACCTATTATTTAATTTACAATCAGACTATTATGAGGAGAATTTATTGCAATACTAATATTATTATGAACAGCGAGACATGAAAATGTTTTGAATACTCGACGCAAAAGTTTAATCGAGTTTTATCATGCTAAGAATTAATTTTGTAACAATAACAGTTTTCATAAATAAAATAAGAAACATCAAGTACATACAAGTTTAGTCGATGAACTATCAGCAAAACAGAAAAATATAAACTTATTGATTAAACATTTCCGAACGCAACTCGCAGCCCGCCATTCTGAAATCCGAATATTCCGAATTACCATGACAATCAAAATTTGTTTGACAAGTTTACGTTGAGTGCAACCGAAAATAAATTATTGATCTAACAGGTAACGTTAACGATTTAAGTGTGCTAAACCCGAGTAGAATCATGGAAAAAGCTTTTGAAATACAGAGACAAGCTCGAGACAATGCTAAAGCGTTACAAACTTACATGACAGACTTGCAGAATTGGGAATCCGAGATGAAACGAAAAGAGGCAGCTTTGAACGGTGAATTCGAACAGGTTTAGACCTATTACCGATTTTATGTTGTACTTAGACTGTATATTTGATTAATAACTGCAATTTGTGTACGTATTCTAGACATTCTAGTGTTTAATGTTGAAAAATGTTGTGTGAAAGATGTCATCTAATTTGTTAGGTTATGTACGCTTTTCCATTCACAAAGAAAGTAAAAAAGTTTGATTCTTGTATAGTATTAGTCATCTGCGCAGTGTAGGTTCTCACAGATATCACAATTGCTTGTAAATAAATCGGCCACAATCATGTGTGATATGTTTCATATTTGTTTTTTATTTATTTTCGAGGTTAGGACTTGCCCCCAGTTCGCAGCAAGATAAAGAAGGAGAAGCCAGTGGTACAGAAAAAGAAACCAGAGAAAAAGATTCACGGATCTGATTATACAGGATGGGACAAGTATGATGTTGTGAGTACCTACCATTTATTTAGTGTTTATATCTTACCAGTCGTACCAAAGGGTATCGTATTACCCAGCAACTGGGTTGTGGAGGTCAGATAGGCAGTCGTTCCATGTAAAATACTGGTATTTAGCTGCATCCGGTTAGACTGGAAGCCGACCCCAACATAGTTGGGAAAATGCTAGGCGGATGATGATCTTATCCCCCTTATTCATGAATAATAGACATTGTTAATGCGTTTTAATATACCGACGCCCCCAAGCAATAAGTGGTTATGTGCTATTGGACTTTTTATTGTTATGTCAAATTCGGCACCTATGGGTTGGGACACATCTTAGTAATATATTTCACATTTTACGTAGTGATATTTATGAAGATATTATGTAAAACGTTTTTATTGTAGGCAAAGTCATAAACAAAATGAAGATGAGAAAAGTATACTTGAGTTTTACGAATACCAACTTATTGCTGGGGGGCGTCGATACCTAGTACAGTCAGCAGCAAAAGTAGATGATCAAAATCAGAAATTCAATACTAATGAACGGAGTTCGCGTCAGAACTCTACCACACAGCCACACAGTCTCTGCACACAGCTCAACAACAACAGCAACAGCTCTGCCATACAGTTCTGACGCGAACTCTGTTAATTATATTGAATTTCTGATTTTGATCATCTACTTTTGCTGTTGACTGTACATGTCCTTGACGTGACAATGAACCTACAGGGTAATCAATTGTTACACCAGTTAGAATCAGCTGTAGGTGTTACTTTTTTTACTCACCAAAATAATATAAGTATTGTCATTCCGCACAATACTTTTATTAACCCTTAGTATGCCGGAACGTATATACACGCGAGACACAATGGGTTTTTAATTGTTTCTGTAATTCCGGCATTCAACCGGTTAATCATAAGGTAAAACCACATTTCTTGAAAATAATCACTGGGTTTCTAATGTTTCTAATAGCTTACTACTGGTCACCGTCACATGTTTCAAACCCCATTCGCCAAAATGATTCTTTGCTGTTTATAGTACGACAATGTTGTATTTTATGCTGACATGTCAAAATCATACTGACATGTTTGTTGTTGTAAACTCTAGGACAAGGCCTGTGAAGACGTAGACATGGCAGACGTCGGACCTACTTCATTGGACGGCAAGAAGAGTCAGCAGACGAAGCTGGAGAAACTAAAGGAAGAAGCCCAGTATGAGAAGGAGAGGGTAAGATTACTCATTTCTATTATTATTTTATTTATTTATTAACACATAAAGAAAGAAAGAAAGAAAGAAAATACATAAAGAAAGAAATATAGGAAGAAGAACACAGAATGAGAAAGAGAGGGTAAGATTAGTTAATTGTTTCTATTACTTATTTGTTTGTTTGTTGAGTACCATTAGTTGGTAAAACAGGATTATTTATTGCGCCTACATTATAATTATTTATTATGAACAAGGTATGGGCATTTGTCCAGGTCAGATCTTTGTCTGTGAGTGCAACTATGTTAGATAAATGAGTTGTCTAATGAAACAAAACCTACAAAACAGGAGGCTTTTCACCTCTTTATTGTTACACTCTCTGCTCCCCACAGTTCCATTTGCATAAGCCTAGATCTTGTGGGAGTAGGATAAAATGTATCCTATGTTCTATGTTCCAACATCCAAAGCCATTTAGCCATTTTATTGTGAAATCGTCACAAATACATAAACAAAAAATGTAATATTTTCTCTTCTTAATAAGTATTAGTTTCGATTTTTTCATTTTGTTTACAGAATATTGCTTTTATGCTTATGGAAGTAATGGGTGCATCTGTTTTTACTTTTGATAAAACTTTTTGATATTTATCTTCCAACCATAAACTGCATTTTGTATCCATTGCAACCAACTTCACGTCATTACGCGTATTTTTCGTACAGGTGGGAAAATCGATTATTCGATCCACCCCAGCTTCTCGAGCAAGGCCAGTAACGCCTTGGCGTTACTGACCGTTTCATGGAGGGTACCTGGGTTACCGAAGTACTGTGCCCTGTATTTTGCCATTGCAACATGACAACAACTTGAATATTGATTATACATTATCACGGTTTCCAGGGCAACACATTTGTGAAACAGGAGAAATGGAACGAGGCAATATCATGTTACAACAGAGCTATAGACTTGGTGAAGGACGATGCTATCTACTTCGCTAATAGAGGCTTGTGCTATCTCAAGAAAGACAGGTTAGTAAAAGAAACTGCTTGATAAAAGAAACTGTTTGATACATCTTACACTGTTATTTCATCACCACTGCTCTCAAAATGCTGAAGAAAAAAATCGTGAGGCAACCGGCATGTCCTAGAACTAAAAATTCGAAGACATGTGACATCAACCAACCCGCACTGGGCCCGCGACGTGGATTACGGCCCACTCACTCTCACTGAGGGGAGGCCTATGTCCTGGCAGTGGGAACATTATAGGCTGATTATGCTTAAGCGAAACTTGATGGGAAGGATAAATCTTACTGGTTTGCATTTTTTTTTGGTTTGTTTTCTAGTTTTGTTTTTTTTTTTGAACCCACGTCTTACAACTTGTATGTCGGGGCCGTTACTAATGGGCCAGCACTGCTCTAAACTGTTTGCAGTAATAATAAGAAAATATACATTGAGTACTTACATCCTCTAGAAATAAGCTGATAAAGGTGACAACCTATATCATTTGAGAGTGGATAGCATCCTGTAACTATCAATTTTTTTCTCCTTCAGCCTCCACCAAGCAGAATCTGACTGCACAGAAGCCCTACGCCTCGATCCAACTTACGTCAAAGCATTACAACGCAGGGCTACTGCTCGGGAGCGACTCGGGTCACTCCGGTCTGCCTCCCACGATCTCAATGAAGTGCTCAAGCTAGAACCGCACAACACTGCGGCTAGGAAACAGTTGGGTGCTATTAAAGCTAGAATGGGGACTAAAGGGGTAAGTGGAATACCAAATATCATAAAACTACGCTTTAAATATTATTTATTAATATTATTTATTACTTATTATTTTTTTTTTTTTGTATAGTTATAAATTGTAATGCTAACCAGGGCGGCATAATCGCATGCGCGACAAAGCCTGTTTTCCAGAATAAAAAAGTAATTTAAAAAAATTAAACCGACTTCAAAAAGAAATGAACTCAAAATTATGAAATAACTTTAATTTCGGAAGTCGGTGTCTTGGGATCTGTATTTTAGTTTTAGGTTTTTGCCACCGACTTCCGAAATTAAAGTTATTTCATAATTTTGAGTTCATTTCTTTTTGAAGTCGGTTTAATTTTTTTAAATTACTTTTTATTTGGTAATTTTTAGTTGTTGCACTAGAATTTGACCAAGGTTTTGAGATGTTTTCGCTTTGACACTACACCCGTAGTTCGGATCAATAAGCCAGGCCGTCACACTTTCACGTCTTAGTCCATATCTTGAAAATTACGGAATCGATTTTGATGAAACTTGCACTGTTCCCTAAGTTGAAGTAAATGTAAGCCAATAAAAAAAGAATGGTCACGATCCGATTAATAGTTACGGAGATATGCGTGGACAAACATACATACATACATACATACATACATACATACGTCTATAAAATTTTGTATATTTGTTTGGAAGCCCTAATAGATTGTCATATGTGAATATAATGCAATTCCAATAATATTACATACATACGTATCGAATTGATAACCTCCTTTTTTTTGAAGTCGGTAAAAAAAAATAAAATATATATATTATTTAGGAAACAGATACCTTCCAGTAGCGAAGGGTCAATTTTTGTAAGAGGTAAGCCGAAGTAGATATCTTTTTATGATTATACTAGCTGACCCGGCAAACGTTGTTTTGCTCCTACACTACTCCTACCCAACTCCTACCCTACTCCCACACTACTCCTACCCTACTCCTACACTACTCCTACCCTACTTCTACCCTACTCCTACCCTACTCCTACCCTACTCCTACACTACTCCTACCCTACTCCTACACTACTCCTACACTACTCCTACCCTACTTCTACCCTACCCCTACCCTACCCTACTCCTACCCTACTCCTACACTACTCCTACCCTACTCCTACACTACTCCTACCCTACTCCTACACTACTCCTACACTACTCCTACCCTACTCCTACCCTACTCCTACTATAAAAAAAAAAAAAAAGTATCCTATGTCCGTCTCCTGGTCCTAAGCTACCTCCCCACCAATTTTCAGCCAAATCGGTTCAGCCGTTCTCGAGTTATAAGTGGTGTAACTAACAGACTTTCTTTTATATATATAGACTAGCTGACCCGGCAAACGTTGTTTTGCTCCTACACTACTCCTACCCAACTCCTACCCTACTCCCACACTACTCCTACCCTACTCCTACCCTACTCCTACCCTACTCCTACCCTACTCCTACACTACTCCTACCCTACTCCTACACTACTCCTACCCTACTCCTACACTACTCCTACACTACTCCTACCCTACTTCTACCCTACCCCTACCCTACCCTACTCCTACCCTACTCCTACCCTACTCCTACAATACTCCTACCCTACTCCTACACTACTCCTACCCTACTCCTACACTACTCCTACACTACTCCTACCCTACTTCTACCCTACTCCTACTAACTCCTAAAAGTATCCTATGTCCGTCTCCTGGTTCTAAGCTACCTCCCCACCAATTTTCAGCCAAATCGGTTCAGCCGTTCTCGAGTTATAAGTGGTGTAACTAACAGACTTTCTTTTATATTATAGATTATTTGTCTATAGAATACTGAGTGTGTCATTTTTCAAAGGGAAGCCGGTAGGAATCGAGTTGTATGGAACCTTCGCCACTGATACCTAGTGATTTTTTTTTAAATCAAAAGTACTAGTAGTAGGTACTTACTACTTTATAATACATATTATTACTTGCTTCATCCATTTTAGCAAAATTATTTTATTTTATGCAGTTATATCATTTTTAGGTTAGGATTCTTAAGTCTACACACAACACAATACATTTTTAATCAGAGATTTAAAATTGTAATTGTGTGGAGGCTTTTGACGAACATTTAAAACATTACCTTGTTATAATAGATAGCTGACGTGGCTCAAAAGGCTGCTCAACTTAAACGGGACTGGGCAGGACGTCTGCCGAACAAACTGTGGGCCCAAATAGCGCAGAATTGGTGCCCTGAGACTGTGGCGGGGTCGCGGCAGACCACGTAGATGGCGGGACGAGTTGGATAGGTTCCATCAAAACCGAACCAAAAGATGGAAGGAGTGGAGGGAAGCCTTTGCCCAGGAGTGGGACAGATAAGGCTAGAAAAAAAAAATTCCTTAAATTAAGTACAATTTTCTTCATACCTTTTTCAGGCCAAATCAAAATCCTCACCATCAACAACACCAATAGTTGAAAGCCAGCCGATAGTGAAACCCAAAGTACAGCCAAAGATAGTGGAACTACCACCAGAGCCTGCAGTTGATAAAGTTGCCGCAGACGACTGGAGGAACGGTGTTGGAGAGAATGTTATGGTCATAAAACCTGTGAAGAAACCACCTCATTTGAGGTCCAAGGTACAAAACAAAAAAAAAAAAAAAATAGAAACATTGTCTTGGGTTGTCTGTTGCTTGAGGAGTGTAACAGTTCTGTGTTACATTAAGAATAGTCTTCACGAGTGGCGATACTAAAATGTACAAAAACGTCAAATGCATCCTGGAAAGTCAGTCACTGAATGTGCACTTTTATAATATCTAACATGACATTATCGTGGACGTGTACGTTCACGTCCATAAAATGTATGAAAATATGTGCACGTTATAACGATAGATCGAGGACGGACGAATTTGCTTTAAAATTCTGTCGTCCGTCCATCTTCATAATATTTCCATACATTTTACTACTCCATCGTCTTAGAAATTATAAATCAAACACATAACCCTCCTTTTGGGCTTCGCCGCAGTCGGGTAAAAATCGGGCAAGAGCGAGTCGGACTCGCACACGAAGGGTTCCGTACCACAAGGCGTAAAACGCCGAAAAAAACGTTTCTTTTATAACCCTTTATATTTTAATTATTTTATCATTTGTTGTTTTATCGGCAACAGAAATACATCCTCTGTAAAAATTTCATGTGGTAGCTATCACGGTTCATGAGATACTGCCTGGTTACAGACAGACAGACCGACGGACAGTGGAGTCTTAGTAATCCCGTTTTTACCCTTTGGGTATGGAACCCTCAAAATGCCCATTGGCTTATATTTACCATATTGTGACGAAACCAAAAACAAGGGAAATATTTTATAACCACAGCATAAATCCTGCTATCCGCATTTATTTCGTCTCAATACAGGGACGAAATAAATAAACTACAGCAAATTGATATAAATATTTTTTGTATACAATAATAACCTCTATTTATTTACAGAGACCACTAAAATCCATACCGATCCAAGAAGTTTTACTCGGTGAAAAGACACCAGAAAAGCCACCGACTCGTCTCAAAATTATTGAAATTGAAGACGACCTGTCTCAAGGCGATAGCAACAACAATGATTCGAATAAAATAGATGAGATTACTCCAGAAAAAAAGGAAGTAAAGGGAGAGGGAGATAAAGTGCTAGCTAGTCCAGAGTCGATGAAGTTGATCACCGATGCTATTATCACAGAGAAGGAAGTGAAGAGTTTTGTGCCACCGGTCAATAGTGTTCAGTTTATGGCGGAGTGGAAGTATTTGAACGGACAGTGGGATGCTAAGTGTGAATATTGGAGGGTAAGTCAAAACTGTTTTTGTTTAACCCTTTGAACGCCATTGTCACATATACGTGACAAGCAAGCGCGTGCCCTGTACGCCAGTCGTGTGTCGCCTATCCTATTACGAACGACACAAATATGTGACAAAAAATGCGGTGCACTTTATCACGAAATAAACAATTAAATCATTACTTTTGTGTTTTTATTTGTATACCATAAATATTTATAATTGTGGATTGGCGTGGAGGGTACCTACGCGCGTGCGTTTATGTTCTGGCGTTCAAATAATAAATAATAATAATAAAGCTCATTTATTCCATACTTTACAATTATATCGTTACAAATTAAATAGTTTGTGTTAATTTTATTTGGGTATGGATCCCTTTTGGGTAAAAGCCTCCTCCATCCCGTGCCAATTTTTCCTGTTTTGGGCCAACTCCATCCAACTCGGACCAGCTACTTCAGCGATGTCATCCGCCCATCTCTTGCGTGGTCTGCCTCTGTTCCTCTTGCCTCCCGGTCCAGACCACTCCGTTGACACCAATGACCACCTTTGGTCTCTACATCTCGAAATGTGGCCTGCCCATTTCCATTTTAGTCGTAGAGCGTGCTGGAGGGCGTCTGTTAGTTTGGTTCTTTTCCTTATCTCCTCGTTTCGGGTTTTCTGTATCTTTTGGTTCTTTTCCTTATCTCCTCGTTTCGGGTTTTCTGTATCGGCGTTCAAAAGGTTAATAAAAATACCAGGCAAACTTTACACAACATAACCTATACAAGGTGCAATTGAAAACATGCGACAAATCGAAATGGGAGATTGTACTCATCATTAAGAACAACTTTTACTATGGAACCAAACCTGAAATCGCGAAAATAAAATCAGCTGTTTCCCTACATTTATGTTCGCATAACTCGTCAAAATGTAGGAAACGGCAAATTTTTTTTTCGCTATTGCAGCTTTGGTTAGTAAAAGTTGTTCATATTGATGAGTAAAATCTAATGTTTCTATTTATTTCTTGACTGAATTTTATAATTTAATTTTATGATTGTATACATTTTGCATGCCTTACGGTAGAAGCACTTGGAACATGTACAGTCAACAAAGGAGTTAAGTATACAGGAGCGTCGGATATAGTTGAAGTTTACTAAGAAACCGATCTGGACTGAAATTTAATTTAATAAATGAGCCGTTTGTTTTCTATTAATAAACTAAAATTTTATTCGAGAATATCCATCGGTTTCTTAGTAAACTTCAACAATATCCGACACTCCTGTATACTTAACTCCTTTGTTGACTGTACATTTTTATAACACCATTGAAACAGTGTTTTCTGCAAAAATAAATGATTTGATTTGATATCTCCCATTTCGGTTTGTCGCATGTTTTCAATTTCAACCTGTACAGTTAAGCTTCTTTTTTTTTTCTAAGTGTTATTTTTGAAAGGCTCGCATCTAAGGGCCTTCTCCCTAAGCACCGTAATTTTGACCGAAGTTACGGGAGTTTCCTATTCCGTATCATTTAGTGTCTAAACACATCAGGCCGAAGGTACGCGACGGAAGTTCGGCATGATTACGCCTGCAATGCTATTTGAATTACTGACGACACATTATGCCGAAATTACGTTGCGTTTAGCGTACAGCCGAATTTCGGGCGGGCGTAAGTTCAGCGGCAATTCGGCGGCAAGAAATTTTTTTCTAAGTCTGACGTTTTCGTCAATCAACTGAATCACCATGGAAACCACATACAGATTAAAATGGTTTGTGTTGTGCAATAAACTATGGTAATGGTATGTACAGGACACCAGCACATCAAGGTACCCGAAACTGTCAAATTTCCCCAATCGACTTTAAACCTTATGCATTAGCGATAAAGTTTAAAATCTATTAAAGGAATTTGACAGATTGTAGTAGCTTGATCTGCAGCTGGGGTCTGTACCCTACAAGCATTTTCTTACACTTTATTAATTTTAATATTCCCTTATATTTTCCAGATAATAGAACCCGTAAAGATCCCCTCCATCTTCGCGAACGCTATGGAAAGCTACGTGGTCTCGGATGTGATCCGCATCCTCCACGACAACACCAAACTGTTCACGGGTACCATCGCTGAGTACCTCACCGCTATCAGCAAGGTGCAGAGGTTCTCTGCGCTTGCCATGTTTCTCTCACATACCGATAAAGAGAGTAAGTACAACATGCAACGATTTATTCATATAGCTGCACAAGGATCTTTTGGCGCGTGGCCAAAATCGGAACTAACGCCGCCATCTTGTTTTTCAATAGATTTCACAAATGTTTAACTAACAGCGCCTCTCTGTGGACGTCATTCGAGCGCCAAAGGATCCCGAATATTCCCGATCAGTTACACCTTGGCGCCTAATCACGACATCTGCTAATATCGTATTCTCTATGACAATGCGTGGTTTGAACTGTCATAATGTCAAAATGTGAATGAAAATGAATGAAATGATGATGATGTGAATGTGAGTGAAATGTCAATGTGTGTGTCTGTTTGTTGTCTGTACGGTTGACATTTCGATTCTTTGCCGTTAACAAGACACGATATTGACGTGGTTGGCACGTGGTAAGATTTCGCAGGGAATAATACATAATTGGGGCCCTGGTCTTCCACACTGTTGACCGTCCTGTTATGTTGTTCAAAAGCCATTTATTCTAATTGGGCTGAAAATCAGCACTTTTCGAACGTCAAAATTAAATTAGATAGTCCCCCAAAATACCTGCCCTTCACTTCCTAGTGCTTTCGCTGGGAAGAAGTGGCGCAACAAACGCCACACTCGCGACCCGCTTATAATAGTTCCGATTGTTTTTATATATTTTATCCATATTTCCTTTGCGGATGGGACATCATCAAATGACCCCTCCCGCTCTGGGTGGAGCGGAAGGGAGTGTCAGACTCTTACTGACTAAAACCCACCCGTGTTCCTTCCTTATGCTACGTTCACACGCGCGCGTTCAACTCGACATTCAACGTGCACATTCACATTCCCGAGCGTGTAAACGGTACGCCCGAGCCCGTAAACGCGCCTATGAACGTGAATGCCGCGAACCGGGCGAGTGTCGGTTTTTTGGCAAAGTTCAAAGGATGAATGTGCGGGCGCCCAGTGACTGTTTTCACGCGCGCGGGCAGTCAGTCTCTCTCGCGCTTTCGTGACGAGTGGATCTTCTTTGCAGTCTTTTTCTCCGTCGTTCATCATTTTGTTTCTTTTTCCAATAAAAATAAGTTAAGCTAAAGGATATGGCAGCAACAACACCGAGATCCTCGCTGCCCGCCATGCTGGCACTGATTGACACGACGGCATGCGTGTGAACAGCTTGAATGTTCGCCGACCTGGGGCGGGCTGCATGCCGCGCAGCCCGCCAGGCAGCCCGCCGGGCTGCACGGCGTGCATGTGAACATAGCATTAGCCCTTTATGTTCCGGCCCAGCGGTAACCTTTTCGGACAATCCCGCTGACACGGCAATCCCGTTGACCCTGCACTGTTTGTGCCCTTATGCCGTGTTTTACAATTATATACTTTTACTGATACTTGCGTTCCAATAATTTAAATTTTAATAGACCGAACCCACCCCTGAGAGAAACATTACTATACTACTTATTGTTAATCTTTCTCGTTTCCAGTGTTAACGAAGCTGCTCGAACACTGCAAGGTAGCTGAGAACTGCAGCGATAACGTCATAGCTGATCTAAAGAACAAATATGAACTTTAAACCAACACATCATTTAATTATTAGTTAGTTGATTAGTTGTATTGCGAATATACATCGGTTTAAAAGACATGGGCGCTTGCGAAATCACATATTTTTTTTATATAAAGATTTTTTTTTGGTCTCTGTAGCTGGTTTACGGAAATATTGCTATCCCGCTCTCACAGTCACGATCGTTGAACATGTGCGATCCGGGAGATGGCAATACATTTTGAACGTGTTTAGAAAAACATGGCATAAGACCTACCGTGCATTCGCGATTTATTTCCCAAACATGTAAACAAATAAGGATTACTTAATGGAAAAATAACTTTAATTCCTACACAATAAAGTTCAGTTTACGCCACAACTTCAAATATTTTTATAATTTTGTCAATAGTGCTAGTCACTCTGAAATCAACTTAATTGTCATTGAAATAAAGTTGATATTTGTTTAACTTGAAATTACTTTAATTAGAAACACATTTTAATAGACCTTAGGTAATGGACCTTAGGTTTTGGGTAGGCAGCTAAAATAAATGCAGCTAAAGGCATTTATATTGCAATAATAAAGAACAAATGGATGAAAATATGTTATTTCTCGAGCGCACACACGGTACGAAATAGGCCTGGTGCTAGAAACAAGTGGAATTATCAATAATATAACTATACACAACTTTTATTAGTCAATTCAATGCAAACATTTCTCTAACACACGCGTATGTAAGCAATAATATGTTTATAACTGTCATATTGAAGGACAAAGACCGACAGTCTTAGTTAAACTCAATGTAGTTCAAAATATATGAAATACTTCGATATTTTATAAAGTTAAATAGGTATATTTTTGTCCTTTTTTAACCCTCCTTTAGCTAAAATGGAACTGGGCTGGTCACATCTGTCACATGCCGGAGGAGCTATGGGCTAAAGTAACCACAGAATGGGTCCCAAACAGCAGCAAACGACAACGCGGTAGGCCCTGAATGAGGTGGCGGGACGAACTCGAATCTTTCCACAAGGATTGGCGTATAACAGCACTGGATAGGGATAAGTGGAGGGAGGGAAGGGAGGCCTTTACCTGCAGTGGGACATAAATGGCTGAATAGTCTTAGATAACCAGTTCACTTTAGCTACCAAAACCCATAATCCAATATTTTTGTTTCCATATTTTGCAATAGTCCTACACCAACCGGGGGTTGTCCTTGGGTGCACTTGCATAGTGCGAACAGGGATAATCGTCTGTTGGTGCCTCATTTCATTGAAAATCTCTAACGGGCCTCTGCGAGTTGGCTTCGGCCCCTCGTACGCTTTCCAAAGGACCGGGACCCCATGGTCCCGAGATATGTTAAAATATAAAAAAAAAAAAATAATAACCCTCCTAAAATTTATTGGTTATTTTATAACTGATGCACTCCTTGTGTTTATTTTACCTCCTTAATCTTTGTACGGGGCAAGCACAGTTTTAAGTAAATTTATGTTGTGACGCCTCCCACATTAAACTACTTCAAGAAGCGACTGGACGACTAAATATCTCCAAGCTATACGATACACACGCATCAGCTAATTATAGTCCGACTTATAATAACTCATTTCGGACGGAGTTTAGAGATACGCATGCCAAATAGTATCGTTTGTTACACTATTCTGTACTAGAAAAACAAGATTTGGTTGATGGCCGCGAAAAAACAAAGACGCCAATTTCAGTCATATATGTAACACATAAATAAGCTGTCATTTTACTGCAGCTAATTAAAAGTCCGACTATAGCTGCTAGTGTTTCTAATTAAATACTAATAATAACATAACTCGCGTGTCGCAGCACGGTTGTTGCTGCCAAACGAATATCGACCATGGAGTAGTTGAAATAAAACAACAACTTTAACGCAATAATGTATTAATGTGTTTCATTCTGCAAGAGTATTTTATGTTTTATGTGTTAATTGTAATGTTAAGTTGTAATTTACTCATTATTTTCTCCACTTATTTCTAGTATCGATAAAGTTGTCACGTAACTTTTTAGGTGATCAGACTTTGGTCTAAGTTAAGACGTGACGCATTCATAAAGGCTTCTACAAACAGGCGCGATTCGCGTCGCGTGTTGCGCTGTTGCCTTTAAGCTGTTTTAGGGCTATTTGTTCCACTCGAGCGAAAAAAACTACATGAAATTTAAAAAAATAAACAGAATTGCACTATCCAATGGGGTACAAAGACCACCACCCTGATTGCGTAACACACTTTCAAGCCCAAACTGAAGGATTTTGAAAAACGAATTTTTCAAACAAATGAAGCAATGGATCAGTTCCATTGCTTCATTTGTTTGAAAAATTCGTTTGCTCAGCAACCTTCCTTAATAACGCAATGGATGTGGTTAAACTGTCAAAATTAAAGGCGTTGTCAGTGTAAGAGTATTAGGTACGCAATTACCCCGCTGCTCGCTGTCTTCGTCACTTATCATGTCTAGTTTGTCTGCATATCATCATCTGCCTGCCTCTTCCCAACTGTTGGGGTCGGCTTCCAGTCTAACCAGATGCAGCTGAATACCAGTATTTTACATGGAGCGACTGCCTATCTGACCTCCACAACCCAGTTACTGAGTTACTGGGTAATACGATACCCCTTGGTAAGACTGGTTGTCAGACTTTCGGGCTTTTGACGACCGGTAACGACTGTCAAAGATCCACGAATGACAGCTGGGATCAAGGGCTTAACGTGTTTTCCGAGGCACGGAGGGGTCTTGGTATGTGAAGATGGTCACCCATCCACGGACCAACCGCGGCAAGCGTAGCTTAACCTGATCGATCGAGCCGTGCGGCTGTTATATTACTTAGCCACAAACCTCTCAACCCTGGTTTGCAGAATAAAAAGCCTTGCGCCCTATGGGATTTCCCATTCATAAAGTTCCATACAAAGTTTCGAATCATCCCCTATGTAAACCCTTTAGGGGATGAATTTTCAGAAATTCTTCCTTAGTGCTCACTTGCGTTACAAAAGGAACTCTAGTGCAAAACGCAGACTGCGCTGTCTGTCGGTTAATGAATGAAAGAATTTAAGATTTTTATTAAGTAGAATTTATTAAAAGTAACTTACTTGACCAAATTCTGTTCATGACAGTTACGTGACGTTTTAGATGATTTACTTGTTTTAGTCATTATTGTGACGGAATTATGTTTCTTTTTGCAATACTTACGGTGCAAAGGAGCGTCTGAGTTCTGTGATTGATTTTAAGCCCCCAATAAATATTATGAATTTTTCTACTGTTGTTTTTATTTACTTAGCTCCAAGTACAATACGACCGACGTAACTTATAGGCACTAAGAACATTCGCGCATGTTCTCTCACTCGCACTCGCCTCATGTCACCATTTGGTTCCTAAGAAATCTTACTGCGCAGCCTTCTGCGCAAAGTTCAGGCCCGCCAAGTTACGTCGTCGGTCGTATTGTATGTCGACATCATCAAACTCAAACTCAAATCATTTATTTCAATTAAACCTTGTACAGGCACTTTTGAATTGTCAAAATTAAATAGTCTGTCAGTTAGTCAGAAAGTTGAAGCTAGTTGCCCATTCCAAAGCGTAGGTCTCTATGGAGAAGAACGGACAAGAAACTCCATGGACACTCTTTTAAATCAAGATATTACAAAATCCTGGGTACATTATTCTTGTTGCTTCTATATGTGAGAACAATGTAAAAAAGACAGAAATGAAGAAACAATTCAAGACATAAGATTAAAAATAAGCCATGGCAGTTAAGAGATGACCAGTCTCAACCGACGGCGCCCGTTCACGAACATGACGCGTGGATCAGCACCATCCAGCTCAACCATTTTGTAGGGAACCGAATGATCC
Source organism: Oligia strigilis (assembly GCA_951800025.1). Classification (NCBI taxonomy): domain Eukaryota; kingdom Metazoa; phylum Arthropoda; class Insecta; order Lepidoptera; family Noctuidae; genus Oligia; species Oligia strigilis. The sequence continues at coordinate 2,505,256 of OX637558.1, read as the reverse complement.
AACACACGCGCCACCATCATCGGTGAGACATCATCACCAGTCTCCTACCCTTATCCCAAATTTATTTGGGGTCTGCGCAACATGTCTTTTCTTCCATAATATTTTCTCTATTGGTCGTCATCTCGGTAGTCATCTAGTGCATATTTACTAAAAAAAAAACAGTGGCACACCGGGAGTGCCGACAGAAGTGAAAAAAAATTTGATACGATAGAAAAAAATAATGAACATAAGCAGGTAGGTACCTCTAAATACTTTTATTTTTTCATTCTGATTTTTTGTCAGGTTAAGCTACAAGCAACATACTAAAACACTACTTATTGCTTTAGTATCTATGTTGCTTGTAGAATAATCTGACAAAGTCATAATGATTGTATGTATATTAATATGGTTTTTATTGTAAAAAGAAACTTTTTAGTGCTATGTTTTCTATCGTATTAAACTAGTTGTATTATGTTTACAACACTCTTCTACCTGTTACCAAGGATAATAATTCAGTGAATTAATTTAGGTTCACACCGCGAGCTACCGACTAACCTAACGAGCTAAGCTAACGAAATATCCGACGATTCCAGCGAACGGGCGGGCGGGCTAGGCGGACGAACATCGTTTCACCTCTTTACATACTTCGGTTCACACCGCGAGCTAACGAGCTAAGCTAACGAAATATCCTACGATTCCAGCGAAGCTATTCGTTCACCTCGTTGGCGCGCCCGCGCTTCGCTAGCTTAGCCCGCCCGCCCGCTAGCTGGCGGTGTGGCCTGTTAGCCCGCTCCGCGCGCTCCGCCCGTCGCTCGTCTGTCCGTAGTTTTCAGTGTGATCCCCATAGTTTAGCTCGCCAACATTTCGCGTAGTTTGTTTATTTTCCTTCGTTCGCTTCGCCCGCCCGCTTAGCCCGCCCGCCCACTAGCTGGCGGTGTGGCCTGCGCTTAAGAGAGCGGCCTTGATGCTAAACAGACTCCGTGGCAGCCCCAGAGCCCCAGCAGCATTCTACGCGCTATAGCTGTGGCTATAGCCGTGATACATGACATGACAGCCATTTGCCGCGTTGGTGAGGTCACTTGTCACCTGTACCTACATTGTACTTTAATGTTGCATCTGTGTAAGTAGGTCCTCTCCTCCTCCTTAGTCGTTCACTCTTGAGAGATTGGTCGTGGTTGATGATTCTGCATTTTCTTTGGCCAAAGTAGCCTTCGCGATGCTCCTCCACTTATTCCGGTCTTTAGCGTCTCGGAAACTCTGGACTATGGAGGTTTGTGTTGACGCTTTGAACGTCAAAGTAAGTAGGTACCTACTAAGAAAAATTTCAAAGCAGTCGTGTCCAGAATCCATGGTAACAGGATGTGCGACAATGTCGACCTGCCACCTCGTACAGTGTTCATAATATTTAAGTCTCCACCTCCACACTCAAACATCTTCATAACACAGATATCCCCACATGCATCTCACACATACATGCCTACGTCACGTGGCGACTGACACTTATCTCAAAGGCCTCACTGGGCCTCACTAATTGATTTCAAGCGTCTTCATTATGAGTAGTTCGAACGTGTTCTAAGGCTGCACTCATACTGAGAGACTGGGGAAATTGATATTTTTTGAGGAGCTCGGTTGGAATAAGTTTAACCTTTTGAACGCCAGAGCATAAACGCACGCGCGTGCCCTCCACGCCAAGCCACAATTTTAAATATTTAAGGTATACAAATAAAAACACACAAAAGTAATGATTTAATTGTTTATTTCGTGATAAAGTGCACCGCATTTTTTGTCACATATTTGTGTCGCTGGCGTACAGGGCACGCGCTTGCTTGTCACGTATATGTGAAAATGGCGTTCAAAAGGTTAATAGTTTTTAGGATTTTTCATTTGTTGGAAGCAGATGCCGTATTCATCATCATTTCAGCCCGGAATCACTGCTGAGTAAATACCTATAGGCCTTCCATTTCTTCTGCCATAGGTACTTCCTGGTCTCTCATCCAGGAGGGGTTTGTCAAGATTTACAAAAAAAAAAAAACCGTGACCGTTGGGGTCCCATTGTATTTAGCAGATGGGTAACTTAATAATGAGGCCTTTCATACCTTTACATCCAACTGTAATCCGGCATTCGCGTACGTAGATATCAATATCACGCTGTGTCTAGCTAGAGGTTGCCCCAATTTTCTTTCCTTTCTTTTTAATTAAATAACCCAGAAAAAGTACAACAGAAGTCCAGACGTGTGGTCGGCTCGTGGTGATCATCTGCTGATGCATCTGTCGACGTCCGCGGACGCGTCAGCCGACGTGTGGAGGAGGCATAGGTACCAAGATGGCTGATCGCTTATTGTCCGCCTGCGAGCTCACTGCTTACTTCATTGATCGTTTAGGGGGTGATAGTTAGTTCCATGTGTGCGTAGGGTGTTAAATCTCTTCGGATTCAACATTTCGTATAAGTGGAAGTTCACCTATGGTAAGTTCAATTAACCATACCTAAGTTGTAGGTAGGTACCTACTTTAATGTTGCATCCTCGAGATTTAACATATACCTAGGTAGGTACAATACGACCGACGTAACTTGCGGGCCTGAACTTCGCGCACGAACGTTTTATATGAACCAAATGGTGGCATGAGGCGAGTGTGAGTGAGAGAACATGCGCGAAAGTTCGCAAAGGCTATAATACTCAGGCCTGCCAAGTTACGTTGGTTGTATTGTAAGCACCTACATAATGTCAGAAAAAAAAATAAACACGTAGCGCGCCAATAGCCATAAAAATAAAAACTTTTTCACAAAAAAAAAACCGACTTCCAAAAAAAACACTACAAACTGAAAAATAACTTTAATTTCGGAAGTCGGTGTCTTAGGGATCAGTATTTTAGTTTTTGCCACCGACTTCCGAAATTAAAGTTATTTTTCAGTTTGTAGTGTTTTTTTTGGAAGTCGGTTTTTTTTTTTGTGAAAAAGTTTTTATTTCTCGCTTTTTAGTGGGTCTATTTATAATTTATCTAAGTTACAATAGCCTAATGTCAACTTGCCCATCGCCTTTTTATAAAATATTCCTTTTCTCGATGCAGGGACGTTAATTGTTGAGGAGTTCTCCTTTTATTAGTTTTTAGATTAGATGCTGATAATCCTGGCTGCAGCATCAGGCCAGACTTATTTCAACATTGCATTGAACTTAAAATTAGTCCTGTTTAAAATGAGCCCAAACACGACTACGGTGCTGTAATTTAAAGGTTTGTACTTTTTCTGATGCTCCTGGCTTCAGCATCAGGTCTTCGGTGTTCCTCAGTAACAGTACGTTTATCCACACATCGAGCCCTTTTCAATGAGCCTAAACACGATATATCTGCTGTTAGTTGACGAGGAGTTAGGTACTCTGCAGACTATCCTGACTGCAGCATCAGGTCATGACTTGATGATCATGAGACCAAATGTGGCAAATGCCCTATCAAACATCAAAACAATTTACTAAAACAGTCCTTGCCTGTTCGAGTAACTTCTTACTGTTAAGGAGTTGTACCTTCCATCATCAGCCCAGCTACCTGAGATGGTGACAACCATACACAAATACACAAGATACTTCATAAAATATGCGAAAAACAATAAGTGAGCCTATAAAATTTGAGGGTTGCCCTCGATTTCTCTAAGATCCCATCATCAGATCCTAACTTGGTGACAATGGGACCACCTCAGAACTATCTACTTTCTAACAAAAAAAGAATTTTGAAAATCCGTCGACAATTGGCGGCGTATTCGATGAACAAACATACAAAAAAAAATGGTTGCCTGTAAAGTCGGTTTTACGGGCGAAGATTTTACGTGACAACGTCTTTTTCTCGGTAATTAAATTAAAAGGTTCGGTGACTCATCGTAACGTTACCGAGCGTTACACTTTTTCATAAGTGACTCCCAGCCGCAACCTAATTTAAGACGTTGTCACGTCAAAAAAAAAAAAACATACAAACACCCGAACATAGTACCTCCTCCTTTTTGTAAAGTCGGTAAAAATGAAAACAACTTTACCAATGTGAATGAATCCTAAATCCAAAAATGACGAGGAAAAATGTGTTATGCGATTATATCGTCCAATATTAGAAGACAAGTTCGTTTTGTGGATTATGATAATTGCTATAATTGGACGGGGATTTTCATAATGTTAAATTGAACGTGTCTACTCGCTCCGCGGTATTTGTAAAAGGTAATGAGGTGTAGGTATTCAAGACAAAGCTGGGGTTAAGAGAGGATCTAGTTGATTTCCAATATTAAAATATGTCTTTGATGTCGTGCTAAAGATACGACACTTAGAATTTTTTACCCAAAGGGTGTGATAGGTACCTACTGAGCCGATGTAGGTATGTCCTTTTTTTTCAGGATGGGATATCATTAATTCGCAGAAGGAGGGTGACTGCCTCCCACTCCTTCTCGCTCGGGACCATGGCTTGCACCAGGACCGGACGCGAGAGGTCGCCGCCGCTGCCGGTGGCCTCTACGAGGACACGGTGGTGCTCCGCCCAAGCGGGGCAGACCTCCACCGTGTCCTCTGGGCGATCCTCGCAGTGGTGACACCCGGGCGTTTCCTCCCGCCTGATAATGTCCAGGAACCTCCCGAAACAACCGTGTCCGGTGAGGACCTGCGTCAGGCGGTAGGTGAGGGCGTCGTGACGCCTCTCTAGCCACTCCTCAAAGAGGGGTCTTGTCGCCACTATCGTGGCGTGCCCTGCGCTGGGTTGCGACAGTCGCTCTTTCCATGCTGCCATGAGATCGTGCCGGAGGTCCGTCCGCTCTGCCGCGATTTGCCGCGGGAGCGGAGTTTCCCCCCGGCGCAGTGCCTCCGCGCGCCACTCATGCAAGCGCGCGAGGATCGGACTATCGCCTCCAGATCCCATGGGACAGTCCGGCAAGGAGGCTACCCAGAGGAGGAGACCCAAACTATACTATAGGTACTGAGCCTGACCTATGTCCTCTGTTTGTCTTTCTTTCAGACGACTGTTTCTTGACAACTGTACTGTACCTAATAAGGTTGCCAGATGAAAGTCATGACCATGGTCGAATTTTCGACCTATATTTTCTATTTATTACCTATTAATCAAGTTAAATATAGGTACAAAAGCAGACTGCACTGTGATCCCCCAACTAGACATTTGTCTGTATCTTGGGGATCTGTATGTTAAAATGTATGCTACGCACTCGCACAGGTTTTTATAAAATTATTTAAATTCTTGTAATAATAATTTTCTTGGGTTATTCGATTCGCTGGCACGTACACGTTCGTTCGTCATTTCTATTAATCTACGGTATTATTAACCTGAATAATTAGTGCTGGAAAAGGACAAAGGAACAAGAAATGTTCAGCACACGTGGTTTCTGCGTGTTGGCCATTGCCCGATAGTCGGTTTCTATAAGTTTTTCTTTATCATTATTCAGATGTTATGTGCCTTTAATATTAACATTAAAAGTATCCTACCATCATCGTCTGCCTAGCCGTTTTACAACTTGGTATGTAAAGATTGTCAACTAAGTATCTACGGACCAACCGCGGGAAGCGTAGCTTAACCTCGTCGATCGAACCGTGCGACTGTTATTAATTAGCCACTAGTCCCTCAAGTGCTCGAAAAGTATCAAACCTTTTCATTAATTGAATACTTCCTTTCCCTAAGTACTTAGATATTAAAATAATAGGCATGCCCGTTTGCAAGTTCGCAAATTGCGTGCTCAAATACCCCCAGGCCACAACGACTTAAGTAAGAAAAGGTTAGCAATAAAAATATTGAAACATCCCTTACAAATCAAATTACGATAAATATTTTCTCGCAGAATGAAACCCAGACCATTCCTTGATTCTTTCAGCTCAATTGGGAGTAATATAATGACGTTAACATACGTCTTAGGGCAGAGAATAGTAGGTAAGGGACTGACCCTTCGAGGCAATACAATTTGTTATAAGATGAATTACGTAGGGCTGACTGGAATCAATTAGGGATGGTCTGTGATGAGATGAGATAGCCGCGGACCGGGAGTTTGGATACGAGCTAAAAAAAATTGAAAATAATAGTAGTTTCATACTTACCAACATTTCTTGATCTCAAAACTTCTCAGACGCCAAGACTAAGGGTAATTAAATGCTGAAGATGTCTATGATAGTTCGCTACCTCGATGCCACCGCCATTTAAAACAAATGCATGATAATACCTATACATGCACGCACATGCCGAATGATAGGTACCTACCTCACTGCAATACCTCGCGGCTGCATGGGGTTTACCACGATGCCTACGTAAAAACAAAATATTTTGTTTCTATGAGAGTTTACGCCGTACGGCATTTCATACAAACTTTCAAGCCCTTATTTTTCGAAATGAATAAACCGATTTTAATGAAACTTCATACGCATAAGCAGGATACAAAGGTCTAAAAAGTTAGTAGAGAACATTTTCGAAAAATAATGTTACAGCCAAATTAGACCGATTTTAATTTTTCCATAAAAACAGAGATTTTCAGTTATCTTTTTTCAATAAGACACTTCGAAAATGTTCACTTCACAACACTCACTTCACTTCTTTGTTTGTTTTGTTCGTCTAAACACTGTTTAAACGGTGCGTTTTTTAGCTTCAACTTTTGGCATGTCACAGGCAAACGAATTGCACCGTGTAAATCGGGCTTCAAAGTTCTTAATTCATCATCATTATCATCATTTCAGCCGAAAGACGTCCACTGCTAGACATAGGCCTGCCCCAAGCCTCCACTTCAACCGGTTCTGTGCTTCTCGCATCCAATGGGTTCCTGCGGCCTTCACAAGGTCGTTTGTTTGATCAATCATTGATTGCTTCTATTCAAATATTTTCTAAGTTAAGATTAACTCATGTACTTATGTAGAAAGATCTGTCTGATAAGTATTGAGATTTTCTTGTTCCCAGATAACCCACAACATTAATAAAACTAATTGAAGTGGTTTTAATATCCCGCTTTGATAAAACAGCAACAATATAAATTAATTACTTTGTGAATCCAGCTCCCGCGCTGGAAGCGGTCGAGTGGCAGGAGTCTGAAATAATAAGGAAAAACTTGTTTTATAGGATGAAGGATTACCTACTGAAATAGTTTGCATCGTTATATTAGAAGTTACTTCAGTGTTTTAATGTTGTCTTTGGTTAGTAGGAATACCTACAGGTATTTGCACAATATTAGTCCAATAGGGGCCGATTTTTGAATCTTCTGATAATTTTTATCTGAGGAATAAAAATTGCAGTTTGAAATTTTTTGTACCTACCGAAAATATGTCAAACCGAAATATTTGTTCATCAGTTAAAAGTTATACGATGATTGAAAAATCAGCGCTAAATAAGGACACCAAAGACAAAAAATTATAATACGATATTATTTATTGTTGCTTCAGGTACTTATTTAAAAAAATTATAACATATCATCACGCCTTGTTTACCTGAAGGGTTGGGCAGAGCACTTGTAGGTACCTATAGTACAGACGCCAGTACATCAAGCTACTACAATCTGTCAAATTTCTTTATTAGATTTTCAACTGTATCAGGTTCAAAGTTGATTGGGAAAATTTGACAGTTTCGGGTAGCTTGATGTGCTGGCGTCTGTACAACCTCAATTGGGCAGTTAAGTTTAAGTCCCAAGTAAAATTCAAATTCAAAAACTTTAATTCGAGCTCTTCGCTCATATAGGGTTAGTAACATTGTTCTTATAACTAAGTGTTAATAGACAACACGATACGATGGCACATGTAACTGACAGCAGTGACTTATATACAGACAGTCCACTCTGTCAGCAATCATTTTCAGAACCCTGTTGGGGCTGGCCATGACTCGAGCCACCATCGATGCTGCGCGTTTGGGCATTATTGTGTAAAAACAGACTACACGCGCCGCCGCAAACATCCCAGACGCACTGCAACGCTATGGCAACCCCATCAGTTTTCTGAACACATTATTAAATTGGACCCGAAGGGCTCCATACGATGCCCGCGAATATCCCTCCCCTCCCACAAGCTACACGTGTAGAAGGTGCAACAGAAAAGGGGGCGAGCCTGTTGTCATCAACTGGACACAAATCCAGACTCCGGGCTGCTAAATTAAGAAAAGTGGATATTATGCAACACCCCCCAAAATCAAAGACAAAAAAATATAGTAGAATCTTCAGGTGTTTAAAAATATAGTAGGTAAGTAATTTAAGTAAAGTGAATAATAATAATATGTAACACTAGCTACGCCCCGCGGTTTCACCCGCATAAGTCTCGACTCTGTGAGAATATCGGGATATCCCATGTGTATCTGTGTGCCAAATTTCATCCAAATCCGTTGAGTAGTTTTTGCGTGAAAGAGTAACAAAGATCCATCCATCCCTCACAAACTTTCGCGTTTATAATATTACTGATAATATTGATATACACCCCTTGGGCTTGGGTGTACTAACACATAATCTAAACGGGATCAGCTTATCACTGCTGGAACACAGGTGTCCTCCTTCTGCGAGAGGGAGTGGGCCTTAATCCACCACGCGGGCCCAGTGCGGGTCAGTGGATGTCACATGTCTTTGATGTTTTCGTTCTAGGACATGCCGGTTTCCTCACGATGTTTTCCTTTACACCGTTTTGAGAGCTGGTGGTGGTTTACACAAAGTGCTTGCTTGGGTTTGAACCCACGACCAAGAAAGTCAGACACCAGAAAAGGTTGTCAGTGATAAAAACACTGAGCCAATTATTTTTTGTCCGTGTTTCATAGGAACGTGTGTTATGCTCGGCTACTCTTTTCCGTATGTCATGAATCTTTCCAAGTAAGTTGTTTCAGTCATTAAGGGAAAGGTTTATCGTTCGTAGAGGAACGTTTTTCTGTATTAATGTTGACTCTACTGTAGGTACACATGTGATGAACTGATGTAGGTATAACTTATCGTTATTCATTTACAGAGTGAATTTGTAAGGTGTACAAACGGTAAAGGAAAAATGTCTTTTATAATGTGCACAGCAAAAGAGTGGAACTCTTTACCTGCGTCTGTGTTTCCGAGCTCATACAACCCGAATCTCTTCAAAGTAAGAGTGAACAGGCTTCTTCTGGGTAAGCTCACTCCATCGTCAACTTTGTCTCTGTCACCTCTGACCTAGACTAGAGTCAAGATCAAACCCATTTCAAAAAAAAATCGTTACGAAACCGACATATCCTAGAACCTAAAATTCGATGACATGTGACATCTACCAAACCGCACTGGGCCCGCGTGGTGGATTACGGCCCACTCCCTCTCACAGAGAGGAGACCTGTGTCCCAGCAGTGGGAACATTATAGGCTGATTATGATGATGATGACAAACTTTGTAATAATGAGAAGACGAAAATGGAAAGTGCCCCCCTATCGCAATCCAATGCTGGATATAGGCTTCTCCCAGGCTGCGCCATACCGCTCTGTCCTCCGTCTCCCGCATCCAGTCTCTCTCAGCCACATTTTTAAGGTCGTCGGTCCATCTAGCGGGGGGGGGGGGGGCGTCCCACACTACGCTTGCCGTACCATTAGCTCGACTTTGTAGAAAACTGGCCAATGAACGGTTCTGTACCACAAGGCAAAAACGCCGAAAAAAACGTTTGTTGTATGGAGCCTCCCTTAAATATTTATTTTATTCTGTTTTTAGTAGTTGTTATAGCGGCAACAGAAATACATTATCTGTGAAAATTTCATCTGTCACGATCACGGTTCATGAGATACAGCCTGGTGACAGACGGACAGTGGAGCCTTAGTAATAGGGTCCCATTGTCACCCTTTGGGTACGGAACTCTAAAAAATAAATCTATGTTTAGTTTTTTGAAGAAGCTAGTTAAGCCACAAATCGAGCTCGATCTCGGTCTTGGCATGTATTGTGAGCTTCTTCCGTGATTTTTGTTTTGAAGTGGCATCTAATAGGCACACCAGCTAAAATGATTTATTTATTGACTTTAATTAACACGGTTAAAAATCAATAACATTAGGTAAATAGAAAATAGGCTATTTGACAATGTAAAAAATAAGGTCATAATTATTGGCACTCGTATAGATTATCGCTTTTAAAATCGATTTGCATTAATTTTACTTCAAAACAATGTATTATTTATAAAAAACATCCCGAAAAAACTTCGTCTTTTTAAATCTGGCGCCACGTAATCGAAAACGGTGTGGATTGGCTGAACTTAAGATGACGTCATGATTTAGTAAATTTCTGTCTATCGTTGACAGAACAGATGACTTTTGTCTAGTATCTCGACCGTTTCACCGTTTGTTTACGTGAATCGTGACGTCACGACGCCATATTGTTAAAGATAGCGTTCTGGCGGCTTATTTAAACAGTATTTTTATTTACTATTTTTTAAAAGAAATACTTTATGCAATTTGAAGTAATAGGTTTTTGTGGGCTCGTTAGACACCATTAAATAATCTGAGATGTTTATCAGAAACCAGTCAAATAGCCTATTAGAAAGTAAACAAATGGTTAACAGCACTTTCATGAATCACTTTCACAGTAGGTAATAAAATCTTCGTCCATTCATCCGCAAACAGATCGTTCGTTGATCGTTTGTAAGAGGTGTGCGGCCAGAGTGCGAGGTAGGTACTGGAGACACAATACGACACGGAGGCACACCCGCAAATAGCCTGTGCTTTCTGCCGCCACAGTAATGCACTCTCTGTTTCTTTACTCTCATAGTCCGATGGGACGGCAATCCGACACGACTGGGGAGAGATCAGACGCAGAACCAACGGCTTTACGTGCTTACGAGGAGGGTATTAAACCGCCAACTTCCAAACTCCGGCCTGTTACTAAGAAATTCCTAATGGAAAACCCAATAACACTTTGTCCGACCTGGGAATCGAACCCAGGACCCCACGCTCATCAGTCGCGCTTGCAACTACGAGACTAACGAGGCAGTTAAATAGTACTTAGTACTAGTATGACATACTGAAGCTGATGGTGTACCTTTATAAATAAATAAATAATTGTCTGGGACAAAAGAGGGGCCCGTGGCTAAATAATAACAGCCGTACAGATCGATCGCGCTTGCCGCGGATAGCGCTTAGCTGTGGATGGGTGACCATCTTTACATAACGAGACCCCTCCGTGTCTGGTAAAGTCGTGGATCTTTGACAGTCGTTACGGGAAGTCAGAAGCCCGAAAATCTGATAACCAGTCTTACCTAGAGGTATCATATTACCCAGTAACTGGGTTGTGGAAGTCAGATAAGCAGTCGCTCCATGTAAAATACTGGTATTCAGCTGCATCCGGTTAGACTGGAAACCAACCCCAACATAGTTGGGAAAAGGTAGATGATGAATTGTCTGGGACAAAGATTGAACGATGCAAAGTCCATAATTCATTAAATATCGCATCAATGGACAATCACGCCCCCTAATAAGAAAAACCCTAAATCCAAATCACAGATATTAACAAAGTTAATTTATCTAAACTCCAACCAAACGAATACAACCATCAGATAAGGTGTGGCATGCAATTTTTCACGGTCTTGCCAACGCAATAGAGACCTAATTAAAGTGCCGTTAGCAACGCCATAAAATATAATTAATTAGTTTAGTTTGTGGACTCTCAATAGAATTTTATGAATGAGTAAACAGGTAATGTTTGTAGGGTGGTTGTGGGTTTGTGGAGGTGAGAGGTATTTTGTTTTTGAAATTTTGTTAAAGATCTTTCATTACTTACCTAGAAGAAGATAGTCCGTTTTCAGAACATAAAAAAGAGTTAGTACACGTATAAAATTAAGGAACGCTTTCATCGTAAACCACCTCAATCACACTAATGATATAAAGGCGAAAGTTTGTGTGTGTCTATATGTTTGTTACTCCTTCACGCTCAAAGGGCTGGACCAATTTTGATAAAATTTGGTATGGAGGTAGCTGACATCCTGGATTAACATATAGGCTACTTTTTATCCCGATATTCCCACGGGATCGACATTTACGTGGGTGAAACCGCGGGGCGCAGCTAGTGCTTAATAAAACGTGAATAATTGAAAAGCCACACAACGTATTTAGGAGTTGAGGGCAGATTTTGATCTAGATAATAATATATATTAACCAGATTAACAATCATCATCATCTGCCAAGCCTTTTCCCAGCTATGTTGTGGTCGACTTCCAGTCTAACCGGATGCAGCTGAATACCAGTATTTTACATGGAGCGACTGCCTAACTGATCTCCACAACCCAGTTACTGGGTAATATGATACCCTTTAGTAAGACCGGTTGTCAGACTTTCGGGCTACTGACGACCCGTAACGACTGTCAAAGATCTACGAATGACACCCCCCGAATTAAAAATATGTAGGTAATATACCTACTTAGCTAGATTATTTCGTCTTTTGGAAAAGGAAAATGAATTATCTGAACGAATTTATGATACTTAAAGAGAAAATATTAGGTTTTTTCTGTTTCTTTGTTACGGTTTCACAACAAAACGGTTGAATGCTTTTGTACTAATGAAATTTGGCACATAAGTAGACAGTGACCTAGGACATGGGACATTAGGACATGGGATACTCTTTGTGTTGATGTTTCTACGGGATCGAGACTAATGCGGATGAAACCGTGGGGCGCAGTTAGTTTAGAAATAAAGCTGGCGTAGCGCTTGGCAGGAATAAAGTTAACTCAGCCTTACCTATAATGGGCATTCGTTGAAAACAATTCTGAGTTCAATTTTTTTTTATTGCGCATGGGCCTGCTCTTGACCTTGATCACGCCTGATGGAAAGCGATGAATGAGGCCTATGATAGGATGAGCGTGTCCAGAAGATGCCTGTTCACCCGTCTGCCTGGAAGGGAACACAGACGCTGGAAGCGAGTTCCACACTTTGGCTGTGCGCAAAATAAATGTGGAGGAGAAGCGTTGAGTACGACTGATCGGGATATCAACCAAGTGCGGGTACCCTGCAGTGCAGTACGTCTGGTAGTCCGGTAGTAAAAGGGCGAATGTGGGATCAGGTTGTGGAGCTCCTGCGCACACTCTCTGATGTACAGTCTGCAGAAGACCGACAGGCAAGCAACATAACGCCGAAAGGCTGTGAGCATAGATATAAGTGATTATATTTATATGCTGTGAAGCTTAGCCACCAACGTCTTGTAGCCTATAAGCCCTTCAGCTCTGAGTTTCGCCGATTCAATTGCAGCAAGCTGGTATATTGCTGAGCCATCCCATCTTATTCAGCCATCCCATAAGTGGCTACAATACTCCATACAGGAACGGACCTGTTAAAGTTAATTTCTTTTCTGCCGTCTCCTTTTTACCAGCCAAGAATTTACCAGCAATATCAATGTCTTTTGAAAATCTTTCCTAAGACAAATCTTATACTGTTCTTGGCTCACAGCCAGTCATATTCCGGTTAAAAGCCGAATCCGAGGAACAATCCTAACAAAATATTGAACTACAGTCACTCCAGTTGATATCTGCGTCCTAGTTTTTGTTAGGACAAACAACAGAATGAATTATTGTACTTTGTCTGATCCCACTATTGTTCTTAGTGGGTCTTAATTCGATTGTACGGAAGATAAAAGATATTGGTTCTTTATGAACTTAAGCTGAACTTTCAGTTGTTCGGAAATGAATAATGCGAAGTCAAGGTTTTTGTTTTTATTTTTCTGAAAGAAAGAAAGAAGAAAGAAAATATGTTTATTTGCGGCAAACATGACGCATAAAAATAAAACACAAACAAAATAACAATTTGGGAGATAATGCGTCACATCTACGCAAAACAGCCATCACTCAGCATAATGCTAAGACGCTATACGAGACAGAGCCCCAGCGCTGGTTTTCAGCGACAGCCGGCGTTGACGTAATGACGTCAACCAGTGCAGCATACGATTAGATATAAATAAAAACAACAATCAAAATAAGAAATTAAAAATATGCATTACAAAAAGATGGTCATCATCATCTTCTGCCAAGCCTTTTCCCAACTATGTTGGGGTCGGCTTCCAGTCTAACCGGATGCAGCTGAATACCAGTATTTTACATGGAGCGACTGCCTATCGGAACTCCACACCCCAGTTACTGGGTAATACGATATTCCTTAGTCAGACTGGTTGTCAGACTTTCGGGCTTCTGACGACCCGTAACGACTGTCAAAGATCCACGAATGATAGCCGGGACCAACGGCCTATCATGCTTTCCAAGGCAGGGGTCTCGGTATGTAAAGATGGAAATCTATATATTAATATTATAAATTCGAAAGTAAACATGTCTGTTACCTTTACACGCCTAAACCACTGAACGGATTTCCATAAAAATTAGATAGATGGCATCTTGGGGAAGGATATAGGTTTTTGTCCCGGTAGCATGTTCCGGTGGGATAATTTTTGAGAATTCAATTTCCCGGGCGAAGCATACATAAATGCGAATGAAACTCTGGTGGTCTGTCTGCCTGTTACCTTTTCACGCGAGATGTAACGTCTGAACGAGTTTCGGCCAAAGGACATCATTCAAGTATCGAACATTTTATACCAAAAGTTAAAGTGAGGAAAGTGAAAGAAAATATGATTTTTGTCATTTTCAATCTCAAATAGCAGCCGTTACCATTAATGGTAGGTAGACTTTCGTTTTGATATGTAGTAACAAATGCTCAAGAGGTCATTTCCCTTATGACAGCAGTACTCTTTTTTTCTAGGCGGGACTTTAATTTTTGGGTAGGTACGCCATTAATGCTGTCCTTTAGCATACAGTTAGACATGACACTGGATACTGTTTATTCCGGTAGTATGTTCGCGTGAGATAATTTATGACCACTACGCGGTCGAAGTCATGTGCAAAAGCTAGCAGGGAATCGCTATAAAAACTAGCATCATTTCAATCAAAATTCCTTCTAAACCTCTATTTGATCCTATAGTTTTTCAAAGCTCGGGACTCCAGCCACATTCACATCTCGATTGTACGTCTGCCTACAGAATCAGTAAATCCCTGAACGTTTGTGAAATCGCACCCTCTTTGTTACTCTGGGTTATAACGGTTTTGTGAACGCTCCGCCGGGCATAGGATGTAGCCTATATAGTGGAATAGTATCGTATGAAATGGATTTAGGTACAGATACACTAACCTACGTTTTTTGTAAAAAGATGTTTGTTGGTGTCAGATTTTTTAAAATTAGTATTACTATTATTATTTTTTTATTGCAGAATGGGCCCACTCTTGACCTCGATCACGCCTGATGGAAAGCGATGGATGAGGTCTATGATGGAACGAGCGTGCCCTGTAGATGCCTAAGGCACTGGAACTCCCACGAATCGACGAAACACAGCAGGCAGACTTCGATGGGAGGGTGGTCGCAAACCAGGCGGGCGTTAGCCCTACCACCGCAAGGGAAGAATTGGGCAGTCAAATAAGGTGTTGGGGATTTTTATTTAGTTGGAGTTGGTAGTCAATTTGATTCCCTGAATTCACATACGCAAAATATTCGTTTTTGTAGATAGGAACTGATCATTTGAGAATAGTCCCCCAGGCGTCGTGATCTAACACAAAAACATGGAAGGTTTTAATCATCCTTTAGATAAACGAAACAATACACCCTGACCATTATCCTCAATCCTAATCAAACAGATTGACACTTGACGCCGAGCTCCAAACAAGGAAGTTTGTTTTACGTATTATTAGGTAAGGAGGCTTTATGTAATTACTTCGTCCAAACAATATGGGGTGGGAGATTATAGGTGCTGCATACGAGGATTATGTTGAGAATATTTTGAAGCATTTTGTTATAGTAGGCACGTTTTAGCTGACATTTGGGTCAGTTAATACCTACGTGTAAAGTCAGGGACATTCTCCGTTTATTCAAATCACGACTCATCATCACCTTCTTGTCATTCTTTGGCAGTTGTTTGAAATGGCAAATTGCTGTAGGGTGTCAACAAAATGTCAGATGTTCATAGTTTAAATATACCAGGAATAATCACAATGCCGTACATCGCACTCGCCTCCACTGAGTAGGCAATTCGTTCATGGGTCAATGTATACGCTTTTACAACAACCTTTCCATTAACATTCGAAACTTACCCATTACACGATTTAAAAGCTGTGTTAAAACCAAACTTTGTAAAAAAGGGTATAAAATTCTGATTATTTAAAAAACAAAAAAGCTTGGGATTGATCGCTCTGCTAATCCTGGTGAAAAAACCATAAAGCTTGATAATCTAATTATCTTGCAAAACCATTTTATATAGGTACATGACATTGACGAATATTATATACAAAATGAAATGAATATTTATTTTGTAAAGTTATTTTTTTCTTTAATTATTGTGCATTTTTTTTGACGTGAATACGTCTTTAAAATTGCTTCCATAGTGGGAGGCAAGTCAAAAAAACCAATGATAACAAAATTGGGGGATACAGTTTGGCCTTGCAGCTTCATATCTATCATCTCCAACCTAAATTCAATTACACCATTGGATAGCTAAAGGATCAAAGAATCCATTACGCCAAGTCAAGTGAGGTCTGTCACGAATCGCGTGCGGTGGAGAGGGAAGCGCCGCCATTTTGAGGTAATTTTGCTGCGAATTAAGATTTACTTTTGATTCAGAAAAGCTACGACGTTCGTTTAACTTTCAATCGTCAGCTCTCGTCAAAATCTATCGATTGTATACAAAACATTAGTGTAGAATAGTGACAGTATAATATAATTTGTTAAAATAAAAAGAAAAATAATATCAAAAATATATAATGTCGGCCTTACCCGTCAAAAATCCAAATCCAAATAAAGAAATCGTATATGGTTGGAAAGGGCTTCTCAAGAGCAATCGAATGGTACCAATAAAACATCATAATTATGACCGAGTCAAGCAGTGCCGCGAACGTAAAAGAATGAATGCGGCCGAGCGGCTCAACCCCGTTACGTAAACGTATTCACGTACAACACATGGCCGTGTCAATGACACAGCCACACCCCTTTTCTTTCTCTGTTAGTTGTAATGCTGGTCTGGCGGTTTGACTACTTTATATGGTCTACCCAAGTGTCCTTTCTTTGGCATGGTTCGTCGAGTCCTCCTCCAGTGGTCGACTCTAATCTGTAGGGTATTTTTCTCAAAAGATCATTTTAGACATCAATCTACATTGTCTGATTTGACTAAGATCATATTTATCTGAATTTTAAAAGAGAGATTGACTGCTGTCTTTGTTTTGCCATTTCTTTTCTGGGATAGTCGGTGATAATAATATGACGGGTAAAAGTGATACCGATATCCTATTTACAGAATAGACCATTTCATTTCATTTGAATTGGTTCCTCCGCAGACGTACCTACCTACATAGTTGTCTGTAGTACACACATTATTAGTATACACATTTATTTGTTGATGCGGAAAAAAAGGGTCCTATCTCACTAGGACACCAGTGGCGGCGCAACCATGGTCGCACTGCCAAAAAATGTATGGTTTGTTGCGCAACCGATCGGACGCCTGGTGAGATAACTACCATAAAGCTGTGTAATAATTATGGCTATGGTTGCGCCACCATGGTGTCCTAGTGAGTTAAAAGCCTGATGAGAGCCAATTCCTAGGTACCTTTTTATATTTGAATTAAGAATTTGAGATCATTTTCAAGATATGAATAAAAAAACTGAATGTCGTATTTAACAAAGTTCAAATTCCATTGCAACCAAAAACTTATGAGGTCGTTTTTGTTACAAATGGTCACGCAAAAATCAACTTCAAATACATTACACTAAAGTAGATAACTGTTTACGTGGCGATGGAATGTAAATTATCTGATATTATGAACACTGCTATAAGTATGTCATACATCTATGTATGAGCGTATATAAACTTTGGAGATTCCATTTTTAAATCGGTTTCCGCGTCCAACGCGATCGCGCTTTCTGTAAACGATAACGTGGTAAGTAACTCTACATAATTATATGTCGAAAGTGAAAACCTAATATTATTATGTGTATTGTGGAGAAAATAAAGAAAGAAAATACGTTTTTTGCGGTAAACATGACGCAATAAAGAACACAAACACAAAAAAAAGTATAATTTGGGGGAAAAATAAGTCACATCCACGCAAAACTGCCATCGCCAAGATTGCAGGATTTGATTTTTTATGTTTCATGTTACGCTTTCATGGTACAGCAGTTCAACAGCTGAACGGATATGGATGAAATTTGAGTTGCCTACCTGGGTTAGGACCTAGGATAGGATTTTTTATGCTGATATTACCACGGGATCGAGACTTAAGTGGATAAAACCGCGAGGTACAGGTAGTAATAAAGTAAAGTGCTAGTTTATCATATTGCATGTAAAAAAAGGTTCTATTATGTTTTATTTGTGTAGGTGGCTACGAAATGATTTTTTATGTCTAACTCAGTGATCTAAAACACACTGGACTCTATTTTCAAAAATAATTATAGTCTTTCAGGTCAAATACCTATTTATTACGAACACTTTTAACATTTTTTTTCAATGAATACATAATTTATACGATAAGACGTGACGACCAGCCTTTCTCAAGAATTGGGCTATCCAAAGCATTTTTTTTTTCAAATTCGACTGGTACCTAGCTTTAACAATTCTTCAGCTTTATTATTAGTAAGATAGTTCATTATTGCTGTGCCCACTAACAATAATTTCAACTATAGTTACCATGTTCTGAGCGTCATCAAACAAAATCACTGGCTAGATCAGGCGGCGCTCGATCGCTGCTCGTTCTCGTGTTAATATCATCTTATTTGCTCGAAATCCTGCTCTTATTTCAGCATCAGCACACATTGTTACACTTGTCTGTGTGCCAATTTAATGAGCAATGCTCACGGTACCTTTAGTGAAATATAGCCTATGGGGATGTTATGGGTCGTGTCGGATAAATGACGTAACTTTTTAGGGTTCTGTAGCCAAATGGCAAAAAACGGAACCCTTAAGGATTCGTCATGTCTGTCTGTCTGTCCGTCC
The DNA here is from genome assembly GCA_951800025.1 of Oligia strigilis. Classification (NCBI taxonomy): domain Eukaryota; kingdom Metazoa; phylum Arthropoda; class Insecta; order Lepidoptera; family Noctuidae; genus Oligia; species Oligia strigilis. Next base: position 2,486,370 of record OX637558.1, on the reverse strand, counting down.
GTATGTCACAGCTACTTTTTTCCGAAACAATTAGAACAATACTGTTGAAACTTGGTAAGTAGATGTATTCTGTGAATCGCATTAAGATTTTCACACAAAAATAGAAAAAAAAACAATAAATTTTGGAGGTTCCCCATAGTTAGAACTGAAACTCAAAAATTCTTTTTCATCAAACCCATACGTGTGGGGTACCTAGATAGGTCTTCAAAAATGATATTGAGGTTTCTAATATAATTTTTTTCTAAACTGAATAGTTTGCGCGAGAGACACTTCCAAAGTGGTAAAATGTGTGTCCCCCCCCCTGTTACTTCTAAAATAAGAGAATGATAAAACTAAAAAAAATATATGATGTACATTATCATGTAAACTTCCACCGAAAATTGGTTTGAACGAGATCTAGTAAGTAGCTCGCCTGTGAAAATTTAAAAACATGATGGTACGGAACCCTCGGTGCGCGAGTCCCGGTTTTTTTATCTTTATATTTATGGAACTGCGGAAAGCCTCTAGCGGCGACATTAGAATAACCTTATTGGTAATTATTTTCGAGCCGTTTGGGGTTGAAACCCTCGGGCCGCGGGGTTTGAGTGCTCATTGCTTGTTCAATGACATCTCTAAACTTCTGGTTGACACTTCCCGTGACCCAAGGGCTGGCTGTTGCGTAACTTTTACTCATCTTGTTTATTTTGACGCGGGTCCTCGTGAGTCTCATATATGCAAATTCAAAGAAATTGATATACTAACTAAACTAAACATAGGACTTTTTAAAATAAGAAGCGATTATAGATCTTATCTACTAAGCTATGGTTTCCTGGAAGAGCGGTAGCCACCACATAGCGTCAGCAGTTTACCGGCGAATGACGTCACGTTTTTTGACACTGTAAATTCAAACCCCTCTGCCATCATTTTCATGACAGCCATTTTCATTTTCATGCGGCCGTTATGTAGCGGCAAACGTTCTCTTAGGAAACCGAAGCTTCATCACAAAAAACAACTACGAGTTTTGATATCAAGAGGTTTAGGTACCTATAGATAAGTAATCTACTAAAACTGCGAACAAAAAGCTTGCTAAATGTAGTGATCCAGCCAATTTTCCTATAGGTTATTTATTATCCAATGTAATGTAGGTAATACAGCGTAAGACACCCTCAATCGAAATCTGAATTATTTTGAAGCCAATTGCTAATCCATTGCTTCATAAGTTCCAAAAACGTGTCTGCTCAATAATGTAAATAACGCAATGAATGTTGTTGAACTGTCAAAATGAAACCCATTGCTACTGATAGTGTGTTACGCAATTGCCTCGCACTGGTTGAAGTAAAATTTACATCAATGTCAAAAGAAATCATACTACATTCTTACTAAAGCGAGTTTTTGGTCACCATGCATCACAAAGACTGATGCTATGCCAAGTCTTCATCATCTGCCTAGCCTTCTCCCAACTATGTTGGGGTCGGCTTCCAGTCTAACTGGATGCAGCTGAATTCAGCGGATGTATTTTACGGAGGGGTCTCGGTATGTAAAGATGGTCACCCATCCACAGACCAACCGCGGCTACCGTAGCTTAACCTGATCGATCGACCTGTGCGGCTGTTATTATTTAGCCACAGACCCCTGATGCCATGCCAAGTAACGAGCATAAATAACAGATACAAAGAGATCCTCAACGTATATTACGATGATCTACTGTTGTGCAACGTACCTATCTACTAATGCAATATTAATGAGTATTGCACTCTGTATGACGGTGACTATGCACTAGCCAAATGAGGGTTAGAATAACGGGTGAGATGGGATGTGGAGGTTACATCGGAATTTCGTTTTGTGCCGATTACATATACAACATTATATTTAGTTTATATGTGAAACCCGCACCACGTGTCTAGTATTTTTATGCAAAAAATCTATGTACAAAATTTCAAAATTGTATCATGAAAAATCACAAAGTTATAAGCTGTTTGTCCGTACAAAAACATACTCACCCGCGCCGCTAGCGCCGCGCCGTCTTGCGCTCATTGATTATAGTACCTAGGTACCTAACCGAACTTAGTATCGCTCGGTGTCCAACTGTTTACCTTTTTTAAATATTGTTGGGACATAATATAACATGTGGTAAAATTATTGGAATCGATTCAGTGCCTTATTCTGAGCAAACTATATTCAGGTTTCGCATATACTAAAAATAACGTTGTATACAATAGGTAGGTAAGTACTGCGGGAGTAAATGCGTAACACACTTAGGGGCCATTTCCACGAGCGTGAGAGTTGCGGTGATATTATCGTCGTGTCACGTGTTTCTATACACTCTCTTAGAACGTAGTGTCTCCACACGGCGATAATTATCATCTCGGCGAAAATTTGGTGGCACGGCGAAAATTTGGTGGCACGGCGAGACTATCGCCGCAATTCTCTCGCTCGTGGAGACGGCCCCTAAGAGTAGCAATGGCTTTTATTTTGACAGCTCAACCACATTCATAGCTATTTACGTTGTTGAACAGACACATTTTTCGAACATAATGGGCAATGGATTAACAATATCCTTCTAAATGAATCAGATTGTGTATACAACATTAGTTTTTGTTTATACTAAACCCGAAAAGGGGTTATTGTACTCATCATTTTGAACAACTTTTTCTATGGGACCAACCTTGAAATCGCGAAAAAAAAAGTCGGCTGTTCCATACATTTTGTCGATTTAAGTGAACACAAAATGTATGGAACAGCTGATTTTTTTTCGCAATTACAGTTTCCGATTTTTTTTCCTTTACTTGTGCTACCTGACATTGCTTTTTGCCAAATTTCATGATTCTAGTTCAACGGAAAGTATCCTATAGGTTTTGATTTCGGAACATAAACGGCGTATGTTTTGATTGCGTTGACTTAGAAGTTTGATTTTTTCTACTTCAAGAGATTGCAGCCCTGAGTATTGGATATTAATTTCAACTTGATAACTCCACGCGTTCCTGAGAAAAAGGGACAGATGGACAACGAAGTGATCTTATAAAGGTTCCGTTTTTCCTTTTGAGGCACGGAACCCTAAAAAGAAACATCGTGGAAAAAGTTAAGTTTGATCGTTATAGGTTATTATGAACGTAGCTTCTATCTTCTGTCGCAGCCACTACAGTAATGTGTGGCGACTGGCAAGTCATTAATAACGCCATAGCACTAGCATTGTCAGGTGATCGCTATCTCCTCTCAAATTAATTGCATATAAAATTAATTGTTATTTGAACAAAGTCTCGTTAATTTCCTTTAAATTAGTTCTTTTATTGCGAACGTAATTAATGTTTGCTACTAACGATCGGAGCTTTGTAACATCATAGGTGAGACGGACAATTATTGGTAAAGTTTTGGGTATTTTTCTTCCTTCATCTGGTCTAGAGTTTGAAAATTTACCACTGTAATATTACATAACATACATACATAATCAGCCTATAATGTTCCCACTGCTGGGACACGGGCCTCCTCTCTGTGAGAGGGAGTGGGCCGTAATCCACGACGCGGGCCCAGTGCGGGTTGGTAGATGTCACATGTCTTCGGATTTTTGGTTCTAGGACATGCCGGTTTCCTCACGATGTTTTCCTTCACCGTTTTGAGAGCAGTGGTGATGACATAATTTACACAAAGTAAAGCGCCTGTCTGGGTTCGAACCTACGACCTCGTAAATCGCGGCCGTCACTACTTGGCCACCACTGCACTGTAATGTTAATTAAATTTAACTTGGGTGAGAACCTGGTAATCCCTCACACAGGGTGGCCTAGTACGGACGCCAGTCTATCACACAAAGGATCACAAAGGATCATATTTTTTGCATTGTCGTCAAAACACTATCGGTCTTATTCATAATAAGTTATAGAACATCTAAAGTCTTGTTAATGTCTCGTTGTCAAAAATTGTTATTCATAAACGCATTTTAGCCTTAAAACGTTCTATAAACCTACTATAAAGTTATGAAACCCAGAAGCCTACTATAACAGTACTATAAGGAAAAAAAAATGGCCGACTCTATACCAGCTGATAGAAAATGACGTTTGACCTACAAATGTAACATGTGCAGTTGTATTTAATTTATGTTGCACTTCTGTTTAACCAATTTAGTTAGTTATTATATAACTACAATGCAAAATAGAAGCGAGGAAAAATATAACGAAGGACATAATTCGTCACATCCACGGCAAACTTACGAATTATCAGAAAATGCATTTTACAGGGAATGTTAAGTTTTTTTTAGTAACAGCTAAGTACCGTGGTACATTTGGTTTGGTTTGTTTGGTAAGATTTAATCTTAAAAAAGTAGTATTTTTAAAACCAAATGTACCACGGTACCTATATACCTAGGTATAGGTACCTGTTACAAAAAAAAACTTATCATTCCCTGTAAAATGCATTTACTGCAGATTCGTAAGTTTGTCTTGGATATGAGGAATAGCAACAAGAATTACTGTGGGACGCTGCTGCTTTGGGCTGTGGAAACAACGCTTTCAAAATGTCTTTTACATGCAACAACCATAGTGGCTAGAGCAGTCCTTTACAATATTGCAGTTGACCATGGAGACATTCAGTTAGAGGGTAGGTAGCAATATCAATGAATATCATACAGTCACCCCAAGAAGTTGCAAGGGGAAATGCAAATGCTAATTTACAAACTTTTCAGGAAACATTCCACCGAGGTAGCCTCACTTTACCAGGTTAGAGGTACATCTTCCCACTTGTGTCCGGAGATGGTTCAGGGACTTCCGTGTGGATCATGTAGGTTTACACCCTGCAAGGAGATGCTCCAGTAGGGAGTGGTTGTGAAGCTATGTCGCAAACCATGCTCCGCCTCCTATCCTACCCTATGTGTCCCAAAACATGCAGTCAAAGTGACCTCTGCGCTGCCACTGACAACATTGTGGAAGTGGCAAAGTTTTGGGCCAACAAGATCTAAAATACAGTCGTCCCCGCGACACAAAGAAGATAAAGAGGAAACATTTTAGCAAGTAGTGCATTAATAAAAAGCTTATACATATACAGATATCAGTTTAATTTATTTATTTTTAAAATACTCTAAACTTTAATTTGGCTTCTAGAACTTGTGCTATCATTTGCCATCTATGCCACCTCTTCTGTTTATTATTAATTGTAGTGAAGCACCATTCTTCCTATTGTCCTGAAATACAAAATTAATGTTATAATTCTTTCTCTTCATCAAACGAAGTTCTTGACATGCTTACTCAGGAACTTTGTAACTTATAAGTAAATTGGATAGGCACCTAATTCGTAAAACATGCCAGGCCGCCTTTTTCCCCTTTTTTGCGTTGGTGTCAGTCAGTATGTGTTTTTATTTTCTATCTTCTTATTGTGCCCAGAATTCAGCTACTTGTTTGGCGCCATCACCAGCGTCCACCTTCATTTTCTATTATGGAAACTCTCTCCCTGACCAATTCTTCCAAAGATCTAAGGAAAAGCAAAAGCAAGAATAAGTTTAAGAAATAAAGATTGTTTACAAAACAAAACTTACTTTGAACACATTTCAGTTGTAACAGTACAAACCTTATCATCCTCCAACCAAAACGAGTATTCACTTCTTTGCCCTTTCTTGGAACTAGTCTCCGGTCTTAATTCCATTTCTTTTAAATACAAAAAAATATTCAAAGGTTTTCGCTCGCCTGACAATAAAATTACATTAACAAATTCACTGTCAAAAATGACGTTAACGCGGCAAAACTGTCGAAACCGTAGACAATAAATTAGTTTTCCGTACGTCATAATGTCTATGGTCACAATTATTTGGTGCGTAGACAGATATTCTCGTTTGATGACTCAATATGTTGACCAATTTGTTGGATGACTTCAATAAAATGGCAACATTTATATTTATATTGAAGTTATAGCACGTTTTAGTTATCGAACGTTTATGAAGCGTTTATGAATACAAAATTTTATCGAACGTTTTAAAGGCTTAATAAGCATTTTAACTAATGTGTGCTTTAAACCTTCTATAAGCTTTTTTTATGAATAAGACCGTATAACTTTAGTCTATATGTCCATAACTATATAAACCTTTGTAACGAGATAAAAATAAAGATAAATTATACATAATATATACCTACACTTAATATTGTGTGAAAGATAAGTGACCCTTGATATTTTTATAATCTAACTAGCCTTTTCCTAACTATTTTTGGGGTTGGCTTCCAATCTAACCGGATGCAGCTGAATACCAAGATTTTACGTGGAGCGACTGCCTATCTGACATCCACAACCCAGTCACTGGGTAAATCTATAGATTGTCAGACGGGCTTTTGACGGCCCGTAACGACTGTATCATTAATATTCTAAAATGTTAAAATTGTCCTTCACGCAATGCTGAGTCAATCAACTCAGCCTATCGCAATCCACTGCGGAACATAGACCTCTCCCAGGCTGCGCCATAACACCCGGTCCTCGATCCGCTTTCTGCATCTAGTCTGTCCCAGCTCCATCCTTTTAGCCCCTCGCGTTCCACTCTACGCTTGCCTATACGCGGTCTGTTACACTCCAGGACTCAGGCTCCACCGGCCATCGGCATCGGTCCTTCGACAAACATGGCCAGCCCACTGCCATTTCTGATTGCTTACTCTGCAAGCTATGTCGGTAACTCCGCAGTGAGCATCTAGAGTAAAAGATATAACTTCAAATCAGTCACGACTCTCTACCTCTACCCTATTTGTCAAAAAACACTACCACGATTTTACAACAACAAAATATATAATATAATTTTTTAGTAATATTTTATGATAATTTTTTCACAAACACAATTCACGGAAATATTCAACCAACAACAGATGCTTTCGAGTCAAAGCATTCCAACAAAATTTCAACAAATCATATTTCATAGTCAGAATTTAATCTGGGAAATCTTTTATTTATTTATTTACAATTATATGCATTGTCACAAAGAGTTAACACAACAAAAGCAGTAGGTACGTTGTTATGTGAAGAATTTAATTAATACATAGTAGGTACCTATGTATGTAGGAACAGCCTGTTATGTAGTGGTAGTGTTTTTTCGAATTAACTTTATCCTATTCGAAATAAAAATTAAACTTCGAATTTCGCTGACAAAAATGATCTCAAATAATTTGGAACGTTTAAACTTGTCAAAATTCCACCCTATGGGTGTCTGAAGATGGACGGTGCCGAGGGCGGCCCATAAAGATATGGCGAGATGACCTGGACACGTACCGCGAGGTCTGGTTCGAGGTGGCGCGGGAAAAGAGTTCCTTGAAGGATTTGGGGGATCCCCCAAATGACTCTTCATCACTGCCTAGCCTTTTTTTAACTATGTTGTGGTCAGCTTCCAGTCTAACCGGATGGTTACATGGAGCGACTGCCTATCTGACCTCCACAACCCAGTTACTGGGTAAAAATAAAAATCTGCTGTTTCATTGAAAAGTGCGCGCTGAAGGCACAGATTTTTTTACCAACCTACGTATAATTTCAGGGGTTTAAGAATTATGTACGCTACGGTTCCTGTTTGCGCGTCCATATCCTTGCCAACCTGTAAGTATGCAGCACAATAAATCGTTTTCGATTAAGGTAAAACTAGGTCTATAGTCAAACACAAATAAGCCAACATTTTTTTAAATTTAATAACACAAAAAATAAGTGTCTAGCTTAAATTCTAATACAGGTATACAAAATATAGCACGTACTTTGTTCTTAAAGAAAAAGATCAGCGCCCTAATTGCGTAACACCATCAATCTCAATCTGTATCAATTTTATAGATATTGCTCAACCATTGCTTCTTAAGTTCGATAAATGTGTCTGCTCAACAGCGTAAATAACGCAATGAATGTTGTTGAAATGTCAAAATTAAACCCATTGCTACTGAGTGTGTTACGCAATTACCCTGCAGGTGCGTAAACGATGCAAATGTATGAAGCAAAAAGGTACTACGATATATAGGAACACATCGCTCTCTTATACGCCGCATCACGCCGGGCAGGCGATGCGATGCGACGGGCACTCAGAAATTTTACGCAGACAAAGTCGCGCGCAGAAGCTAGTAATATATAGGTTTACGCTTGTAAACTACTGTAGCAAAAGTATCGTAACGGTCAAAATGTTACTCTTTTTTCAGACTAATACTCAATCGCGAAGTGTGCTGACTGCTGAGTTTCACGTGCGCTAAGAAATTTCGTTACAAAAATGAAAGTTTATGTTGTTTAGTCCAATCACACTAGAGACAAATAGTTTTTCATTTCTCATGCTCGGAAAGTAGTGTTTGTTTGATCCAAATAGCGGGTGGAAGACGCTGCTTCCCACCTTAGGGCGGGAACGACTCATAGTAATTGCTTCCCTCTCTAGGGCGGGAATGAATTTTAAAAATAGAACTAAATTTGCTTAGGTAGTCAGCTACGTTTTTTTTTTTAATAATTAAGAAAATTGCAGCATTCTTCTGAGTTTATAAACAGCCAGTGTTAATTTTTTTTTAAACTTAGTAAGTGGGACGGCCCGCCGCGGCGGTGAACAGAATCTACCTACTTATCTGGCTGTGACGCGGTGTGTTCCATATTTCAAATTTAAAAGAGACTATTAAATAAGCAGTATTTGGTAGTATTCATGTTCATGTCATCAATAAATATTTTAGAAAAACTACTATTTTTTACTTTCCTTATATTCGAAATGAAAAGTAGAGTGTTTAACGCGGGTGAAAGACATCAATTCCCACTCGGACTATAGCCGCCCTCGCTGCGCTCGGGCGTCTAAATACCTTGTATGGGAATTGATTCCTTTCGACCCTTGCATAACAATCTACTATTTAGCGTCCATCATCATTTCATGCTCTGCAGCAAAATAATGGTATAAGTGACCACTGTAGAGGCTAGAGAAACCAGGAGGGTATACTCAATAGTAAAGAAACGAATGCCGTCAAACTTGATAGGTCTGGTGATCAGCAGGTTGCGGAAGTTAACCAGGGTGGTCGTCAAGATGGCAGCTGTGTACAAGATAAGGATTATTTGTTATTAAGTGGTAAATTCTTTTATCGTTCATTCGTTGGTTGAAGATATTAATAAGATAGTGGTGGGTGATGAATGTGCTGTGCTGATGGATGGAGAAGAGAAGGGAAACCGAAGAAAAGATGGATGGAAATTATGTGAGAGATGGTATTGAATCTAACTCAACAATCTTCATCATCTCCTTGCGCTGATTTCAATATATTTAAGGTCGGTGCAGCACGTCGTTTTATTCCATACAATGTCATCCTCTATTACTCTCTTAATATTCGCTTACTTTCTAGTCAAATAAGCCTTCACATAGTCCATTCATATTTTCTTTGCCCTGCCTTTTTTCTTGGTTTCATGCGGCATTCTTTACTTTCCTACAACAATTAGGTAAACCTACACACGGACACCAATCGTAAAAGTAACAAGCAATTTTTGGCTTCCATCACTATATGCTCTGTAGCATAATAACGGTATAAGTGACCACAGCAGAGGCTAGAGAAACCAGGAGAGTATACTCAATAGTAAAGAAACGAATGGCGTGAAACTTGATAGGTCTGGTGATAAGCAGTTTGCGGAAGTTAACTAGCGTCGTCATCAGACTGGCAGCTGTGAACAAGATAAATATTATTCTTCATTAAGTGGTAATTTTTTTATCGTTCATTCGTTGGTTGAAGAAATGACTAAGAGAGTGTTGAGTGATGAATATGCTGTGTTGATGAATGAAGACCAAAGCAAAGATGGTTTAATCGTGTGCGAATTTAAAGTGAAGCTTACAGGGGGGAAGATTTTTTTAAATAATATAATAAAAACTACAACTACTTGACCTAAGCTTGAAAAAAGAGATGAGGCAGATCAAAAAGATATGAAAAACAAATCCCTTCTTGATAAATTCATTAGACGAACGAAAATATTATTGTACAGACGCCAGCACATCAAGCTACCAAAAACTGTAAAATTTTCCCAATCAACTCTGAAACTTATTCTTTAGTTATAAAGTTGAAAATTTATTAACCTTTTGACCGCTTGTGTCGTATATCTGCGACAGAGAACATGCATGATTTTTCATTCTATTCAACGATTGCTTAATTATTGTAGGTATTATATTATAGATTTGTAGCCGCGCGCTAGGGGCACGGCAATTGATATTTAGCCAAGCGCATAAAAGGTTAAAGAAATTTGAAAGATTGTGTAGCTTGATGTCCTGGCGTCTGTACTGTCTTGTAAATGTATTTCAACATAGTTATTACCAATATAATAATACTCACAATTATTCTTAATAATAAGCAAACGATCAATGATCTCCAGAATCCTCTCACTCTGCCTGTAAGTACTCTCACACCGATACACCATGATGACACCAATCATTGCCCAGTTCAACAATCTGATGAGGCTGGATATTGATGGTAAACGGCACACGCCGTTTGGTGCTACCTGCAGGAGTACTTAGACAGCATTAATACTAGGAAACTGTCAAAATCAAAAATGTTTATTGCAACTGTGAAAGGTTTTAGAGGCTTTCTATTGAAAAGTGCGCTTTCCCAACCTTTTTTGACCCGACTGTGGTGAAGCTCATAAAGAGGGTTTTATTATATATTATAAAATTTTACCATTGATCCAGTGAAAAATCTGATGGCCATGTTCAACAAGTTGATCATATTGACGAGAAGATTTATGCAAAATATTAAAACCTGTAAAATGAGAAGGAGTATTGATGAGACTGTTAAGATATTATTAAGTTTAGTAACCTGCGCCTTAATTGCGTAACACACTATCAATCACAATCTGAATCATTTTAAAGGATTTTCTAGGCTAATCCATTAATTTATATTCGAAAAAAATTTCTGCTCAACAACGTACCTAGCGAATGTTGTTGAACTGTCAAAAAGAAAGCTATTTCTACTGTTAGTGTGTTACACAATTACCCCGCTGATAATATAATAATGATTATGAGTTTAAACTAAATCTGAATCCATGAAAAAATTAAAGTTGCTCACCCGAAAGCCAAACTTGGAGTTAATGTAATCGGTTTGCTCAAGCAGAAGAAGGTAACATCGATTGAATCCAATGACTTCGATGAACCGGCCATGGCTGAGGGTTTTCAAAGATTCCAAACGAATATTTCCAGTCTCGGTTCTCAAAGCCCAGGTTTTGTTTTCATCATCATAAACGGATATCGTACTATTCGACGAGGTGTAGTAATCCTATTGAGAAGAAAGGTTTTTTGAATCGATGTTCTTTGACTTTCTGCTTTAGATTTATCTTCAGTCAAAAGTTTAATGTTAATAAGAAATATAGAAATATGGAGTGGGGAATACCCTGTTGTACCTAAGAATACTGTCCTACTACACCATAGTATTGATTGGCAGTTAGATGGTTTAAAAATTTTCACATTAGAAGTCATTATGAAATTGCATTAGATAAATATTGGTAAGCAAAGATAAAAAGTTAAGTAAATGTACTTACCTGGAGAAGATCTTTTATCAGTTTTAAACGATATTCCAATTGTATGACATGAGACAAACCGTCAAGTATTGTTAGCATATTCAGAAAGAAATAGAAATAATCCAAAGAGTACAAAGTCGGAGCAATCCAGCCGAAGCCTTCGACCCAGCTTGCATAGTCGATCATAGAAGTTACAGTAAAAATAACCATACAAAATCCAACACTTCTTAAGATAATCCTTCGAATTTCGTCATAGTAAGTCATGCCCAAAATCTGGTCGATATGTTGGAAGCATTTGAAGTATTTCAGGAGAAGATCTCTTCCATATTTGTAAACATAGATCAAGTCGATAGCATATTCAAAATATCCGATCAAATAGGACATTTGAATGGTGTCAGAAAACGTAAAATTCGTATTGTTTCTGATGATATCCAACCTTTCAATCTTGTTGAGCAAGAAGAAGAAATTAAAAAATCCGAAGAGTAAAACGTAGATGATACTCCTGGCCAGCGACCATGACACTTTCAATTGACTCCCTTTGCGGTAGATACATGATAAATTGAAAACCCTCAACAACCAATTTAGAGGCACCAAGGTATAGAATGTATCCTTTGTCTCTTTACTGTTGACTTTAATTTTCATATTGTCTCCGTTTTATGGGTTGACGTTAAATGACTTCTGGACTTTCAGTGAAATTAACTTACACAGGTAAAGCGTCAATATTGTCAGCACTTTGAACTATCAGCTTAATTACTTGTAGTCGTTCAATTAATTAATTGTTTTGTTCGTTCCTTTTGTTTTGTTCTACGTTGTTGGTACCGTTTTGTTCTGTGGTTCCAATAATACTGCGGAATTACTACCAATAACATAGCTGTCTATTCACGATGGATATAAATGCGTGTATTATTTTAATTTAAGAATTGATGTCAATGACAATAATTTTACCTCACGAAGCTACGATTAATTTTCCAATTTTCGATGTGAACTTTTATAAAATACATTTTTCGGTCAATAATGACGTAAAGTAAAAAAGAGACGAAAAAGGGGGCTCATGCCCTGAAATGGCTGGAACAGGATGAGGTAGACGATAAATAATATTGTTAGATAACTGCACTCTAATTGCGTAACACACGATAAATCACAATCTGAATAATTTTGAAGGATATCGCTAATCTATTGCTGCATATATATGTTCGAAAAAATTATCTGCTCAACAATGTAAATAACGCAATGAATGTTCTTGAATTGTCAAAACGAAAGCCATTGCTACTGTTAGTGTGTTACGCAATAACCCCATAGAACCTAGTCTAACAGATATGATTAACACATAACATAACATCATGCCTGCACTCCCCGATGGGTTGGGCAGAGGTGGACCAATAGTACAACAACCACATTTTATTATATCTTCGATAGTTCCATTCATTTTGTTTCATATAACCTCTACGCTACTGGATTAACATCACGCATATTATATTTAATCAAAGACTATGGTTATATCCTCTTTATATTTAATCAACGTAACTTCCACATAACGAGTATCACCATCAGTCTAGACTTTTCCCAACTATGTTGGGGTCGGTTTCCAGTCTAACTGGATGCAGCTGAAAACCGGTATTTTACATGGAGCGACTACCTATCTGACCTCCACAACCCAGTTACTGGGCAATACGATACCCCTTGGTACTGATTGTCAGACTTTCGGACTACTGACCCGTAACAACTGTCAAAGATTCACGAATGACAGCCGGGACCAACGGTTTAACGTGCTTTCCGAGGCACGGAGGGGTCTTGGTATGTGAAGATGGTCACTCATTCCCGGACCAACCGTGGCAAGCGTAGCTTAACCTGATCGATCAAACTCAAACTCAAACTCAAAGCATTTATTTCAATTAAACCAATTACAGGCACTTTTGAATTGTCAAGGGGTCGGTCAGTCAGAAAGATGAAGCTAGATTGCCCATTCCAAAGCGTAGGTACCTATGGAGAAGAACGGGCAAGAAACTCCATGGACACTCTTTTAAATCAAAATAATATGGTTACAAAGTCTTGTTTACATCATTCATGTTAAAAATTATGCATGTGAGAACGATGCAGAACGTTAAAAGCGTCCGTAATGAAAAAAAAAAAACAATTCAAATATAAAATAAATTTAAAATAAGCCATGGCAGCAAAGAGATGACCAGTCCCTACTGACGGCGCCCGTTCACGAACATGACGCATGTATGATCGACCTGTGCGGCTGTTATTACTTAGCCTCAAGCCCCTGCCACATATGAGTATGTAATGATTAATTCAATATGTTATTCCATTACTCTTCCATAACGAAAATTATTTCACCGCCGCCGTCGTTCATATTATATTTTTAAAAGCATTTGAATAGCGAGTCATGTTATGACTTGGCATTTTATGAATTGTAGTATTATTATTTTTTTTTGTATAATATTTATAAAATATATAGATTATGTTTATCTGGAATAATGCACCTTTCAAATGTTGGAAGAATATTTCAAATAGGAGCAGTCATACTCTCTATTTTTATAGTACCTATTATTAGTAGGTGCCTATGAAATTGCCGTTTTACATAGAAAAAAACAATTTTATTTTTGAAGAAAATGTCATTTTTCGTTAATCGAAGTATTGGTCATTCGTGAAGATGTACTTTTGACATTTTAATGGAAGTTCATTGATGGCTCTGCTATAAAAAGCCTGGCGACGGGAATCGATGAACTCCTAAGAGGCGTTTTTCACCGCCTTAAATTGTTGGATTTTGATATTTTTCCCTTATATAAAGTTATCTAAATTCCGAATAAAAAATGGAAATTTGTTGGAGCAAGGTCTGGTGTCGTAACTCCTATAGTTTTGAGACGGCCGGTTGTGTGGTGCTTCGACGCAATTTTGTTGTTATCTCCGAATATCTCCATTAACTCCGGATATCTTTACCATTACATATATTCATTATATTCAGAATAAAGAACAACACAATCGTACTATGTTGTGATAACGGGCTACTACGGAACCCTACACTGTGCGTGGCCCGACACGCACTTGCCCGGTTTTTGCGTTTAGGTCCTGTAATCCCCTTAAGGTAGCCTAATTGAAAATTCGTCCCCTAAAGGGTTTAAATAGGGAACACGTACACGTACACGTACGGAAGTTCATCAAGTTTGCCGATGGGTATCGGGCACACAGCTTGCCAAGAGTGTTTATTCAAAAATATAATTTACATCTTTGTTATCTATACTAAATAACAAAGCTGACGAGTTAGTTTGTTTGATCGCGCTAATCTCTGGAACTGCCGGTCGGATTTGGAAAATTCTTTTCGCATTTGATAGCCCAATTCTTGAGGAAGGCCATAGGCTATTTAACACCACGCTAAAGCCCTTAGGAGACGAGCAAAAAGAAAAAAGTCAAAAAGAACTAAGCGAAAACTAAGTAATAGCGCGGGCAAGTGATGCGATGCGACGGGGTTGGTCGGGAACAAGATATTTCACGCGGAAGAAGTCAGAAGCTAGTGTTGTATATAAGTGAAAATAAATTAACGACTATGACGTCGTTATTAAGTTTCACTGGAAATAAAATCTGTTCAAGTCGCCAGGGACAAAGTAGAGTACTTAGTACCTAAATATCGAATGTCTGTTATTATATCAATTTATATTGTTTTTCATGGAAATGCTTGTAGAAAAGTATTAAGTTCCCGTTAAGTTCTTTCCGCTTTTTATATGTCACAAATTCTTCCCAGGGGTTAGACAGAAACTTCAGAACGTCACCTCCTATGGTCAGGAGCGTAGTATTCGCGTAGTATTCGTACGTGTATGACCATCACCCTAATTGCGTTACACACTTTCAGGCACAATCTGAATAATTTTGAAAGATATTGCTAATCCATTGCGTCATATGTTCGAAAAATCTGTCCGCTCAATAATGTAGGTAAATAACGCAATGAACGTTGTTGAACTGTCAAAATGAAAGCCATTGCTTAGCCATTGCCATTGCTTGTTAGTGTGTTACGCAATTACATCTCTAATATGAAGTAAAACGAAACAAAAGGAGTGTGTAAGGATCGTAACAACCATTTTTTGTAAAACTAGCTTTTGCCCAGGACTTCGTGTGCAATCCAGGATGAAAAGTAGCCTATGTCCTTCTCCTGGTCATGGTCTACCCATGTGCCAAATTTTATCCAAATCCGTTCAGCCGTTTTAGCGTGAAAGCGTAACAAACAAACAAACCATCTTACTTTCGCATTTATAATATTAATTAATAAAAAAGTTAGGATTAGGATTAAAGGTATACTAAGTAAAAGTAATGCATAAGGTCCAAAATTTCTTCAAGTTTTTCTACAAAATACGTAAAAACAGGCATCTCGTCAACCTTGAGCTAGTCATAAAATTAAAACAAATATAGCCACAAAACTCCAGAGACTGTATAAACCGGAGATTACCAGTGAGAACCGCTGAAAACCGCCGGAATCCGGTTAATATAATTACGCAGAAACTTGGAGATCAAGCCGGCTTATGTGATGTAAGTTGGCGAAAGTATTCCATCGGTGTTTTGAACGCGCAAAGTTTGCTGTCTTTCTTAGACGTCTTGTAAAAATAAACATGTGCTCTAAAAATAACATCAGGCAAGTGTTTGTTAGTGTCGTTTCTTTTTGGATTGCAAACAGGGGGACTCACCTTATCATTCTTATCAACGCCGCTTATATTTAGCTTCTGTCCGTGAGAAATATCTTGTTTTACCATAATATCTCACACTATTATTATAAAGGCGAAAGTTTGTGAGTGTGAGGGTGTGGGGGGGTGTGAGTGTGTGTTTATATGTTTGTTACTTCTTCACGCTCAAACGGCAGGACCAATTTTGATAAAATTTGGTATGGAAGTAGCTGACACCCTGGATTAACATATAGGCTACTTTTATCCCGATATTACCACGGGATCGAAAATTATGCGGGTGAAACCGCAAGGCGCAGCTAGTATCCTATAATACTCGGCAATACTGTAGCTTCCCATTGATGAATTAATTTTCGGAATCGGCATAGTAGTTCCGAAGATCCCCCCTTGCATACAAACTCACGAATTTTACCTTTATATTATTAGTGTAGATACGAGAGGCATTGCAAGTGCATAGCCCTCTTCAGTGCCATCTTTACTTGTACCCGCGCCATCTTGGGAACAAGTTAAAATGCCCTATGAAAATGAATTGGTTCCCAAAAATGTCAAAAGAAAGATAAAGTTTATTTGGACATTTTTTTTTTGTTTAAAAGAAAACCAGTGAGCCTTTTTTTTTTTGGTGGGAAATTATCAAATAACTTCTCTCGCTCTGGGCGGAGCGGGAGGCCGTGTCAGACTTTTACTGACTAAAACCCACCCGTGTTCTTGCAGTTGCCTGTGCCAGGGGCCACGGTATCTCTCTCGAACAACCCGCGACCCTGGCAGGCATCGGCCCTAGCGGACCCCGTCAGTTAGTGCTGACATATATTTGAGGCGCGCGTGGTACAGAACGCGCCGTCGATCCGAGCCTGGTCCTTAACGGACGGCGAGCTGAACCAGTGAGCCCTTCTTACTAATGGTCGTCGTATTTTTGAGGTTCTTGCAATGGCTACTTACCCAGCAGCAGTGGACAGCAGTGATGGCCCAGTGGGATCGGCCCCGACTTACGCCTTACTTAAAGGTCGTCGGTTCGAACCCAAGCAGGCGCTTTACGTTGTGTAATATATTTTATCACCTGCTCTCGAAACGGTGCACGATAACATCGTAAGAAAGCCGGCATGTCCTAGAACCGAAAATTCGAAGATCTAACGGCCCGCACTGGGCCCGCGTGGTGGATTACGGCCCACTTCCTCTCACAGAGAGGAGCCCTGTGTCCCAGAAGTAAGAACATTATAGGCGGATTATGCATAAGTCTAAGCCACAGATCTGTTATCTTAGCTACACCAATCTTCGTCCCACCTCCTTCAATCTCCCCGGAATAGCCGTAACATGCTTATTATACATGATACTTGTAATGTATGGCACAGGCTGTGATGCAGCAGCCTCACAACACCGGGCAATGTGCCAGTTCATATAAATACGAGATAAAATCATTCTTGTTTTGCATAGAGGTGGCTACGAAATTAGCGGGCAATGTCAGAATCAAAAGTCATTTATTTATTCAAACTAGGCTGAGAATCAGCATAACCAATCAGCCAGACTTGACCATTCACGAAGGGTTCCAAACTATTGACTCCCGAAGGACGCATAGACATATGAGCACGTCCATAGATACACCGAGATAACGCAAGAGCAACTACTTCGCGTGCCCAGCTTACGTACAAAAATCGTAAGCCGCCACATTCGCGCTCAGTCCTGTAGTACTGCTGGCTGGGTGAGCGTGAGCGCTGGTGCTAGCCAGGGGTGGAGCGAGACGGGTGCCATACGCGGCGGCGTCTTTGAATCGATTTGTTTTTCCCATCACTAAATAGTGCTTGTGTTGTGACGTCAAAGTAGGTAGTCAAAAAATGGCACGCTTGGTTTTCATACTGATCGTGACACTTGCGTTATCTAGATCTATCTATATAATCTATCTGTGATCAGCACTTTTTGAACGTCAACATTACATAAGACAAGCCAACGCTTTAATACTTCCTAGTGCAGCAACTGGTAAGAAAAAGTGGCGCTACGAACTCCCTAGCAGAAGAACTGCTGTCCGTTAAGTCAGGATAAATAATGTACGATATGCAAATTTATGCCAGCTTAGTATTATACATCATAATAGAGGTAATTACTTCTTGTTTTTAATTAAATCTATATCTTGCTGCAGTGTGGTATTAGCACACAGTACCCGCTTACCTAGTTAATAAGACGCAGCTAGTTTTGGGTAATTACCTACATGCCGAAGATGCCTCACTGCAATTCCTCGCGATTGCGGTTTAGCTCGCTACCGGGATGTCACCTCCATGTAAAACAAATGCATCTTAGAACACGTAATTACCCTTAGACAAACTTGATTCCATACAATAGCATGTAGGTTAGGGATCACAGTATCATGAAGAGGTACTCTCTCTACAGGTAGCGGTCGATAAGAACTTGGTTCTACTTGCACACTATTTCGCACAGAATTCAACAAACAAACAATAAAAAAAAAGTCAACAAAAGAGATTTAAGTATGTAGGATCGTCGCACGCGGATATCTATGGATCGTCGGATATAGTTGAAGTTTAGTAAGAAACCGATGGATATTCTCGAATAAAATTTAATTTTATTAATAGAAAACAAACAGCTCATTTATTTATTTAAACTTTTCGCACAAAAAGGTACAAAGGCGGACTTAATGCCTTAGGCATTCTCTACCAGTCAACCAAGGGCGGTGAAGAGATGATGGATAGCAGGTGGTTTGGTTGAGAGGAACAATGATAAAAAAAAAAACAAATAAAATTTAAGTAAGACAGAACGGATTCGGATTATTTCGGATTTTATTTTCGGATTTCAGTTTTCAGTGAGTGTTTTTTTTTCACTCAAAAAATGAATTTAGTGGTGGTTAGGCGGGATTGTCCGCGATAGTATTAAAAACTTAATCGAAATAAATCACATCAAATGAACCCGCTTATTTTATGGCCCAACACGAATAACTTCTTACATTGTAATCTTCATTCCGAAATCGTTTTTCCTTTTTAAGCCTCATTTTTCGCGTACAAACTCACAATTGGAGCAAATTTTATTCATGCTATTTCAGTGCTTTGCATTTTCGGGGAATATGTTTTCAGGCTCTACAAATGGGTTTGGGAGCAAAAAGTGCAATTAGGTATCGTTGGGATGGGGCAGGATTGTCCTGGGGGCTTAAAAAAGCCACTTTAGTAGAATCGTAAAAGGATAACATTATGAATCATAACATGGCGAAGACAGACCGTGTTTTTCTTTTTTCGCTGCACTACGTAGGTATAATCAAAGGGATTGGGATTTGATTTGGATTGGATTGATTGGTATTTTAGCACAGTCAAAAAAAAATAACTGAAAAATCCTTCACCAATGGGATTTGATACGATTAACTTAACAGTTAACTGTCCATTGTGATTCAAAATGTTATCCTTTTATGATTCTGCCAAAGTGGCCTTTTTAGACCCCCTGTTCAATGGTACAGCTTACTCCAAATATTTTGCTGCTTGGGATGTAGATAGATGCAATTATGTTTAGGGAAATTCTGGCGAGCTTTTAGATAAATACGGGTGTTGATAAATGAAGGGAGATTTTTCTACGGCACGCATTTGAATTATGTTTCCGTGAGAGGATTGTATAGTGAAATATTACTACAATTCTTATTTCTGTCGTCAAGCAATATGGTAAACGCAAAAAACGCAAGTTTATAATGCCAAAAGTATAGGATCGACTACCAGTAAACAAGATCAGAAAAATATATGATATTCTTCAGGATATAATGGTAGATTGTGTGTTGAAAACATAATACAACTAATTTGATATGATAGAAAAAAATCATGAAGATACCTCTAAAAACTTTCTTTTCACATTAAAAACTATACTAATATAAATACAGTCATTCATTAAATAGATAATTGCTTCATAAATAAAATAAATTACCAGCGTTGTGTCATCGCGCTTCTCTTTCTTTTCTATGCAGTCCGACAGTGACCGCGCTTTAGGTCATGTAGTCCCCTTAAGCCAAATGAAAGAAAAGAAAAATATTTTATTTGGGACACGCACCGGAAAAAAATCAATTAAAAAGGAGCATCTAAAACGATCAAAATTAACATCAATTTTTTTTTTTTATTTACAAAATAAAAAGTTACCTGTGTGAGGTGAAAAAGGGTCCTATCTCTGCATAAGGAGACATTGCAAATTCACTATAGGTAAGCAATGCATCGGCACCCTTGGGTTCTACGGAACAATGTTCATATCTAACAATTACCAGACATATTATGGTGGCCAGGCACAAAATAATGTGTGTCCCTATGACTGTCTGCTGTAGCAGACATGGCGTATTGGCATTGCACTTAGTTTTAATTGACATTGACATATTATATTTACTTATAGTGATCTGTTTTGTATTGTTTTTATATTTTTAATTTTAATTTTTTTATTTCTTTTGATTTAATTTTTAATTCTGTGACTCTGACAATTTGTATCTTTTAATTTTCGTTTACTTTAATTGTATTGACATAATATTTTAATTTTAATTCCATGGCCTTTTTAATTTTAATTTGTATTCGTTGATTTATTTTATTTGTATACATTGAAATTTTATTCAGAGGCATTTTATTTAGAGAAATTTTATTCTGTGGCACTAGGTATTGTAATATTTTAATTTTAAGTAAATATATTATGTGTCTTGCCTTAATTAAATAAACATTAATTTATTATTTTTTTATGACACACAATCTGTACGGGAAATACAGGCATAGCATAATCAGCCTATAACATTCCCACTGCTGGGACACAAGCCTCCTCTCTGTGAGAGGGAGTAGGCCATAATTCACCACGCGGGCCCAGTGCGGGTTGGTGGATTTCATATAATAATATCTTCAATTTTTTTTATTCTAGTATATGCCGGTTTCCTCACGATGTTTTTTTTCGTCGTTTTGAGAGCAGTGGTGATTAAATTACTTAAATACACAAAGTAAAGTGACTGCCTGGGTTCGAACTCACGACCTATATACGACCATGCTTATACAGGGTTATTGGTAAAACATTAAAAACCTCTTAAGAGGTCATTGTACTCATCATTATGAACAATTTTGACCAAACCGCGAGAAATAATCAGCTGTTCCCTACATTTATGTTCGTATAATTCGTCAAAATGTAGGGAACAGCCGATTTTTTTTTGCGATTTCAGGTTTGTTCCCATAGTAAAAGTTGTTCATAATGGTGAGTACAATGACCTCTTAAGAGGTTGTTAATGTTTTACCAATAACCCTGTATAAGCAATAACACTCGTAAGTCGGGGCCACTATCTCTAATGTGCTCATATTTCTACTACTATTTTAGAGGCCTATTTCATACAGCTACACTAATAACTAAGAAAAATAAAAGAAGAAAACACCTATTCAAAAACTTTTAACAGCAAACTTTTTACACAAGAGACGACAAAAACAGTAAAAAAATACAAGAAAATTGGAAAAACCGGACTACCATCATAATATCCTAACTTACTCAACATCAATACCCTGGAGCTATAAATTACTTAAATCATGAGTCTGGGCCATTACTGACGTCATCATAACGAGAGGATCCCATGGGAAATTACAATACCGTGTTAGCTTCAACTTTGAGTGATAAAAAAGATGACTGTTTGGTTGGTATGCGTAGAGTTTTGGCCTCGTAGTAATGATGAGTACTTTATTAAGGAAAACAATCATATTGAGTGGGGTTTACGGGTTATATTTTTAGCTGAAAAACGTATGAGGATATAATGCGCCTTTAGAGATCCAGTCCAAATCTCCAATCAGTTTATTTGGCTTTGTCTTATAATAGCCTCCCTCCCTCCGTTGAGAGTCGGGAGCCAGGTACGCAGGAGATATTATAGTGCACAAGTGTGAGCGTAAACACAGGTGCAATCTCTGTTCCTTTACTCTCATAGTCCGATGGGACGGCAATCCGACACGACCTGGGAGTGATCAGGCGCAGGAAGAACGGCTTTACGTGCTTTCGGAGGCACGGGGGTATTAAACCGCCAACTTCCAAACTCCGGACTGTTACTAAGAAATTCCTAATGGAAAACCCAATAACACTTTGTCCGACCCGGGAATCGAACCCAGGACCCCACGCTCAGCAGTCACGCTTGCAACCACGAGACCAACGGGGCGGAGATGTATATACCTACAGGGTGTCCGGTAATTAATAGAATAACCTCTTCAAGGGTCTTTGTACTCATCATTATGAACAACTATTACTACGGGACCAAACATGAAATCGCGAAAAAAAAACAGTTGTTGCCTACATTTATGTTCGCATAACTCGTCACAACAACAATGACCCCTTAAGAGGTTACAACTTACAAATAAACTCTTTATAATATTAGTACGAATTCTGTGAATAAACTTCGTGTCAAATACTCGACTTTATGGCATCATTTGTTTAAAGTTTACATTTACATTATTATCGCCATTTAACGGAATCAATAAAATTAATTATATAGATCATCATTCATCATTTCAGTCAAAAGACGTCCACTGCTGGACATAGGCCTCCCCCAAGCACTTCCACTTCGACCGGTTCTGTGCTTCTCGCATCCAACGGGTTCCTGCGGCCTTCACAAGGTCGTCGGTCCACCTTGTGGGAGGCCTTCCAACGCTACGTCTTCCGGTACGTGGTCGCCACTCCAGAACCTTTCGGCCCCATCGGCCATCTGTTCTGCGAGCAATGTGCCCTGCCCACTGCCACTTAAGTTTGGCAATTCTGCGGGCTATGTCGGTTACCTTGGTTCTCCTGCGGATCTTTTTATTATATAGATATCTATACAAATAAATAAAATTGGAGTGTCTGTTTGTAATATTAAAATAACCGCTTTTTACTAAATGCATATGGATTTAGACACGGTACATATACCAAAATAACATTTTTTACAATTTTTGTCTGTCTGTCTGTCGGTCTGTCTGTCTGTCGGTCTGTCTGTCTGTCTGTCTGTCTGTCTGTTTGTTCCGGCTAATCTCTGAAACGGCTGGACCGATTTTGACGGGACTTTCACTGGCAGATAGCTGATGTAATAAGGAGTAACTTAGGCTACTTTTTTTTCGAAAAAAAAAATAGGGTTCCACGAAAAAAATTAAAACCAATGAATACGTGAAGATTTCTTAATCTCCATAGAAATTGATTGTTGAATAAATAATATAATTATGTATTATGATGTCATATACACATAATATTGTTAAAATAAAATTATTATAAAATAAAGTAATATTGCAATGTCCAAGTACTGTCCAGTACCGCGCGCAGCCCACGCGTGAGCCCGTCACGTCGTGGCTCGGGCGCCTCCCACCCGCTTCTCCCACCAACGACTTAATATCACAACAAAGGCTGCCTATCGCGCGGGCTCAGAACGCGCGAGCGGGCTATTGCTAACGGTTGTGTCTCAACGAATTCGTGTAAAAATTTATTTCCAGCACTTATATCAAACTTTTTTGTTTGATTAGGTGTCTATTATTTATTTTTCCACTGTTCTGTTCTTCTTAACTCAAATTGTTTCCTTACATGTGCAATGTTTTCTAGCAGTAAGACCTTTTTAGACCTTTTTTTTTATTTAATTTGAATTTGATAAATTACTTACTAGGTAGTAGTTTTTAAATTTGTTTTTTCGTTTTCTAATTGAGATTTTCAACGATTTTCTTAAAAAATTGTTTTTTTTTTTTGTATGATTAGGATTTTTTTTATAATCCCAATATTTTGTTACATTTGTACTGTTTTCCTTTTTTACCATTAGGTAATAATTATAAATTAATGTTTAACGTTTTCTTTCATATCGGCATAACGGCAACCTTACTTCCTGGGGGAAAAACGGCACATTCGATGTTTAAAATCCCACTAGATTTAGACCGTATGGAAAATTCCATTCAGTATGCAGTCTAACTAAAAATAGTCTCAAAGCCAACGTTCTACAAGATTGTGTATTTGTAGTATGGGACGAATGCACTATGGCAAAAAAAAAATCTATAGGATGCAGAACATAAGAAGTAATAATCTATTATTTGGAGGAGTCTTATTTTTATTCGCTGGAGATTTTAGACAAATATTACCAGTTGTGATTAAAGGTAAGCGAGCTGATGAAATTAACGCCTGTTTAAAACGTTCAGTACTTTGGAGACATTGTAAAAAACTTAATATAAAAGAAAATATGAGAGCACATACAGCCGATTCAGAATTTAGCAAAATTCTTCTTGATGTTGGAGAGGGAAAGTTTCCAGAAGTGAATACTTAGTACCTACTCATGATATAGAACTACCTACCGGTATTTGTGAGGTTGTGGCGGACATTGAAATTTTAATACATAGTATTTATGATGATATTCACAATCTCAATATCAAAGAAGATTCGTGGTTGTGTGAAAGATCAATTTTAGCACCTATGAACGACCTACTGCGCTTAATCAGCGCATTTTAGATAAACTATCTGGTGAATCACCAACATACCTTTCCATCAATACAGTTTGCAATCCGGATGAAGTTACCCAACAGAATTTGTAAACAGTATATTTGTGCCTGGTCTACCCCCTCACAAACTAGAACTTAAGATTGGCGTGCCCATCATTCTGCTCCGTAATTTAAACCCACCGAAACTTTGCAATGGTACTAGGTTGCGAGTAGTGTCGTAGCAAAGAAACGTTATAGAAAGTCGTATAATATCTGGATGCGGAAAAGGTGAGATAGTATTTATACCACGGATTCCTATAATACCGTCGGAATTTCCATTTGACTTCAAAAGATTGCAATTCCCTATCAATGTCAGTTTTGCTATGACAATCGACAAGTCACAAGGGCAAACGTTAAGCAAAGCTGGCATAGATTTAACTAAGGGTTGCTTTGCCCATGAGCAACTATACGTGGCATGTTCACGTGCAAGGAATGCCAGTAGTGTTGTTTTTTTAGCCCCAGAAAATCGTACACCAAATATTGTTTAAAAAGAAATTTTTCAATAAACCTAATAGGTACGAAAAACAAAGAAAAAAAAAAACAAAACAAAAAAAAAATTAAACTACCAAAAACGAAAAAAGAACTAAATGGAGAAATATGTACAAAAACAAAATATCGATTCATAAAATAGAAGAATTTCATTAAAATTAGCATGGTATTTCTTTACGCAGAATACAGAATTAATAAGTTATCGCGTAAACTCTGCGAACTGAACAATAACTTTTTTGTTAAATTCCACGCGGACGAAGTCGCGGGTAACAGCTAGTCTTTACTAATATTATAAAGATATACTTATTTGTTTATAAGTTTGTATGTAAGGGGTAATCACTGGAACTACCAGTTTGAAATATTCTTTTTGCATTTGATAGCCCAATTTTTGAGGAAGGCTATAGGCTATTTAACATCACGGTATGACCCTTAGGAACCGAGCCAAAAGACAAAAAGTGAGAAAGAACGCTAAGCGAATACGAAGTGATAGCGCGGGCAAGTGATGCGACGCGACGACGCGACAAAGAAATTCACGCGGACGAAGTCGCGGGCAGAAAGCTAGTTCGTTACGTTTTTTAGGATTCCGTACCCAAAGGGTAAAAACGGGACCCTATTACTAAGACATCGCTGTCTGTCCGTCCGTCCGTCTGTCTGTCACCAGGCTGTATCTCAAGAACCGCAATTGCTAGACAGTCGAAATTTTCACAAATTATGTATTTCTGTTGCCGCTTTAACAACAAATACTAAAAACAAAATAAAATAAATATATCCCATACAACAAACGTGTTTTTTTAGCGTTTTTGCCCATGGTACGGAACGCTTCGTGTGCGAGTCCGACTCGCACTTGGCCAGTTTTTTTAAACTTGTTATTCATTCTACCACCCTGGAGATATAGAATAATTTTTTTCAGGATTTATTTGAGAATGCTTATTGTCTTAAAAATGACGCACGATTTACGTCTCAAATTTATAAACTCCAGGGACAATGATATAAAAAATTCCATTTGCATTCTGCGCCAAAATTACATTTCTACGACTCGTCGACTTTCTCGAGACTATAAACGACTTCCTGTTTGAAATGGGATCGAATTCCAGACGGTCATATAATGTTGACGATTTTCTTTGACGGATGTAGTTTGAAAGAAGGAAAGCTGGTCTTAAAATTGCAAGTCGGGCTTATGATGCCGGGGTCCTGTGCTAGAAGTTTAATATCAAGCGGTCAACATTTTAAATACCTATTTATAAAATGTCTCTCTTACGATGGCGTGTGTGTTGGATCATTTAGCTCCCTTCAAAGTGGTTCAGCTGAATGGTGCTGATCTATGCGTCATGTTCGTGAACGGGCGCCGTCAGTTGGGGCTGGACATCACTTAGCTGCCTCGGCTTATTTTTAATTATTTTATTGTGGTTTTGTTTCTATTTGCCATACTCTGGGCGCTTTTAAGGCGTACGTCTTTTTACATCGTTCTCACATGTAATTATAAATTCAACATTAATGATGTACTTACTAATCTAATATTTTTGTAAAAATATAATTTAAAAGAGTGTCCATGGAGTTTCTTGCCCGTTCTTCTCCATAGGTACCTACGCTTTGGAATGGGCAACTAGCTTCACATTTTCTGATTGACCGACTTTTTGACAATTCAAAAGTGCCTGTAAATGGTTTAATTGAAAGAAATGCTTTGAGTTTGAGTTTATCTTGTCAGTTTGTCACCGCCAGGGTGCCAGCTGTTTTAGAACCCAATGGCTTGCCACGCGACCATGGGAAGAGGAAATACTAAATGACCATAACGCTTCGACTGTTCCTACCAGGTTTTCCCAGATTTTCTCGGTAGTAACTCGAAGGCTGGATCCGTGTCCGGTTGATGCCTTGCCACCTATTACATAAACTCAAACATAACTGCCAAAATGAGGATGACCTTTCACTTTTGCCGAACCTCTTCAGTCCTATACAAGCGTGATCTAACTTTAAGATAATATTCCAGTCAGCGGAATTAAATTTCACCATAGGTACACTTATACCCCTTAAGTGAACATGCTCGTGATAATATGTTATTCCACCACTGCATGAGCGATTGAGCGCAAACATAATATTGCTGATATGGCATATTTATTTAAAATCGCAAATGGTACTATAGATTGCCCTGAGCTGTTAGGCAGTTTAGGATTAGTTATAAACTGCATATAAAATTTTCGCAAACCTAGCTAATTTCAGCGGGATTGTCCGAAAGGGTTACCGCTGGCCCGGAACATAAAGGGCTAAGGAAGGAACACGGGTGGGTTTTAGTCAGTAAGAGTCTGACACTCCCTTCCGCTCCACCCAGAGCGGGAGGGGTCATTTGATGATTTCCCATCCACAAAAAAAAAGAAAAAAAACCTAGCTAATTCGTGCGAGCAGAAGTTTTAATAAACTAACTATTGAACATAATTTGGACATTTTCAAAAGCTATTTTACGGAAAAGTAATTGTTTGCGTCTAAATGATTTTTAGTTTGTATTAATCGGTCTTGTTATTTTGTTTCATAATTTATGTTGTAGCGGTATCTACAGCGCCACATGGAAACAACGCGTCATACTACGTCACGCAAATCCTACATCGCGCAAGCAGAGTTTACCGCGCAATTAGCATAGATACAACGGCCCGACATGAATCATTGGGCAGTTGCCCGCCAGACATAACACCCGTCTGGTCGGAGGATCCTCCCTTTTCTATAGAGTATGAGTGAGCTTTACACCCTGTTCCTCATACCTCTATACTGGTGACCCCGAACATGGACGTCAGCGCAGCCTTCGTGCACCTACTCCAGCGTGACGTCATCATCATCACTCCCGCAAGCTTTAGCGGCGAGTCACCCAGCCAGCCAGCTTCCACGGCTTCAACGGGTATCCTGACCACCAGCATGCAGCGACCGCGCATTCCTGGTCATCACCCTCAGCCTCATCAGCAACCTCGGCACAGCACACTGCACTTTCGGCCGGTCCACAAGCAGAGCCCTTGAAAAACGCTCTCCTGGTCGACGTCAGCAGTCAGCCTCAACCCGGCGCTGTACCACATCCGACGCACTGGAGCATAACGCAGCGCCACCCCGACTCACTGGGGACATCTTCGCAGACAGTTCCGACTCACCGTGAACTATGCGGCAACCGGTTCCGACTCACTGGAACCTCAGCTGGCCTGGCAAGCATCGCAAGATACAAGACTCAGCCCACTATCGACCTCCGGTCTCCGGGGGGGAGTGATGTAGCGGTATCTACAGCGCCACATGGAAACAACGCGTCATACTACGTCACGCAAATCCTACATCGCGCAAGCAGAGTTTACCGCGCAATTAGCATAGATACAACGGCCCGACATGAATCATTGGGCAGTTGCCCGCCAGACACAACAACCGTCTGGTCGGAGGATCCTCCCTTTTCTATGGAGGTTTTTCCGATTTTGTACCGACCTTTTTTGTTGTCTTTTTTGTTTCAATTGATCAGTGGAAACTTGTAAATAGCCTTCAAATGCATATTGTATATGAACACTGATTATATTAGCTGTAAGTTTCCCGAATAAAATAAAATAAATAATAATAAACCAGTCTGTTTAACAATAAGTAACAACACCACTACATAATTATAAGGTTGAGAGTTGACTGGCTAAATTCAGGAGTGCTAAAATAGCCCTTTGTCTGAAACTTGTGTGGCACAACAAGCGGTAGATAATTACCGTCCCATCTTCGTGAGAGTTTCAGTACATGGCAGACAACTGAGGTAGTGTGAGTTTATCTTGTGGGTTTGTAAGGTGTTAGTTATTAAAATTACAATGTAAGTGTATAAACACATGCCGAAGGTATGCAACCGAAGTTCGGCATGATTACGCCTGCAATGCTATTTGAATTACTGACACATTATGCCGAAATTTATACGTTGGGTTATAGCGTACAGCCGAACTTCGGTTGCGCGTAAGTTCAGCGGCAATGCGGCGGCAACGTATTCTGTAGAGCACATATTATACGCGACCGAAGTTCGGTTCAATTGCCAAAAAAAATACGGGACGGGGAGCAGCGGGAGGTAGGCATGCCCGGGCCCCGCGTGTGCGCAACTGAATTTCTGCCGCGTAAGTTCGGCACTTATGGTGTGTCATAATATCTGCCGAATACGTCGGAACGTAAAATCAGCCGCGGAACTTCAGTCGCGTATCTTCGGCATAGTGTGTTTGGACACTTAGCACATTGTTTTGTGTGACCTGTGACTTATTGGGAAGAGAGCTTGGTCTTCTTCTTGGTCGCGTACTTTATTACTGAAGGTCGTGTCGCTGAAAGGCCTTCATGGCTTTATGTACGATGTTCTTCCACTTCGTTTGGTTCTCAGCTTTTTTCAGGGCGGTCGTAACAGAGAGTCCAATGAAGGTAGTTACTTGATTTGTCCAGCGACAGGGTGAGTGGCCGCGAAGTCTTTTCCCATCACCACCAACTTTTCAAAATTATCTGGATCCCGACTGGCAATATGACTAAAGTAACCGAGAATCCTTTGGCAGCAGATCGTGGATAGTCTATCTCTTATGCGTAGTTGTTCGAGGATAGATTTGTTCGTTCTCTTGGCGGTTCATGGTATGCACAGCATCATCATCATCATCATTTCAGCCAAAAGACGTCCACTGCTGGACATAGGCCTCCCGCAAGCACTTCCACTTCGACCGGTTCTGTTCTCCTATCATGCTGTGCATGATAGAACTTGATGAGCTGGCAAAAATGATAAGATTAGAAGATCGGTGTAATTAGCCAGGTCTTAAATGAACTAACAGACTATGAATTGCCCGCATTCTATCAATACTGGGGGCCTAAAAGGGCCACTTTGGAGAATCATAAAAGGATAACATTATGAATCGTAATATGGCGAAGACAGTCCGTGTTTTTCTTTTTTTCGCTGCACTACGTAGGTATAATCAAAGAGATTGGGATTGGATTTAGATCGGATTGATTGGTATTTTAGCACAGACAAAAAAAAAAACTGATAAATGCTTCACCAATGGGATTTGATACGATTAACTTAACGGTTAACTGTCCATTATGTTATCCTTTTATGATTCTGCCAAAGTGGCCTTTTTAGGCCCCCAGGTTTAAACAAATAAATACTTACGAAGATCTCTAATTAACAGAGTGGCAAGTGAATGTGTCTAGTTTTAATTAAGTTTTAGGGCCTGTGCACACTACGTTTTTTAAACGCGCCGCTGAAGCGCGTTTTAGAAACTACAGAAGGTCTATAGGCTGCATGTGACTCGCGTGCATATCGCGTCTGTAGCGCTACAAACGCGCGTCAACGGCGCGTTTAAAAAACGTGGTGTGTACAGGCCCTAAAACTTAATTAAAACTAGACCCATTCACTGGCCACTCTGCTAATTAGAGATCTTAGAAAATATTAAGCAGACTCAGTTAGTTCTTGTCAAAGTTATGCTACAGCTAGACGTTTCCCTGGAGCCTAATAAGTAGGTATTTTAATCAGTAAATTTGTAGTGCTACCCTTCCCCAGCTATGCCCTAAGCCGAAGCCCGTACCGCACCGAGGGTTCCGTACCATCATGTTTTTAATTTTTATCGGCGAGGCCTATATTCATCAGAGAATTTTAACACTGTGCACTGCAGTGTAGAATATTGCAGTTTTATGTCAGCGCCATCTCTTGACCGATAGTGGAACTAATGTAACTTTTCTTGATGATTTCTGAAAAAGTGTGCTACTTTGTTTTATTTTTCCTGTAATCTTTACATAAACTTCTATCAAGTGTTTACTAACATAGTTTTAAGTTTATACACTAACACACATTGTACTATTATAATATATATGTTAGTCTGTAAGGTATTTATCTATGGGCCATAGTAGCCTGAAAATAAAGGTTTTATTATTATTATTATTATAGAATAATTTCAGATTTTTCTCTGTTTGAGAATGTGCATAATGCGCTCTTTCATATGATACCCCACATGCCCTTGTAACAAAGACATTAAATTATTAACTATCTTAAATCTCTTTGCTTTGTAACCCCACGTCGAATTTTTCAGACCCCCTTTCAGTCCCTGTTGAAAAAAATATAATTTTTTTTTTCTTATTTGCAAAGTAGTTGGGCTAACGTCATCTAAAACTATTCCAAATTTCAAGTTGATAGCATTAGTAGTTCTTGAGATATCCAGCTGTGACAGACAGACAAACAGACAGACAGACAGACTAATTAGTCTCACCATAAGGGTTCCGTTTTTACCATTTTGGTACGGAACCCTAACAAAAAAACTTTATTGAAGTGACATCGACACGTAAACAGTCACCATGAATTCAGCACATGGTTCTAGACCCCCCCTAATAAAGAAGACAGTTTTTTTTGTTCAGCGAATAGGCCCACGAAAAATTGTGGCGTCTAATAATGAAACGCACGTCTATTAATAAAATTAAATTTTATTCGAGAACATCCATCGGTTTCTTACTAAACTTCAACTATATCCGATGATCCTGCATGCTTATCTCTTTTGTACACTGTACTTATATTTTTTTTCATAACCGACGAAAATCAACCCTGATTGGTCTAGAACCATGTAGGTACTGAATTTATGGTTTGCGTGTTGATATCCCTTACAATCTGCATGAAAAACATCGATAGCGTCAAAACTTAAAATTCATACTACCACATCACTTAACAATAGACAATTTGGAGCGGCCATTGTTATTTACAACTTTGGTTTATTTTGAAACGCCAGACCTTATTTAGAGAGTATAGGTAACCTAATACTTTAAAAATCGTTTCCCAGAACTACGTAAAACAGACTTTGTCAAATAACTACTTATAGAACATTTCCTTTCTCTGATCAAATAGAAATACACTACAAAACTACCGCGTTCGTAAATAATAAATATGTCTAGTAAAGCCTGTGGGAGGGAGTCTGTTTCTGACGTAAACGGCTTACAATGGCAACTACTGTTAGCAAGTTTTTAACAAGAAATACGTCAAATTACCCAGTCTGTCGTTGAAACGTATTATAAACTAGCTTCTGCCCGCGACTTCGTACGCGGATCCTGTTGCTTATGCCAGCGACAACGGGGTCGTCAAAATCAAAGATCTTAAACGTCTGATGTCGAATTCTAAGAGCCCGGGAACGGGAAAACAGCGTGATGCGCGAGACGATTCGAGACGTTTCAGATCTTTCATTTTTGTAAGTCAACAGGAAATGCCCATTAGACTAAACAACTTTTGCTAAGACGTCATTCCTATAAGTTATAGTGTCGCTGGGCTTTGGAGTTCCACAACAGGTGTTCCAGATCTTCAAATTTATTCTCACAGCAGAAAAAGCTCTTCACGTGGAATATTTTTTGCTATGGCACCATTTTTATATCTCTTATACTTTAGTTGTTCTGTTGCGGTTCTGCATCAGGTGTTTCATTTTCCAAAATAAATTAATGATAGTTTTTTGATTTACAGAAACACTCAAAAGATGAGTCTCATACTGTACTATAGCTTAGATCCCTCAAAAATTATTTGGCTTAGTAAAGTCAACATTTCAAAGTTATGTAGTTAATTTACTGGTAAGAGACGTCAGGTTAATAAGGAAATTTAGGAGACGTCGAATAACAGAAGTGTTATAATTTACTGTAACACTTCGGTGTAAACAACGTTCGTTGTTTTTCCCTCGGTCTCATTCAATATGTACCTAAATACAGCGAGTCAGGACTGGTGACGCGGGCAAGCGACGTACAGTTGTCCGTGTGAGATGCAGCTCGTCCTGAGGTCGACACCCGTAGCCTTCAGTGTCTGCCCCTGTGACTTATTTATTGTCATTGCGAAGCACACGCTCACAGGAAACTGCACGCGCTTGAATTGAAAGGGGTAATTGTGGCCGGGTGTCACCATTGCCAGGATCGCCCAGAAGACACGATGGAGCACACGGTGGAGGTCTGCCCCGCTTGGGCGGAGCACCGCCTTGTCCTCGTAGAGGCGATCGGCAGCGGTGGCGACCTCTCGCGTCCGGCCCTGGTGCAAGCCATGGTCCGGAGCGAGAGGGAGTGGGAGACAGTCACCTCCTTCTACGATGCAGTCATGCTAGCGAAGGAGGTGGCGGGACGGATGAGGGAGAGAGCCTCCCGTCCCAGCCGCCGCGGGAGACGCTCCGGGCGTCGGGAGCCACGGGACGACTCCCGGCCACCGTAGGCGCGGGCCTGCGGAAAGTAATGGGTAGCTCACCGTCCGATCAGGACCAGGCCCGTGCCGGACGGCGCGTACGTGTTCCACGCGCGCCTCAAAGAGATGTCAGCATCGAGGAGGGGCCCCATAGGGCCGAAGCCTGCCGGGTCAGCGGGATTGTCCGAAAAGGTTACCGCTGGCCCGGAACATAAAGGGCTAAGGAAGGAACACGGGTGGGTTTTAGTCAGTAAGAGTCTGACACTCCCTTCCGCTCCACCCAGAGCGGGAGGGGTCATTTGATGACTTCCCATCCGAAAAAAAAGGGGTAGGGAATCGGTGGTATAGGTACGTGGTATAAACACTGTCTCGCCGACACCACAACCCGTTAGAATTTCCGCCTCAATGATATTTCTCTGCAGCGAGACGACTTTGAGCCGGGTCCCATTGCACAGTTTCGGCAGAGTGAGATTCCGAAGAAGCATAATTGGGACACCGACCTTTAGCTTAATGGTGTGCGCTGGTAGTTCACTTGCACTGAGGAAATTGAGAAATTCTACGGGGTAATGTGTAGCGTTATCTTGGTCGACAACAGTGTTTTTTGAAGTGTAGATCACTTCATTTCCCTCAATTTCCGCGAGAATGCATTCATTGATCGCTGAAGGTTGGTCGTTTCTGGGTGTTAAAATGGCTCGTTCACACACCCAAGAATTATCTTGGTGCGGTATCCTATTGATGTCCCCGTACACCAGGCGAATCAAATCTTCTAAGGTGGACACCACTCTCCCAAGTATCTCAGGTAGAACAACCTGGCCACCGTCTACTGGTAGCGTTCCCTCACCCAATTTTAAGAGAACATCAGAAAATTCTTGGGCGTGTACATTCCCGCCAAGCTGTGCTCTCATATTCATCGTTAAGCGCAACCTATGAATATGTGGCCATAAGAAAGAGCATTTCAACAAAGCATTCACCTCATCAGCCCTAGTTCCTTGCGTCACCACAGGCAGCGTTTGTCGGAAATCGCCGCTTAACAGAACTGTAACGCCACCCATCATTTGCTGGTTCCTGCGGATGTCCTGCAAAGTCCTGTTTACCGCCTCTACTGCTTTTCTGTTCGCCATAGTGCATTCATCCCACACGATTAAAGAGCAATCTTTAAGCCCGCGCCCTTTGTCGCTGTTGCTGTTGCGTTTGGAGTGTCAACTCCACAAACAACAAATGTGCTTGGTAAGATATAACTTAGAGCCAAAAGTTTGACTTGACTTTATGATAGTGTAGCTTGTTGTACCACCAATCAATCTGTTTAGTAACATTGGTGTGAAACTCCCCATACAATTAGATAGGACATGTAAAGTTCTCAGATTTCATAACAGTATCGTTCCTAATGCACATAAAAAATGCAAAAGCTAAAAAAAAAAGAATTTTACGATTTTTTAAAAACGTAAAATTCTATATTCTATACGGGATTGGAACTCGCACCATTTAGTGCGGTAAACGGTCGCCTGACCTTAGCGCTAAATTCCCTGTTGACATATTGTTGAAATAGCTGTTCCCTTGCAATTTATAATATTACTGCCCCGCTCCTTTATAAAAATAGCGTGATTGTTATGTTTCCAGGGTCAAATTTTTATTAACTAAATAAATAACATGTCATTTTGGGCATTCAATCATTTTGTGCATTCAATTACGAACCAAAACCTTTTAAAATCAATATTGCTTACCTCCCATAACATACGGCGTGATAATATGTAGCCTAAAGCCTTCCTTGGTTTACAAAGAACATTTTTGCTGAATTTCAATTCAATCTATCCAGTAGTTTTGGCGTGAAGCCGTACCATACACACAGACAAACAGACAAACAGACAAACAGACAAAAATTCTAAAAAGTCACTTTTTGTCATCAGTTACGTTTTTCTAACAAAAGCCACTTATTTTTTCTTGAAAATTCTCAATGTACAGTTTTTCTTTCGTTACTGTTTTATTATATGTATAGATTGTCAGTTAAGGTTTTATGAGTTGAAAATATACTCTATTACCTTATTTAATAGGAGCAGTTGTGGCCAAGTGGTAACGGCCGCGACTTACGAGTTGTAGGTCGTAGGTTCGAACCCAGACAGGCGCCCTACTTTGTGTGAATTAATTCATCACTACTACTCTCAAAACGGTGAAGGAAAACATCATGAGGAAACCGGCATGTTCTAGAACCAAAAATTCGTAGACATGTGACATCTGCCAACCCGCACTGGGCCAGTGTGGTGGATTACGGCCCACTCCCTCTCACCGAGAGGAGGCTTGTGTCCTGGCAGTGGGAACATTATAATAATAATAAAACATTTATTTTCAGGTAACAAAGGCCCATAGATACATACCTTAACCTAAGTATACCTACATAATAATATTATAGTAAATTTGTTAGTTAATATTTTTTTTATCTATTTTAGTATCACTTACTTGCACTAAGTCTTTGTGCGTTCTGGTGGCACTTGAAGGTCTAAGAACATTTTCGAAAAATAGTGTTACAGCCAAATTAGACCGATTTTAAATTTTCCAAAGAAACAGAGATTTCCAGGTATCTTTTTATAAATAAGACATTTCGAAAATCTTCTTGTGTAACTTTTTAGACCTTTGTATCCTGCATAAGCGTACGAAGTTTCATTAAAATCGGTTCATTCATTTCGAAAAACAAGGGCTTGAAAGTTTGTATGAAATGCCGCACGTCGTAAACGCTCACCTTCTTTTGTTTGTGGTGAACTTCTGTATGTTTGCCTCATAATTATGGTACAGTTTACAATTGCATAAGTATTGTACTTTGAATTTATATTATTTGTTTTGCTAATTCACAGTAGGCAGTAGTTTGGCATTTAGAATTTTGTTGAAATCACTTCAATGGGACTAAAACTTAACTGGTGAAATGTGGGCGAACTAGGGGTGAGGGACCTCAGCCCAACCCTACACTGAAAAAAATAATTTCTTACTACACATTAAAGTGATTTCATTAAGACTTATTAACTATATACAGTAAGAAGAAATGTTTGTAAAACAGTAACTTTTAATGATTGGACATACTATTTACTGAAAAAACAACAAAAATAAAGGAAAACCACCATTACTGTCATCATCATCATTTCAGCCGAAAGACGTCCACTGATGGACATTAGCCTCCCCTAAGCACCTCCACTTCGACCGGTTCTACGCTTCTCGCATCCAACGGGTTCCTGCGGAACCATTACTGTAATGTAAGTAAATTTCAATGGTTTGAACGATATCACCAAATGAATAAAACAGTTAATTTTGTGATCTTTTAGCTACAGACGTTAAATTTAACCTTCATGACGGTAATATATGCCTCAAGCTTTAACTGTTTTCGGATCAGTAAAAAATACTGTTTTGAACGTTTGGCTCATAATATGGAACTGTTTGATCAATGTTATTTCATTTTTATTGACCTACAGCTTATTTCTTTCAGTGTAGTTCGAGGAAAAAAGACGTGATGTTATGTTATGTAGAGCTAAAATAAAAATACATAATATATCGAAACTCAAACTCAAAGCATATATTTAAATTAAACCATTTACAGGCACTTTTGAATTGTCAAGAAGTCGGTCAGTCAGAAAATATGAAGCTAGTGGCCCATTCCAAAGCGTAGGTACCTATGGAGAAGAATAAAATCGAATCGAATGATAAAAGCTCGCTTATAAATAAACGTATTCCACATCTTGGATGTCGTAGGACCAAAAACCCAAATGTATGTGTGGACTGGCAATCAAACTGTAAAACTTTCTCCATGGGACCATAGAAAAAATATCAATAGGTCCCTTAAAAAACTTCAGTACCTACTCGACCCAATTGTATAGAATGGCTGATATTTTTTTCTCGATTATACATCTAATAATAATATAAAAGATGGGACGGCAATCCGACACGACTGTGGAGAGGTCAGGCGCAGGACTAACAGCTTTATGTGCTTTCCGAGGCACGGGGGTATTAAAACGCCAACTTCCAAACTCCGGACTATTACTAAGAAATTCCTAATGGAAAACCCAATAACACTTTGTCCGACCTGGGAATCGAACCCAGGACCCCACGCTCAGCAGTCGCGGTTGCATCCACGATACCAAAGAGGCAGTTACACTCAGACAGTACTGAATCTATGGTTACAGGTTGCGCGGCGTCGGTGTTCCTGCCACCCTGTTTGTGTGATTTCTACAAAATTATTAGTTTTTAGGGTTCCGTACCCAAAGGGTAAAAACAGGACCCTATTACTAAGACTCCACTGTCCGTCGGTCTGTCACCAGGCTGTATCTCATGAACCGTGATAGCTAGTCAGTTGAAATTTTCACAGATGATGTATTTATATACCTACAACAAATACTAAAAACAGAATAAAATAAGCATTTCCCTTAAAACACACGTGTTTTATTCGGAGTTTTTGCCTTGTGGTACAGAACCCTTTGTGTGCGAGTCCGACTCGCACTTGGCCGGATTTTTTGATGAATGAAAATCCAAACCATACTTATTGTTTACTTTTTTGATCAATGGAGTTATAACTGATACACGAATCAAATACACTTTCATTCGGCCATCAAATAAACAACCAACCGCAATAAACTCATGCAGACTAAAAAACTGATAAAATTCAGTTATAGTCTCACAAAAACTAACAAACAAACGCCAAACGCATTTTGTGTTTCATCGTGTAGTTCAATTTATGATCGCTCACCCGATAGCTTTGGTAAATCATATTTATTTCTCTAAATTGTATAAAGAAAAAACACTTTTACACGTCCGTCGAAAATAAATTATGTTGATCCTAGATGAGTTCGGTGTTTCCTATCTGCCTTCTCTGAGTGGAAAGACGAAACAAACTCAGAGGTCACAGCTGCTTTTTTAAAGTCCCGCACCATAATTGCGTAACACACTATTACCTGTGCTTTTACTCTCAATTTGAATCATTTAGAAGCAATAGATTATTAGCATATTGCTAATAATCTATTGCTCCATATGTTCGAAAAATGAGTTTGCTCAACAACGTAAATAACGCAATGAATGTTGTTCAACTGTCAAAATGAAACCCATTGCTACTGATAGTGTGTTACGCAATTACCCTGCAGATAATCTTCGTCAGGCCATTAAGACGACTTTGCAGAGTTTGAGATTGTCTTTTGAGGGATGAAACATATTTGAGTGGGCCTGTCCAGTCAGTGGTACGCATTTGTCAGTTATCGTGTAGCTAAACTCAGAACTTTAAGAGCTCAACGACTCGACGAATAAGACCAAAGAATATTTGGGTAGGCCGCATATAGTACTGTAATTGCCACACAATCGTAAAAAAAAATGAAAAAAAAAATTGCCATGTTATCCTCAGATTCATTTTGATGTGTTTCATGTTAAATGAAAAAATGTTACCCGCTAGCATCAGGATCAGGGTCCAAGCAACCGACAAATAGTTACCACCCACATACCCACACAAATAACTACCACAAACTTTTAGGTCTATATTGCCCAAATATCTTTCCAAAAAAAGGAAAAATGAAACCCAACCAAAATACTTTTTAAAGTTAAACTAAATCAAATTAAACCACTACATACAAAATCCGTGAATTCCATCCATAGACTATGTTTCGTAGTGGCATCGGGGCTTTAATGTTTTATAGTGTGTTATTCTCGAGCGGCCAGCGAGGACATGTGCCAGATTTATGACGGGACAAAAGCGCTCAAAACATGTTCTAGGACTGTAGTGTTGCTATAAAAATGTGGAGCAGAAATCGGGGTGAAATAAATTTGGGGTTGACATACCTAAAATATGATTCTCTCGAATTCGTTGAACGAAAAGAGACCTAAAATGACTATGACCAAAAATGTGGGCTAAAAAGTGTGGTGCTCACTATCCGGCTCGAAGGACCATAAGGACCAAAGTTTTGTCAATATAAATCCTAAATAAACATTTTCTCATTGAAGTATTACCACTCATTGTACAACATGCCAAAGACTGTCGGTATACACAATACTTTTAAGCAGACTATTAAGTGTCATATTACATACTTGACGTTACGTCTGTGTTGCTTATCTCATTGTGCCATCATTTCTGTACGTGTCAACTAAGACTAAAGAAGATGACTTGAGATATTGAGGGGTTCCATATCTACTTAGTAGTTAATTGCCCCGTTGGTCTTGTGATCGCGAGTGCAACTACTGAGCGTGGGGTCCTGGGTTCGATGTCGGGTCGGGCAAAGTACGAGTATAATTAGGTTTTTTCAATAGGAATTTCTTAGTTGCAGCCCGGAGTTTTGAAGTTTTCGGTGTGATAACCCCGTGCCTTGAAACACATGATAAGCCGCTCATCTCTCTCCAGTTGTGTCGGATTGCCGTCCCATCGTACTATGAGGTTGGGG
Organism: Oligia strigilis; assembly: GCA_951800025.1. Classification (NCBI taxonomy): domain Eukaryota; kingdom Metazoa; phylum Arthropoda; class Insecta; order Lepidoptera; family Noctuidae; genus Oligia; species Oligia strigilis. Next base: position 2,446,829 of record OX637558.1, on the reverse strand, counting down.
GAAGAGAGATTGCACCTGTGTCTGCGCACACACATCTTGTGCACTATAATATCGCTGGTCTCATTGAGATTAGCCGCTATGGCCGAAATACGGTGCTGTGAACTGGTTGGTTGGTGGCAACTAGCAATCGGTATATATTTATTAAAGTAAACTTCAGTCAACTCATGACTCATGCACATTCTAAGCTAATTTGAGAGCCTAAAATTAAATCCTATCTAATATATTTACACACACACACGAAGACACGAAGACATATCAAACTATATTTTTCCAGAAAAAGTTCACTTCTCATTGAACGAAAAGCCTGAACAATGCGAAGTCAGCTTAAACTGGAAATTTAGATCTTGATATTGTTGCAAATGGAAAGAGTCCCAGGTATTGTTTGGCTTGTTTTAATAATATAAAAAATAGGACACACAAAAAGAACATGCTAACACAATGGCGTCGTTGTTGAAAAAGGGAAGAGGAAGTTGGTGTTGTCATACACCAAACCACTACCAATATTTTATTAACATTGCAACACTCAATATTTCACAACACCTATGTCATCGTGTGTCAAACGTCCTTTAGTAACGCTTTCAGTTCTTTGCGACTTTTTCTCATTTTCATGTTTATCCCGCCTACTGTCACCTACGTGATTATTTTCCAACGTATTGATCAAAGCATGCGTTTCCTCATCTTATTTTCAAGCCCAATGAAGCGTCTAAAGCGTTACGTCACGCGCAGTGTCGTTAATAATAATAATAATAATAATAAAAATTTATTGCATAAAAAGATGTTGCAGTAAATACATTAAAAACAGTTGCACTTTACAATGAACACTGGTATACAACATAAATGGTTGGGGTACTGTCCTCTTAGATAGGCTACATAATAGCCTGTAGTAAAGAGAAACAGTGCCGTATCCCTCAAGAATGGAGAAATCAATTGCTTAGTGTTACAATTTAAAAAAAAAAAAATAATGATATTAGTTTTAAAAACATTAAACAACAAATATGGAATATGCCTGAAAGTATTAAAGTCTATATCAGATATGAGTAAGTGTGCTGTGTGGGTGTATGTGTGTGTGTGGGGGTGTATGTGGGGGTGGGTTCATGTGTGTGTGTGTGTTTGTGTTTTGAGAGTATGAGTGAAGCGTGTGTGTGTACTTTTGAAAGTGTAGAAGACAAATGATTCAGTGTGGAAGAAAAGATTCAGTTTCGTCATACGTTTTGTCTAGTAAGAAGGAGCGAACTGCTGATTTACATTCTTGAACGGACAAACAATATACTGAAATATTTGCATTAATTTTGTTGTACAAGAAAGGACCAAGATAATAGAAAAATTTTTTCGTAAAGGAAAAGCGGGGCTGTGGAAGGGAACAAATTAAATCCTTACGTCGTTTTTTAAGTTTAACAAAGGGAGTAAGGTGATGTTGAGATAAGATTGCATGAAAAATAAACAATTGTCGTACATTAAGAACATTGCATTCTTTATATAACAGAGTGGTTGAAAATAAAATTGGACGAAAGGTTGCAATTTTTAATATCGCTCGGTGCGCAATTTCCAATGGAAGTAATGTGGTTTTAGAAGCACCACCCCAGCAAGAAATGCAGTAGGTTATTATTGACTGGCAGAGCGCATAGTAGACATTGCGGATAATAAATTGGTTAGCTACAATTCTAAGCGTTTTGAAAATAAACATCAACTTACGCACTCTGCCGGTCAATACGTCCACATGGGCCTTAAAGTTTAAGGTATTATCTAAAATTACGCCTAGGTATCTAATATTATTTACAGACTCTATTTGAGCGCAGTTACAATTTAGTGTAGTTTGTGTGAGACATGTGTGAGCTGTGAGTGTTAGATTATTTTTAGGCTGGGATTTTGAACTAATAGAAAAAGTGATATATTTAGTTTTGCTTGTGTTGAGTGTTAGAGTGTGAGCCAAAAGCCAGTCAAGGGTGGAGTCGAGACCCCTTTGAGCTTTAATTTGAAGTTCTGACCAGGAGTCTGCGAAGAAAGTTATTGCGGTATCATCTGCATAAGTTACAATACTAGAATTTGGAATACTTAGATTGCAGAGGTCATTGATAAAAACCAGAAACAGTGTAGGACCAAGAATACTCCCCTGTGGCACCCCATACTCAATAGGAAGCTCGTTACTAACGGTGTTTCCTATTTTAACCACTTGCGTTCGACCTGTGAGGTAACTTTGGAAGAACTGGAGTTGCGGACCTCTGACACCTATGTTTTCGAGTTTTTGTAGAAGGGTTTTAATGGGAACGGTATTAAACGCTTTCGCGAGGTCTAAAAATACAGTAAGTACTTTTTTATTATTATTAAGGTTTGAAACAATAAAAGTAGTCAATTCGTGTACAGCGTCAGAGGTGGACTTTTTTACGCGAAAACCGAATTGCTGTGGTGAAATAAGATTAAAGTGCTCCAAATAACCTCTCAACCTCTTATTAATGAGGCGTTCCATTACTTTGGACAAAGCACTTAGCACTGCAATTGGTCGATAGTTGGTAACTAAGTTCCCATCGCCACCCTTGAAGATGGGGTGAATAACTGCCCTTTTTAATGATGTGGGAAAGACGGAGGTCTGAAAAGAGAGATTAAAAATATGGCATATAATAGGTGCCAGAGTACCAGAGTACCTTTTCAAAATGGTAGGTGAGATCCCGTCCCAGCCAGTTGCTGCACTAGATCTTAAAGAATTGATAGTATTCAGGATCTCGTCATTGTCGGTTTCTTCTAGGACAAAGGAAGACAAGCTGGTAGCAGTCTGTGACGAGGTCGTTTGTGATGGCTGTACACTATTTCTGGTGATTTTATCAGCGAGCTCCTTTCCGATGCTGACGAAAAAATCATTTACTTTGTCACATGAATCATTTGGGGAATGTGAATCTAGTAAAAGTTGAGTAGATGAGTGCTTTGATTTGGTAGAGTAAGTTATGTTTTTTATTACAGTCCAGAGCGCCTTAGAATTTTTTCCTGCATTTTTTAGTTGTTCGCTGTCGTATTGCCTTTTGGCTTTTTTTAGGAGTTTAGTACAGAAATTTCTGTAACGTTTATAGGTCATAAGGAGGATTTCGTTGTTTGGTGACACTTTAAGCCTTTTGTGAAGTGCATCTCTGTTACGAATACATCTCAACAAACCGGGAGTCATCCAAGGTTTGAGTACCCTTTTCCTCGCTGGTTGTATTGAGGTGGTTGAGTTCTCCGATATGGCTTTTGACACTAAGTTTACCAATTTATCAGTAGCAGCATTTGCATCCTTTATTGATAGAATAGGTGTGAAATCCATCTGTTGGAAAGATTTGTCTAGGCTTTCAAAATTGATTTTGGTAACAGTGTAGCTGTCTCTTGTGCGCACTTTTTTAGTTTTGATGCATGCTAGGGAGGAGTAGTGGTCAGTTATAGTGGACTCAAAAATTAGTGTTGTTGCAGGAAAATTTGTTCGCATAAAAGTGTGGTCAAGGCAGTTGTTTCCTCTTGTCGGAAGTGCATGAGCAGGTAGAAAGCCATGAAATGCGAGACAGTTTAAATAGTTTTGGGAGCGAGAATCCAAGGGTGACCCAATGTCAATGTTAATGTCCCCGGTGAAAACAACAGTTTTAAATTCGCGTAGGGTGGGGAGTATGTCATTTAGCGCACCTAAAAATCTGTCTATATTATCAGTAGACGGTGAGCGATAAACGCATAGGACTGCTGTATCGATGTTAGTCTTGATTATTAACCCAGACGCTGAATTATTAAAGTCAGGTTCTTCTACCGTGGGGTTAAGGAATGATTTTGTGTAGACTACCACCCCGTCACTCTGGTTAATATGTTTCGTAGTTTTGTGACTGGTGTAACTGTCTATTTCCGGTATTTGATGATTTCTCAGGCAGGGTAACCAGCATTCTGTTAAAGCTAACACTTCGCAGTCGAAAGAAAGGCGATTTAAAAATGCTTGCAAGCTTAAAAAGTTACAATTAATAGACCTAATGTTTTGACAAAAAGTTTTTAGGTAGTTGTTTGAGTTACCTAGAAATTGGTTTACTTGTTCTGGTGTGCAGGTATGTGCATCTGATACTGAGGTATCATCAACATGGTTCAACAGTGTTAAAACGCTATCGGACATGTTATTAATTTTTGGGTAGGGGTTAAATGGTAGTCTAAGATAATGACCGAGTTCTCCAAATCAGGCCTGGATACAAAGTTGTATGAAAGCACGTATGAGTTAATATGTTGAATGGAAAGTGAACGAGTTATGTGTGAGTGACATGAGTAGTAGGTATAATGTATAAATGTTTGAGTAAGATAGTGTGAGTGTGAGTTGAGACTATTTAACATTAAAAACGTATACAAGCAAACGTTACTAATATTACTATATTCTAAGGAAATTATATAAGTTGAGAAAAATAAGTTAAGTTTAAAACATGCTAGCGTGATTAAGAGTCATGCATCATTAGGGTGAGACGTTTGCAGCAGTTGTTGATCGTTGCTAAGTTGCGAGATTTGCAGCAGGTGTTGGTCATTCTTCACAAGAATGTATTGACTATCAGCATTTTTCTTCAACATTACACGTCCACTTGACGTCCAGCAATAGGCGTACCCATTCTGCTTGGCAAAGTTTCTTGCTGTATAGAAAAGCTTTTTGGATAGAGCGGTAAGCTGTTCAGCAATATAGATAGGGCCACGAGGTCCTTCAAAGCCTAAGTGAGTTGAATTAATTTTATTATTGGAGTTTTCCCTGTTAAACTGCTTGGCGGCCATTAGAAAATTACTTCTATGTAGTGTGTTTGAAAATTCGATGCTGATGTTGGAGGTTTTACTTTCCTTTTTAGAAGGCAATCTTGAAACGTCACGTATGTCCGAGAGTTGAATGTTAGTATCCAGTGCTTTGGACAGATGTTGAACCAAAGTGTACAAGTCGTTTTTCGTTTCTTTTGGACGCTTAGGTACGTTACGTATCTCGATGCAAGTTTTTATACAGCTGCGATCAATATTATCCAGTTTTTCTTCAATGGAAACTAGCCCTTTTGCCATCTCGTTACGGTCTAATTCAAGCTTCGCGATTTTCTTCTCTAAAAAATTCAATTCAGATGATATTGCTGTCATTGATTTTTCGATTTCCTTGGTTGTATCTTCTATTTTTGTATATTGAGATTTAATTTCTAAGATATGCTTTTCGAAAGCGTCCATGCGAGAGTTTTGTGAACGCTTTAAATCGTTTATCAAATCCTTGAGGTCGGATTTAAGTTCGTTTTTTAGATCCAAAAATTTGTCGGCAAAGCTGCCCAAGTGGCCACCATCATTAGACGGTCGACGACGCTTAGCTCTCTGAGTAATGTTAATAGGGCTAACATCTAGCAACAAGCCCTCTTCCACGCATAGTTTTGGTAAATCAGACTCAGAGCGTGACGGATTAGCAAGTTCCATAGGAGATTTCGGCGGCGTCTTAAACATGTTTGACTCCTTCTTTGCTGTCGTAAAAATTATATAAAGTGCCAAAAAGTGTTGTAGACACTACTGTATCAAAACAAGAGAGAATTAAAAAAAAAGCAAAAAGTTGACTTCACGGTGGGTTCGAAGTCACGACTTTTCGATTTCGTAGTTAGCGAGTCGAACGCCCACGACTCGGCGCCAACTGGACTTTACGTGTGTACGTTCAAATTGGTGATCCCAAGTTACAAGTAACAGAATTGAGCGTGCGTAATGACCGCGTCCTTTGTTTATAGAGGTCATTCACTTTGCACGACACTGTCACTTTTAAAATGTTTTTAACGATAACTTGAGTAATTATGTAAGCACAGGTATGGTTTATGCACTGTTTTATAGGTATTGTTATTGGTCACAAGTATAAACGACTCTTATAATTGACATTGCACTATTTACTATTATTTTAGATTAAAAATACCGGAGCACACAAAAACACGTCCGCTCGCGACCACGTATGGGAGGGGGGGGGTCGTTGGCCAGTAACAAAAAAAAAAAACTCTGGATGCACACCATATCCCCCGCTTTGTTGGTCCCCTACTCGCGCTTGACCGTTTTTTGCTCTCATATATCCGACGAAGTAAATGGCACGGAAAAATGTTTGTGTAATTGAATACCGTTCGAGTTTTTTTCCGTTGTTGTTATTTTATTTATTTTTTGCGTATGCCGTGACGTTGTGGCCTGCTCGTGGAATTGTTCAGTACTGATTTTTTTCTTTTTTCATTGTCATATAAAGAGCTCTAAAAGCTTCTACCAGGTCACATTACATGTGTTATTTCTTCAATAATTCATCAAAATGTACCAATTTGTTTGAAACAGTGGCAGTGGCAATCATTTCGAATGGGAACGAAAAAACAAGATTAGACGAATTCTACCTACTTTAATTTTTATACCAAGCCAAACAATGTAAATTATGAATGTTCTAAAGTTTTAAATAAGACCTCGGATCAAACTATCCGAATCGAAGGACCAAGTACCGCAAAAAAAAAAAACTTAACGCAATCTCATTCTTACCATTTGGTGCATAAAGCGTTTTTTTATACATTCTCCCTTTCCCAGTATAACGTAATGACCACTAATGATACCCTAGCGGATTCAGGAAAGCTTAATCGCAAGCACTGACCAGTAACAATCTACAAGTCTTAATTCCCAAAGCGATTCAACAAAATTGTATAAAGCTTAAAAATATTTTTTTTGCGGCCAGTACTAACGATGCTGACCGTACATCGCTTTCAGCGCTTAAAAAAGACGTTAGTACAACTCATTACCGCTTTTGTTTTTTGTTTTGCAGCGGAGTTTAAATGATGTAAGATAACAGAAGGTCAATTTAAAACGTTCAAAATCTAATCGCAGTCTCATCTCGGCGACAAACAAATGTCAAAAACTTGTCAAAATGTAGGGAAATTACAGGCATTTTTACAGATTGAGACAGATCAGACTGTGAACGTTCTTAAAATTACGAGAATTGCCATCAGATATCGACTTCAGCGGTGCTATTCTGTAAAAATCTCACCGTGAAAACTTAGGTGAAGTGAGCGTGGAGTGAGCTGTCAATAGTGTCAATTCCTAGCAAAAACAAATTCACTTCACCTAAGTTTTCACGGTGAGATTTTTACAGAATCGACCGGCTGATGTGCGCTTTGGTGTTGATATTCTTACCTTTGGTATTAAAATTTGTGGGTTTTCGACAGATTTAAATATTATCCATACTAATATTATAAATTCGGAAGTAACTATCTGGTTGTCTGTCTGTCTGTATGTTACGTTTTTACGCCTAAACCAGTGAACAGATTTCAATAAAATTTGGCAGAGAGATAGATTGCATCCCGGAGAAGGACATAGGATAGTTTTTATCGACATACCTCGCGGGCGAAGCCGCGGGTGGAAGCTAGTATTATACAGTTTTAACCTGGCCTACAACGGGAACACCCAGGGGGCCTAGACAAAGTGACATTCTATCCGCGATAACGATGATGGAAAATTAATGATAAAATAATTCATAACATGAATTGCATAACAAAATAAATTATACGTACATACATAAACTCACTCCTTCCCATGGGAGTAGGCAGAAACTACAGATCGCCACCTGTTACGATCCTTACATACTTCTCCTTCCTTCCTTCTTTCTTCTTCTTCTTCTCTTTATTATTTGCTAATATTTTATCTAATTATTTATTTCTGTTTCTGTAACTGCCCGTGACATCACTGCGGGCCCTATCAGAATACCAGCGCTGTGACATTTTCTTTGTTTTAAATGTCGCAGCATCATGCTGAGATAGGAGCCTTTTGGCCTAGTATAGGAGTTTCTGTATAATTATCCTTTTATCACTTTTTTTATTTTTATTATCTTGGATTTTTATTTTACTGTGGTTAGTTTAGTTTGTAATCTTCCTGTACGAGTCGCAATAAATACTTTTTCTTTCTTTCTTTTCTTTCTTTTCTTCTTCTTCTTTTGCTTCGTTTACGTTCATACATCTGCGGGGCAATTGCGTAACACATTATCAATCGGAATCGGTTTCATTTTGACAGTTCAACAACATTCATTGCGTTATTTACGTGTTGAGCAGACAAATTTTTCAAATTTATGAAGCAATGGATTAGCAATTGCTTTAAAATGACTCAGATTCCGATTGATAGTGTGTTACGCAATTAGGGTGGTGGGGGCCTAAAAAGGCCACTTTTGCAGAATCATAAAAGGAATTCATCAAATCATTATAAATCATAATAGACAGTTAACTGTTAAGATAATCCCATTGGTGAAGGATTTTTCAGTTATTTTTTTTTTGTCTGTGCTTAAATACCAATCCAAATCCAATCCCAATCTCTTGCAACGAAAAAAAGCAAAATACGTTCATGATTCTGCCAAAGTGGCCTTTTTAGGCCCCCTGGTCATAAACGCACGCCAGTTGCGAGTACCACGCATGTGACCTTACTGAAGAATATCACCATAAGGTCAATCCTGTTGAAAGTAGTTTTAGAAATAAGACAATTTGAAAGCGATTGTCACATGTTTAGGCCCCCCCCTTTTTTTTTTTTCGATTGGGAAATCATCAAAATAGACCCCTTCCGCTTTGGGTGGAGCGGAAGAGAGTGTCAGACTCTTACTGACTAAAACCTACCCATGTTCCTTCCTTAGCCCTTTATGTTCCGGGCCAGCGGTAACCCTTGGTTAGACATTTTGCACAAAGAGAAATGTGATAACAGCCAAAAATCAAATGCATGTATTAAGTTTCAAGCAACCTATGCAAAAATAAGCCATTTTCTCAAGTTGGGGAAAACATATTCTTGATTACAAATTTTTTAAGAAGTAACATCGTTTTACTAAGAACTTCCACGTCGTCAACGTAAGTTAGGTCGCTTTTCCCCTGTTACAATTAGTACTTTCGTATGCATGTGTGCAGTTTGGGAGCAATTAATGCTGAAACTTTAGTCGCGCAGTTTGTTGAAAGTACGTGCGTTTCGATAATAGTTATAAGTTAGTGATGATATTAAAATTTGAGTACTAATCTGTGCAGTTTTTCTTTTACCGACTTAAAAAAAAGGAGGTTATCAATTCGACATGTATGTAGGTATGTAATATTATTGGAACTGCATTATATTCACATATGACAATCTATTAGGGCATCCAAACAAATATACAAAATTTTATAGATGTTTGTCCACGCAGTTCTCCGCAACTATGAGTCGGATGGTGACCATTTTTTTGTTATTGGCTTACATTTACTTTAACTTAGGGAACAATGCAAGTTTCATCAAAATCGATTCGGTAATTTTCAATATAATTATGGACTGATACGTGTAAGTGTGACGGCCTTTTTTTTTTTTTTTTTTTTTTTTTTTTTGCGGATGGGAAATCATCAAATGACCCCTCCCGCTCTGGGTGGAGCGGAAGGGAGTGTCAGACTCTTACTGACTAAAACCCACCCGTGTTCCTTACTTAGCCCTTTATGTTCCGGGCCAGCGGTAACCCTTTCGGACAATCCCGCTGACCCGGCAGGCTTCGGCCCTATGGGGCCCCTCCTCGATGCTGACATCTCTTTGAGGCGCGCGTGGAACACGTACGCGCCGTCCGGCACGGGCCTGGTCCTGATCGGACGGTGAGCTACCCATTACTCTCCGCCCGCAGGCCCGCGCCTACGGTGGCCGGGAGTCGTCGCGCGGCTCCCGACGCCCGGAGCGTCTCCCGCGGCGGCTGGGACGGGAGGCTCTCTCCCTGAGCCGTCCCGCCACCTCCTTCGCTAGCATGACTGCTTCGCAGAAGGAGGTGACTGCCTCCCACTCCCTCTCGCCCCGGACCATGGCTTGCACCAGGGCCGGGCGCGAGAGGTCGCCGCCGCTGCCGATCGCCTCTACGAGGACACGGCGGTGCTCCGCCCAAGCGGGGCAGACCTCCACCGTGTGCTCCACCGTGTCCTCTGGGCGATCCTGGCAATGGTGACACCAAGTGTGACGGCCTGGCTTATTGGTACGAGCTACGGGTGTAGTGGCAAAGCAAACATTGCAGCGATAGTATAATTACGAAAAATAAAAATTGGAAATTGGAAAATAGGTTTTATTTTTAATTATACTGTATTTTATGTCATGATGCAATTAGACAGTCATGAAAACACTTTAATCTCCTGACCTGATTTTAAATTCAAATTATCTTTTTGGGCCAAATGTTGTTGCAGTGTTGAATAAAATCTACTTATCGATTTTTTCTTAATTATTTGGGCTTTGATCCTTTCGACTTCAAATTGTGTGTTTTTTTGGTCTTTTCGCAGTTCTTCGACGGTATTGTAATTTTTCTTTTTGCGACTTAATAAACAATTCCACCTGTTATCAACAGAGTTTTGGGTAATAGGCAAACCCTCATCAACCCTCATCTAAACATTCGACGATGGACCAAATGCTGGGGTGAAATACAGGCGAAAATTTAAAAAAATATAGAAACGTTTGTAGCTCTTTAGTTTGTTGAGCGAAAATTGTGTCGCGCTTTTGTTCGTCGATCAAAAGTTTCGTCAGACTGTCATACTGAATTTTGACACGGTCCCAATTTCGAAAAACAATAGTTCGACCTATCATCATCCCATCGTTTGTCGTGAAAACAATCAGTCGCACTAACGTACATCGAGCTGATGTGCTGTCGCACCACTCTGATGGTCAACATCGTACTGTCGCCCTAACATTTGTCGCGTATTTGTTTGTCGCAACGTTGATGCAAAGCGGGTCTCGTTTTCAAAATCCTGGGCTTAGTCCCCGTGTCAGGCAAAGCTTTTTTGGATTACCATTAGTATTTCCCAGTAACTGCCTGCGTTTGAATTTGTACCCAGTTGATGAAATAAGGCTCGCTCTCTATGGGGTATCGGATAAGTATGATGGGACTAGTCATAACTAGCGAAATGTGCTTGTATAGTGAAATCATAATAAGGTTGAATGTCACTTGCATTTCATAAACCGACAAGGTATATTTCTCTATGTGGCAGTTAGATAGTTTTCAACCTTACTAAAGTTTCAAGTTACTGGGATTTTTCATCAAAAGTTGTAAAGCAATTTCAAGGGCGACTCTACCCATAGACATCTGCCTACTCCTTAGGGACATAACAGTCGTTACATTAAATTCTATGTAATCTACACAAGCAAATTAACCCACCTCTTCGAAAACCAGCAGAAGCGTCAATAGAAAATCAGATTACTGTATACCTAAGTACCGAATGCCGAACTATAGATCCCTAGAGCATGCTAGTTACAAACTCTGACGAAAATTAACTACCACCTCTCATGAATAATTCGGTTATTTCAAAACGTTCCGATCAATTCTTGCGATAAATTTTGCTAGAAGCCACGAGATGACCTAAATACCTGACTATGATAAAAGTATGTTGTACTAATCTTGTTGGGAAGCTAACATGAAGTATATTAATTTAGTTAAGGACTTGTTTTCTCGTGGCTAAATGATAATCGAAGGTTATATACTATACGCTTGCCGCGCTGATCGAAACCCTTCCGTGTTTCGGAAAGCACGTTAAGCCGTTGGTCCTGCTGGCTGTCATAGATGGCTGTGGTAGATCTTTGACAGTCGTTACGAGTAGTCAGAAGCTCAAAAGTATCAACCAGTTTTACCAAAGGGTGGTGTTACTAATTTGTCTCTCACATCAAGTCTACGGGTTTGTATGTAAGTGCGCGCATGTAGCGACGCGACAAGACAGCACTTTCATACTTTTGACAAAAGTTGCTCGTGTGCGCACTCCCTAAGTTTCCAAACAGATTCTCAAGTCCTAAATAACACAAAAAACTTCAATATACTTACTTACCTACCTAACCACAGAAATACAGGTACAGGTAGCCTATACATAAGTTTATTTTCCGTGAGAGAGTTATAGTTTCCAAACTTAATTATTATCTCAGCGATTCTCGAATTGCAGAGGGAGATAATAATCAGCTGAGAGCTGCTCTTATAAAACTTGTTTTATTAAGTAATTGCAAGTTAGCACTTCATATTTTACTTTCGTAATTGGAATAGTAATAGAGTGGTTCGTCGTCGTGTCGAAGGATCATATTTTATTGTTAAGGGGTAAACTTCGCATCGTCATCGATAACATTGCCTAAAGTCGACGACGTGTGTGTAAACTATAACGACGGACAACGGCAATTTATTATACAGCCAGTGTGGTGCGTTTTTGTTTGATTTGTGACTTACGATTATTTTACTTTAAATTGAAACTCTTGTTATTTTTTATTGCACTTTTTGGCTTTCGAGATATTTCAAGCAACATTTCAACGCATGTGGTTAAATACAAAGGTAATCTAACCACATTTTGGTCGCTCAAAAGTTATGGGGTAGACTTCGCATCGTCATCGATAACATTGCCTGAAGCGCTATGGTCTTTAATCGGTCGCTTCATTATTTTTTTGCAAAGGTAGGTAAAGTTACATAAATAAATGGTTTTTTAGCTAAAGTAAAAACTAGTCAATGATATCTAAGACGTCAAAAACTAGAAGTCTGTAAGCTCCCATTTAACTATATTGGCAGTCCCAATCGTGTCCCTATACCAGCGGCCCCCACGCCATATCAGAGCGTGTGTGGTCTCAGCGATTAGTTCTTTATTGTTCCATCAGTTCTCATTGCACCTGAAATTGAATTTGTTGCGCATTTCCTCTTGTAGTAAATGCTTATGAAGTCGACCTCTCGAATTATTCAAGTTATCATTTGCAGACCATACGCATACACATATATCTGATCCATGTCCAGTTGGAACCATGCACCTAGCTTCTGACGTTTCATAAGTGCCCATGTGGGTTTATGTGAAATAAAATATTTTGTTTTTGATCCATGCAGCGATCGTACCCGCGACCCATATCTATAACGCAGAAAGCTCAGTCACTGGACTAATCATACCTACGAGTTACATACCGTAGTGAAATGCAAATACCAGTCTCAGAATTCAAAAACCATTTTCCCGAAGACAGCCCACAAGACTGCAAGATTTCCCACCAAGAAAAACTCCTGAAACTTCAAGCTATCACAAATATTTTAATGAAATAAAGTTTTAAGCCTCTTTTGTAAACACTGATGCACTTCATTCTACTTCTATCAAGCGGGTAAACTAACCAAGTTGCTGCTTAAAATGCTGCTGCGGATGTGGCGTAAGGCATAAGCTGTTTTTGTATCTACGGGATTCCGGGTCAAGGAAATTAATTGTTAAGAAAATTTCATCATCATCATCATCATTTCAGCCAAAAGAGGTCCACTGCTGGACATAGGCCTCCCCCAAGCACCTCCACTTCGACCGGTTCTGCGCTTCTCACATCCAACGGGCCTCCCAGAAGGTGGTCCGACGACCTTGTGAAGGCCGCAGGAAACCGTAAGAAAATTTACTAGGTAATTTACTAGGTAATTTACTAGGTAATTTAAATTGTCCGTTGAATGAGTATAACGCGACTAATTGACGTAAGGTATCAATTTGCTTGATAATTAGTGTCCCTGACTGTTATCGAATTTTTGTGAAGAGGTCGGTTACTACAACTTACAGTAACTAGGAGGCATACTCTGATCATCAATACCTTTACCAAACGAGGAGATTGTCTTCTTCTTTATCCTGTCGACATGAACCGAGAATAAATCGCATGGTATAGTGAAAGTTAAGGAGCCAGCAAGGCTTAATAGTGAGGTTGACTCAACAAAGTAATAGTAAAGATTTAATGCAAGTTAGATTTCCTGAAAGAAATAAAGTGAAAAGGTTTATCGTACTAGGAATAGTATTAACAGTATTTTGCTGTCAGTAATTCATTTGTATAGGTGAAATTAAGAGACGTATGGCTATAACTAAAGAATTTATGGACAAGCTGAAAAAAGTCTGGAGGAACAAAGATCTTACAAAAGCCACCAAGATCCGGCTTGTACAACCACTGGTTTTCCGTATCTTCTTATACGCTGCTGAGACGTGGACGCTACGTGACACCGAGAAGAAGAAGATAGACGTTCTGGAACTGTGGTGCTGGAGAAGAATGCTTGGGGTGTCGTGGACTGAGTTTTGCACCAACACCTCTAAACGCCAAGAACTCAACATCAAAAAGCGTCTATCTGTTTTGATCCAAACGCGCATCCTCAAATACTTTAGACATGTCTCGAGAGCGCCTTGTCGTGCAGGGTAGATTGGTGGGCACTAGACCACGCGGTCGCTTACCTATGAGATGGACTGACCAAATTAAATCCGCAGTGGGTCCACAAAAAATACCAGAAATCGGAGTAGGTGGCGAGAAATTGTGAGGCAAATCACATCAGCCCCTAGACAAGAAAGTACACGAGGACTACGACCACTCTGACAAGAGTGCTACTAAGTAGAAGAAGAATTCTTAAGCGAAGGAACGTGATTTTTTCGATTTTAACAGTAAAATTATTAACAGGAGTTGAGAGAGGTTATAACTCGAACTCCTTTCTTTAACAAAATCAAAATGAACGGCACAAAATGTAAAATCTTCAGAAAGTTTATAACACAGACCATAAAAATCCAGCCCAACCAAGTTGTGAGCTGATAAACGAATAGTTTTGTCTCAGTTGCGCATACTTAACTGCCGTCTCCGTCGTTTAAACGCCGGATGAGTTTAAATAAACTTTATCTACTTATTTATTTTTGAATAAAACATGAGAGAAGCTTATGAATTTGTAACGCCATCTCTTATTCAACATGTGAAGTAAACTCCGAAGTTTGGGGCACAGATGGCGGTAAATAAATTTGAATTTCTTATTTTTGCTTTTTGGGAGGAATATGAATTTGGTATTGGTTTTTCTTGGTTTTAGGTCAAACTCAAATCCAAAGCATTTATTTCAATTAATCCAGTTACAGTCAGTTTTGAAGTGTCAAGGAGTTGGTGAGTCAGAAAGATGAAGCTTCCTCTGGAGAAGAACGGATAAGAAACATCTAAACTCTGGTTTACTGCAAATGATGACATTTTAGCATAATATGAAATCAAAATCGAAAGTCATTTGTGGAAACTAGGCTGAGAATCAGCACTTTTCGAAAATCAAAATTACAAAAGACAGTCCCCCAAAATGCCCGCCCTTCACCACTTTCTAGTGCTTTAGCTGGGGAGAAGAAGTGGCGCAACAAACTCCCCAGCAGCACAGCTGTCTGATAGGTTAGAAAATACTTGATTCTATGCATTTGTTGAAGGCCGCAGGAATCCGCTGGATGCGAGAAGCACTGAACCGGTGGAAGTGGCCATGCTTAGGAGTCCAGCAGTGGACGAAAAGACGAACTCGTCTTTTGGTTGATGATGATTGTTGAAGTGCTTCTCTTTAACCGACTTCAAATGATGGCGGTTCCACTTTTGGCACACACTCGCCAGTCCGACTTCCTACTTTTTAAGCTTTTGTTGCTTCTTTACTCACGACTGAAGTAGGTACTGAACCTACTAAACATTTTATTGTTTTGAGATTGGTACTATCGATAGTAGAACAAAATAAATTGTTTCAAATAAAGAACTATAGATGGGCAATCCACCGGGTATAAACACGGTGCTTTTGATTAACATCCCTATAAAAATATCTTACGATTTTTTTTACGAGTTTGTAAAAATATCTTACGATGATGCAAAAAAGTACGTACTATTTTGCTCATTTTGATTATTATAACCTTTATTAAAGTAGATAAATTATTTACTATGTATAGGAATTTTAGAAAATACTTAGCTGTTGAGTGAGATACCTGAGATACAGGTTTATTCCTAGTTCAGGTAGAATCCAATTATTTCTTACCATCCACTAGTTTAAGGCCCTATTTGTAAATATTTATGTAAATCAATTATTTCAATAAAAAAAAAAAAAAAATAAATAAATAAAAATAAAATAGCCTTTTATTTCTTGCTGTTTGAATTAAAAATATAAATTCTGAATGCAATCTATACATATAATAAAACAGTAACGAAAGAAAAACTGTACATTGAGAATTTTCAAGAAAAAATAAGTGGCTTTTGTTAGAAAAACGTAACTGATGACAAAAAGTGACTTTTTAGAATTTTTGTCTGTTTGTCTGTTTGTCTGTGTGTATGGTACGGCTTCACGCCAAAACTACTGGATAGATTGAATTGAAATTCAGCAAAAATGTTCTTTGTAAACCAAGGAAGGCTTTAGGCTACATATTATCACGCCGTATGTTATGGGAGGTAAGCAATATTGATTTTAAAAGGTTTTGGTTCGTAATTGAATGCACAAAATGATTGAATGCCCAAAATGACATGTTATTTATTTAGTTAATAAAAATTTGACCCTGGAAACATAACAATCACGCTATTTTTTTAAAGGAGCGGGGCAGTAATATTATAAATTGCAAGGGAACAGCTATTTCAACAATATGTCAACAGGGAATTTAGCGCTAAGGTCAGGCGACCGTTTACCGCACTAAATGGTGCGAGTTCAAATCCCGTATAGAATATAGAATTTTACGTTTTTAAAAAATCGTAAAATTCTTTTTTTTTAGTTTTTGCATTTTTTATGTGCATTAGGAACGATACTGTTATGAAATCTGAGAACTTAACATGTCCTATCTAATTCTATGGGGAGTTTCACACCAAAATCTGTACATATAATAAAACAGTAACGAAAGAAAAACTGTACGTTGAGAATTTTCGAGAAAAAATAAGTGGCTTTTGTTAGAAAAACGTAACTGATGACAAAAAGTGACTTTTTAGAATTTTTGTCTGTTTGTCTGTGTGTATGGTACGGCTTCACGCCAAAACTACGGGCTAGATTGAATTGAAATTCAGCAAAAATGTTCTTTGTAAACCAAGGAAGGCTTTAGGCTACATATTATCACGCCGTATGTTATGGGAGGTAAGCAATATTGATTTTAAAAGGTTTTGGTTCTTAATTGAATGCACAAAATAATTGAGTGCCCAAAATGACATGTTATTTATTTAGTTAATAAAAATTTAACCCTGGAAACATAACAATCACGCTATTTTTATAAAGGAGCGGGGCAGTAATATCATAAATTGCAAGGGAACAGCTATTTCAACAATATGTCAACAGGGAATTTGACGGTATGGTCAGGCGACCGTTTACCGCACTAAATGGTGCGAGTTCAAATCCCGTATTATTATTATTTATTAATCGTAAAATTCTTTTTTTTTAGTTTTTGCATTTTTTATGTGCATTAGGAACGACACTGTTAAGAAATCTGAGAACTATACATGTCCTATCTAATTGTATGGGGAGTTTCACAACAATGTTACTGAACAGATTGATTGGTGGTACAACAAGCTACACTATCATAAAGTCAAGTCAAACTTTTGGCTCTAAGTTATATCTTACCAAGCACATTTGTTGTTTGTGGAGTTGACACTCCAAACGCAACAGCAACAGCGACAAAGGGCGCGTGCTTAAAGATTGCTCTTTAATCGTGTGGGATGAATGCACTATGGCGAACAGAAAAGCAGTAGAGGCGGTAAACAGGACTTTGCAGGACATCCGCAGGAACCAGCAAAAAATCGCCGCTTAACAGAACTGTAACGTCACCCATTACAGTTCTGTTAAGCGGCGATTTCCGACAAACGCTGCCTGTGGTGACGCGAGGAACTAGGGCTGATGAGGTGAATGCTTTGTTGAAATGCTCTTTCTTAGGGCCACATATTCATAGGTTGCGCTTAACGATGAATATGAGAGCACAGCTTGGCGGGAATTTACACGCCCAAGAATTTTCTGATGTTCTCTTAAAATTGGGTGAGGGAACGCTACCAGTAGACGGTGGCCAGGTGGTTCTACCTGAGATACTTGGGAGAGTGGTGTCCACCTTAGAAGATTTGATTCGCCTGGTGTACGGGGACATCAATAGGATACCGCACCAAGATAATTCTTGGGTGTGTGAACGAGCCATTTTAACACCCAGAAACGACCAACCTTCAGCGATCAATGAATGCATTCTCGCGGAAATTGAGGGAAATGAAGTGATCTACACTTCAAAAAACACTGTTGTCGACCAAGATGACGCTACACATTACCCCGTAGAATTTCTCAATTTCCTCAGTGCAAGTGAACTACCAGCGCACACCATTAAGCTAAAGGTCGGTGTCCCAATTATGCTTCTTCGGAATCTCACTCTGCCGGAACTGTGCAATGGGACCCGGCTCAAAGTCGTCTCGCTGCAGAGAAATATCATTGAGGCGGAAATTCTAACGGGTTGTGGTGTCGGCGAGACAGTGTTTATACCACGTACCTATACCACCGATTCCCTATCCCTTTTTTTTTCGGATGGGAAGTCATCAAATGACCCCTCCCGCTCTGGGTAGACCGGAAGGGAGTGTCAGACTCTTACTGACTAAAACCCACCCGTGTTCCTTCCTTAGCCCTTTATGTTCCGGGCCAGCGGTAACCCTTTCGGACAATCCCGCTGACCCGGCAGGCTTCGGCCCTATGGGGCCCCTCCTCGATGCTGACATCTGTTTGAGGCGCGCGTGGAACACGTACGCGCCGTCCGGCACGGGCCTGGTCCTGATCGGACGGTGAGCTACCCATTACTCTCCGCAGGCTCGCGCCTACGGTGGCCGGGAGTCGTCCCGTGGCTCCCGACGCCCGGAGCGTCTCCCGCGGCGGCTGGGACGGGAGGCTCTCTCCCTCATCCGTCCCGCCACCTGCTTCGCTAGCATGACTGCATCGTAGAAGGAGGTGACTGCTTGCACCATGGCCGGACGCGAGAGGTCGCCACCGCTGCCGATCGCCTATACGAGGACAAGGCGGTGCTCCGCCCAAGCGGGGCAGACCTCCACCGTGTGCTCCATCGTGTCTTCTGGGCGATCCTGGCAATGGTGTCACCATTACCCCTTTCAATTCAAGCGCATGCAGTTTCCTGTGAGCGTGTGCTTCGCAATGACAATAAATAAGTCACAGGGGCAGACACTGAAGGCTACGGGTGTCGACCTCAGGACGAGCTGCATCTCACACGGACAACTGTACGTCGCTTGCCCGCGTCACCAGTCCTGACTCGCTGTATTTACATATTGAATGAGACCGAGGGAAAAACAACGAACGTTGTTTACACCGAAGTGTTACAGTAAATTATAACACTTCTGTTATTCGACGTCTCCTAAATTTCCTTATTAACCTGACGTCTCTTACCAGTTAATTAACTACATAACTTTCAAATTTTGAGTTTACTAAGCCAAATAGTTTTTGAGGGATCTAAGCTATAGTACAGTATGAGACGCATCTTTTGAGTGTTTCTGTAAATCAACAAACTATCATTAATTTATTTTGGAAAATGAAACACCTGATGCAGAACCGCAACAGATCAGCTAAAGTATAAGAGATATAAAAATGGTGCCATAGCAAAAAATATTCCACGTGAAGAGCTTTTTCTGCTGTGAGAATAAATTTGAAGATCTGGAACACCTGTTGTGGAACTCCAAAGCCCAGCGACACTATAACATATAGGAATGACGTCTTAGCAAAAGTTGTTTAGTCTAATGGGCATTTCCTGTTGACTTACAAAAATTAAAGATCTGGAACGTCTCGAATCGTCTCGCGCATCACGCTGTTTTCCCGTTCCCGGGCTCTTAGAATTCGACATCAGACGTTTAAGACCTTTGATTTTGACGACCCCGTTGTCGCTGGCATAAGCAACAGGATCCGCGTACGAAGTCGCGGGCAGAAGCTAGTCCTAAATATAGTAGGTACATTTCAATTCATAATAATTATAAAGTTGTTTTCATTTTTTCATTAGGTACATACAATGCCTATCTTAGAATTTTCACAATAAAAAGTGAATAAATTAAATTAAATAATTATTTTAGACATTTTTTTTTTAAACTATTTTTTTTTAATCTATAAAATAATCTCAAAAAAAACAAAACACCCTGAAACACCCGTAAACACCCAGAAAATTGCGTGTTTACTGGTGTTTATCAGGTGTTTTATCAAAGCACCGGGTTTAAACCTAGGTGGATTGCTCATCTATATAAATAATTAAAGCGAGATAGGTACAGCCGCCAGCACATCAAGCTACTACAATCTTTCAAATTTATTTAATAGATTTTCAACTTTATCGCTAAAGCATAAGGTTCGAAGTTGATTGGGAAAATTTTACAGTTTCGGGTAACTTGATGTGCTGCATGGCGTCTGTACAAAGGATTATATTGCAAGTTAATTATAGTTAGAACAGAACGTTAATTAAAATAAGTTCAGTATTATTTTGGCTTCTGTTCTTGCCAGCATTAGGAATCTGTCAAATTTATTTAATAGATTTTCAACTTTATTGCTAAAGCATAAGGTTCAAAGTTCATTGGAAAAATTTGACAGTTTCGGGTAGCTTGAATGGCTGGCGTCTGTACATAAGTAGAGCCTATATTAATATTGTTAGCCTAAACCAGCTCACTTTACATTAAATTATAAGCCGATGAATGTATACGATATTATTGAAAATGTAAGTACGGATTAATCCTCTCAAAACATAGGGTAGGTAATAAATTAACTAAATTTTCGGATTCGAGTTCAAATAACTATTTTATTTCTTCTTACTTTTAGTTAAGTAAAAATTTAATTTTATTATTTTTATTAATTAATTAGGTATTAAGTTCATCATCATCTGCCTAGCTAGCCTTTTCCCAATTATGTTGGGGTCGGCTTCCAGTCTAACCGGATTCAGCTGAATACCAGTATTTTACATGGAGCGACTGCCTATCTGACCTCCACAACCCGTTACTGGGTAATACGATACCCCTTGGTAAGATAGGTTGTCAGACTTTCGGGCTTCTGACTACATACCCTTCTGACTACCTACCCGTAACGACTGTCAAAGATCCACGAATGGCAGCCGGGACCAACGGCTTAACATGCTTTCTGAGGCACGGAGTGGTCTCGGTATGTAAAGATGGTCACCCAACCACAGACCAACCGCGGCAAGCGTAGCTTAACCTGATCGATCGACCTGTGTGGCTGTTATTATTAGGTATTAGTTAGTTATTATCTTACTTACTATTTTAATTTGCAACAATAAATATTACTTAGAAGCTACTTAACTTTGCTTATGAAAACAAATTCAAGTGCTTAAAGCTAAATATACTTAGGAACTTCAACTTAATGCACTAAATTGAACCAAAAACTTGTGCAATATAGCTAAATCTTTGCTTTACCAACACCAAAAGGTGCTGGTTGGCTCCATATTTCTTAAAGTGGATGCTAACTCAAACGTTTGCAGTACAGAGAGCAGTAATTCCACTTTAGTTTATTTATCTACAAGTTTTTACTAACCTCTGAATTCATTTGTTTATCTTTACTGTGTGTATCTACTTGGCGTGAAAAAAGTTTTGCAGGCCAAGTAAACGTAAACTATAAGGTTAGAAAAGAAAGAAAGAAAGAAAATACATTTATTTAGAACAGACCAAAAGACACACAATACACCAAATAAATACATCAGATAAAAACAAAAAATAAAGATCAAATAAAAAGTGTAAGGTCCGATGTAAGAAATTAGCAAGAATGTGTGTAATACGATACCCCTTGGCAAGACTAGTTGTCAGACTTTCGAGCTTTTGACGACCTGTAACGACTGCCAAAGATCTAAGAATAACAACAGGGACCAAAGACTGTTTTTCGAGACACGGAGGGCTCTTGTAAATGGTCACGCATCCACGGGCCAACCGCGGCAAGCGTAGCTTAACCTGATCGACCCATATGGCTACTACTTAGCTACAGCCTGTAAGCACCTAATGTCCTAATAACATAAGGTTTAACAATATACGACTAAAATAATATTACCAATATCCTTTAAGTTTCACCTAAACGTAGAAGCCACAATAATTCGGCTGTAGTGGATTCAAATTCAGGGCATTCCACCGAGCTACCGCATCCTCCAATAAAGCCTACACGTATTACGATGGATATATTATGCAAGCATATAATATGGCTGACGTTATTGGGAAAGGACAATATGAATGATGTGCTGGTTGTTTATGGAGCTTCTGCCCGTGACTTCGTCCGCGTGAAATTTCTTGTACCCCCACCCCGTCGCAACACTTCGTATTCGCTTAGCGTTCATTTTGACTTTTTTTCTTTTTGCTCGGCTCCTAAGGGTCATAGTGTGATAATAAATAGCCTATAGCCTTCCTCAAGTATTGGGCTATCAAATACAAAAAGATTTTTTCAAATCTGACCGGTAGTTCCAGAGATTATCGCGTTCAAACAAACAAACTCTTCAGCTTTATTATTAGTATATAGATTAGGGCCTGTACACATCACGTTTTTTAAACGCGCGGTTGACGCGCGTTTTAGAAACGTGCGTCGACGGCGCGCTACCAGCGCTAGATACCAGCAGGCACTGCTCTGTAGGATAAAATCCTACAGAGCAGTGCCTGCTGGTATCTGACTCGCGTGCGTATGGCGTCTGTAACGCTACAAACGCGCGTCAACGGCGCGTTTATAAAACGTGGTGTACACAGGCCCTTAGTCTCAATGCTCATTCATCAATGTCATGTCTTTGTACACAGATTTTATACATATTTAGGCCCATTTCTATACAATAAATTAAATAGGAAATTAAGTATCTATAAATTAATTAAATAATTACCCACCTAGCTCAGGCAAATGAGCAAATGTGTCCTCTATAATTTTTAAAATAAGTTATTGTAAATCTGCACCATTTTTATAAATAAACGATATTATTATTATCAAAATGTTGGTTATTTTACTGCTAGTTAAAATATCTAATTATTATGAGTTTCCGAGCGGTATCCACTCGATACGTTAACGAAATACCCATTTCTATGTCCATCGCTTACAGAGTATTTTGAACCCGTTTATTGCTATCGGCTATAGAAAAGTCTTTTACATCCAAACTTTTATTGTTCACTTGAAGGAAACAATTTTTTAATTCCAAACGGAATTTGAATGCTAAAAGGATGGTATGCACAGACAGAAAAACTTTCAACAGATTGGGATTGCTGTAAAAGGTTTGTTTAGGCCGAAAATAACATTCTTTTTTACTTTGTTTTCTACACTGTAATCTGATGGGAATAAAAACTGACCAAGTGAGAGTCAGACTCGCACACGAACGTTTCCGTACCATAAGGCTAAAACGCCGGAAAAAGCCGCACCGAGTGAACCCAACATGCTGCTGCGCCCTGCTGTGCCTACGACGCAGCTGTACCTTACGCGTCTGCATCACTCCACGACAACTGAGGAAGTCGTGCAGTATTTGAAGGTGTAGACTAACTGGACTCTGAGGATCGAAAGGTTGGGATCGCGTCACAACATCAACTTTAAGCCATTCGTGGTATGAGTTCCAACCCAACATCTACAGACCTGTCTGAAACAGGACTTTTGGCCGAAAGGTCGACGTTTCCGAGGACGGTTACGCGACACCACGCAGCGAAACACGACGCCGACAACGTTACGTGTATAGTCATCGTTTTAAACGTTTCACTTTATTATTGTTTAAGATTATTTTGTGTATTTTGGTAAAGTAAATAAAATATACTTAAAAGAATTTTAAAATTCTATCGATTCGTGTTCAAAAAAATCTCAACCATTTATGCAAAGGTACCCCAGCTAATTGCAGTAAATGACTGTACATGTACACACTCCCCGGAATTCTTCATGCATATATCATCATTTGCCTAGCCTTTTCCCAACTAGGTATGTTGGGGTCCGCTTCCAGTCTAACCGGATGCAGCTGAATACCAGTATTTTACATGGAGCGACTGCCTATCTGACCTCCACAACCCACTTATTTAACGTGATTTCCGAGGCACGGAGATGTCTCGGTATGTAAAGATGGTTACCCATCTACAGAGCAACCGCGGCAAGCGTAGCTTAACCTGATCGATCGACCTGTGCGGTTGTTATTATTAAGCCACGGAATTCTTAACACACATGCATAGTGCAATTTACTCAATTGCAATGAATTGGCCAATTTAAATGAAATATATTCCTATCTAACCAGCGACCTGTTGCTATAAACTGCATTAATAAAAACGAACAGTTTTACGTTAACATGTGTTTTTACTACGCAAATGTTCCAGTTTGAACCGGTTGAAACTTGATCTCTCCTTTTTTGTTTAACTTCAAAATTGAGTTGCAAATTCGTGAGTTCTTTTTATTGTTGCAGTATTATAACGTTAGTGTGGATGCTGCAGTTGCCTTGTTAAATGTTGTCTCTTTATTTTGTTAAAAAGTTTCGAGTTAAAAGTTTTGTTGAATTAAATACAAAGTGTTGGCGTGCACTGGCAACACGACGGAAGCAGACGTATATTCAATGACTATGGAAAATTTGAAACATATTTTAATCTACTGAACTGACTGTAGAGCAGTAACTCGTAAGTCGCGGCCGTTACCACTTGGCCACCCCAAGTGGTAACGGCCGCGACTTACGAGTTGTAGGTCGTAGGTTCGAACCCAGACAGGCGCTTTACTTTGTATAAATTATTTCATCACCACTGCTCTCAAAACGGTGAAGGAAAACATCGTGAGGAAACCGGCATGTCCTAGAACCAAAAATTCGAAGACATGTGACATCTGCCAACCCGCACTGGGCCCGCGTGGTGGATTACGGCCCACTCCCTCTCACCGAGAGGAGGCCTGTGTCCCAGCAGTGGGAACATTATTTATGTTGTATGTTGTTAGTCTACTGGCTTTTAAATATGACGTAGGTAGGTAGGGACTGGGTTCGATCCTAAAGTTAGGCAAAGTGTTATTATGTTTTTCAATTGAGAATTTTTCAGCAGCAGCCCAGTGTCTGGACTTGAGGCCATAGCATAAGCATCAATCAATCCATCAACTCAGCCTATAGCCGCAGTCCACTGCTGGACATAGGCCTCTCCCAGACTGCGCCACAGCACCCTGTCCTCCGCCTTCCGCATCCAGTCTACCCCAGCCACCTTCTATAGCATAAGCATAATTAGCCTATAATGTTCCCACTGCTGGGACACAGGCCTCCTCTCTTCGAGAGGGAGTAGGCTGTAGGTAATCTACCACGCGGGCCCAGTGCGGGTTGGGAGACGTGATATGTCTTCGAATTTTTGGTTCCAGGACAAGCCGGTTTCCTCACGATTTTTTCCTTCACCGTTTTGAGAGTAGTAGTGATAAAATTATTTACTTCAAAGTAAATAATAATAATTTATTTAACCAGATCACAGAATCCAATTTGTTAGTAATTACATACACATCTTTAACAATAATGTTAGTACTTTCACTTGGAAAATTTTGTTAATAATTAATAATAATGTCAAAACAATCAATAATAATGTCAAAATCACCAATAGTACCTAATGTCAAAATCACCATTAATTATGTAATTTATGTCAAAATCATTAATAGTACAATAATCAAATACAAAACAATAAAGCAATTGCCTGGTTTCGAATCCACGACCGATAAATTCGTAAGTCGTGGCTTGCTCCCTATTAAATGAGAATTAAAAACAAAACATCCCCATAAAATTAGTGATATCTAATCACGTCCACTATTCACATTAGCATCTAAATCCCATTCCATACAGACGAATAGCAATAAATTGTTAACAATTTCTATCACGTACGATTCGTAAATAACCAAGGGAAAGATACTGTATTCACGTTATAGTTAATTTGTGAGTATCGTGACAATTTGTGACTATTGTCACAATTTATCGCACAGAGATTCGAGCATTCATTTATATGTAGATGGGAAAAAAAGAAATAGTGTTTTGTTTATTTGTTTGTGGTTCAGCGAATCGAATTCAATTGTTGGAACATTAATTTGTAGGGTTCGTACCCAAAGGGTGCTAATGGACGACCGGTCGGATAGTCTCTTGGACTCTAATACAACAAAACTATCTTTGCGGACGAATGGACGAAGATTTTGTCGGCATGTCAGAAATACTGTGGGAGGGACTTATGAAAGTGTTGTTAATTTTTTACTCGATAATTTTATATTTTTTCTTTATGTGTATGTGTAATATACACGTATATACAAACAGCCTGTTTAATTTTTGTAATTGGTTTCAAACCATTTTAATTAAGGAAATAAATTAATAATAATGTAATAACCCCACCGCCGTATCTCTACGTTGACTTCGTGGTGGGGCTTGCAAGCTTCTGTAAACTGTACTTCTGTCAGTTGCGGCTGGTCATCACTTAGCTGTCTCAGCTTATTTTTAATTATTTTATTTTTGGGTTACTGTTTTGTTACTATTTGCTGTACTCTGGGCGCTTTTAACGCGTACGTCTTTTTTACATGGTACTCGTAAAATTTTGATAGTTAGGTTGGTCTAACTTCGAGAAAAAGGTCAATCGTCGAATCCGACTCGGCTGGGTAGAGTTCGGGAAGCTACGCAATATCTCCTCGTCCCACATACCGCAGTGTCACAAGTCTTTGACCAGTGCGTGTTGCCAGTGATGACATATGGCACTGAAACGTGGTCGCTCACAATGGGCCTTATAAGAAGGCTAAAAGTCACCCCAAGGGCAATGGAGAGGGCTATGCTTAGTTTCCCTGCGTGATCGAATCAGAAATGAGGAGATCCGCAGGAGAACCAAGGTAAACGACATAGCCCGAAGAATTGCCAAACTTAAGTGGCAGTGGGCAGAGCACATTGCTCGCAGAACAGATGACCGATGGGGCCGAAAGGTTCTGGAGTGGCGACCGCGTACCGGAAGACGTAACGTTGGAAGGCCCCACAAGGTGAACAGACGACCTTGTGAAGACCGCAGGGACCCATTGGATGCGAGAAGCACAAAACCGGTCGAAGTGGAGGTCCTTGGGGAGTCTTTCGGCTGAAATGATGATGATGATGAACGGTGGAGTTTCTTGCCCATTCTTTTCCATACGAAAACTACCTTTTGGAAGAGTTGACTAGAATCAATTCTATTTTATTGTAATTTTTGACGTTCAAAATTGCCTTTTATATGCCTTTTTGCAATAAATGCTTTGACTTCACAAAACAGGAAAACGAAATCAAAGCCCTCACTTGCTAGCCCACGTACCTACGCACAGACGTGAAAAAAAACGCGGCGGAATTTTATTGCGCATTGGATCTTCAACTCTCAGTGTTGAGCCAAACGATGAGAATCCAATGGAACGCATCCCAGCGCGTCGAAAAAACACACAGTTCGATTTTCAACTCTCGGCGCTGAGCAGTGCCTTGAGAATTCAGTGCGCGACAAAAAATCGTCGCGAGAGAAACGCGCCCGTACTACCTGGGCTTATAGTTAGTTAGGAAATACCAAATAAATAGGCAGTTTTATGCTGATAAAAACAATAAGTAATTTAAAAAAAAAACAGTGGCACTCCGGGAGTGCCGACAGAAGCGAAAACAAAACACTAACAGAATACTTTGCCATCACTCACTGACATATCGGATTTAAAACCGAGTACATCCCGAGGACAGCCGAACACACCGAATTTAGCGCGGTGTCGGTAACAGTGTCGCGAGTTCAATGCTCAACGCGCATAAAGAAGTTTTCACTTCAAAAATGTATACCTTTTGTGTCTAAATACACTCGTATCAGAGCATGACAAGGCAGAATATTTTATTAAAAACAATTTTGCTTACACCAAAAATATATCTAATTTACCGTTACCAAAACAAAATACGATATCTCGGGGCCCGGGGCCCATTCATAACCAAATCTCATTCACGCTCTTCTAATTACTAAAACGGGGCCCCATTCACAGCAACATCTGTGCCCTAAGATAAAAGACGGAGATTATATTAATTAGTCTTTCTTGACAACATGAAAAGATTTGGGGTTAAAGAAAAATTGGCCTAAAATTATTGATAATAGGTTGTATGGAAAGGAGAAAAATTTGGGGAATAGGGGTGGATATATGTTTTGGTATATTAATTTGCAAGGTTCAGTTTTATTACGAAAGTTATTTATGTATTTTACTTTAACATAAAATGACCGTCGGCCATTAGTTAAAGTCAAAATTAGACATACATGGGTTCTTTCGTAGGTAGTAAAGGTTGTCTGCAAGAGTCGACCTTATGTTGTGCAGGCTAACAGAAATATAACTCTGTGGTGGCATCATTCGAACGTTCCAGCGAATTTAGAATTAGCTTTCAAATTATTTCTATTTAGTTTTTTGTTTCGAAAAACAGTGAATGGTATAGCCGCGTTGTAAACACGTTTACTTGGAATTTTATCATTATAACGTTCAAATCATCACAGACCTACAAGTTATGAAAAATCAAGAATGCACTGCATATATTATCTTGAAAAAAACTAAATACCAAAGTAAGATAAAAAGCTATAGGTACCTAGGTAGGTAAGTATAGTTTTAAATTAAGGCAACCATTTTTTTTTAAAACATTAACATTTTAATGCAAATGAGTATTTGCTAAGACCCAGCTTTTAGGATTAATCTAGTCTGAACACTCATTAAGATGAACCTAGCCAAAACGAAATAAAGATTACATTGTAAATCTTACACTGAAAATCCAATAAAAGCTACGTGTCTAGTTAAAATCTCATGTTAGAATACGTTAAATAATTTATTTTTCAATTTAACAAACAAAAAACGGTATGAATTTAACAAAGAAGTGTTAAAAATAAAACAGTGCTGTCTTCTCCCACCACTAATAGAAATAGGCTAACCTTTCATTTAAGGCTCCTACAAACAGGCGTGACACGCGATTTAATCGCGTGTCACGGGCGTGTGTCGGGGGTTTTATTATTAGTTATTATTGAAGAAAGGCCGAAACAAACTCAGGTTTCTTTTTTTCTTTCTTTCTTCCTCTCTTCCTCCTTTCATCTCAGAATAGTCAGTTAGGAAATGCCGACCTCATCTAGTTTAAAAAAATATAATTGACGTGTATTGGTGTTTGTACAAACCTACTTACAGAAAATAAATCATTTATCATTTGTCCCCCACCCCGCAGTGACATCGCCTAGTGAATAAAAAAAAATCCTCACAAAACCGAAAAATCAACCCCAAATGGTTCACCACTAAATTCCCAGATTATTTTTCTAACACTATCTTCGCACTACAGTTTTCTGAAATTCCAAATGTTCTCTCCGAAGTAAAGTTATTCTCTGGGGTGCACTTCATTAAAGTAAGAGCTTGTTAAAGTGGATTTTTGTGATCTATGCCACTATGAGTTATGTTCAAAGTGGGTAGGTAAAGGCTTTTTGAAATTCCAGATTGTCTGCCCAAAGATTTAGTATAAAGCTTTTTAATATCGGCTTGAATGTGGCTAGATTAGACTTAGTGCAAAGGTGCTTTAGATTTTAGAGTTTAATATTAAAATTTGAGAATTTTTAAGTTGGTGTAGAAGTGATTAGGTTCGTAACTTTTTTATTTAAATAGATGTAGTCAAAGTTGATTTAAAAATATAGAGCTACGTTTTATATCGAAACCTAAAGTCGTGGTACTTTTTGGACCCGTATAGAATAGAATATTCTTTATTTATTATGTACGGTTAACAAAACAGATAATTATGCAGGATCGTCGGATATAGTTGAAGTTTAGTAAGAAACCGATGGATGTTGTCGACTGAAATTGAATTTGATAAATGAGATTTGTTTTCTATTAATAAAATAAAATTTTATTAATTAGAAAAGATAAGATTAAAGATTAGAGGGGTTTTTTTATAGAATATATTTTTGGGTAAGATTTGTTTTTTTTTTTAATATTAGATAAAAAAAAAATCAAAACGCGTTTACTATCACTTTTGATTTTCTGTGTGCCCTTAGACCTCCTCCAACCCCTCCCGATTCTCCCAGTTCCTTGCCTTTCCAGCCGACTTCCCATCTTTTTCAGGGTATCATCGGGATACTTTTTCGTTCATTTCTCTTCTTCCCTGATAGTGTGGCCGGCCCATCTACATGATGAAATCATAATGATGATGTTAATGATGAAATTGGGCAGTGGGTCCAGTCGACGTATTCAAAATGTGATTACGTCAACTGGACCCGCGGGTCCAGTTCGAGTGTGTCCAGTTGACCAAAGACTCTAATCTACTCAGTTTTGGTACTACATCGTGTGTTTATTGAATGTGGAGTAAAGATTTGGAGTGTGGCAGGTTTTGGTTCAATACTAGATGGATCGAGAAAGGTTTATTCCCAGCAATGGATTTTAGCCGAAGAAAATACGTTAAATGATGGTTCTTGTAAAATGTCTATTGATATAATACTAAGAAGTTAAATTATTTAATTCCAATTAAACCATTATGAAGAACTATGTGCATAAATAAAATATATGTTTAATTGTCCGAAATGCAATTAAGTCTATCTTTTTCTTATGACTAACCAAAACAAAACAAAAAAAAGATCACTAATTCCTTTGTATTCGCTGAAAACCTTGCTTAAGTTTACAAACACAACCTTACTGAAATAAAAACACCATCATTTTCAAAAGGGCTTATCAACCCCTAATTATAAAGAATATCACCCTTAAGTCACTGTTATCAAGGTGTACACTAAATACACAAGGGTTGAAGATTATGTATGTAATCAGAATGCTAATGCGTATCGTGGCTCCCTAAGCTGGTACGAACATTTATTTTAGTACATAATCTGTAAAAGGGACGCGTCTTTGCTAGCGTTGCTTTCGAAGCAGGTAAAATAAATTTTAAATATTTTTTTGCGTTGTTTACCTACAGGCATGCAAAGAAACCTTCTTTTGTACTTCTAAGAGCAGTGGTGGCGCAGTGGTCGTGAGTTCGAACCCAGACAGGTGCTTTACTTTGTATACATTATTTCATCACCACTGCTCTCAAAAAACGGTGAAGGAAAACATCGTGAGGAAACCGGCATGTCCTAGAACCAATAATTCGAAGACATGTGACATCCACCAACCCGCACTGGGCCCGGCTGGTGGATTGTGGTCCACTCCCTCTCACACCACACACATACGTAATGTTGGCAACACCAACAAAGTTTTATTATTTTTATATACTCGCAACATTGTCGAGCAGTTGTCAAGCGAGATTCGTAAAATTAACGCACGCGAGTTGTTTGTCCTACAATTATATTATTTTAAAAAAGTTCACGAGTTTGGATTTACAGTCACCACACACCCTGCCACCTACGCCAACAAAAACCATAACAAGAAAATACAGTCCACTCATCAAGATCCCAACATTTGGTCCTTCGAGCCGGATTGGCGTGGTTGGTAAGAGCTAAGTGTGTGAGCAACGTGTGCAAATTCCAAAGGACTAGAAACAACATACAGCGACAACTGCAGGCGTTTTAGCTGCAAAAGAAATAAGAAATTACGCAAGTCATAATACCACACGTGAGTTTTGAGTCGTCATACAAAATCAAGACAGGAAGTTCATATTTCCGTCCGCCATTGGAGATTTGGAGCCATTTTAGCTGCACGAATAATTATTGAATTTCCCATTGGCCGAAGAGCAGAGCGAAGCTAACTGCAGGAGCAGGACGGAGAATTCTACTGTCGGCATCGGCAACCTAACCACGCAAGATCAGCAGCCAACCGAGCGCGTCCGCGAGTGAAGTGCAATATCTTCGGTCCCACTCGCACTTCAACAAACACTACAGAAGCAAGAAGATTCGGAAGTTGGCAGCACTGCGCGACAGAGACGGGTGCGATTCGATTGCTTCATTGATTGGTTCACTCTTTCCTGTAACTCGTTTACAACTTCATAGCGAAGCGTTTTTATTTGAACGGTGTACAAGTGCAACCAAGTATTTACGAGATCCGCCATAATTATTTTGCTGTAATCTGCTGTATTAGATTTAAACTTTAATAGATATTGAGTGTTATCACAAGTTACCAAAAATATTTTTACTAAATTAGGCTAAAGCTGCATGTAAAAGTAATAAGTGTTCACCATGGCAGAGCTCAAAAATCTAATAGCGTCCAGAGGATATGTAAAAGGAAACATTACTAGGCTTTCAGTGCAAAGTTTTAGGGACGAAACATACCAGGCTCTTTTAACTAAAAAGGAGCGCTTGGTTAAAGCGTTTTCAGATTATGAAGCATTCAACATGTCGATACTAGCATTGGACCCACAAGATAAGGAGGAGTATGGAGACGTAGAGGACAAATATTACAGTACTCTCGCTTCAATTAACGCTGAGATTGATAGGTATAATGCCACTCAAGTTGATGTTTCCGTAAAGGCTGAAGCTCAACCATCGAATTCTAGAATGCGTTTACCAGCTATACAAATTACGCCTTTTACTGGTAAGTACAGTGAATATACACCCTTTATTAATTTATTCAAGTCTGTTATAAACAAGGACAGCAGTCTAGATAACGTGGCTAAGTTATATTATTTAAGAACATTTTTAAAGAATGAACCTTTGGATTTAATAAAGAATCTTCCACTTACTAGTGACAGCTACATAGAAGCACTAAGGCTATTAGACGAACGTTACAATAACAGATATAGAATAGTTAGTGATCATATTTATTCCTTGTTAGATATCAGTGTTCTGTCAAAATCAACACCACAGAACATTCGTGATTTTGTTTCTAAAATAAAACAAGGGTTAGCTGCATTAAAGAATTTAGGTACCAAAGTTGACGCTTGGGATGACATTGTGTTGTGTATTTTATTACGAAAACTAGATAGCTACACTGCGCGCGCCTACCAGCTGGATCGAAATGCTGAGATAGCACCTTCCGTCGAGCAGTTTTTGGAGTTCCTTGAGAAACGAGCATTGGCTTTAGAGAGCTCTGAGCCCGCAGCTCCAACAAAAAAGGCAGTGGTCAATGTAGCATCCACATCATCAGGTAACAAGTCATGTATTTATTGCAAGGCAAATGATCATAAGATTTTTAATTGTAAAACTTTTAAATGTTTGCCAGCTAAAGAACGTTATGAGTTTGTTCAGGAAAAGAAATTATGTCCAATATGTTTAAATCAACATGAAAAGAAATGTCGATATCATTTCAAGTGTAAGGAGTGCAATAAACAGCATAACTCGCTCATTCACTATGAGCCATTACCATCGCCGGTGACTTTGATGTCCGGCAACAATTTAAATGAAGTTTTACTTCCCACAGCAAGGGTCAAACTTGTGGGTAAGGACAACCTTGAAGTTCATGTGAAGGCTATTCTGGATTCAGCATCACAGACCTCCATGATCACAACTAAGGTTGTTAAACGATTAAAATTGGCACCTGTGCAAAATAATTTGAGTATCATAGGGGTCACAAATTCTAAACATTTTTCCAGTTTCTCGCTTCCTGTAGATGTTCATTCATTGACATCAAATTATAAAACGTCAATAAATTGTCAGGTTGTTGAACAGATAACATGTAAACTCCCTCATACTAGGGTGGATACATCTAATATAAAAATACCACCAAACATGGTGTTGGCAGATGAGCAGTACCATACGCCATCTGAAATAGATGTATTGATTGGTGCGGATGTATTCTTTCAGATCCTGCTGCCGCCTGAGGAGCCTAGCAGCTATCAACCACATATAGTAAATACAAGGTTCGGGCACATTATAGCGGGGACATTGCCTACGCAGCCTGCAGCCAAAAATAAGGTTACCTCTTTGCTTTGCTTAACATGTAATTCTAATGTTAATGAAACATTAACACGATTTTGGAAAGCTGAACAAGTCCCAGAGACATTTAATGAAAAATTAACTGAGCATGAGCTCGCTGAAACTATTTTTCGTGATTCAGTTAAACTTGTAAACAATACATTTTATGTTGATATACCATTAAAGGTGCCAATAGAGGAAGTAAATAATACCCTTGGTAACTCCTTTGATTCAGCATATCATAGATTTCTTAATTTGGAAAAAAAGTTACTGAAAAATCCTAAATTACAAGTTGAGTATAACAGATTTATTAATGAGTTTATAACACTAGATCATGCTGAATATGTAGATGTCAAATCTTACAATTTAAATAAGGATTCAGTGTACTTTTTGCCACATCATGCGGTAATTAATGAAAATAGTAAAACCACCAAGGTTCGAGCAGTATTTGATGCATCTATGAAAACAAAAAATAAAATTTCACTTAACGATTTGATGTTGAATGGTCCTCCTGTTCAAAAGGAACTTTTTGATGTCGCTCTTTTATTTCGTTTTGGTGATTACACATTTTCAACTGATTTGCAAAAAATGTATAGATGTATACGGGTTAACCCACAATTCACACCGCTTCAAAATATTCTTTTCCGCAATGACCCAAATGAAGAAATAAAATGCTTACGCTTAAAAACTGTCACATATGGTTTGAAAAGTTCGGCTTATCTAGCTACTCGTTGCCTGAATGAGCTTACTCAGCAATTTGGTACCATGTTTCCTCTAGGAGCTGTTATATTAGATAATAACTGTTATGTTGATGATGTATTATATGCAGATTCTAGCTTACAAAATATATTAAGTGCAAGAAAGCAGCTTCAACAATTGCTTAGTTTTGGAAACTTTACAACGCATAAATGGGCATCAAATTCTCCTGTAATATTAAACGGTATTCCAGAGTCTCAAAGGCAATTTGATGAGCTTGAATTACAAAATCAACAGCGTAGCATGAAGGCTTTAGGATTAACAATTAATATGGAAAAAGATTGCTTCATAATTAAATGTCCTAAATTCTCTAGTAATGATTGTCCAACTAAAAGGGATATTTTAAGTTACATAGCGAGTTTCTATGATCCCATGGGTTTTATCAGTCCTATTATAATTAAGGCTAAGGCAATTATGCAACAGCTTTGGTCAAAAAAGGTAGGATGGCATGACGCTGCACCTGAAAGCATAAAGATTGATTGGCTTAAATTCCTTGAAGGCTTGTCGAAAATGCATCCAATTGAATTGGCTAGAAACATTCCAGTTCCTGGGTCTGCTGTTGCAGTACAGCTGATTGGTTTCGCTGATGCCTCCAGCACCGTCGGCTATGGGTGTTGTATATACCTACGCGTGGTTGATGAAGTGGGTAAGGTAACAGTTTCCTTAATCTGCTCAAAGTCTCGTATCAATCCTATAAGTAAAAAAAACACTGTACCGCGTCTAGAACTAAACGCGGCGCTTTTACTTTCCTTATTAATAGATAGAGTTTTTAATACATTAAAGGTGAAAATCAAAATTGATAATGTTATATTATATTCAGATTCGAAAATAGTTTTAGCTTGGCTTAAAACTGAATTTACTAGATTGTTACCATATGTTGCGAACAGAGTAAAGATAGTCAAAGAAAAAACATTAAATTGGAATTGGCAGTATGTCAAGTCACTGGAAAACCCTGCCGATTTAATTAGCAAAGGTATAGATGCACGCGAACTGTCTTCGTGTTCCTTATGGTGGAACGGGCCATCATTTTTACATTCCAGTAGGTACACATTCGCGCCTGATGCAAATGTTACATTGCCTGATGACTTACCTGAGCTGAGGGCGAGCTTAGCTCCCTCTGAGGCAGCGGTTTCTTTGAGCATTCAAAGAGAGCATGATTGTTTCCAAGCTCTAAGCAAAAATTCTAATCTTAACAAAATTATTAGGATAATGGCGTACATACTAAGGTTCATACGCAATGTCAAACCAAGCAACGATAAAGTTAAAGGTTCGTTCTTATATAGTTTTGAGTTAACACAAGCATTAATGTTAATAATTAAAAATGAGCAAACTATCCACTTCAAAGAGGAAATAAAAGCATTACAATGTAGTACAAAGGTCAATGGCCCTTTAAAACCATTACATCCCTTTCTAGATAACCAGGGTTTAGTTAGAGTAGGGGGTCGTCTTCAAAATACAGATTTTTCTTACGCTCAAAAGCATCCCATTATATTACCTAAAAGGTCTTACATAACGGAACTCATAATTAAACATGAACACTTAAGACTATTACATGCAGCACCTCGATTGATGCTGGCTCATTTAAATCAACAATATTGGATTGTAAATGGTGTAAGAGAAATCAAAAAGATAACACATAAATGTATAACATGTTTCAGGTTGAAGGCCAGCACTGCAAAGCAGTTGATGGGTTCCTTGCCCCAACAAAGAATAACTGCCGCCCGACCCTTTGCAAAGATTGGCATAGACTTCGCTGGCCCCGTAGATGTAAAAAATTCAAGATTAAGACGAACCATAGTTTCAAAAGGCTATGTTTGTGTTTTTGTTTGTTTTGTTACAAAAGCCATTCATTTAGAGCTTACATCAGATTTGACAACTGACACATTTTTAGCTTGCTTTAAAAGATTTATCTCACGCCGCGGGTTGCCCAGTGAAGTCTTTTGCGACAACGGCGGGTGTTTTAGAGGGGCAAGTAACCAGTTAGCTGAATTGTACAAGCTGAATGCCTCTTCGAGTCATCAAACATTGGTGCAAAACTATGCGGCTCAACAAGGCATACAATTTCATTTTGTGCCGAGTTACTCACCAGTGTTTGCTGGGCTTGCAGAGGCAGCCGTGAAAAGCATGAAATTTCATTTAAAAAGAATTGTTTTAAAGGCGTTATTAACATACGAACAATTAAACACTGTTTTAACACAAATTGAAGCAGTATTAAACTCTAGGCCTTTAATGCCTATGTCTTCTGATAGTGCAGACTTTAGTTATCTCACTCCAGGTCATTTTTTGATAGGAAATTCTCTAGTTGCCTACCCGGAACCCAATGTTACTGATACTTCTATTATTGGACTTAAGTATTGGCAAGTGTGCAATAAATTAACACAACAATTTTGGAATGTATGGCACAGATATTATTTAAATACCTTACAATGTAGACCAAAGTGGCGAGATGATTTGCCTAATGTAACTGAAGGTATGTTAGTTATTTTAAGAGATCCAAACGCGCCTCGTTTGTTTTGGCCAATGGCAAGGGTAGTACAGATCTTTCCTGGTAAGGACAGCAAAGTCAGAGTCATAAAGGTAAAAGTTCCCAATGGAAAAGTCTATACTCGCTCTTTGTCCAGTATATGTGTTTTGCCCATAAAGGATAACAATGTTCAAGTGTAACAGTGTGTTTATCCAATGTCTTAGACATAGTATTAGTTTATAAGGTTCTTGATTTCATTTACATTTCCTCATATAATATAAAGTATTGTTTATGATAACTTGCTTAAGATATTCTTGTAACCTGAGTTTATAAGGTGTTAGATTTAATTTACATTTTGTCATATAATTTTAAGCATTGGTTATGATAACTTGCATTGGATATTCTCTTGTAACCTGAGTTTATAAGGTGTTAGATTTAGTTTACATTTGCCTCAAATAATTTTAAGCATTGTTTATGATAACTTGTATATGATATTCTCATGTAACCAGAGTTGGTTTAGTTCTTTTTCATTTATACTTGCTCTTTGTCAATATGAGTTTTGCCCACAAGGGATAATAATGTTTAAGTGTAATAGCTATTTTCAATACACATAGAATTTGTTTTATTTAAGTTTCCTAAAGAAAGGGTTTTGATTTTATTTAAATTTCCTCAAATTTAAACATTGCATAATAAAGCTAGTATAAGATATTGCCATGTAAACAGAGTTGTTTTAGTTTAGTTTCTAATCAGCTACTAATTGTTTTCTTGTGTGGTTGCGCAGCATGTTGGCAACACCAACAAAGTTTTATTATTTTTATATACTCGCAACATTGTCGAGCAGTTGTCAAGCGAGATTCGTAAAATTAACGCACGCGAGTTGTTTGTCCTACAATTATATTATTTTAAAAAAGTTCACGAGTTTGGATTTACAGTCACCACACACCCTGCCACCTACGCCAACAAAAACCATAACAAGAAAATACAGTCCACTCATCAAGATCCCAACACGTAATACCCAACACGGTGCGCTCCATTGTCCTTTGGCAAATCTTGAGTTTGGACTTTGAGACTCAGTCCAGGACGATGGACAATGTCAATTAACCCCTTGAAATAAAGCCTCCCCTATCTTTTTCTATAAATAATGTAAAAGAAAAACGTCCAGTACACACAAGCACTCAAGACTGTCTATGATTTTTCAGTCTAGTGACTTCATAAGTGTTCTACCAATTTAAGTACGAAAAATTCAATTAGTCTTCTTAATTTTCAACAAAAATGCTCTATAAATACGCTAATGTACGAATCGAACAAGTTCGAAGTGCACTCAGCTTACAAAACCGTTGCAGTCCTTTTGCTGAAGCGCCGTAAAGAGGGAGAATGAAAGAGGTCCTGTAATTATTTGCGAATGCGAAACTTTACCAAAGAATACACCTTTTTCGACCTAGCTTTGATGGTCATTTGACAACGTATGCTGTAGTTGTAAGTTTTTTACTGTCTTTATAATGGTACTAGCTTTTGACTAGCGATATTATGATGACAAGTGCTTAAACACGTTGACTCGCGGGCGCGGTGGCGAGCGCGGTCACAGCATAGTATGCAAATGTTCACGTACATAACGCAGGTGCGGCGAAAGTAGCAGGCCAGCTAGCGACTGGCGCTTGCGGCGAGCTCGCGGTTATAACAAATAGGATGATGTTTGTGTGTGTTCACGTCGAACTAGCGGCTGAGCGCGCGGTTCTCTCGCGACGTCAGATAAGTTCAACGATATCGAACTTACTTATCGCGAAAACGCCTGGCGGCCTATGCAGCAATGTGAACACGAACTCGCTAGGCCACCGCGCCCGCACCCGTCACCGCGCCCGCGCATACCTACGTGATTTCTACTATTTGTAAATACAAGGTGTTGATTTGCATCCTAGTCAAATTCAAGGACGTAATTATGCTAATGATTCTCGACCCAAATCAACAATAAAATGGGTAGGTTTTTTTTAGCTTATTTACGGAAATCCGTAAGTGTGAACCAGCCGTATTTAAACGCGGCCCGTCTGTTACTAGCCTATAACCGCGCTTTCACACACAAACAAACGCCTTTTACTTTACTAAGTACTAAAGTACTAAAATACTAAAGTACTAAAATACTAAAGTACTAAAATGTCTTTTATGACAACCTCCTGAAATTTGACGAGGATGCAAATCAACACCTTGTAGGTCCCACTTAGGTACTTACACTTAGGTAATTTTATAAAGACGCAAATCAATACTTTCATCTATTTCATCTCTAATGAGGGTATACACAGAATCAAACCTTATATTCACAATTCAGGACCCAGAATGGCTTGCCAAACTGTACCTAATGAATTTGACTGACTATTTGGCCACGTTCTAAACTAATTCTTTTCTTTTCTTTCATTATTGAAGATAAGGCTGACAAACTTATCAACACAATATGTCAAATCGCCGCTAATTTTAACGGGAACGTCAAAAAAAAACTGTCAAATCCAGCACATCTCAATTTACAGTCCTTTTACAGTTATTTTACCTCTGAGAGCAGCAACCTAAACGCAACCTTATTATGACGAAGATAAAGATCACAATGATTTTGACAGACTTGTCAGTGGCAGCGACCCAACAGCAACCTTATTGCACCAGGAGTAAAGTTCACTGTGATTTGGACAGTGATTCAAAATCAGACGTAAATAACTGTGAATAGATTGTAGTTTTCAATGAGAGGTTTTCTTTTTGAGTATTTAAAAAAAAATAGTTTCCAAGAACTCTGTAGATGGCGTTGTACTGACTACGTTACTAGGTGCCAAAGCAAAAACGTTTGGAAAAAAAAACATTGCGTCACGTCACATACGCTCGTTGACTGACACTTTCGTTTGCTTTCGTTTTACGATCTCAAAATTACATCCAAGTGAAATAATCATAAAATGATGTGAAGTTCCGTTCCTTGCAGTAACTTACCAAGGTCAGGTCCATCCATCCAGCGACTAGGGAAGAGTTAAAAAAAAAAAGGAAAATCCCTCATTTCGACGAGAGCACAGATAAGTCTGCCAACACCATGGAATTAGTAAGTACTACATTAACCTACACAGTAATGAAAACAATAAGCACACGACGTATTTCACAAACCAACAAAATAGTCATCGCTCAAATAGTTAGATACCCAATCAAAAACGCTTATTTAACTGCCCAGGGATGCCATACATCAATATCATAAAGTTACGACAGGATATAATCCTACAAAGCCTTCTATTTCTGCCCAAAAAGAGTCCATATGGTCGAACTTTACCAATTATAACATTACTGATAGAACGAGTTGGAAACTATACGAGTGCTGGAAGTTGTAACTGTGTTACCGGAATTTTATGAAACCTAGGAATTTTACACAATTCCTAGGAAATATATGCAATTCCGAGCCTACTTAGGAAACGTGTAAAATAATCTTTCAAAGATTCTTTAATACACACATTTCCTGTGAAATGTATGTATTTCCTAGGAATTGTATGCAATTCCAAGATACTACGAAATATATAAAAACATTAGCTTTCTGTGATAAAACACGTTTGTAATGATACTAGGAAATATAGAAAATTAAGCATAACGACGTCGACGTCAAGTCGACGGAGCCGGGAGACGGGGCTCCTTCTCTGCAGCGTTTAAAGGAACCTAACCAAACCGAAGCTCGGGGTGCCCTTCGCTCGCTCTTGCATCCACGTCGTCTAGTAGCACAACATATTGATTTTTTAAGATTTCCGATTGCTATTTAGGAAATGTATAGATTTCCTAGGAAAAGTGCATATTAAAAAATATAATTTCATAGATTTCCTATCTATTTTGGGAATTGTACACATTTCCTAGGAATTGTATAGAATGACGGCTTGCACACTTTTCCGTTAACAACTGTAATATTACAACTCTGAGCGTGTCCTTTTCAATTGAAACATTTGTTATATTTATTTGAAAGTCTAATTTTGTTAGTTCAATAAAGTATGTTTGTGGTGTAGGTTGGTAACCGAGTTTAAAATACATAATATAGTAGTATTTCATGCCTTAGGAGGACATAAAAATAAGAAAAATATGCCAAATTAAGTTTAGCATATTTTTTTTATTTTAATATAATATTTATATTAAGTTTAGTTGTGACTTTTATGTAAGGCTGATGTTAGTGCCTATTATGACATATAATGTGTGTAATGATCAATGCACACGCGTTTCATACGACGGCAAAACAGCTAAACAGCCTATAACTATAAAAATTGAGTAAACACAAAATAATGGTTAGACTGATCGTAGTGTTTTCGTATGTCAAATTATTGTAGTTTAGTTAGTAAGGAATTAGAAAGTATTATTGGCATAGAGAAACATACATTAATTCAGTGAGAATCCGCTGTAATAGAACGCCAGACAGGGTCTTTCCCGTTTGGTTCCCGGAGAGACCCATGGATAATTTAAGTTAAATAAATTTTTAGTTCATTTTGGGACCTAGGACAATTCAGACTATTTAAAAAAAGTGAAATATGGCCCGCGGATTCCGGAAAAAAGCGCGCATCTCCGACTAGTAAATATTTATCTGTGTTTAATACACTGCATTACGGACCTAAAAGCGGTTCAATAAGAGCCACTTTACGAGCAAGTGTGTTCAAAAAGTCTATATAAGCTGATATCGTTGTAAT
Organism: Oligia strigilis; assembly: GCA_951800025.1. Classification (NCBI taxonomy): domain Eukaryota; kingdom Metazoa; phylum Arthropoda; class Insecta; order Lepidoptera; family Noctuidae; genus Oligia; species Oligia strigilis. The sequence continues at coordinate 2,405,549 of OX637558.1, read as the reverse complement.
AATGGTTTATTTCCTTCTTTCTATTAGGGTTACTCCAGTAAAACTAAAGTAAGAGTCTGTACTCAGGGGAGATACAGACATTTACTTAAGTTATTTTATGGGTACGTGCTTAGGGTTAAACGCATGTTAAACGCTAGATTGAGTTATTTTTCCAAAAAAATACTGACATATCGTTTTATACACATAAAATTCTGTCATTCTATATTTCCAGTACCTAGAGTATCTTACAGACGGGTCGATCGGTATGTGGGCAATGTTTGTTACATTGCCCTCATACCAACCGACATTTCCTTTGTTAGACTTTAGTATATTTAGTTCTCGACCACTGGATCAAAGGATGTACAGCCTCAACACACACCCTTGTTTTATTATCTACATACTTATACAGGGTGTTTCAGATTAGGTTTGTACTACTCTGGTGTAGTGCAGTGCTGCAGTGGTGAGACTTTGAGAGAAGTGCTGGCCCAGTGGTATCGGCCCTGACTTTGTAGGTCGTGAGTTCGAACCCAGGCACTTTGTGTATGTAATTTCATCGCTGCTCTCAAAACGGTAGAGGAAAATATTGTGAGGAAAAAATGTACTTACTAGAACCAAAAATTCGAAGACTGTTACATCCACCAACCCGCACCGGGCCCGCGTGGTAGATTATTGCCCACTCCCTCTCACAGAGAGGAGTCCTGTGTCCCAGTAGTGGGAACATTATAGGCTGATTATGCTTATACTCCGGGACGTCCCCCAGCTAGATGGACAGACGACCTAAAGAAGGTGGCTGGGGTAGGCTGGATGCGGAAGGCGAAGGACAGGATGTTGTGGCGCAGTCTGGGAGAGGCCTATGTCCAGCAGTGGACTGCGATAGGCTGAGTTAACTAAACGTGTTTTTTTCGGCGTGTTTCCTTCATGTGCGAGTCCGACTCGCACTTGGCCAGTTTCTATTGTCATATTTACATTAATTCTCAAATCATTCCTCACGTGTTCCCAAATTCTTATCATGCACATACCATGACAAAACCGATTTCCACACGAATTTCCAATCACTGACGCTACTTTCACTTGATTTTAGGTGAATTCCATTCTATATCAGTTCCTTTGTAAGCCTTCAGTGCATGGTTGAAAGGAGCGACACAAATTCAGACACAACCTATACATGCATGCACAATATAGCACAGCTCCGTGCAGGTATTGTGTAGATAGAACCTATATACACTGTAGGAATACGACATAACCTAGCTGACCTCGTATTCAAAGGTGGTCGTAGGTGTATATTGTCCGTGCGGCCTGGGATTGAGCTAGAACAAATATCACCTTGCTTGCTTTAGGCGACTCAGTGATGATTCAAGAGGATCTGCAGCAATATACATTAGACACATATTGATTTAAGTCTGTGTCTTTACAAAATAATATTATTTAGTAGTAGTTAAACTAGTCTTTCGAGAGCAGTGGTGAACTGGTGACCCAGTGGTAACGGCTGTGACTGATGAGTTGTAGGTCGTAGGTTCGAACCCAGACAGGCGATTTTCTTAGTGTAAAGTATTTAATCACCACTGCTCTCAAAATGGTGAAAGAAAACATCGCGAGGAAACCGGAAAATTGTTCTAGAACCAAAAATTCGAAGACATGTGACATGTACCAACCCGCACTGATGGATTACGGGCCACTCCCTCTCGCCGAGAAGAGGCCTGTGTCCCAGCAGTGGGAACATTACATGCTGATTATGCTTATGCTAAGCTGCTCTTTGAGGAGTTCATCCGCGAAAGTCGCAAACATCATTATCATTATTACAGTTAGAAAATAATTACGGCCTCCTTTTCTTTCTGCGATTCTCCATGGTTTCGTGCATCCTTCATCATTTCAAGCGAAAGACGTCCACTGCTGGATACAGGCCTCCCCAAGCACCTCCATTTCCAACGAGTTCCTGCGGCCTTCACAAGGACGTCGGATCACCTTGTGGGAGGCCTTCCAACGCGGTCGCCCCTCCAGAACCTTTCGGCCCCATCGGCCATCTCTTCAGCGTGCAATGTGCCCTGCCCACTGCCACTTAAGTTTGGCAATTCTTCAGGTTATGTCGGTTACCTTGGTTCTCCTGTGGATCTCTTCATTTCTGATTCGATCACGCAGGTAAACTCCAAGCGTAGCCCTCTCCATTGCCCTTTGGGTGACTTTTAGCCTTCTAATAAGGCCCATTGTGAGCGACCACATGCGTCCTTAGTCCAGGATATTCTTGCAACTTTGGCCCAACGGCCAAAAAGACGTTTCTTGGTAAAGTTACCATTAAGTCCAGCTTTCCTCGATATGTTTTTCTTCTTTCTGTATGAGTCATTAGCGTCTTTAGACCAACTTAAAAGCCACATATAGTATTTACACTTCATCATTATCATTATCAATCAGTTTAAATCAGTACCTACTTACACTTAAATTAAGCTTTGTATCCACAAGCAATTTTGAAGCGTCTAAGCTACCATGACCCAACAAGTTTCAAATCAGCAGAGTAAAATTTACAAGTACAAATTGTTTACCTTTAAACGCGAGCAGTGTTTTGAAACCAATTTGCCGTTCCCTCGTAATAATGTTAGGCGTCCAATAGACTGGCAATCTGCCAGATACCTGTACGTACCTGCCATGTTTAGAGGCAATTCAGACGCTATACAATTTAACTGACAACGTGTCCTTAATTTCGTGCGATATTTGAAGAAGTAATAAAACGTTTGGAAAGGTCGGTTTGTGAAAGTGTTACGAGTTACATTTTATGTTTATTCTTTTTTTACTTTTGTTACCTTGTTTCCATTTGACAAATTGCCATTCTTTGTAAAACTTATGTTTCAAATTAATATTATTTCAAGTTAAACAAATATCAAGTTTATTTTAATGGACATTAAGTTGATTTCCGAGTGACTAGCACTATTATTTAAAAATATAAAAATGTTTGAAGTTGTAGCGTAAACTGAACTTTATTGTGTAGGGTTTAAAGTTATTTTTTCATAAACTCATATTTGTTTACATTTTTGGAAAATAAATCACGAATGCAGATTACACATGCACTACTTAAACTTTTTTTCATGCCATTTTCCCATAGGGGTAGGCAGAGACCTGCAACGATCCTTGCATACTTTTTTTGCTTCGTTTACTGCGATTACTACAAACGTAAATTTTCTGAACAACAACGTCGGCGTTCTTCTTCAATAAGGTCAGTCACTATATGTCCTTCTAGAGCTTTCTAATAAATTAACAGTAATTCATTGATTCCTATCAATCCATTCAGCTTTAAATGTCACGACACTATCCTCTGAAATCAAGCATTATTCTACTATCTCATGCATCATATTTTTTTTTTATTAGCCTGCGCTGTCCCACTCCTGGGCAAAGGCCTTCCTCCACTCCTTCCATCTCTCGCGAACATGCATCATAAACATGCATCACAAACATGCATCATAATATTCCAAGCTTAATATAAAATACAAGCAATCAATCTAAGCAATGTTAAGTAATCCGTCACAACACTATACTCGTAATTAATTTTCCAAAAATTGAGGAAAAAACACGATTATGTCTGAAGGACGAATGACGAAGGACGAAAGACGAAGGACGAATGACGAAGGAGAGCCGTAATCTCAGATCCGAGTAATTAAATTAATCTATCTAATTAAGAAGCTTGTGATTGACGATAATTGTCGTAAGAACGGTACCTACACATTGGATGTTTTATGTCAGTTGTAATTATGTTCAAAAGTATTGGAGAAAAACAAAGTCCTCTTGTGTCATCATTTGCCCAGCCTTTTCCTAACTATGTTGGGGTCGGCTTCCAGTCTAACCGGATGTAGCAGAATACCAGCACTTTACATGGAGCAACTCCACAACCCAGTCACTGGGTCACACAATACCCCTTGGTTAGACTGGTTGTCAGAAAAAATCTACATCTTTTTAATAAAATAAGCGATAGACATAATTTTAACACTAGAAATGAAGATAAAATATATCAACCATTTTTCAGATTAGCCAAAGTACATACATCTTTTATGGGGTACTGTGTTAAATGTTACAATAAAATACCTTGTGATATATTGCAATTAAATGAAAAAAAATTTAAAACTCACATTAAACGTACACTTTGTAAACAAGCATACTATAAATTAGAAGATTATATCCAAGATAACAATGCTTGGAAACATGCTGGTCCTGCTCCATAGGACAATCTAGAGTCTAGACAAAATCAAACTGGTTGCTAATTTAACTGTATAATTTATTTATTTTTTGACATTCATTACATTCTGTAATTATTTTTCTTTAACTCACACCCTAACATTGACCCTGACAACTTGAATATTTTTTTTTTTTTTGTTTATTATTTTAAATGAAAATCATTTACTTTTACCATGTTTGTAAATATGTGAGCACCATGTATCTATCAGATAATTAATTAATTTATATATCATGGTTTCATTTTTAATTCTTTTACCTATTGTGGTATAGTAATTTTATTGTAGGTGCATCGTCTTCACATATTATTATTATATAATGAATGTATGCAAAATATTGTAAAACTTTTTAAAAAGAGTAACGGTGGAGTTTCTTGCCCGTTCTTCTCCATACGAAAACTACCCTTCCGAATGGGCGACTAGAATCAATTCTATTTTATTTATCGTAATTTTTGACGTTCAAAAGTGCCTTTAATGTGCCTATTTGAAATAAATGCTTTGACTTTGACTTTGAGACTTTCGGGCTTCTGATAAACCGTAACGACTGTCAAAATCCAAGAATGACAGCCGGGACCACTGCCCCATGTTGCTCCTTGTCGAATCCTGGTATTCAGCTGCATCCGGACACACTGGAAGGCGATCTCAACTTACTTGGGAATATGTCAGGCAGTTTTTTTTGAGTTAAGTACACTTCAGATACGGTATTCCGATATTTCTTAGTGTAGCTTAGTCACATTGATAAAAAAAAACAGCGGAATATTTGACAGCTATTGCGACGCTGAGTACCTACTTGCAGAAGGAACTCAAAAAAAAGAAATGCGTAAGTATATTCTGTAGTCGAGCCCTGCCAAAAATAAAGCTTTTATTCAAAAACTGTATATTTCTATTTCGTATTTATAACTTGTTAAGTAGGTATGTTGAACAGGGATTTAACATTTTGGTATATGTTTTTGAACTCTTTGGTCTAGTATCATGTAAAAGGAATACAAGATTCAATGATTTTTTCTCCATACAAAAAAATGGAAAAGTTATATCTATTTTTTTTATTTTTTCGACATCACGACGTAACGCTTAAGGCCGACCTTCTAGTGGCACCGTCATCCTTTTTTTGCTTATTTCTTTTATTTTAGAATGAAAATGCAGAAAATAAGCACGTTAAGTTGTGCTCCACATGATTATAATTATGTTAATATTAGGTAGTTTTACATTGTTTAGTTTTATTATAATCACTAGAACGGAAAATAGTGGCCACTATTTTCCGTTTTAGTGCTTATAATAAAACTATACAAAATAGTGGCGCCGATTCTGTTGTTCACAAACTAAACTAAATTTAAGTTCGGGCATCTTTTTCTTTCTATTTCATTACGAAAAGGACAGAAGATAAATATTAGTTTAGTCCTGTCAAATTAAGATACTCCATAGACAACTTTAGACGAGATTAAAAAATTGGCTATTAAAAATACGTCAATTTACGTTAGGCGCTGACTAATTTGACAGGACTAAACTAATATTTATCTTCTGTCCTTTTCTTAATGAAATAGAAAGAAAAAGATGCCTGAACTTAAATTTGGTTTAGTTTGTGAACAACAGAATCGGCGCCAATGTCATACACGACAGAATCCAAATTCCATTGCAACCAAAAAAAAAATAGGATCTTTTTATTACAAGGCCAGTCAAAATTCACCTTATTATACACAAAGCTAAAGAAGATAGTTGGGTAAGTAACGATGGAATTTAGGTAAATTAGCATAAATAGTGAAAAGTTAAGGGATCTAAAAATAATGGTAGAAAATTGACACGTGGACACTATAATAGAATACTCTTTAATAAGTCATTATCATCATCACCATTTCAGCCGAAAGACGTCCACTGCTGGACAAAGGTCAATTTGCGTCAGGCGCCGACTGCGCCTGACGCAAATTGACGTATTTTTAATAGCCAATATTTTTAATCTCGTCTAAATTGTCTATGGAGTATCTTAATTTGACAGGACTAAACTAATATTTATCTTCTGTCCTTTTCTTAATGAAATAGAAAGAAAGAGATGCATGAACTTAAATTTAGTTTAGTTTGTGAACAACAGAATCGGCGCCATTGGCCACTATTTTTCGTTTTAGTGATTATAATAAAACTAAACAAAATAGTGGCCAGTATTTTCCGTTTCTTTTGCATTTCAAAAGTAATTGTATCACTTTCGCGCGCTTAGTAGATCAGTCGCTACGACTTATTTTCGAGGTAGCGCCATAATAAAGGAACGATTCATTATACTATTGAATCCGTATATTCTGTAGGCTCGAGTTATGCCGAAAATAAGGGCACATATTCAAAAGCTGGTACTAATGATGAGACAAATGAAACCAATTCCCATAATATTATTAAATCCTTAAACATTTGAACCAACATTGGCACAGTATGAAATAATCTAATTAGAAAGACTGCTTTTAATGAAGGAAAGATTATTATTATACTATTGCTTCCCAAGGATTTGTTTAATTTAGTTGGATACTGTTTAAACTGTATTTAATTTCGTTAACCAGATATTTCCCGGCGCTTTATTTGTGATGGATATCTAAATAAATTACTATTTTAGTTTTGTGGATTTTGTGGCTGTTTGCTTATAGTATCGTAGTTTGTAGTAGTAGTAGTTTGGTAATACTATATACCGGGTTATTGGTAAAACATTAACAACCTCTTAAGAGGACATTGTACTCATCATTATGAAAAACTTTTACTATGGGACCAAACCTGAAATCGCGAAAAAAAAAAACTATTCCCTACATTTATGTTCGTTTAAATGTAGGGAACAGCTGATTTTTTTTCGCGATTTCGTACTTACTTCTTTATACATAAATAAGTCCTCCAGACCAATCGGCCATGGTGACCAATCGCAGTGGAGACCAAACTTCAGCGCGGGACATATAATAGTGTAGAAGACGTGTGTGCGCAGACACAGGTACACTCTCTCCTCCCTTACTCTCATAGTCCGATGGGACGGCAATCCGACGTGTTTGGAGAGATCAGGTGCAGGACTAACGGCTTAACGTGCTTTCCGAGGCACGAGGTATCACACCACCAATTTCCAAATTCCGGGCTGTTACTAAGAAATTCTCAAAGGAAAAACGCAATAACACTTTGCCCGACCCGGAATTCAAACTCCACGCTCAGCAGTCGCCATTACGACCACGAGAACTACAGGGCAGTTAACGGGGTCTTTATATGCATACGGGTATTTAGTCTGAACGGCCCAAAGCGAATGGACCGTGGGTCATTCGACCGTAATCAAAAATAGTTTACGTTCCAAAGGACCGGTGACAGAATTACACATACATTAACTCACTCTTTCATGGGGGTAGACAGAAACCACAGATCGCCACCTGCTGCTACGATAATTTTTTTTTTTTCTTTTTGGGTGGGAAATCATCAAATACCGCTCGGGGTGGAGCGGAAGGGAGTGTCAGACTCTTACTGACTAAAACCCACCCGTGTTCCTTCAGTTGCCTGTGCCAGGGGCCACGGTATCTCTTTCGAACAATCCGTGACCTTGACGGGCATCGGCCCTAGCGGACCCCGACAGTTAGTGCTGACATCTCCTTGAGGCGCGCGTGGAACACAACGCGCCGTCGACCCGGGCCTGGTCGGACGGCGAGCTGCCCATTGCTCGCCGTCCACAACCTGCTACGATCCTTACATACTCCTTTTGTCTCGTTTACGTTCATACATCTGGTCATACACGCACGCCGGTTGCGAGCACTACGCACCTGACCTTTCTAAACAACATTACTAATAAGGTCACAATGTCTTTCTAGCGTGTCCCCTCCTGGCGGTTCCAGTCCTTTATCTGAGTTATTCCGTTCTGATCCCCTGAACCCCCCTCCACAACTCCCCCTCCTCGATCCCCTGATTGTTCGTCTTCTGTTTTAATTTCTGTCTTATCCACTATCTAAGGCCTGAATTCCTCTAACGCTGAGGTCTGTCACGTACCGTAGGACACGCGTAGGTACCAAGACGCTGACGATAAATGGACGTGTTTACTGTAGCACCGACGGTCAGCGAGCGCGAGTCCATATAGGTAAATCGGTAGCGACCGAATGTGTTTGACGGAACGGTTGGTGCAGTGGTTAAGCGATTGACTGCTGCGCTGCGTGTCGCGGGTTTGATTCCCGCACGGAACAAATATTTATTTTTTATTTTATATTATGACCTACAAGTAGTTGTTCCGGGTCTGGCTGTTTGTGTATGTGAGTTTAAATGTTTGTAAACGCTCCCACAATACAGGAGAAATTCCTAGTGTGGGTCAAAGTTTTTTCTAAAAAAAAAAAAAAGTCAGCACTGATCGTCGTCGGTTGAGCAGGAAATCCAGCCTAAACTAATATTAATAAAAATAGAAAATATTTGTTTATTTGTATGTATGTATGTTTGTTTGTTACCTACGTTTTCACGCTAAAACGGCTGAACGGATTTGGATGAAATTTGGCACATGGGTAGACCATGACCAGGAAAAGGACATAAGTACTTTTTAGATTACAGACGATTTCGCGGGCAACAGCTAGTATTTATTTAAAAAGAAGTGTACTTCTACTCAACTCGTTAATCAACTCATTTAGATTTTTCTATCGTCAGAAAACTTTTTTCTAAATAATAAATATGGAGTTTTGGCATAATATTCTATACGAAAGTTGTCAAATTGCGATATCTAAATATTTAACCAAAAACTATCATTATTTTCACGAATAAAAAAAAAATGCTTGTATCTAAACATGATTCTGTCAGAAAGTCTACGAGATGTTCTATCATGAAAACTGAATCAATTTAAACAATCAAGTGTCTCACACAATGTACCTACCTAAAGTATAAACAAAACTTACCTTAATAATTAACAGGCAGTCATCCAGCGACTATAACAAATCTCTAAATGTAATTATTCATGAAATCCAACCATTGTCTTCATTCATCCAGAGAAGAAAATGTTGATAAGACTCAGGAGGGTCTAAGAGATATTTCACACGAACTTTATGTGCGTTTTATTAACGTATATTTTTTTTGTGAAAAATAAAAGAGGAATGATAAAGCTACTTGAAGTCTAATGTCTCTCACTATTGACAAGGGCTCGACAAAAAAAAAAGGTCCTGCAAGCTTAGGCAATTTCTATCCATACTAATATTATAAATTCGAAAGTAACTCTGTCTGTCTGTCAGTCTGTCTGAATGTTACCATTTCACGCCTAAACCACTGAACAGATTTCGATAAAATTTGGTACAGAGATATATTGCATCCCGGGGAAGGACATAGGATAGTTTTTATCGACATACCTCGCGGGTGAAGCCGCGGGCGGAAGCTAGTCTATATATATATATATATATAAAATGGTAAACTGACTGACTGACTGATTGTTGATATATCAACGCACAGTCTAAACCGCTGCTCCTAGAGACATGAAATTTGGAGGGTGTGTTCTTTGTGAAGAGTAGGTATCCACTAAGAAAGGGTTTTTAGAAATTCCACCCTTAAGAGGGTGAAATTTCACGCGGAAGAAGTCGCGGGCGGAAGCTAGTAAGAAATAAAATACCTGCAGGCTTCTTCTTCTTCGTGGCGCCGGCACGACTGTATTTCAGATCTTGTTGGCCCAAAACTTCGCCACTTCCATGGTGTCGTAGGTGGCAGCTTAGAGGCCACTTTGACTGCATGTTTTGGGACACAGAGGGTAGTATAGGAGGTGCAGCATAATTTGCGACATAGCTCCATCATCCACACCCTCAAGAAGGCTTTACCAGGTTGGAGTTACACTTCCCACTTGTGTCTGGATACGGTTCAGGGACTTCCAAGTGGGCCACGAAAGGCTGGATTCTTCTTAAGTAAAATAAATCTAAGAATCTCCATCCTAGGTCAGCTCATTCGAGGTGAATATCCTTAATCACTAAAGTACATGACCAATGTATTTAGTAAACCTATTCCGCTAACTTGATCTTTGTTATTTTTTTAACCCTTAAATAACTAGCAAGTACGCAATCTCACTTTATCATAAGAGCTATACTTAAGCACGCTTATAAAACCAAAAGTAATTTATTCAAACTAGGTTCAGAATCAGCACTTTTTGAGCGTCAAAATTAGGTAAGACGGTCGCCCAAAATGCTCGCCCTTCCCCTTCCTAATGCTTTAGTGGGGAAGCACAATAATAATAATAATAATAATAAATTTTATTTCAGACCATAAGTCCATAAAAAAACCACACACGATACAATTTTATACACAAAAACACACATACATACAAAAAAAAAACAAATATACACAAAAAAATACACTAAGAAAAACACTATTTTAAATATTGGAATGACGCACGATGAGTGGTCATCCATTTCCACATCATTGGACTGTCTGTCCTGTCGGCTACTATAGCCACCAAGCTGTTGGAGCTGTCGCGCACTCGCCGCATCAGGGATGCTATCCGTGTCCGCATCAGTGCGATCAATAAGCTCTCTCAATATTGTCTTGTTTATAAACCCCTTTTACAAAGCAATACCTTTTCTCCCTAATTTCAACATTAACATTCGACCTCTCACCGAGCTTGTTCCCTAGATTCAAACAAGACACTCGACGTAGCAATTCCCGAGTAATTCCCGAACAATTCCGATCAGACATAGTTACTACTATCTAATACAAGGGATCCTATCTTTAACCATAACGATTCCGCTTCTAAATTACCATGCTCCTACTACGGTTATGGGCAATCGATAAGTACCTAGCCAGATTGCCCGAAATTTAAAATTCAGTCGCGTTTTTATGTGGTCCTTTATGTTATAAGGTTATTGTAGTTTTAAGTGGGTTTTCTTTATTACTATGAGTGACTACATAGCATAATCAGCCTATAAAATTCCCACTGCTGGGACACAGCCTCTCTGTGAAAGGGAATGGGCCGTAATCTACCACGCGAGCCCAGTGCGGTGCGGTTTGGTAAAAGTCACATGTCGTCGATTTTTTTGGATTTTGGACATGCCTGCACGATATTTTCCTTCACCGTTTTGAGAGCAGTAGTAGCAAATAGCAAAGTAAATTATGTATTCGGGTTTGAACCAACGACCTACAACTCGTAAGTCGCGGCTGTTACCACTGGGCCACCACCTGCACTTTTTTTTTTTTTCACTAGGAATTTCTCCTGTATTGTGGGTGCGTTTGCAAACATTTAATCTCACATACAGAAACAGCCAGACCCGGAACAACTACTTGTAGGTCATACAAATATTTGTTCCGTGCGGGAATCGAACCCGCGACACGCAGCGCAGCAGTCAATCGCTTAACCACTGCGCCAACCGTGCCGACAAAAACTCTCTGACTTTGTAAAGAAAAGTCTTTGACTTTGTAATTTCTGGTTAATCCTAACTAATATTATAAATGCGAAAGTAAGTTAGTTTGTTACCTTTTCACGCCTAAACCACTGAACCGATCATCCTGAAATTTTGCATATACGTTTTCAGGTGTACAGAAACGGAAATAACTACCTTTCATCCAAAAAAAAGTGCTGTTCCCGAGGAAAACAACAAAAACGTTATTATGATAATAGATGGCGCCACGTCTCTTTCGAATCATGATTGAGTTATTTTCAAAAAACGAAGTCGCGGACAGCAGCTAGTATTATCAAGATATTGAAAAGACAAGGATAAATAAAATTAATACAACACCACCACACACATACATGGACCTTTTTGGCACACAATGTTGATAAAACATTTCACTTTTTAAAATTTGTATTTTGTGTTCCAACGTTTGCCAAATAAACGTTCTGCGGCTTATCATCAGTCTGACACCACCCTAAGAAGCCAAAAGATATATAAGTAAAGGAATAATTCTCGCGGGGACTCGTTAAGACCCGACGTAAAGAGTTCGCCGGCGCGTGAACGTCGATTGTGGTGGCTTTTTAACGCCAGCGGTGTCGGGTGAAATGATTATATGCTCAAATTGTTTGTACCGTTGCCTCTCTTGTGATAAGGTGACACAGTGAAATGAAATGTATTTTATGCGTGTTTGTGATTTCTTTTACAATGTTTGGCTAAATAATTCTGTGATTTGTGCTGAATTTTTCTGTGCAAATGTGTTTAGCATGGATAATAAACGTAGTATTTAGATACTCGTAATTAGATACTCATCATCTGCCTAGCCTTTTCCCAACTATGTTGGGGTCGGCTTCCAGTCTAACCAGATGCAGCTGAATACCAGTATTTTACATAGAGCGACTGTCCTATCTGACCTCCACAACCCAGTTACTGGTAAGACTGGTTGTCAGACTTTCGGGCTTCTGACTACCCGTAACGACTGTCAAAGATCCACGAATGACAGCCGGGACCAACGGCTTATCGTGTTTTTCGAGACACGGAGGGGTCACGGTGTGTAAAGATGGTCACCCATTCACAGACCAACCGCGGCAAGCGTAGCTTAACCTGATCGATCGACCCGTGCGGCTGTTATTATATAGCCACGGGCCCCTCTAGTAGTATTTAGATACTACGTGTGTTTTAAACAGCTTAAATCTGATTGATTTAAGCTTATTACTGTCGTAGGCACACTTGCATAATGTATGGCGAGGGAGATGATGGCCAAAGAAAAATCTGATCGATTGTGTGAGGAATGATACGAACGAAACATAATAATTAGTCTTCCATACAATATTTGAGCCATAGCAGCCAATCATAACGGAGCTAGCCTTTGGCGCGGGAAAGAAAAGGGAGTCAATGCTAGCGTACCGGTTACCTAACAAGGGAGAATGGAATATCACTAGCCATAGACAAGGACATGAAAATGATAATGTCTTAGGCCACAATCACTAAATGCATTCAATGCAATCGCTAAATGTACCTACCTATTTAAAACATCGTATCTCTGTCATCTTTAAACGATTGGCAGAAATAGATCGATGTCTAAATTCGTTTAGCGCTAAATTGTAATGCAAGTAACCTAGAAATCTATGTGAGGCATCAGACCGGAATAAATCCATTATGTCTATATTATAAAGAGGTGTGAGTTTGTAATAAAAAGGGAGTAATCTTTAGAACTACTGATCCGATTCCGAAAATTCTTTCACTAATGGGAATGTTGTAAAAGCCAGTATTATTACAACAGGGAAGCTATAGTATTACTGAGTGTCATACGATATTATGTTAAAACAAGAAGTTTCAAGTTGACGACGTCGCGGGCAGAAGATTGTCAAAAATAAACGCACATTGCCAAAAGGCCATTATTATTATTTATACCCAGAATTTCAACTCAAAAACCGCTACAGAGTGCAATGAATGATTCTCGTCAAGTACCGATACTTAAGTTCATGCGGCGTCGTCCCCGCTACCAACCTTGCTGACCTAATCTTTTATCACAACGAGCAATTCTCATGCAACTCGTGTCGACACGAGATCACTTAACACAGAGAATAAAATGCATGGACACGACCATAATATTCTGACCATTGTATTGCAGAGAATAGAGAGAAATAGTGGCATTAATCTTGTTAAGTAAGGTATGCAAATCGTGTATCCTATGTTAGAACCAGGCTCTAAATACACGTTGCATTATTAGAAACTAAATGAGCTTGGATGGGGTAGTGGGATTTATTTTTTACTTTAGAAAATCGATATCAATTTCTGCCGTTAAGTGGTAATGGCGGTTTCTTGGTTTAAAAGGCATTGAAAATGCATGCTTGTATAATTACACGATATGCGCTATCCAATAATTTGCTTACAAGCGGTGTTCACGACATAATGTGAACTTTTTAGGAATATAATTTTATCTTTGGCTTTGTTTTGCTTTTTATTGTCTATTTTTTTATCATCATTTCAGCCGGTTCTGTGCTTCTCGCATCCAACGGTTTCCTGCGGCCTTCACAAGGTCGTCGGTCCACCTTGTGGGAGGCCTTCCAACACTACGTCTTCCGGGACGCGGTCGCCACTCCAGAACCTTTCGGCCCCATCGGCCATCTGTTCTGCGAGCAATTTCTATTCATTTAATTTTTCTATTTTACGTGGCTGTTTTTTCACTAATCTGTCATTATAATATTTCTATACCGAATGGCTGTGCTTTTCTGTTATAATATAGAAATCCAATTTGCAGCCTAAGCAGTCGGTAATAAGCGGAACTTCTAGTGTATAATAATTTAGGGGCGTATTGTTTACCCCAATTTGGTTGTAGGTATTTGAATTAATATTAACATTTTAATGTATTTTTTTATCGTCTGGCACGCGTGTTGGATCCTTGTGATTTTATAGAAGTACTAGCTGATCTGACCGACATTCTCCTGTCCCAATCTTTTCAATAGTTCTTACAAAAATCCCATAGAAAAAAAACACACTTTTAGTTTTTTTTCCTATTTTACCAATTTTCCAGGTAAGGTTTCCAATTTTCCTTTTCCATAAACCGAATTCGGAATATTGTGAACATTTTAAAATCAAAAAGACAAAGTGATGCGCTCACCAATGAACATCATTTAATTTTTATTTAAATCGATGATAATCTGATCATAAAACCTTCATGATTGCCTGTTCATTATAATTAAAAAGTTTCCCGTTTATTGTATATCTTAAGCTATCTCCTAAAAGAGACAATATAAAAGATTGGCTACTCTCAGTAATAGCTGTACTTAGAGTTAGTAGCTACTAAACTGGAAGGAATAAGTCCTTTTAGAGTTATAGACGGTAGAATGGCGTCTTAGAAAAGTACGAGTTTTAACACAGTTCTTACATTCTTATGAGTATCAAAGAACCCTCTTATTCTTGGAATCATGAAGAAGCCTCCTCGTGTAGCGCACTGTTTCTTCCACCAGTTACTCAACTGAACTAAGCGCTCGGCGTATCCTGGACAATCACACCCAATACCTTATTTGACTGGCCAATTCATCCCTTGCGGTGGTAGGGCTAACGGAGTTCGGCGGTGTCAAGAAGCCTGCTGTGTTTCGTGGATGCGTGGGAGTTCCAGTGCCTTAGGCATCTTCTGGGCACGCTCGTTCCATCATAGACCTCATCCATCGCTTTCCATCAGGCGTGATCGGGGTCAAGAGCCGTCATTCAGCAATAAAAAAAATAAAAAAATCAGACAAACCTATGTCGTCCTAGCATCAGCATAATCGGCCTATAACGTTCCCACTGCTGAGACACTGGCCTCCTCTCTGTGAGATGAAGTGGGCCATAATCCACCACGCGGGTTGGTGGATTTATAGCGATACTTGTAAATACTGATACAAATTTACAATTCTTTTGTCCTAAAACCTATCTATAAAATCTTTGTTACTTGTCCTAGAAATCAAGGGGCCTAAAAGGCCACTGGCAGAATCATAAAAGGATAACATTATGAATCATAACGGGCAATTAACTGTTAAGTTAATCGTATCAAATCCCATTTTATTTTTTATTTTTTTTGTCTGTGCTAAAATACCAATCAATTCAATCCAAATCCAATCTTTGATGATGAATGATTGTACCTACGTAGTGCAGCGAAAAAAAGAAAGAGCCATATTATTATTCATAATGTTATTGTTATCCTTTTATGATTCTGCCAAAGTGACCTTTTTAGGCCTCCAGATACTTCTAAAAGCAGATAATTATGACTTGGAAAATTAGAATTGGTTATGAAATTCGCGGAATCTTCAAATAACTTTCTCATAACTGAAGAGCTACTTGTGATGATTAATTGAATGCCAGACATCATTCTTAGAATGAGCACTAGATAGAACAATTTAGCTGAAAAAGTCTGAAACTCCTTTTAAGTTAGAGCACAAACTATACAGGTTTGTACAGAAGACCTGCTCCATACAACGACGAAAATAGGTGCATGAACACGTAGACGCGTACGTAAGGCGATCTCAAACAAATGACTGTCGCAAGTGCGCTTGGACTCGCTGTACGCATACACGTGTAAAAGAAAGAAAAAGTATTTATTGCGACTCGTACAGGAAGATCGCAAACTAAACTCTAAACACAGTAAAATAAAAATCCAAGTTGTATAAAAAAAAAGTAACAGTAGTGTCTATGTTTATGTGCGTTTTCGCTGGCTGTAGCGGAGCCCATCTTGAAATGATTCTTTTGATGTAAGCGCTGGGCGCGCTAACAGTAAAGCTGGGCGCGGCGGGTAGGCGCTAGGTAGACGCCAGCACATCAAGCTACTACAATCTGTCAAATTTCTTTAATATATTTTCAACTTTATAACTAAAGCATAAGGTTCAAAGTTGATTGGGAAAATTTGACAGTTTCGGGTAGCTTGATGTGCTGGCGTCTGTACATAAGAAAAATAAGAAGCAATACTTGTATTTACGCTATTTGTTTCAAGAGGACGTGCTCACTTTTACGCAGGTGTCACATAACTGTTGTGAAATTCCTCAAAATACCATATCAGACACCAATCTACATGGTCTTCACATAGTCAAACCAAGATTATGTCTGGACTTTAAAAGAGACTGTGACCTCTGAGTTTGTTTCGTCCTTTCTTCTCAGAGTAGTCACATAGTAAACGCCGACCTCATCTAGTTTTTATTAAAAATATTATTGACGTGTTTGTACAAATCTACTGACAGAAATAAAATCATTTATCATTTATGAAAACGATCGCCGCATACTTATACAATTTTAAAACTATCTCAATTCGCTTGAGTAATCGAATGCAAAAAGAGTAATTTTTCTGCCAGCCTGCATGATAGGTAATATGGGCTAGTGTCTGCAACTCCACGTCAATGCGCATATTTGGCGTACAGCCTGCATGATGTAAGGTTCCTTTTGGCACACAATAAACTGACCGACGTAGTCCTGTTTCCGAACAAGACTTTTATTCATAATCATCATTTATCTAAAACGAGAAATAACGTGTTTTGGTAATTGAATTTTTTCATCTGGGGAACCATTTACTAAATTCACGGTACCTAACCGCTTGCAAGTCGATGTCCCTTACACCCTGTTTGGAAGCTGACCTTCTGTACCAATCTATTTTATGGCCAACTACGGATACAATATTAAACAAAATTACGCACTTAGAGCAGGAACCTTGTTGAAAGGAATTAAGTGTCGTTTGTGATCCAGCTCTTTTATTTGTCCTTGATTGCGTTTGAAATTGAAATAGGTACATCGTGGAGAGAGACCCTCTCCACGATGTACCTATTTCAATTTTACTTGCTTTTAAGATGTGAAAGTTTTGAGGTTCTGACAATTACATTTTTGGAGCATGTTATAATTATGCCTTTGGTCGTAATCTTAAGTGTCGTTTCGTCATTAACTAATGCTGCGTGATATACCTTTTTCGGACCATGTGTAGAGGAGGAAGCTTTTTATTTGGCGATTCCCTCTTTTTTGTGGTGGTCGAGTCGGGCGCAGGGTCACGGCTCAACCCCAAAGTGATTAGTCGTTTCCGGCAGAAATTTTTTACTAGGAACCCAAAAGTTCGCGTAATTATGTGCCCAGCCAGTGGCAGTAGGCCTGCGCCCTATTAGGTACGTGGAACCTATTTGTTTCCTCTCATACGTACGAGTGACACGCGTCAATTGCAGAGGAAGCTGCAGCCGTCGACAATATGCCGCTCCTGTATTTGAGCAAAGTATTGCATACAGCCGCCGATGGGTCGAAGGCGACGTCGACGTGTCGACGGATGTGGCCGGGTAGATTTTCAAAATAGCATTTTTTGCTGTTCTTCCACAATAAGGCTTAAATATCCATTAAGCATTGCGTAAAATTTACTTCAGTTTATAATTTGTATTTTTTTTTGTAACTAGTAATAAATAAAATCATAATATAAGTATGATAAAATATTTAAACTTACAAAAAACTATCCTGGAAATCATTTACCTCTCCGTTATTTTCTACACTACATTTATTGATCTCATGAATACTCAAAGTTCTTGCCTAAATTTTGTTTAATTTCACCCCATATGTAAAAATTATAGTGTATACTGAACAATTACTATATTAGTTACATCGGAATTTACCCCTTATGTTATTATTTATCCATTTAAAATTTTGTCACAAAGATTTCATCATTAACTTCGGCGATCTTTGTTTGATAAATTTTGTCGATCAAAAGAACTAAATTCAAGTATCCGAACGCATTCCGGGGGCCTTACCCCGCGCGGCCCCTCAGTCGTCGTTGATTTGTCCACCAAGCTAATAAAAAATAATAAAATTTCTCAAAAAATTGTCAAAATAAATCATAAAATGAAAATCTACCCGGCCGTCTCGCGTAATACTGCTGCTATTTAAAAAAAAACAAAAGTCTTTTTTCAAATTAACGTCAAAGTTATATAAAGAAGTCCCCCAAAACGCCCGCTCTTCATCACTTCCTGGTGCTTTCGCTGGGAAACAGAAGTGGCGCAACAAACTCCCCAGCAGCACAGCTGTCTGTTCATTTGCTTCTGCCGATGACGCGTGTCGATCATGTGTATGTAAACTAGAGAAATACAGACATGATACTGTAGCGGTATCTACAACGCCACATGCGAACAACGCGTCATACTGACGTCACGCCAAATCCTGCATCGCGCAACCAGAGTTTACCGCGCAACTAGCATAGATACAACGGCCCGACATGAATCATCGGGCAGTTGCCCCCCAGACACAACACCCGTCTGGTCGGAGGATCCTCCCTTTTCTATAGAGTATGAGTGAACTTTACATCCTGTTCCTCATACCTCTATACTACTGTGATAATAATGTTTTAAAATATAGACTACAGATTTAACCAGAACTAAGTATAAACCTCTTTGCATCACCATAACTCAACCTCAACCGTATATCTCTACCGCGCTGCGATCTTCCCAAGCCGCGTTTTAGCATCAAATTTGCTTCCCTGACCCATTTTCTTCAAAGGACTTTAATATAATTTAATACATTGTAGCGTATATGCAAAAATATGCAATAAGTTTATATATAAAGCCGGGTTCTAACGCTGGATACTCGATTTGCATTCAGCGAGAGACTCGCAGCGGAATTTTGTTTTTATTGTCGAGATAAGATACTGTCGCTTTTTGTTGTTGTTAGTTTTGTAAAGGTCGGTGCGTTTAATGCTGCATGGATTTTTGTAGAAAATTTAGTGCACTCCTAAATTGTAGGAAAGAAAGAAAAAGTATTTATTGCGACTCGTACAGGAAGATCACAAACTAAACTAAACACAGTAAAATAAAAATCCAAGATAATAAAAAAAAAAAGTAACAAAAGGAAAATTAAACAGAAACTCCTATACGAGGCCAAAAGGCTCCTATCTCAGCATGATGCTGCGACATTTAAAACAAGGAACGAGTAATTATTTCTAATAGGCAGCATTAAAATACCCTTCGCATGTGTAATATCTAGCAGTTGTGTTGTGCATTCGACGCAACTTGCGGGGTAATTGCGTAACACACTAACAGCAGTAATGGCTTTCGTGTTGACAGTTCAACAACAATCATTGCGGTATTTACGTTGCTGAACAGACAAATTTTTCTGACATATGAGGCAATGGATTAGCAATATTCTTCAAATGATTCGGATTGTGATTGAAAATGTTCTACGCAATTTGGGTGTTGGTCAGTTAATTCTGCTGCCACCTTCTTCAAGTCTGGCTAATGTTACTTATGTGCTAGAGTTTTCATAAAAACTTCGTGCCGATATGTTTTTATAAAATACTTCGTGCCATTATGACATATGGTGCTGAAACGTGGACACTGACGGTCGGGCTGCTCCACAGATTCAAGGTCGCTCAGCGCCCTATTCAGCGAGCTATGCTCGTAGTCTCTTTGAAAGATAAAATCAGGAATGAAATTGTCCGGAAAACCACCGGAGTTACCGATATAGCTTGCAGAGTAAGCAAACTGAAGTGGCAGGGGGCTCTTCATGTTTGACGAAGGACCGATGGCCGGTGGAGCAGACGAGTCCTTGAGTGGAGGCCGCGTATCGGCAAGCGTAGTGTGGGATGCCCTCCAGCTAGATGGATGGACGATTTAAAGAAAGTGGCTGAGACGGACTGGATGTGGAAGGCGGAGGACAGGGTGTTGTGGCGCAGCCTGGGAGAGGCCTATGTCCAGCAGTAGACTGCAATAGGCTGAGTTGATTGATTGACTTCGTGCCGATACGAGAGGTGAATTTGTAAATCAACATTTTCCGCCTCTATCAAGGAATCAAAAGAACAATAGCAGTGGTGGCCCAGTGGTAACGGCTGCGACTTAAAAGTTGTAGGTCGTGGGTTCGAAGCTTAGCAAGCGTTTCACTTCGTGTACGAAGACATGTGAGTGTGACATCTGCCAATCGCCCACTACCTTTTTTTTTATTACTTAATGGTTTTTACAATTCCTCTCGCAGAGAGGAAGCCTGTGTCGTGTGGGGACGTTATTGAGGTAAGCAATAGAATTATAACCGTTTATTTCCAGGAAACGCCTAAGCTTTCTCTAAAACCTACCTCAGACTAAACTTTATCCAAAATACACTATGAAATACGGGCCAGTAAGAATATATTTTCACAGTCTACACAGCATTAAATATGTATTATGGTAATCAGAGTTCGATGTTACAGCGCTAGACTCAAATACATTTATGTATTGGAAGCGACACATTGGCTAGCGACTGAGTTGGCGGATGTAAGGGCTTTTAGAACTGAAATTGTGTATAATACGCTTTAGGCTCGTGTCAATCAAATATACTAAGGATTAAGAATGAAATGATTGAAATGATTTTTATTTTTTGTAAGTAGGTTTGTACAAACACTTTTACACGTCAATCATGTTTTTTTAAAACTAGATGAAGTCGGCGTTTCCTATCTGACTACTCTGAGAAGAAAGGCCGAAACAAACTCAGAGGTCACAGTCTCTTTTAAAGTCCAGACATAATCTTGGTCAGGTTATATGAAGACCATGTAGATCGATGTCTGAAGTGGTCTTTTGAGGAAAGAACCACACAGATTGAGAGGACCTGCCCAGTCAGTGCACGCATTTGTCAAAAATCGTGGAGCTCAACTCAAGACTTAAGGAGCTCAACGATTCGACGAACAATACCAAAGAAAGGACATTTGGGTAGGCCACATAAATAACTCAAACTGCCAGACCATGAAAAAAAAAACAGAACAGAGAGAATAATAAAAAAATATATATATATATATGTAAAATAATGATTTGAAATCGCGATAAATAATTAAAATTAACAACCTTATATCTAATACCTATACTATACATATACTTATGTGCAGTCAACAAAAGAGATAGGTATCTATGCAGTTATGTGGTTGAAGTTTATTAATCGAACTCGCGACACTGTTACCGTAACTGACACCGCGCGTGTTTTGTTCATAAGACGATTCAAAAAGTAATTGTTCAAGTTTTCACTTCTGTCGAGTCTTAGTGCTCCTGTTTTTTTAGACGTTAATATCCCACTGCTGGGCAAAGGCCTCCCCCCTACCCCCTTTCCACCTCTCTCTGTCCAGAGCTGCCAAGGACCAATCTTTATCAAAGGAGTCCAGCTCATCCCGCCATCTCCGTCTGGGCCTGCCGGTCGATTCTGTAAAAATCTCACCGTGAAAACTTAGGTGAAGTGAGTTTGTTTTTGCTAGGAATTGACACTATTGGCAGCTCACTCCACGCTCATCATTAAAGTTCAGCGGATCGATTTTACAGAATAGCACCGCTAAACTTTAATATCCAGCTTTAATTTAGGTAAAACAGTATCCAATGCTAATTAATAAACGCGAGTAGGGACCTCATTTTCAGCGTTGTTGTAATGAAATTGCAACGACATTGGCCCATTTAATCTAGACATGACAGGGCTCCTAGATAGCGCTATATTTTAAGTCTTTCGTACAAAGACTTTTCACTTATTCTGCAGAGCTAGTTATAAGTCCTTGCTTTAGCTACTTAGCTACATTTTTTGCACCCTTAGTAAAGAAATAATGGTTATGGAAAGTTTAGAAGAAAATAATGATGTAGCAAAATGACAAAATAATACGGTAAACAAATTATAGGAAAGGCTTCAGGGCATTACTTATTTAAATTTCGGAGAAAACTCAATAAAAGTACTTACTTATCTATTAAACTTTTTTTATTTTATGAGAATTAATATGATACATAAAAACTGCCTTTTAGGAAATACAAATTGCCAACAACGGAAAAATAAACCTTTAGCATTGTCATATCTATTTATATAAAATGGTAAACTGACTGATTGTTGATATATCAACGCACAGTCTAAACCGCTGCTCCTAGAGACATGAAATTTGGAGGGTGTGTTCTTTGTGAAGAGTAGATATCCACTAAGAAAGGGTTTTTCGAAATTCCACCCCTAAGAGGGTGAAATGTCACGCGGACGAAGTCGCGGGCAGAATCTAGTCATTTATATAGAAATAGTGACCCCCGCTTGATCCGCTTCGCACGGTTTTTGCGACTTAACAAAGCAACGAATTATGACTAACCTAAACCTTCCAAAACAAATTCTCTAAATGATAATGAAAACATATCAAAATCCGTTACACAGTTTAAAAGAACAACGCGGTCACACAGCCAGACACAAAATGGGACTTCAATTTATAAACTGTAAAGGTCATGGCCAATGATTTCAAAAGTAAGGATACGCCCGTCTGAACATTTTACATAGAAGTTCTTCGTTCGAATTTCGAAGTTCGCGCGCACCACTGTCAACTGAGTCGCGTTGGCCCTAAAACCGTAATTTTAGGGCCAGCGCGTTGGTGCCATTTAGTCGCGTCATTAGCCCGGTCCTTACGCTAGTAATATATATGTCAATGGTCATGGCACATTATACCGCCAGCGCTACTGCACAGCAGCAGCACGTCGTCGTCGCCGTCGTCGCCTCGAATTTACACTACGGCTAGCAGCCAGCGCGCTAACTATACGTCGTCGTCCGCGAGGTGCAAGCTCGCAGTCCACGCACTGGCCGCGAGGTGCAACCTTGCTGTCACCGCGAACACAAATTGTTATGGCATTTGGCGGTGGTGCACGGGCGGTGGCGCAACGACGACGTTGTTTCGCTGACGACTCGGAGTCGGCGCGCTATAAGCACGCGGTCGGCGCGCAGGCTGCGCGTCGACTTGTATGGTAGCGCTGACTGCCAGCCATTGGCTTTTCCCATTGACATTATACGACACACGATTGAATGCTCTAATTTGAATGGCAAGTTGATTGCTGGGTTGGAGCGGTGCCGTTGCGGTACCGGTATAGTGTGCCATGACCTTAAAGATGACCCAGTTCCACTTTACTCTTTTTAGTAAGTATCTCTGTTTGCCCTACCAACTTCCTCCAACTCTAGAAAAACATAAACAATACATAAAACAAGTCGTCGTCAAAGAAGAAAAAAACTAGAATATATCATGGGTGTTATTACGAAAGTACTTTGCACACCAAGTTTGTGCTAACAGGAAAATGTTAAGGAATAAGTAACAATTTTCATACAGACTCACATATTTATGGGGAACCAGTATTTGGCAAACACTGTCGACCTTGCCTCAGTATTTACCTATGTATTGTAGTGTGATGAATTTATGCGTAAACACTTTTTTTTTTGATAATTTGAGTGACGAACGCAGATTGACAGTCATAATATATTCAAACACAACTTTATTTTGAGTCAAGGTTTAACAGAATAAACGTAAGTCCTGAGAATAGTTTGCTCGTAATTGACTACTGAATCGATTTCAGTAACTTTAAATATATGTATTTTTTTCAAAATAATGTATTTTGCCACATTGGCCGCCGATTGAGCCAAAGAAAATTAAATCTTATTTTCGAGGCTCATTTCTAAATGCATAAAGTAATGCGGTCAACACGATTTTCATAATAGTGATAGTTTAAAAAAAATAGTTTTGGTCATTGTATTATGCTTTTAACTCTAAACTATAATTGGGGTGTATGAGGTCTCGTGTTAATTAGATATGTTACATATTGTATAAAGTCGTATGCCTCTTCTGTCATTTTCAGGTGTTTTATAAATCAGAGAGACTTTCAGAGTACACATACATTTTATACATTTAAGTTGGTGCCAATATAAACTCATTAGAGTTTTACCGTGCACCAAAATCATCGACTACATAATTTAGAGAATTATTACCACTTAAGTACGCCGCCGCTTCATCATCAGCCGAAAGAGGTCCACTGCTGGACATGGGCCTCCCCCAAGCACCTCCACTTCGACCGGTTCTGTGCTTCTCGCAACCAACGGGTTCCTGTGGCCTTCACAAGGTCGTCGGTCCACCTTGTGGGAGGTCTTCCAACGCTACGTCTTCCGGTACGCGGTCGCCATTCCAGAATCTTTCGGCCCCATCGGCCATCTGTTCTGCGAGCAATGTACCCTGCCCACTGCCACTTAAGTTTGGCAATTCTTCGGGCTATGTCGATTACTTTTGTTCTCCTGCGGATCTTCTCATTCCTGATTCGATCGCGCAGGGAAACTCCAAGCATAGCCCTCTCCATTGCCCTTTGGGTGACTTTTAGCCTTCTTATAAGGCCCATTGTGCCGAACACGCACTGGTCAAAGACTTTCGTCTTGAGACACTGCGATATGTGGGACGAGAAGAGAAGACGCCGCTTACAGCGGATTAATCCGACAAATATTTTCGTGTCAATTTTGCCAAGGTGTTATTTATGACCAAATGCCACAGCTCGTTTAATCTGCTTTTTTATTTAATTAGGCTATATTCTATGTCTATCAGGTATTGATTTTTCGATTCACTGTGTCAGGCGCTGGGGGCACGACAACTGATATGAAGTCAGGCGGTTAAAAAGTTAAAAGAACCCGTTTAGGTTAGGTGGCGTTTGAAAGTCTAGAATTTCTCAGTAGAAGTCCGGTCTCTGGATTTGTGCCCGGTTGATGACAGGCCCGCCCTTTGTTAACTGGCGAAATGTGGGTGTACTATAGGTGCATTTCTGTCCCTTTGGGAAATACTGACTTGAAGTAATGTTACGCTATGAAAGCCAGGATGCATAGACGTCATAGAATTAAATGAAGTAACAAACGCGACGTAGACGGAGACGTAGTTTGGCACGTGTTTCTATTTCCTTCCGTTTGTTTTATGGTCTTTTTTATGTGGTAATATGGTTTCATGAATCGGAGTTCCGTTCGCAGCCATTTTGAATAGAAAGTAATAAGTTACAACCATAAGTAAAATAACACCGTTCGCAGCCATTTTGAATAGAAAGTAATAAGTTACAACCATAAGTAAAATAACACCAAGTCTGAATTCAGAAGGCATCGAAGTGTATGCTCTTTAGTTATTGTATCATTTCCATTTAATAGGGGGGGGGGGGGGAATCAATCGAAATGACATAAAAAATTGGAAGTTCCTGAACCGTCTCCGGACACAAGTGGAAAGATGTAACTCCAACCTGGTAAAGTGGCAAACCATGCTCCTCCTTCAATCTTGCCCCCTGTGTCCCAAAACATGATCACATTGACCTGCGCTACCACCGACAACACCGTGGAAGTGGCGAAGCGAACCAGCAAGATCTGAAATACCAGTGTACCAGTGACATGGGGAAAAAGACTAATCTTATATGCCTTCATTCAATACAAAGAGCTAATTCAAGTATCTCAAAACACTTGTGTCCAACATTATCAACCCTTATAACCCACATAAACTTTCCAGTAAACAAACTAAAAGGATAAATCTCTATCGGTATATTATTACGGTCTTACTTGTATTACGACACGGACAGACGGACAGACGCCGCTCGCATAATAAAGACACAAAGCAAACAGCATTGGATTAATGTGTCTGGCTGGTGGACAGAACCGGGGAGCCATGGCTAAGTTGAATGGATATGGTAAATATGTTGTAGTAGGTTTTGCTAGCAGCTTTTCCGCATAGATTCTAAATAATTACTAGTTTTTTTTTGTAAAGTATTATGTATAGTCGACGAGCACTATTATGTCAACACTTGGCAACTTTCAATTGCGATTTTTTCGTAAAATAACGAATGCAACGTTGAAATACGACACTTTACACAAACCTATGGGTTCGAAAATACTTTGTTCGTAATAACATAACATTTCATTCAAAACTGAAGGAGAAAATCGTCTTTGAATAAAGCCAAGTGTATACATACTTATGCTCGTGACTGTACTCCCATTACGTGTTTTTTTTTAGGGGTTAAATATGGGATGAGAAGTATGAAAGTTTGTCATTTTTGCAAATGGAAAATTAGGTTTGTCACTAACTTCTTTTTTTATTTATTTTTTTCGTTTAAACTATGTTACCACCACTGCTGGGCAAAGGTCTCCCCAATATTTCTTACATTTCTTTGTACTGTCCCTTCTACGTCCAGTCGATTAGGAACAAGTCCAAACGACGCGACGCCCGCCTTCAGGTACCCACTGTGTGACGATTCTGGCCCATCTGTCTGGATGCACCATATAGGTGTGACTGCACTGTGTGTGTGAGTCCCACTGAAGCCTCGTTTAATTTTTATGACGCTACTCTCCATCGCTCTTTGGCAAACCTTGAGTTTGGACTTCAGAGCCTCGGTCAAAGACTAAGTCTGAGTCCCATGGTTTAAAATACACAGGATACACATCTCGACGAGCTTGCGCATTAGTGAGATAGGAAGGTCGCCCTTCATTAGCGCCTTCATGGACCAGCAGCCAAATAATATTCTTAGCTCCAGGGTAAAGTTCCAATGTACGGAAGAGATCGTAAGATGTACGAACCAAGAAGAAGGTTGTGACAAGTATAGGAACTTAGGCTTTATTTGTTGCACGCCTTTACGTTTTAAGTAAAATTATTGATTTCTTAGTGATAAATATCAAATGAAGCCTAAGGAGATTATGCTTGAAATCAATATAAGCTAAATAAGAGTTACGTTTTTCTCTGCCATTTTTTTCTTGTCTGCCATTTTTGGCAAGAAACGATGATAAATTAGATTTGTCCATTCCATCATTATCTGCCTAGCTTTTTCCCAACTATATTGGGGTCGGCTTCCAGTCTAACCAGATGCAGCTGAATACCAGTATTTTACATAGTGCGACTGCCTATCTGACCTCCACAACCCAGTTACTGAGTAATACGATACCCCTTGGTAAGACTGGTTGTCAGACTTTCGGGCTTCTGACGACCCGTAACGACTGACAATGATCCACGAAAGACAGTCGGGACCAACGGCTTAACTGCTTTCCAAGGCACGAAGGGGTCTCGGTATGTAAAGACCACCCATCCACAGAACAACCGCGACAAGCGTAGCTTAACCTGATCGATCGACCTGTGCGGCTGTTACAAAAACAACCATAGCATTGTTCAAAATCACAAGGTCACCGAAAATGAGCAAATTGTACAAACCCACCAATTGTAGAAATGCATTGAATTTCAGCATGAACGATAATGATGAACGGTAATTCGAAAGCAATTGTGGCTGGTCAGACGTCGAGTGGCAAATTAATTAATACCCTGTTATATGCCTGCTGGGTTCTGCTTGGGACTTTTCTACCTGTGAGGGAAAATACTGCGCTTTTATGTGATGCAGTAAAGCATCCGAGTTGCATTTATTATTTAGCAGTACTGACCAAAAATCCGGTACGCGGTCGCCACTCCAGAACCTTTCGGCCCCATCGGCCATCTGTTCTGCGAGCAATGTGCCCTGCCCACTGCCACTTAAGTTCGCAGTTCGTAAGGCCGCAGGAACCCGTTGAATGCGGGAAGCACAGAGCCGGTCAAAGTGGAGGTGCTTGGGGGAGGCCTATGTCCAGCAGTGGACGTCTTTCGGCTGAAATGATGATGTTGATGATGATGACCAAAATATTGCATGAACACATTCGCGGTTACAAAAAAAGAAGGTCTGATACGTATTATCAGAGCTTCTTTTTTGAGCTTATTTGATTAAGAAGGTAGCTAAGATAGACCCTTAGCCACTGTCCTAATTACCTCAAAACTAATTCACTGAAATCAAACAGCTAACAAACCTTGGAGCCAATCAGAACCAACCGATAACAGTCGAAACGCACGAGATTGAATCGAGAGAGTACTCTGTGTTCGAACGATTTTCGATACTAATGAAAACTCGATTCGATTCACATTATACCTACTATTATCTTTATGACTTTGTATCATCTTCGTGTGTCGGGGCGGTTTTCATTCGCTATAATGTGAGTTTGTAAAGTTACGGAAACGGATAATATTGTATAGCTAGGAGTGAGGCGTTATATCGTAACAGCTAAATATAACAGGTATCACAAGCTAACAGACTGTAACTGTGACAAACAAACTGAAAAACAGCTTCTGTTTCACGACGAGATAGCAGAGTCCATCCAGTCACAAGCTTTTCTCTATTCATGCTTATGACAGTTACCTTAGAATAAGATAAAATATGTTACTGATACACTGTGACACCCTGTTACATCGTCCGTCATAAGCTCTTTCCTTTTCTCGCATAGGTGTGAACACCTTAGTTAGAAAGAGAAGTACCTACGTGTATCAGCTATGGTAACAGAGAACATACAATAGTTTGTTCTCACATAGTATGAAATAACAGCCTATTATTTTGTAACACGTTTTTGGAACTGGGAACAGGAACAGGCGGAACAGATATGCGATTTTACCTGTTACAACCCACTCCTATTGTACCTGTTCGGATCCCACCACTACATTGATGATTTGACCTTCAGAGCTATGAAAAGTTTTATCCACCACCAAACAATATTAAGCCTTATTCTAATAATTATAAACTAACTTCGAAACTGAAATGAATTGGTTATTCTATTCATCCACTTCAGTAAATCTACCTGAAGGCGAATTCACGGAAACGCATGTCCAAGAATTTACCTTGACCCCAATAAATTCCGTTTATCCAACTAGGCATAAGGTGAATTCTCGGACATACTTTTCGCGTATTCACCTTAGGGTGGATTTTTTAGGGTGGATAAACGGAATAACCCAAATGAATTCGTCTTTATTATAGATAGAAACGGCAAAAGTAAACTGCCTTTCGCAGCAAAACTAGGTAAAAACAATACATGCTAGGTACCTACTGAGCTCAGAAAAAAATCTGCATTGCATTAAAAACATGAATTAGGTATCATCTCTCACTTGGTTTCTCTAAAAAAGCAAAAACGTTTACATTCAAAGCCAAAGCAAATTTTTTCCACCACTACTAAAGATACACTTTTTTCCAAACATTTAGACCGTATATTTCCAACGGTAAATAATTATACTGCTAATTACTAAATGCTCACTGTACCGGAAACCGGTGATAAGGCGTCGTCTATGTAAGGGTGGTACTAACACTACGTAGATAGGTGCAGAAGGCTGTTTTCATACAAAGAGCGAGAACAGGCGCACGCACACAGACGTGCACGTGCGGCGATTTCAAACAAATGCCGGTCGCGCCAGTACGTGAAGCGTGACTACAGTCCATTCACAGTTATATTGACGGATGACATCGCAGCGAGGGGCTTTTTTTTTTTTTTTTTTTTTTTGCTGATGGGAAATCATCAAATGACTCCTCCCGCTCTGGGTGGAGCGGAAGGGAGTGTCAGACTCTTACTGACTAAAACCCACCCGTGTTCCTTCCTTAGCCCTTTATGTTCCGGGCCAGCGGTAACCCTTTCGGACAATCCCGCTGACCCGGCAGGCTTCGGCCCTATGGGGCCCCTCCTCGATGCTGACATCTCTTTGAGGCGCGCGTGGAACACGTACGCGCCGTCCGGCACGGGATCCTGTTCGGACGGTGAGCTACCCATTACTCTCCGCCCGCAGGCCCGCGCCTACGGTGGCCGGGAGTCGTCGCGCGGCTCCCGACGCCCGGAGCGTCTCCCGCGGCGGCTGGGACGGGAGGCTCTCTCCCTGAGCCGTCCCGCCACCTCCTTCGCTAGCTTGACTGCTTCGCAGAAGGAGGTGACTGCCTCCCACTCCCTCTCGCCCCGGACCATGGCTTGCACCAGGGCCGGGCGCAAGAGGTCGCCGCCGCTGCCGATCGCCTCTACGAGGACACGGCGGTGCTCCGCCCAAGCGGGGCAGACCTCCACCGTGTGCTCCACCGTGTCCTCTGGGCAGCGAGTGGCTAAGCGTATCTTTTATGGTGAACTTGAGGAGAGCAAGCGCAAGCATGGCGGACAGCTCCTCAGGTATGAAGATGTGCTGAAGCGTCACTTTAGCAAGTGCGACTTGGAGCCGTCTCGGTGGGAGCAGCAAGCAGCTCAAAGACTTGAGTGGAGGACTTTGGTTAAAACCAAAGTTCATAACTTTGAACTACGGCGGCGCTTTGAACTTGATGCCAAGCGTGACCGATTGAAAGCCCGGCCACCTGCGGCAATTAACTATAATTTCATAGATGGTGTGCTCACGTGCCCACATTGTGCGAGGGTTTTCTTGAAGAAGATTGGCTATATAAGCCACAAGCGAGCGCACGAACGGCAACTACTGCGGAGTTGAAGCGATCGCCCTGGCCGAAATCGGTCGGATTGCATCATCATCATCACTCCTTGTAATAAGGTTGCTTTTGGATTGCTGCTAGCAAGTCTGTCAAAATCACAATGATTTTTTTATTCTCATTACTAACTGACCTGGCAAACGTTGTTTTGCCATATAAGTTATTTCTAGCTGCCCGGCGCTACATCGTTTGCGTGGTGTCCTACCCCTTACCCTACTCCTACACTACTTCTACCCTACTCCTAGCCTACTCCTACCCTACTTCTAACCTACTCCTACCCTACTTCTACCCTAATCCTACACTACTTCTACCTTACTCCCATAGATATGTTAAATTTTTCTCGGCGTAAGAACCATCCTCGTACTTCAAGGAATATTCTAAGAAAAGAATTTGCTTTCCGCTTATTAGATTTCCGCTTAGCAACACATTCAGCGATTAATTTTTATATTATAGATAATAAGCTTATTGTTGGGTTGCTCCTTTTAGAGGTAAAATAACTGTGAAAGAACTGTAATGGCTCGCGTACACCTAATCCATCATCGGCCGAACTATACTCGTACGTCGTCGGCCGAACTCGGTCGATTGAACCAAACACATGTGAAAGAAAGTTTGTAAGTGCGAACACCTACTTATCGGACGTCATCAGACGATTTCGGTTAAAGTAATGGCACTCGCTTTTTAGGGTTCCGTTGCCAAATGGCAAAAACGGAACCCTTATGGATTCGTCTGTCTGTCGGTCTGTCTGTCTGTCCGTATGTCGCAGCCACTTTTTTCTGAAACTATAACTACACTGTTGAAACTTGGTAAGTAGATGTATTCTGTGAACCGCATTAAGATTTTCACAAAAAAAAAATAGAAAAAAACCATAAATTATTGGGGTTCCCCATTAGAACTGAAACTCAAAATTTTTTTTTTCATCAAATCCATACGTGGTATCTATGGATAGGTCTTCAAAAATGATATTGAGGTTTCTAATACCATTTTTTTCTAAACTGAATAGTTTGCGCGAGAGACACTTCCAAAGTGGTAAAATGTGTCCCCCTCCCCCTGTAACTTCTAAAATAAGAGAATGATAAAACTAAAAAAAATATGTGATTTATATTATCATGTAAACTTCCACCGAAAATTGGTTTGAACGAGATCTAGTAAGTAGCTCGCCGGTGAAAATTTAAAAACCTATGATGGTACGGAACCCTCGGTGCGCGAGTCCGACTCGCTCTTGCCCGGTTTTTTTAACATAATTATTATGTTTGGTTTGAAGAATATGTTTTATCCGAGTTCGGCCGACGACGTACGAGCTTACTTCGGCCGATGACGGATTAGATGTACTGCTCTCAATGGCATGTCTGCTTTTTCGCTCCTTGTATAGAGGCGACCTTCTGTAGCTCCTTCTTTTGTGGTGGGAGGTACTAAATAGGGGTTGGATACGAATTTAAGGTGTAAAAATCTGGGCGAATAGGTATTTTCTGCTGAGATTAAAGTAATCTTTTGCACGCTTTTCCCGGCGCTATATTTAGCGTTCAGGTAGGTAGGTATAAGCTGTTTTCATAACAGCGGATTATTATTATCTTTTATTAGAGCTAACTGGCTGGCGTGATAATAAAAATCATGGTGGCTCGGAGGCTTATACGTAGGCACCAGCCGGTCGATTCTGTAAAAATCTCACCGTGAAAACTTAACTGAAGTGAGTTTGTTTTTGCTAGGAATTGACACTATTGACAGCTCACTCCACGCTCACTTCACCTTAGTTTTCACGGAGAGATTTTCACAGAATAGCACCGCAGAAGGTTGATCGGAATAAAAAAACTGGCCAAGTGCGAGTCGGACTCGCACACGAAGGGTTCCGTACCACAAGGCAAAAACGCCGAAAAAAACACGTTTGTTGTATGGAGTTAAATATTTTCTTTATTCTGTTTTTAGTATTTGTTGTTATAGCTGCAACAGAAATACATCATCTGTGAAAATTTCACCTGTCTAGCTATCGCGGTTCTTGAGATACAGCCTGGTGACAGACAGCGAAGTCTTAGTAATAGGGTCCCGTTTTTACCCTTTGGGTACGGAACCCTAAAAACTTCGAAAATTTTGTGGTTATCTCATCTCAGTGACAATCAATCGACCCGTGCGGCTGTTATTACTTAGCCCTTAATTAAAATCCCTCAGGTTTGAATTATCCCTCAGGTATCGGGTTTAAAACGAGACGTGTACTGATATTTGCATGGAATTGCAACTCAAAAAAAAGTGGCACTGCAGGAGTGCTGACAGAAGACTCGCTGACATATCGGATATTATAATTACATTATAACCGAGTACATCCCGAGGACAGCCGAACACATCCGAAGCGGTGTCGGTTACTGTAACAGTGGCGCGAAGTTTTCACTTCAAAAATGCGTGAGAAAAAAAATTGAGGAAAACTAACACTGCCTAATTTGGAAAAAAAACATAACCCTCTCTTTACTGTAGCACAGTCTGATAAAGGCCCATTGTGAGCTCACAATGGGCCTTATAAGAAGGCTAAAAGTCACCCAAAGGGCAAAGGAGAGGGCTATGCTTGGAGTTTCTCTGCGTGATCGAATCAGAAATGAGGAGATCCGCAGGAGAACCAAGGTAACCGACATAGCCCGAAGAATTGCCAAACTTAAGTGGCAGTGGGCAGGGCACACTGCTCCCAGAACAGATGGCCGATGAGGCCGAAAGGTTCTGGAGTGGCGACCGTGTACCGGAACATGGCCTTGGAAGGCCTCCCACAAGGTGGACCGACGACCTTGTGGATGTCGCAGGAACCCGTTGGATGCGAGAAGCACAGAACCGGTCGAAGTGGAGGTGCTTGGGGGAGGCCTATGTCCAGCAGTGGACGTCTTTCAGCTGAAATGGTGATGATGATGAGTCTGATAAAAATGGGTACAGGTTTACGTATGATGTCATTGATGGTAATTAATATGCCGCTTATTAAATCATATCCACTAATTTATTTATGAAGTTCATTCCAATAATTATCTCAAGCCAAAAATACTCACCCTTATTCTCTTTGAGTTCAGCCTTTTCAAGATATATTTGCCTCGTAGCATATTTACTTGACGTTAGAACACATAAGTCCAATTTATGACTAGACCGCTAGATTGGCAGTGAGAGATACTTAACAAAGAAAAACAATTATTTTTCTACAAACAAATAAATATTTTCCCCAATACCAATAAGGTTAGGACTTCAATAGCAAAAAATACATGAGTTCTGTTACAGTACAGAATAATCAGTAGGTCAACAATATTTGACGAAAGGTTTTCTCTAGGTGCAGTTGAACAATTTATTATTGTAAATCACTCGAAAGTATTGCAAAATCGTTGGTGGCTTGTAATTACCTGGCCACGATAAACTCAAAAACTACCGAACGGATTTTCATACGGTTTTCAACAATGAACGCAATGATTCATGCGGAAGGTTTACGTATATAACTCATTAAGGTTTTTTGTAAATTTACTGAAATATGATGACGATTGTTGAAGATGTCGGAAAAAAACTGCGCCGCGTAAACCCATAGAGTTATTTGAAAACAATCTATTATGCAATTATTCCTCACTTTTTATCCCGGTAGTAGGTTCCCGTGGGATATTTCCCGACATACACGTGGGCGAAGCCAAAGAAAAAGTTAATACTTCTGTAAATTTAAGTGAGTTCAAGAATACAATCCATGCATCTCAAACAATAATCGCATACGCAGTGACAGTACTTCAATGGAAATCTTGCTACTTAATTTCTTAACAACTATAAACTGTAAGCAATATAACTGTTTAAAAAACCATATGGGTCGCACTCTGGATCTATTGGTTTCTAGTAACATATGTGTGTGCGTGCCGGCACCCATTCCCCTTACACCTGTAGATACTTTTCATCCACCATTTTTGGCACTTGTCTCCTTTGAATTAATGCATATGCCTATGACATGGTGCTCCGCGCCTAGATATCGTTTTGTAGAAGCCGATTACTCAGCCATTAATAAAGACATTAACTTAGTCGACTGGACCTCCGTCCTAGACAACACCTCACTGGATGCTGCTACCCAAAGTTTTTATGAAATAATTTATGAAATTATCAGGACTCACGTACCAATGCGGCCAGTCAAATCCAATGAATACCCTATTTGGTTCTCACGACCACTAATCCATATTTTTAGAAATAAAGAAAAAGCCTGGATTAAATGGAAAAAATATAAAAACTGTGTGGACTATGAGCAGTTCTCTTTATATCGAAAGAGATTTAAGTTACTCTCTGCTGAATGTTTCAAAGGGTATATACATTCAATAGAAACCGGCATGCGCAAAGATATAAAACGTTTTTGGTCGTTTATAAAAAGTCGAAAAGGTAACACTGGCATACCCAACACTATGATATACAACAATGAGGTTTGTAACGGACCTGTGAATGTATGTAGATTATTCTCAAAATTTTTTAGTTCCGTATATGAGCCGACAGATAATAATGTCAGCAACGTTAATAAAGATTCTGCGTCTTCGATAAACAACGATGTAAGTATATCCAATTTGTCCTTATCTAGGGACACTATAGCTAAATCACTTAAATGTCTGGACATAACCAAAGGTTCTGGACCTGACTGTGTTCCTCCGTTCTTTCTAAAACACACAGCTGAGTCAATGTGTGAGCCTCTCTTTTATCTATTCAACCGTAGCCTGAGGGAGGGTATTGTGCCACAATCGTGGAAAACCGCCAATATTACGCCCATATATAAAGGAGGTGCCAAAAATGATGTTACCAACTATCGTCCAATATCATTGTTGTCTGCCATGTCAAAAGTCTTGGAGCGATTAGTTCATAATGCAATTTACCCCATCCTACATAATAATATTATCCCTGAACAGCATGGTTTTGTCCAAAAT
Organism: Oligia strigilis; assembly: GCA_951800025.1. Taxonomy (NCBI): domain Eukaryota; kingdom Metazoa; phylum Arthropoda; class Insecta; order Lepidoptera; family Noctuidae; genus Oligia; species Oligia strigilis. The sequence continues at coordinate 2,370,138 of OX637558.1, read as the reverse complement.
CGCTCCACAGTTAGTAACCTGGTTTTGTATTCTAACTTTTTATTTGAAAATATGGACAATCAACTGCAAGTTGACGCAATCTATACGGATTTCTGCAAGGCTTTTGACAAGGTGGACCACACCATGCTCTTACAAAAAATCGAATTTAATGGTATCCATGGGTGTTTGCTCCGTTGGTTTACGTCTTATGTTAAAAATAGAACTCAGAAGATTGTGATCAATGGTTTCGCTTCAGATGTGATCAGCGTGACATCCGGTGTTCCACAGGGGTCGATACTGGGTCCACTACTTTTTATCCTATTCATAAATGACATAAACAGATGTTTTAAAAATTGTGGTTTCCTCCTATATGCTGACGATCTTAAAGTTTTTCGTAAAATAAGAACCGTTGAGGACTGTGTTAAATTACAACAAGACCATGATCGATTCTCTGCTTATTGCCAGGCAAATAAATTACATCTAAGTTTACCCAAATGTAAATATATTACTTTCACCAAAAAAACTAATACCGTTCAATTTACATATTCTCTCTGTAACATTCCTCTGGAAAAAGTTTCCCTAATTAAAGATTTAGGCGTACTCTTTGACTCAAAGTTACATTTTGATGCGCACGTTGATCACATCACAGCCAAGGGTTTTCAACTGTATGGCTTTGTAAGGCGGACCTGCAACCCATTTAAGAATCCATCCACATTCTTATTACTGTACAAAACACTTATTAGACCTCAACTGGAATATGCCACTTGTGTTTGGAATCCCTTCTACAATAAATACAGTGACCAGTTGGAATCAGTACAACGTAAATATCTTGGGTTTCTTAATTATAAATTATTTAAGAGGTGGTCATCATATCACACTCTTCTAGATAAATTCTCCCTCTCAACTCTTAAAGAAAGGAGATTGTATCATGATCAATTGGTCCTATACAAGATTTGTCACAATAAATTTGATTGTAATAACCTAATAAACCAAATATACCTTCGCATACCTAGTCGCTCCCAACGTATTCGTGATACTTACACTCACAGTCTATTCGCGCCGAAGCGGTGCAGAACCAATGCAGGTGAACGAGCTCCTTTACGTCGACTAATGATTAGTTACAACGATGATTTCGCTGATATTGACATATTTGCATTGTCACTCGCACAGTTTAAAAATAGTGTTAATAAAAAAATATTTCAAATTAGTACCACTTAGTTTTTAGTTGTTATATTCACACATCCAGTTTTCCACATGTTATTTCACCAAACCTAGTTAATCCATGATAGACAATAACTGTTTGCTAAGTTTGCTTGGATGTTACTCAAATTATTTTACAGTTTAATTAATTTGTGGATAACGATGCTGGTTGCGTGATTACTTAAGTGTTTTATAAAATATCTGTACCTAAATAATAAGCATTGCGCAATTGTTTGTTATCCTGAAGAAATAAAATAAAATAAAATAAAATAATTAAGCCGCGCTAGGCCGCGCTAAGCCGCGAAGGTTCTGGAGTGGCGACCGCGTCCGGTCGAAGTGGAGGTGCTTGGGGCAGGCCTATGTCCAGCAGTGGACGTCTTTCGGCTGAAATGATGATGAAGCCGCGAAGCGACTAAGCCGCGCTATCAATTTTTTTTCAAATTGAACCTTCTTCATCTTTTTATCTAATTTTCTCATTAGCACTGCTAGTAATTACTAGAAAAAAGAAACAGAACACCAGCGGGGTCAGGGTTCTGACCTCCATGACCTGAGGACACCAAGCTCACAGTTTCTTTACACAATGTCTTCTAACAGACGGTTTGCGTTTGCCAAATGCACTGGGGTGATCTGAACGATTTGATTGAACACTTTTTAGTTGAAGGAGAGCTTAATTTGCGATTTTCGACTTAGCATTTAATTGAATGGAACATGATTTTAATGAATTTATTCTTTACGAAGTTTAAGTTAATTTATTTTATACTAGTGGTCCGCCCTTGATTCGCCCGATTTTTTTAACACTTGACAAAATACCGAATTTTTTTTGCTACCTATATCTATGTTGATTATTAATGTGTTATTTCAATAAACCATTCGGGATCAATGTTATAAATTATAGTGAAAACCGTATCAAAATTCAGGGTAATGCGTAACACACTTAAATTGGAAATCGACCGCAATGCCTTTCATTTTGACAGTTAAGCCATGATCATTGCTTTATCGTTGTTGAGCAGTCGAATTTTTCAAACCTATGAAACCCTCGTATTGTGATTGCAAGCATAGTACATAGGGTGTACGTGCAGAGCTAACTGGAAACAAACCCGAAGAGGATGTAAAGAGAGTTTAATCGAAGAATCACGCATATAATATTGCAGGCTAACATATGGCAGCATCATGGTTTTACTATCTAGTGCTTAGCTAATTATCTACCATGCATGAAGAATAGAAGTAAGGAGAACTGAGTCTGTTGTGAAAAAGTGTCCGTCAAACTGCGTTAAGTTAAGGTGGCGCCACAGTAGCAACAGGGTAAATTTCTCTCAGCAGTAATAAGCTATGTTTACAAAATTATTTTAGACTACGTAAATAGTCACTAAAAATATTAATTTTCTAACTCGAATACTTCAATCTGTCAACAACTGCTACATTCATACCATACCTTTGCCTACGCTAGCGCCATTGTGGAGGGTTTTTGAACTGTTATTTATTGTATATAGCTGGACACTTTTTCAACTTTCGCTCATATGTGCCAGTTTTCCTTAATTCTATTCTCCATGCTATCGTGCCAGCACATTAGTAACAACATTTCTACCTTGACAAGAACACACAAAAAGTTGGGATTAAGGAGACCCAGCATATCTTTTAAACAAAGTAGGTTTTACATTACTTGCTTTCATTTTTATATCTGCAGGCGCGAAAAAAGAAAGGTTGTAAAAAATAAAAAGGATATTTTATGGGCAATTTTGGCTGTTTTTTTAGGTTATGCTAATGATAATAAACTTTAATTTCAACCCAAATGGGGGGAATGTTTTTTGAGAAAAAGGAAAACGAACCGTGGATTATATATTAGTACATTTATTGTAATATTGTATCTGAGTAGGTAGGTATATGTTATTGAACTGCATATTGGCAGAGCTCTAAGATAGATTCTAGGAATAATAACAGACATACTTTTATTGAGCAGGAGCAGTGGTGGCGCAGCGGTAACGACGCCAACTTACGAGGTGTAGGTCGTGTGTTTGAACCCAGGCCGATTCTTTACTTTGGGTAAATAAAAATTTAGGGAAACACCGACCTCATCTAGTTTATGAAATAATTATGATTGACGTAATAAAAGTGTTTGTATAAACCTACTTACAGAAATAAAATCATTTATCATGAAGTAGCGGGCCCGACTGCTAAAATGGATATAACTTGGCTACACAAATACATCTCAAAAATACATTCGTAAAGAAATGTTACAATCTTTTTAATGGAGGCGGGTAATTCCGTAAGTGTGTCTCTAGCACAGGGATGGGCAACCTTTGGAAAGTTGCGGGCTAAAGGTATAAGCACACGTATCATATCGGAAAGGGATCGGCACCGTATCGCCTTTCGCCTCGCCAAACAGGCGTCAAGCTAACGTAAGCACGTAACCAAAGCGGATCAGCAGCTCCGATACGTCGACTCGGCTACGGCTAGGCGACGCCGAGCTAACGGCTCGCCGACCGCTGGTTGATGGTGCAGCAAGCAGGCCGGAGGGGTGAAAGGGGCAAGGGTGGACGAGGAGACGTAAGCTCAGGTACGGAGAGACGTAAGTGCGAGGACGACGAGCCGTAACGCACCGCACCGCGGTAAGTGAGCTTGTCCCGAGGCGAGGCGTTTACGTTACGATTCCGATTAGTGTGCGGTAGTAGGGAGTTTCATACAAAGAATACTGAACGGCTCGAGTTGATACGGTGCCGATCCCTTTCCTGTTTGATACGTGTGCTGTGGACCTTAAACCATAGATCACTTATGAAGTTACGGGCCATAGGGTTCATAAGAGGGAGATAATAGACGAGTGAGTTGCGATAAAATTGTGACTTACAACTTTCCGTTATACATTGCTTGTAGAAAACGCAATCTTTATATGAGAAAGGTGTGCAAAACAAGCAGAGGACAACATCTATCATGAAAGTATCAGTTTTTTCGCGTTAGGTTTGAATGTACGTGAAAGAATGCTAGTCTTTCTTTCTTGTTGGCGTGAACTGAGAATGAATATTATCCTTTTTCCACGCGCAGCATGTATGCTCTAGACCAGGGGTGGCCAACTTGGTTAGATCCAACATCTACTGTTCACTGGCGACACCCTGTGCGATCTACCAATTACATACTTCTTGAAATCTTAAATGAAACAGAATAGTTCAGTACACAATTATGTAGTATTTTTTTATTTTATTAAGAGGGAAAATTCTGTGTAGTCTGTGTAGTGCCGGACTTAAAGAATAGCACCACCCCATACTTCCCGTGGGTGTCGTAAAAGGCGACTAAGGGCCGTACCGGAAAATGGGCAGCAGCGTTCTCTGTGCATTCCACCACCATACCATACTGCGATCGCCAACCCGCCTGCCAAGCGTGGCGATTATGGCAAACCCCCCCCCCAAAAATGACAAGCACAAAAAACACTTGGCCCCTAGTACCCGGCGGCCCGCCTACCCTTGGTTACGGTAGCGGCCAAGGCCACGGTGAGGCAAGGGGTGCTAAGAATCCCCGGAAGAGATCCGGCTACCACAATCACCGAAAACTAGACCTGGCAACATACAACACGCGTACACTCCGGACCGACGAGAAGATCACCGAACTCGAGGAAGAATTGAGCAAGATACGATGGAGTATAGTCGGGTTATCTGAAGTCCGAAGAGAGGGGGAGGACTCGATAATCCTCAAATCCGGAAACTTGCTCTATTTCCGGGAGGGCGACCAGCAGTCCCAAGGTGGTGTCGGGTTTATCGTCCATAAGTCCCTTGTGAGCAACGTGGTGAAGATCGAGAGTGTGTCGACCAGGGTGGCGTACCTTATACTCAGAATATCCGAAAGGTATTCGCTGAAGGTCGTACAGGTTTACGCCCCGACCTCGTCACACCCCGACGATGAGGTAGAGACCATGTATGAGGATATTTCCAGAGCCATGCATGGCTCTAAAACTCACTTTACCGTTGTCATGGGGGACTTCAACGCGAAATTGGGTAAACGAAACGATGATGAGCTGCGAGTGGGGCAATTTGGAGTTGGACGCCGGAACCACCGGGGCCACCTACTGGCCAGTTTTATGGAGAAGGAAGGCCTCTTTATGATGAATTCCTTCTTCAGAAAACGTGAGCACAGAAAGTGGACCTGGCAGAGCCCGGATGGTGCAACTAAAAATGAGATTGACTTCATTATGTCGACGAAGAAGCAAGTGTTCAATGATGTCTCTGTGATCAACGCGGTGAAAACCGGAAGTGATCACCGCATGGTAAGAGGCACATTGAACTTAAATATCAAGCTGGAAAGATCTCGACTGATGAAGTCTACGCTCCGTCCTGCACCGATCCAGATCCATAACCCCGAGAGCTTTCAGCTCGAACTCCAGAATCGTTTCGAATGCCTAGGGAGCTCCGTGGACGATTATAACGATGGGTTCGTGGAAACTGTCCATACGGTCGGGTCTAAGATCTTCAAGACCCATCGTACGAATTCAAAAAAGAAGCTCTCTGATCCTACTTTGCGGCTCATGAAGGAGAGGCGCGAGATGATCCTGCAGTCTTCGGATGATGCGCAAAAGTACCGGCAACTCAATAGACAGATCTCTAAGTCCTTGAAAAGCGATCTTCGCCGCTTTAATACAGACCGTATTAAGGACGCGATAGAGCGAAATAAAGGCTCCAAGGTCTTTGCTAGAGATCTGTCTATTGGGCAGAGCCAGCTTATGAAACTGAAGACCGAAGATGGCAGGATCGTATCCGCCAAACCTGAGCTGTTGAGAGAGATCGAGAGGTTCTATGGACAGTTATACACGTCAACAAGTAACCCCGTTATGAATCTGGCAAACGACCCGAGAGCTAGATTGACCCGGCACTATACCGAAGACATCCCGGACGTCAGCCTGTATGAGATTAGGATGGCTCTGAAGCAGCTCAAAAACAACAAGGCGCCGGGTGATGACGGAATTACGGCCGAGTTGCTGAAGGCCGGCGGAAAACCCGTTCTTAAGGCCCTTCAGAAGCTGTTTGGTTCCGTCATACTCGAGGGTAAAACACCACAGGCATGGAACAGAGGCGTGGTGATACTTTTCTTTAAGAAGGGCGACAATGCCCTTCTTAAGAATTATAGGCCCATCTCCCTCCTGAGCCATGTCTACAAGCTGTTTTCGAGAGTCATCACGAACCGTCTCGCGCGCAGGTTTGACGACTTCCAGCCTCCCGAACAAGCCGGATTCCGTAAAGGCTTTAGCACCGTAGACCACATACATACGCTGCGACAGGTTATACAGAAGACCGAAGAATATAACCTGCCTCTCTGCTTAGCGTTCGTGGACTACGAGAAAGCCTTTGATTCGATCGAGACATGGGCTGTGCTGCAGTCTCTTCAACGGTGCCAGATCGACTATCGGTACATCGAGGTGCTGAAGTGTTTGTACGAAAACGCCACTATGTCAGTCCGACTCCAGGATCAGACTTCGAAACCTATTCTTCTGCAGCGAGGTGTAAGACAGGGAGACGTTATCTCTCCGAAACTGTTCACCGCTGCACTGGAGGATGTCTTCAAGGTTCTGGACTGGAAAGGGGCTGGCATCAATATCAACGGCGAGTACATAACTCACCTTCGGTTTGCCGACGATATCGTAGTCATGGCTGAGACTATGGAGGACCTCAGTACAATGCTCGATGACCTCAGTAGAGCCTCCGAAAGAGTGGGTCTTAAAATGAACATGGACAAAACGAAGGTCATGTCAAATGCCCATGTAACACCCACTCCCATAAAGATCGGAGACGCTACACTCGAAGTCGTGGACGAGTATGTTTACCTAGGACAAACTGTCCAGTTAGGTAGGTCTAACTTCGAGAAAGAGGTCAATCGTCGAATCCGACTCGGCTGGGCAGCGTTCGGGAAGCTACGCAATATCTTCTCGTCCCACATACCGCAGTGTCTCAAGACGAAAGTCTTTGACCAGTGCGTGTTGCCAGTGATGACTTATGGCACTGAAACGTGGTCGCTCACAATGGGCCTTATAAGAAGGCTAAAAGTCACCCAAAGGGCAATGGAGAGGGCTATGCTTGGAGTTTCCCTGCGTGATCGAATCAGGAATGAGGAGATCCGCAGGAGAACCAAGGTAACCGACATAGCCCGCAGAATTGCCAAACTTAAGTGGCAGTGGGCAGGGCACATTGCTCGCAGAACAGATGGCCGATGGGGCCGAAAGGTTCTGGAGTGGCGACCACGCACCGGAAGACGTAGAGTTGGAAGGCCTCCCACAAGGTGGACCGACGACCTTGTGAAGGCCGCAGGAACCCGTTGGATGCGAGAAGCACAGAACCGGTCGAAGTGGAAGTGCTTGGGGGAGGCCTATGTCCAGCAGTGGACGTCTTTTGGCTGAAATGATGATGATGATGATGAAGAGGGAAAATTTAACTCCTAACCTCTCGTAACTCGCAAGTCTGTCGTCAAGTGACTGGCGGATTGACAACCACCCTCACCCCACACGCTTCCCGAATATCGCGCACCGAAAACAAAAGAGCTATACTGCATAGAAGAGAGGATAAATAACGTGACGATACGGCGATTGAAAAATGTTAAGCTGGGTACTCACTTAGCAGTGTAGCACGTAACGTATCAGATACGGTATCAAGTGAGTACGTAGGCACGAGCCCGCTGCGAGCCGCTCGCGCGTGGAGCGCTGTAAGCTCGCAGTGACCCGCCGAGTGGCGGTTTCACTGCGAACACAAAGGCAATCCCAGTGTGCTCGTGGACGGCGTCACGACCGCTTGTGTAGTGAGTACGTAAGAGCGAGCTTCAAACGAACTTACGTATTCAATTATTCATTATCGGTATCGCTTTTCTAAACCTTGTGTCTCTAGTGCGAATTTGAGGTCCAATTAAATTAATTAGATACTCAAAATCTGTACTCGACATACGAGTGAAATTCTTGAAATGTCCAGTAATCTCTTGAGACTTCATAATTATCCATTACTAAATTGTTAGAACGATTTCTATCTTTGAAAATTTCACTGCCAAAATCGACGTGGGCTTTTATAATTATCTAAAATATTATACATGAATATGAACGCAGCACTAGCCACCATTTGAGACATGTTGTCGGCGTGACGTGTCGTTGCGAGCACTGGGGATTCGGCAGCTCGTAGCTAGATACGCGGAGGACCGTGGACGAGCCGTACCCACTTGCAGGTTGATACCGTATCTGATACGTTACGTGCTACACTGCTAAGTGAGTACCCAGCTATACAAGATGATGCGTGCAGCAGTTAGTGATTAGGTACGTTGCGCAGTCTGTTCTACGTATTTATATTTTTGTCCTTGCCACGATCGACTGGACTAACAGTCGTGATCGACCAGTCGATCGCGATCGACCGGTTGGCCACCCCTGCTCTACACGAATGATTCATCTTTAGCCGCAGTTCACACAATACTTTACCAACCTACAAAAAAATTATACCAACATTTTTCTGCCCGAATAAGCATATTCACTCCCTTATTTATATAAAACGCTGACTCAGCTTGTTAGTTTCCCAACTGAATTTTGTGCCCAACAAGGCATTTTCATCGTATTTAAGAACTAGATAATGCAGCGATTACAAACTGCATTTGACACTGGGTTAAGCGAAAATAGTATCTGTTGGGTTGTGATAGAGATTGAGCTGAGTGCTCGAAAAAGTTGGCAAGTGTTTAGTAGGGCATTGCAAACTTAGTGGTGGGATTTAAGGGATGAGATGAAGCGTATCATGGTAGATTGTGTTTAAAATTCTAGTTATTGTTTTTCCCGGAACCTATGAAGGCTCATAGATGTTTGATATATTGCACTCATACTCTATTTTTGAATAAGGTATTTATGATGTTACGGTATTTTTTTTGAATTGTCTCGACAAGACGTCTTCCTATTCGTTTATTTTCTCTAGAAAAATCAGTCTGCTAGTAGGCATGTGTTTTTTTTATCATCAAAATGATTTTTTTCGTGCCCTTCTTACTATAAACGATGGCAGAGCTTTAATTTTGTCAGTTTAGGCACGTTCAATGCGTCATTTGTGCTGTCCAGTAGACGCATAATTAAAATTTTTGAAATCAATGAATTAGGAATTTCCTTCAAAACCCTTGGATTGTGATTGAATGTGTGCATATTTAAACGAAGTTATTGTTTGTTGTTATCCGCTAAATCCTTGTAACTTGTACCAAAATCAGAAATACAGACAGATCCGCACACGCGAGCGCCTCCACTCACAATCCATTAGACACGACACTGAACGAATGAACTAAAACGATTCAGACCTCACAAAAATACAACGCTTTTGTAGCCCACTGTACCCCCGCCTAGTGAACGATTTTGTTCTAAGCTTCTAAGCTGAGCTGTGGTTTTACGTTTTTTGTATAACGTCATACAAAAAGAATTATATTATTAATATACTCGTGCATCCATACTAATATTATAAATTCGAAAGTAACTCTGTCTGTCTGTCTGTATGTTACCTTTTCACGCCTAAACCACTAAACGAATTTCGATAAAATTTGGCAGAGAGATAGATTGCATCCCGAGAAAGGACATAAGTTAGTTTTATCCCGATATTCCCACGGGATCGACACATATGCGAGTGAAACCGCGGCGCGTTGCTAGTTTTCTATAATTGGAAGAAATTACCTACATGGGCAAGTAAATGAGATAGAGCAGTGTGAAAGATGCACGTACAGATATCATACATTTTGGTGATTATCTTTGAAGCTATTGAAACTTTAGGTGCGGTCAAGGTGAGATAATGATCAAGCAATATTCCTTTTTCACATGTCACTTTTCGAACAGACATTTTGCAAGTTGCAAGTAAAAATTTACATTAAGGTACACAACATAATTATTGATTCTTTGACTGTACATTTATGACTGTAAAGCAACAGTACGTTGATCTGAAAATATTTTTTGTAAGTTAAGTAACCATTTTATTAGTCTGGGCACGAACATCAAAGGACTTGTAATGCGTTGCCGACAACAAAGTCGAAACATCTCCCGTGCCTGTAATTTTACAGGCATGAATGCCCATCTTACTGGAACACAGCGATGTTGCTAGGCAAAAACGAGACTTTGGTATAGTGTAGTAAATTTTAACGATAAACTCTATTACGAGGAGCGTATTTCGAAGAAAAGAAACTTAACTATACCATTTTAAGGAGCAATATAACAAATTACCCACAAAGTAGCACTTACCATTTCATTATTTCACATTTCTCTTTCCAAAATCGTTCATCATAAGGCCCGTCGTCCACGAGACCACGACACTATGCAAAAGTAACTTGTTACGAACTGAAATCACCTATGAGTAGGTAGTGTCAGATCACATCGGACACCGTCAGAGCCGTTGTCACAATCTGTTTGCGCAATTGCCAGCGAAAACTGTAGCCAGAGTCGTATCTCCAGTCTGTCGTGCTCTAAAGGTTCTGAATGCCTTTCTGGCTGCCAACCCTGAATGTGATGTGTTTGCGGTAATGAAAGGGGGGAGTCCACTGTTCCATGTTAGTTTTAAATTACATTATACTATTGTCGACGTAATTATTGTCTCTATAATTAATGTAATTGGTGTTGTACCAATTTAATTATCTCTAAGTCTAACGGCGCCATATAACAATTTGATTGGTAAACGAAGAATCATGTGATCGGAAACGCAAGCGAGCCCTACCGCTTGGACACGATCGTCGGTGGAGGGGATGCAGCGAGGACTGGCAGAGATACCGAGTGTTGCGACAGTCTACAGTCGACAGTCGAGCTCGTACAGTCTCGGCAAATGCTCAATACCAACGCACGTGTTTATTTCCGACGCACGTGTGCGTTTCGGTTGTAAATAGCTAGTTTATTAAAGTTACGTAAACTCAAATTATCTTTTTATTCGAGTACCCACTGCGACGGAGCTTTAGTACCTGCCCTGTCTGTGCCACGGTCCTGTCACGCATACTTTCTAAGTCCGTCAACAAAGATTCGGCCTCGTCCAAAAGTAATTCGAATCTTCGGATTGAATCCTGCACCCGATTAATGATTTTTTTTGGACGGACAGAAGCACGTCGGCAGTAGGGACAGCTGTCAAATCGTCATTCATTCTTTGGCCGGGCCTCCAATTAATTTTATGTCCGTACGGTGTATGGGTCAACCGCAACTGCGTCTGAAACTACCTCCTGATATATGTGGATAGACCTTTACTTTTGAGTAGCGTCGTGGACGACGAGCCTTAGGGTCTAAAGTCCTTACAAAGGGCCAATTCCAATTTCCTATCTAAAAAGCTAATATCATCCGAACTTAATCTTGGCCTTTTTCCTTTAAAACAAAAGGAATGTTTAAATTTACAGTATCAATTTCTATGCCTTCATTCTACAAGGGCCTGTTAACGTTGAAGGAATTAAGGAGATGTCTCAATTCTTTTTTATTGCTGACGATTGTCCAAGATTTTCTTTTTATCTTGCCCTCCGTAGCAGGGGTGGTTGGATTATTTTGAAGCATCTGAATTTTATGGCTTTTGTTACTAGGACTATGTAAGGTACTGGTATCCAGCTGCATTCGGTTAAACAGAAAGCCGACCCCAACATAATGGGGATAAAGGCTAGATACAAAGGGCTAGACAGATTGATTGTCTACACGTTGTCCTGTAGACAAAGATGAGACAACTGTGTAAAACGAAACGCATATACCATAAGTATTAAAATAGAAAATCATCATCTACCTAGCCTTTTCCCAACTATGTTGGGGTCGGCTTCCAGTCTAACCGGATGCAGCTGAATACCAGTATTTTACATGGAGCGACTGCCTATCTGACCTCCACAACCCAGTTACTGGGTAACACGATACCCCTTGGTAATACTGGTTGTTAGGCTTTTGGGCTTCTGATGTAACGATTGTCAAAGATCCATAAATGACAGAGACCAACGGCTCAACGCGTTTTTAGAGGCACGGAGGGGTCTCAACATTTGTCCCAGTTCCCGAGGTTTAATGTTCTTTCTTCATTGAATTGTCGTTCCAATTTGTGCGGGGCTTAACCACGCTACAGTGCGTTCCGGTTCGCGGTTATCATTGGAGAATCTTTCAGCCTTACCGAAACCGCCCGTCCGGTGTAGCTATGTGCAAAGCCTATCGGCTGACATAATAGTTATGGTGGTTGTCGTTACATACAGGTTGAAATTATGGAAAACATGCGACAAACCGAAATGGGAGATTTTACTCATCATTATGAACAACTTTTACTAAGGGACCAAAGATTCAAAGATGCAATCGCGAAAAAAAATCAGGTATTGCTGATAAATACAAGTTTTATATCCTCTAGTTGTATCACTTTGCACAAAATTATCTCCGAAACTATAGCAGATAGAAGAACGTGAGTTAGACCAAAAAAGACGTATTTTTTTTTTGATAATGCTCATGTGAAAATCACAAAAAGGGTACAACTCGAGTTATATCACTTATCACAGGAGGCACAGAAATGTAGGGAACTGCTGATTTGGGCCACCAAGATACAGGCTGTGCCTAGTTTGGGGCCCACGGCTAGTTCTACATAAGCACTCTTTTAACAATCATGTTACTGTTTGTATGTTTATTAACTTGTGTGTGTCAATAAATTAAAATTGATTATTATTATTTTGTTTTCGCGTTTTCAGGTTTGGTCCCATAGTAAAAGATGTTCATAATGATGAGTACAATCTCCCTATATTATTGCCACCTTCCAATAGTCAATACTCAATATCTTTATTACAGCCCTACTGCCCTACAGGGCTGCAGACCCTAAACCTAAGCCCTAAGTCCTACAGGAGGTAGGAGAGAGGAAGCCTGTTTTAGGAGAAATTTAATTATTATTTTTGTTATATTATTTATTAATAATTACCGTATCTTTAATATAATATTTTAAACATTCATATATATTGCTTGATTATCATGAATTTTATTACTTTTTTGTTTTATTTATGTTTATGGTTGACATAATTAAATAAATCTAAGGAGTAATAACATTTGTTTATCAGTATTTTTTTTAATTATTTTTTTTTTATTAATATATTTAACTTTTCTTCTTTCTTTATTATGTCAGGTAGTTTGTTATATATTTTTTCGTATTTTTTTGTTATATTTTTTTTGTTTGTTATATTTTTTTAAGTGTGTACTGCGATTGGATGTCTTCACGTTTTGTGTAAAACACCTGATGCTTACGGACAAATTTACATATTTCTAGAATGTAAATACAGGGGAGGGTTAGATCGATCGGATGGGTGTGTGGGATTTTTACCACCCGTGCGCGGTGGTTACCATCTGCACATTTTAAGGGGCAGAGTAACCTCTCAAATGAGATATCTGAAACCCCCTCTGTGTAACGCCTGTTAGATCACATCTCTGGGGAGACTGTAAATGGGTCTCCTTGATACCTAACTATGCAAGTGTACGGTTGTCAGTGTCATAATATAGTTCAGTGCGAGTATCTATAAAGAAGGCGTAAATATACAATGTGAGGATGCCGACACTACATTAATTTATACTTCATAAATATATCTGCTGCTCTCAAAACGGTGAAGGAAAACATCGTGAGGAAACCGGCATGTCCTAGAACCAAAAATTCGAAGACATGTGACATCTGCCAATCCGCACTGGGCCCGCGTGGTGGATTACGGCCTACTCCCTCTCACCGAGAGGAGGCCAGTGTCCCAGCAGTGGGAACATTATAGGCTGATTATGGTAAATATATCTTATATTATAACGTTCCCAGTATGCATACACAAATTCCATCATAAAAATAAATGTCTATAGAGGTATGAGGAACAGGGTGTAAAGTTCACTCATCCTCCACAGAAAAGGGGGGGGTTCCTCCGACCAGACGGGTGTTGTGTTTGGCGGGCAACTGCCCGATGATTTGATATCAGGCCGTTTTATATATGTTAGTTGCTCGGTAAACTCTGCTTGCGAGATGCAGGATTTTGCCTGACGTCAGTATGACGCATAATTCGCATGTGGCGTTGTAGATACCGCTACATATCCAACAGTCTAGTCACTATAGATAAATCACAGGTCACCAAAACCTATAGTCGGCCTATCACTACTTATTGCCTAATTAATTTGTTAGAAAAAAAAATAAAATGTATGTTTTGTTTGATAGTAAAATACTCCTTTTTTTTTCATTCATTGTCATATTGTTGTATCCATATTGTATCATCATCATCATCATCAGCCTACAGCAGTCCACTGCTGGACATAGGCCTCAGGCCTCTCCTATTGCACGCCATTGAACTAGATTTTCGGTAGCTTTCATCCAGCTGCCATTCTACGTCCATCCATATTGTATATCCAGCTGGGCTCATGATAATAATAAAGTCAAACATACTCTTGTAACTCCATATTGTTTTGAAGAGCCGAATCGGAATGAAACAGGAGAAGAGCCGGAATGTCTCAATTTTATTTGAGGGGCGCGCATTGTCACCGCTCGCGGACTATAGGCCGCCATCTTAGATTTTACTGCGTAACATTTCATTTTTATTCCGACGGCTCAATGTTTTGAAGACCCGCGTTTGTTAGGAGAGGACAGCGATTTTTATGTAAGACGGAAGGTTTTTTTTCCGTCGAAATCCTCATAGATAACCGGTCATATACAACATTATTTTTAATTTATGCGAAACCCGAAATACGTGTCTAGTATTTTTATGTAAAGAATCTATGTACAAAATTTCAAAACTGTATCACGAAAAATCACAAAATTATAAGCTTGATAAGTTACCTGTTTGTCCGTACAAAAACATGCTCACCCGCGCCGCGCCGTCTTGCGCTCATTGATAATAGTACCTAGATACCTAACCGTTCGGCGCGGAGATTGGAGTGTCGCTCGGTGTCCAATTTTTAACCTTTTTTAAATTTTTTTGGGACAAAATATAACATGGGGTAAAAGTGATTGGAATCGATTCAGTTACTTATTCTGAACAAACTATATTCAGGTTTCGCATAAACTAAAAATAACGTTGTATAGGGAAAAGCATGTTACAAATTGACATGACTGTCCAAGGTCATAATCAAAATACGCAAAATTTTACGTGCACTTTATTTACATACTTATGGCTGATTTTACCAAAGTCCGATATTTTTCATCTGTGGAATAAAATGGACGTCTGACAGTTCTAGTATGGAAAAACTGTCAAAAATGCAAAATCAATTCTTAGGATTAGGACTTATTCTAGGTAGCTTCATATTTTCTGACTGACCGACTTCTTGACATTTCAAAAGTACATTAAAAAAAAAAACTTTTTTAATTTTGTAAATCATGAAACTTTTTTTTTCTTTTGATTGTACTTACCTGTCAAAAAGAGTAAACTAAAAAGTGGATAATACAGATATTAAAACAGAAGACGAACTAGCAGGGGATCGAGGAGGGGGGGGGTAGAGGGGATCAGACCGGAATAAATCCTGTTAATGGTATAACTGAAATAAATGCTTTGAGTTTTTTGAGTATAAAAGTTTTATGAAATTCCAATACTGGTATTGCTATTGGTGAGTACACGGTGAGTACCACCAACGATGGGCTGCAATACTGCAAATATAGCTTTTAAAACTAAAGCTGATCTCGACAGTCTGAAATCCGTTTTCATAATGTAATGGAATCCATTAGTAATTCGATGCTTGGAACGCGCAGTCTTTGACCAATAAGATAGTATAAGATTTGTTATAGGTACATATTGGCAGTGTTTTGACCAAAATAATATTCTGACATCGTATTTTTATTTGACATCTGATTAATTTCGCTGACATTACATGTATAAGTAATTCAAACTACAATAATTTCTATGAAACGTATAATTTTTGGCAACTGCTCTATATAATCAATTGTTAATTTAATTTAGATTTATTTTGTGATATTATCGTTCTTTTAAATGATTTTTAATTGTATTTCATTTTAATTTCTCCTTTTTATAAAAATTATTTTGCATGCCTTAATTGGTAGGACATATGAACTGCGCATTTACTCGACATCTTTAAATGTATTTGTACCATCTATGTTCAGCAATAAATAAATTGAATTGAATTGCATTGTCTGACATAGTTTTATAGTACAGGGCTCAATTACAATGAATTTGACGTATAAACTTCTGCCTCTTTAATATGTCCTTGATATACAGATATTATATTTAAGGGGCTTAAAGGACCTAAACACAAAAAACGCAAGTTTTAAAAACCATAAAAGTATATGATCGACTACAGTAAACAAAATCCGAAAAATATAATGATATTCTTCAGGATATATGCTAGACAGATAGTGTGTTGAAAACATAATACAACTAATTTGATACGATAGAAAAAAAACATGAAAATACCTCTAAAAACTTTTTTTTTTACAATAAAAACCATACTAATATAAATACAATCATTCTGATTTATTGTCAGATTATTCTACAAGCAACATACTAAAATACCAGTGTTTTAATTTTATAGTCCAAACAATAGACTTCTTGTAATTAAATAATTGCTTCATATTTTGCAATAAATTACCAGCGTTGTGTCAACGCGCTTCTCTTTCTTTTCTATGCGGTCCGATAGTGACCGCGCTTTAGGTCATTGCAAGGAAGTTTTGTAGCGAAGTTACTGGAATCACCAAAAAGGTCGGATAAAAGTGACACTGACGGGTGGCGGATGTCTTCTGATGACAGAGATGATGTCATAAACCGCTCCTGTTATTGCCTCCGCTACCACCTCCAACACACACTCCTCCCTAATTTCTAGATCTCGGAATGTTGGTAATGCGAGCCGTTCCTCAAATTGGATTGATGTAATTCCCTACATCTTGCTACCCACGGAGGTCATCCAATAAGATGGACGCTAACATAAAGTAAATGTTGGCTATTGTTGTTTTTCTTGGTATTTTATGACATGTGAAAACGTTTTGTTTCTTTTGTTCTATTAGGAAGGTCTTTTTTTGTTGAGAGCAGTGATAGCCGAGAGTTACGGTCGTAGGTTCAAACCCAGACAGGAGTTTTACTTAAGAGTAAATTATTTCATCACCACTGCTCTGAAAACGGTGAAGGAAAACATCGGGGGAAACCACATGTTGGTTTCCCCCGACCTTGAACCAAAAATTCGAAGACATGTAACATTTACCAACCCACGCCCGTTTATTACGACCCACTCTTTGTCACTGAGAGGAGGCCTATGTCCCAACAGTGGGAACATTATAGTGTGATTATGCTATACACACAAAGGGAGGGGCCCGTGGCTAAATAATAACAGCCGCACAGGTCGATCGATCAGGTTAAGCTACGCTTGCCGCGGTTGGTCTGTGGATGGGTGACCATATTTAGAATAGAATAGAAAGTCTGACAACCAGTCTTGCCAAGGGGTATCGTATTACCCAGTAACTGGGTTGTGGAGGTCAGATAGGCAGTCGCTCCATGTAAAATACTGGTATTCAGCTGCATCCGGTTAGACTGGAAGCTGACCCCAACATAGTTGGGAAAAGGCTAGGCAGATGATATGCTGTACATACAAAGCATGTGTGCATGTGTGTAGTAGGTAAGTCACTGCAGGGATCCAGCAGAATATTAGCATCCGCTACATTTGCGTGATACATTCTGAGCTGGACTCCTGTTTGGTGCAACTTGAAGTTACACACCGCACTTTATTCATTATTTGATTTGAAATATGGCCGTGTGTTCTAGGACATACTGGTTTCCTCACGATGTTTTTCCTTCACCGTTTTGAGAGCGTGGTGAAGAAATAATTTACACAAAGTAAATCACCTGTCTGGGTTCGAACCAACTCAAGTCAAAACTCAAGTCGCGGCCATTATTAGTGGGCCACCACAGCTTCTATACATAAATTATTACTACATAATTGTGAACTATCTACCAGCTCCATCATACAAATAACTAGAAAAACTACTTCCATAACAGAATGCAGTGTATCTGACCTACCGACATACTGTCCCAAATACCCACTTTATGCATTGAGTGCAAACTTATTTGCGTATATATGTATTCGTATGGTGCCAGTCCCCATAAAATAATGGGATTGTGGCGACAAGCCGCTGTGTGATGTCACTGAAAAGGACAAGTTTTTGTTGTCCCCATATGAGGACGGAATTATGGATATAAGCCAAGTGTTTTATTGTTAACTAGCTGACTCGGCGAACTTCATACCGCCTAAATGTATGTGGAAATGAATTATCTTCATTATTCTTTTTTTCGTGAATTTTTCCCATGTTTTAATAGTTATTCTGCATTTAGGGCGGAGACAAATCCAAAAAACTGGCCAAGTGCGAGTCGGATTTGCACACGAAGGGTTCCGTACCACAGGGCAAAAACGCCGAAAAAAACACGTTTGTTGTATGAGAGCCCCCCTTAAATATTTATTTTATTTTGTTTTTAGTATTTGTTGTTATAGCGGCAACAGAAATACATAATTTGTGAAAATTTCAACTGTCTAGCTATCGCGGTTCTTGAGATACAGCCTGGTGACAGACAGACGGACGGACGGACAGACAGCGAAGTCTTAGTAATAGGGTCCCGTTTTTACCCTTAGGGTACGGAACCCTAAAAATCAAATATCATAAAAATCGAACCCGTTCTTCATTTAGGAATGGTGTAACTAACCCGACTTTGTTTTATATAATTATATAGAAAATGTTTTAATGATGCTGAATTATGGTCTGGAGTTTTTATAAGTTGTGATTATTTTTAGATTAGTGAATGATTAATTTCAGAAATGTTCACATAATGAATAAAAATCCAATACCAAAAACTAATTTCACGTTGTATTAGATAAATAGTAGCAGTGTTTCTGTTTAGGGTTCCGTACCCAAAAAGTGCCAACGGGACCCTACTACTAAAGCTCCACTGTCCGTCCGTCTGTTTGTCAGCGGGCTATACCTCATGAACCGTAATAGGTAGACAGTTGAAATTTTTAGAGTGTGTATTTCTATTGCCGCTTTAACATCAAATAATTAAACTAAAACTACAAATACAAGAAACGTGTCTTTTTCGGCGTCCGACTCGCACTTGACCGCTTTTTTATCATGTTCATTGCCGAACTAGACTTCGTGTTTTAATCAATATTGCTTCACTGTTCTCTATCTACATATTGCAAAAACAATATAGAAAAAAAAAAACTTAATCAAGATTTGACATAAGTTATCAATATTGACTAAACAGGGTATAAAACATCAAAACATCACCTCTAAAAAACCAATAAAATCCCCATACAAAACCAAAATTTTATCAACCATCCGCCACTCGACTGTAAACCCAACCTCCCACAAACCAAGATCCAAAATCCTATGTAGCCTGCATATAACATGTAAATAATTTAGCAGGGCCCCTGTAACACGGGTACCTACTGTAATTGTGAGAATATTCTGGATTCCTGGTCCTTTTACTACCTGACCTTTGTCAGAGGGTACATATTGCGGGACTCTAGGTTAACACCTATTTAATTTACTTGAAACGCGGCTTATTCATAACAAAGGAATGTACTTTTAGTTGTGTTCTTGATGTAAATTGTTGGGTATGTGTTGTGTATCTATGTATGTAGATATTACTAAGTGCTTTAGGGTAATTACATGCCGAAGATGCCTCACTGCGATATCTAGCGGTCATGGTTTAGCTCGCCACCTCGAGGTCACCTACATGTAAAACAAATGCACGTTAAAAGATACGCATGCACATTTTGAAGTATACCTCACAGCGAGACATCGCGGCGACGACAGAGCCAACTGCAACCGGTGACGCGTGTCGACAGCAGTCGACGACTACGTGTCGTTCGTGTATTGGAGTACGGTGCTCAAATATACGAGCGGCATATTGTCGGCGCCGACACGCGTCCCTGGATGCAGTTGGCTCTGTCGACATCGGATGATACTTCCTATCCCTAAGAAAATTGTGTCAGTCCTTCTATCAAACACCTTATTTATATACCTACTTATTAATATTATAATAGCGAAATTGAGTTTGATTGTTTGTTACGCTTTCACGCTAATACAGCTAAACGGATTTGAATGAAATTTGACACATGGGTAGAACATGACCTGGGCTACATGACATACGCTGCTTATCATCCTGGATCGCAGACGAAGTTGCGGGCCACAGCAAGTTTCAAATATTGAGTTAATATTTTCTCAAAATTAAGGTACTTCCAGGGTACCTACTTCCAGCATACATCTTGAGAACATTTTAAGCAGCGATCTACACAATGAGACAAAAAACCTGTGTTACGAGTATTATAATAATGACAATCTCTCTTTTTCTCATTATTTTCACTTTCAGTTTTCTCCACACTTAAATATTAATTCTGCAGTTTATGTAAACATTGAGGAATCTTGAGATTCAGTATATTTTATGTAAATAATACAAAGTAATAGCGCACATAGCAGTAGACTGAGGAATTCTTTGTAAATACTAGATGGAAAGGTGACTGTTGTGACAGCGATTTTTTATGAAATATTAGGACATTTTCATAATATTACTCCTAACACAGGCAATAATTGCTTAAAAGGAGTCCCCAAACACAACCACCCATTGTTGTAACAAATTTCTTGAATAAAAACATTTTATATTTGTATTTTGTATTTGTTTTGTATTATTTATACGCAAAATACGCGCATTGACGTGGAGTTGCGGACACCAGTCCGTATTACCTATTACCTATGTTCAATACGTTATTTTAGAAATAGATATAATACAAACTGGCCAAGTGCGAGTAGGACTAGCACACGAAGGGTTCCGTACCACAAGAAAAAAAGGCCAAAAAAACACGTTTGTTGCCCCCCCTAAAATGCCACCTTAAATATTTATTTTATTTTGTTTTTAACGGCAACAGAAATACATAATTTGTGAAAATTTCAACTGTCTAGCTATCGCGGTTCTTGAGATACAGCCTGGTGACACACAGATGGACGCACGGACAGACGGACGGACAGACAGCGTAGTCTTAGTAATAGGGTCCCGTTTTTACCCTTTGGGTATGGAACCCTAAAAACTGAGTAAAAAGGGCACATGAAAGTGATGTATGGGGTTGACTGTGTGGTAGCCAGGGATGGGTAAGAAATCCAGATAATGGCGCGAGGCACACACTATTGTTGTTTGAAACATTTATTTTTTCATCATCATCTGCCTAGCCTTTTCCCAACTATGTTGGGGTCGGCTTCCAGTCTAACCGGATGCAGCTGAATACCAGTATTTTACATGGAGTGACTGCCTATCTGACCTCCACAACCCAGTTACTGGGTAACACGATACCCCTTGGTAAGACTGGTTGTTAGGCTTTGGGCTTCTGATGTAACGATTGTCAAAGATCAGAAACATAAATTATTACATAACAAACAGTTTGGTTTTACAAGGGGTCGTTCAACTGCTGATGCCGGCGTTGAACTATTAGGACATATTTATAATGCATGGGAAGATAAATGCGATGCCTTGGGCATCTTTTGTGATTTGTCCAAGGCATTCGATTGCGTTCTTCACGAAACGTTAATCAGGAAACTCCGCCACTACGGGATCCGAAACACTGCTCTGGATCTTCTTATTTCATACTTGAGTAAAAGGATTCAGAGCGTTGACGTTAATGGAAAAAGATCACCCGGATCTATAGTAACAATGGGAGTCCCACAGGGCTCAATTCTTGGTCCTTTCTTGTTTCTCATTTATATTAATGACTTGCCGTACCTCATAAAGGATCATCATGATATAGTGTTGTTTGCAGATGACACTTCTCTTTTGTTTAAACTTAAACGTCAGCAGTTGGTTACTGACGATGTAAATAGCGCGATCTCGAAAGTAGTCCACTGGTTCAATGTTAATAATTTGCTTCTAAACGAGAAGAAAACCAAATGCATTAAGTTTACGCTACCCCACGTAAGGCAGGTGAAAACTAATGTGTTGATAAAGGGCGAGGAATTGAATCCTGAAGACAACACAGTATTCCTGGGCATAACTTTGGATGCTAAGCTTCAGTGGGGTCCACATATAGATAAATTGTCAAAAAAGCTAAGTTCTGCAGCATACGCTGTTAGAAAAATTCGTAATTTAACTGATATAGAGACTGCTCGTTTAGTGTACTTTAGCTATTTTCATAGTGTAATGTCGTACGGTATTCTATTGTGGGGAAATGCCGCCGATATTCAGACTATCTTTGTTTTGCAGAAGCGAGCTGTTCGATCAATTTATAAATTAAGTCCGAGACACTCTCTCAGAGACAAATTTAAAGAGATTAATGTAATGACTGTGCCTTCTCAGTACATTTATGAAAATCTTTTATATGCCCATAAAAATATAAAATTGTTTAAACAATACAGTGATATCCATAATATAAATACTAGAAACAAACACAAATATGTTGTACCTACAACCAGGCTCAAGAAAATAGGTGGCTCGTTCAGATGCCAATGTATACGCTTTTACAATAAACTACCAAGCCACGTTCAAGATCTAAGCCTTGATAAATTCAAATCTTTCATTAAACGTAAGTTGTGCCAGAAAGCCTTTTATACCGTTAAAGATTATATTGAGGACAAAAAGGCTTGGGATTGAGCTGCTTCCAATTTCTGCATTTTGGATGTTTTTTTCCTTTTTTATATACACATTGACATTGATGATTTTTTTTTTTTTTAAACAATGACATTTGCTTACTTTGTAAAGTATTATATTATTTTTTCATTGTGAATGTGAAGACGATGTGGGTCATTTTACATATATATATATTTTTTTTTTTATTCTCTCTGTTCTGTTTTTTTTTCATGGTCTGGCAGTTTGAGTTATTTATGTGGCCTACCCAAATGTCCTTTCTTTGGTATTGTTCGTCGAATCGTTGAGCTCCTTAAGTCTTGAGTTGAGCTGCACGATTTTTGACAAATGCGTGCACTGACTGGACAGGTCCTCTCAATCTGTGTGGTTCTTTCCTCAAAAGACCACCTCAGACATCGATCTACATGGTCTTCATATAACCTGACCAAGATTATGTCTGGACTTTAAAAGAGACTGTGACCTCTGAGTTTGTTTCGGCCTTTCTTCTCAGAGTAGTCAGATAGGAAACGCCGACTTCATCTAGTTTTAAAAAAACATGATTGACGTGTAAAAGTGTTTGTACAAACCTACTTACAAAAATAAAAATCAAATCAAAAATCATGAATGAATGGTTTGTTAGACCTGGTTGCTTGGTGGTTGGTTGGTCAGGTAGCTGGATTGGTTTGTGAAATATTTATTTTTTATTTTGTTGATTTTGTGTTTTGTGTTTCACGAACTGTCTCCAAAAAAACTTTACTCTTTCTTTCCTATAAGAGAACTAGAACATTGTTTTATTCAACACAATAAACCAATGAAATGAATGCAAAAATACAGATAATCAAACTTTTTCTTCCTTCTACTGTTTTTTTTTTATTTCTGTACCAAACATTTTTCTCTGCCAATTTTATTTATTGTGAGCGCAGTGTCACCCTAGTTCACTATACGAGCGACTATAACATTCTTGTTACCCTCCGCCATATTTACCCGGTTCAACCGGCTAATTGGTTGCTTCTTTGTCAACCGGGCAATCGAACCGGGTAATCTGCTGACAATCTTGAGACTCGTGCTCATAACGGACCGGGCGGATCCTTATTAAGTTTGTAGATGACCTAATTCTGTACCCTGGATGTAATATAGTACGTTGTATGAAAAGTAAGTTTACATAATTTGTTCGTGGCAAAGTTGTAAAAATATCAGACCAACGCAGCGCATCAGGGATGTTCGCGGACGCACATGTGGACTGTTTCTTTGCCACAATGCGTAAGCGCTGTGCGTTCCTGGTGCGTGGGGTGTAGGGCAGCAACAACAGTGTCCTGTCTGTAATTTCGAGCAGGCTGGACTGTCCGTACGTGAATCGCTGCTGCGCTATTTCCCATGGAATGGTGCAGCCGCGCTAAAGCATCGGACAGTACTGCCGCTTTTGTGTACATAGGAATTGATTTTTTTTTGTTTTTAGGATGTAAAAATTAATATCAATAATTACTAACATAGAATAAGTGTTTTTACTAACAAGTGAGTCATGATACTTGATAATAAATAAATTGAATTGAATGACGTATGGCCTCTCGTTTCGTATCCATATCAACGGCTTAACGTGCTTTCCGAGGTTTAGGGGGGTCTTGGTACCTATATATAGATAATCACCCATCTACGGACCAACCGCGGCAAGCTTAGCTTAGATTGATCGCCCCTGCGGCTGTTATTATTTAGCCACAAGCCCACAAAGGGTTATCTCAAGGTTGCAAATAGGTATTATTTCATAAGAAAATCGTAAGTATCTAGTGTATGTGTGTGATTTCTGTGAATGCGCATAAATACTTATTTAGGTATCTGTACCTAAATAAGTATTTATGCGCATTCACAGAAATCGCCAGCACATCAAGCTACCCGAAACTGTCAAATTTTCCCAATCAACTTTGAACTTTATGGTTTAGCGATAAAGTTGAAAATCTATTAAAGAAATTTGACAGATTGTAGTGGCTTGATGTGGATCTTTGACAGTCGTTACGGGTAGTCAGAAGCCCGAAAGTCTGACAACCAGTCTTACCAAGGGGTATCGTATTACCCAGTAACTGGGTTGTGGAGGTCAGATAGGCAGTCGCTCCATGTAAAATACTGGTATTCAGCTGCATCCGGTTATTAAATAATAACAACCGCACAGGTCGATCGATCAGGTTAAGCTACGCTTGCCGCGGTTGCTCTGTAGATGGGTAACCATTTTTACATACCGAGACACCTCCGTTCTTCGGAAAGCACGTTAAAGAACTGGGTTGTGGAGGTCAGATAGGCAGTCACTCCATGTAAAATACTGGTATTCAGCTGCACCCGGTTAGACTGGAAGCCGACCCCAATATAGTTGGGAAAAGGCTAGGCAGATGATGATAATGTAGTAGCTTGATGTGCTGGTGGCGTCTGTACCTTAAAAGGTGCAGAAATACACTTTAAAATTCCGATTTTACGATACTCTTACAGTGGATAAAAATGTCGTAGGTATGTGGACGAAGTCGCAGGCTAAATCTAGTGCAGACAATGGAGCTTAAAAGGTCCATAACTTGCTTTGAGAGCGAGAGAAAGGGTTTACTGTCGAACTCAACTTAACAGGTGTAGTACCAAGGTATGTACAGTCAACAAAAGACATAAGTATGCAGGATCGTCGGATATTGTTGAAGTTTTGTAAGAAACTGATGGATGTTGTCGATTGAAATTTAATTTGTTAGATGAGCTGTTTGTTTTCTATTAATAAAATAAAATTTTATTTTAGAACATTCATCGGTTTCTTACTAAACTTCAACTATATCCGACGATCTTGCATACTTCCTTTTTTTGACTGTACTTAGTGTTATAAGTGTGAATCACTTTTAGGAATCTGTGTTTTTGATGTGTAATATTCTTGAGAATTTAGATAAGACTGAAATACAGGGTAAAGGCTAGGGGGTAGGAGCCTTAATGTACCACAAATAAACACAGTGGAATTTTCAGAAATTCTTCAGAATACAGGATTTGTCTAGTTTGAAAGGTTTGAAAGACAGGTGCTGACCAGAAGGCCAATTCCCGTAATAAGAAAGTTCAAAATCTACGACAATCAATGTCAAAAACTTGTCAAAAATGTAGGGGAACTTGACGTATTTTTGACAGATTGAGACTGAGATCAGACTGTGAATGTTCTTAAAATTACGTGAATTGCCCCTCTATAATAGCCATACCTATATTTTATTGAAATAAAACTGATGTTACCTATGATAAGTCTTTTGGTAAATAAATGATCACTTACTTACATACCTACTTACCATTCCAACTTATAAATACTATAGTTGTACGATTTCCAGCGAATATAAACCAGATTCCCAATCGGAAGGCAGTGGTTAGACCCGACCTATTTGACCACCGCGTTGTGGTCAGATAATCCTAGTGAATTTGCGATAGTTAGGCTTATGGGCGCGGTAATGCGAGCACTTCGTCATAAGCCTAATGGAATTGAGGCACTCTAGGTAGGTAAAGACTAAGAAGACCGGGTTGTGTAAATAAAAGTGAATAATTAAGTAGCCACTAGCCACCACTGCTCGCAAAACGGTGACGGAAAACATCGTGAGGAAACTGGCATGTCCTAGAACCAAAACTTCGAAGACATGTGACATCCACCAACCCGCACTAGGCCCGTGTGGTGGATTTCGGCCCACTCCTGGCCTGTGTCCCAGCAGTGGGAACATTACAGGCTGATTATTTTATGTATTTAAGTAGCCACGTTGGTCTAGTGGTAGCATGCACTACTGCTTAGCATGAGGTCCTGGGTTCGATTTCCAGGTCGGGCAAAGTGTCAAAGTCAAATCATTTATTTCAAATAGGCACATCAAAGGCACTTTTGAACGTCAAACATTACAATAAATAAAATAGAATTGATTCTAGTCGCCCCTTCCAAAATGTAGTGTTCGTATGGAGAAGAATCAAATGGGCAAGAAACTCCACCGTTACTCTTTTAAAATGTTTTACAAGGTTTTGTATACATTCATTATATAATTTATATGTGAAGACGATGCGCACCCAGAATAAAATTAGTCTACCACAAAAGGTAAAAAGAATTTTAAAAATAAAGCAATGACAGGTAAATCAATTATGTGATAGGTGTTCACATATTTACAAATATTATAAAAGTAGATGATTTACCTAGAATTTTAGTGTCATTGGGTTTTCTATCTGGATTTTTTCAGTATTAACCCGTAGTCTGGATTTGTAACCGAATGATGGTATAGAGGCATGAGGAACAGGGTGTAAAATTCACTCATATTCTATAGAAAAGAGAGGATCCTCCGACCAGACGGGTGTTGTGCCTGGCGGGCAACTGCCCGATGATTCCTGTCGGGCCATTGTATCTATGCTAGTTGCACGGTAAACTCTGCTTGCGAGATGCAGGCTTTTGCGTGACGTCAGTAAGACGCGTTGTTCGCATGTGGCGTTGTAGATACCTCTACAATGGCTATAGACTCGCCCCCTATTACTTGGGACTTAAACATATTAGGCGAAATGTTGGTATAATAACTGCTGTTGGTGCAACTCTGTCTAACCCTTCGGGGGAACAAGGTGTGATAATAATATATTAACAATAATATTGATATAACCGTCCCGCATTTCATAAGTTTTGATATTCACATTTCATAAGTGTCCATGTAAGTTTATGTGACATAAAATGTTTTGATTGATCGATATTTTTCTCACAAGGTTATTGCAGCTGAGTGACACTTCCAATACGAAGTAATTCATCAACTCGTTCTAACTACATGCCTACAGCCCATTTAGGTCGACTTGAAGAAAATCAAAATAAATTAGGGTAAATACTGTGTTTGGAAACCAAGTGCAAAGGTATCATGTTTCTAGAATTTCACTGGATCCATAATTGCTAAAATATGAACCAATTTTCACTTGCCTTTGCTTTTCAATCTAGAACAGTGCAATGTTACATGGCAGAAAAAGAATCTATGAAGAAAGAATTCCTCGCAATGAACCGTTTCACATATTTGTGGAAGGTAACCATTGAAGACTAATGGCCGATTCCTGTAATATACGAACCGTTATTGGTTAAAATTAAGACTCTTGTTATCTTTATCAATAATGAAGCATATATACTTGTCGTGGATAGATGGCAACACAGTACAGTGAACAGCGCCATCTAACAATTTGATTGGTAAACGAAGAATCATGTGATCGGAAACGCAAGCGAGCCCTACCGCTTGGACACGATCGTCGGTGGAGGGGATGCCGCGAGGACTGGTGGAGAGACCGAGTGTTGCGACAGTCAGTCTACAGTCGACGGTCGAGCTCGGACAGTCTCGGCAATCGCTCAATACCAACGCACGTGTTTGTTTCCGACGCACGTGTGCGTTTCGGTTGTAAATAGCTAGTTTATTAAAGTTACTGTAAATTCAAATAATCTTTTCGTTCGAGTACCCACTGCAGTGCCCACACCTATCTAAACTATGTCGGATCGTGAAGAAGACCCGATGTATCGCATCTCGGCCACCCGCTGATGCGACATCAGAACTGGGATACACTCGAGCTGAAAAAATTATGGAGAATTGAGCGATGACGTCACGGTGCGATATTTCTTTGCCTGGATTTCATCTGGATAAGGACAAAGTCGCTCCACGCTCTAAGAATCGAGCCAAGCAGCCTCGCAGCCATCAGTGAAACCCTTCGTGTGCTACAAGTGAGAAACCAGGACCTATCGCGGCCCTGCACGAGCAGTGACAGCCAAGCGGATGGTGAACAACGTGCTGGAAGTAGTGAAGGGCGAGTAGATGTCGTTTATCTGCCCTCAGGCACGTTACAAAATAAAGGTGAGCTGTATTGTTTTGTTTACAATTCTGGTGCTGAATGCAAGTTAGTAAAAGCGAGTTGTGCAGCCAAATTAAGTGGCAAACGGGTTATTATCGTTGTTGCGTTGACTAGTATTGGTCCAACGCGTGTATTCAGCACAGAACAAATCATATGTAGCGTTGCGATTAGCGAGCATCAACTTGAGATTTTATTACGTTTCTACCCGACATTTACTTGCAAAGTAATATTATGATAGGACGAAGGCAGGTAGATGATTTTTAGCTATGATTAAACAATCAAAGTTTGTTTACATGGCTCTGGTAGATGATTTTCGCTATGATTAAATAATCAAAGTTTGTTTACATGGCTCTGGTAGATGATTTTCGCTATGATTAGATAATCAAAGTTTGTTTACATGGCTCTGGTTGATGATTTTCGCTTTCATTAGATAAAATCAAAGTTTGTTTACAAGGTTCTGGTCATTAGATGTTTTTGCTAAGATTATTCAAAGTTTGTTTAGTTAAATTAGAGGTAGTTTTGACAATAAGAAGTGGATTAAAGTTTTCTGATTTCAAAAGTTAGAAGCCGTAAATGGTCAGAATTGGCCGAGTGGAACATGCACTGCTGTTGAATTTATGGTTACAGGTTAACACACAAGAACGTGTGCAACAGGATGGCAGTGCCCTACAGCATCTGTTTTCGATGCGGCAACACCAGACATTTTGCTTCGAGATGTCCACGAAGCAATGATGTAGGCGCCAGTATGGTGGGGGCCCAGGCGGTTTCGGGCTAGCGCCTGCAGCAGCGGCTAGTAGCGAGTGATACGGTTCAAGTTTGCTATGTCAGCAATCCGAGTAGTGTAGTGTACCTACTGATGAATACTGGGTGAGTCATATCCATTTTACGATTCTGGCGTCGAATGCTCTATCATCAAAGATTGTGTTGCGTCAAAGTGTATTGGCTTAGCTTAGTGACAACTGATGTTGAGTTGACTGATATTCACTTAGATGAGATAGTAGACCACGCGACACAGGGTCTTAAAAAAATGCAATTACGATAACATTCGATTTGACTAAAGTAAAGTTAGCTAAGTTTGCTTTTAATTATTGTTGTAAAGGCGCTTGACTCAGCGAGCCTAAGAATACCCTCATGATTATGTGAGAAGGATCCCGATCACCAAGTTACTCGAGAATTAGATGTCATAGTTGATGACAGTGGTAGTGAGACCACCTTTGATTAAGAATGGCTTGTACACTCAAACTCAAAACTTAAGACCAAACCTCATGAGTAACATGTGGCGATGGGTCTATAAGAAATCGTTGGTGCGATTTCTGTCTGTGTTGGTGCACAGAGCGCTTCATGTGTTGTAGCACATATTGCGCTAGATATCTAAAGAGTCGTTGGTGCGATTCTTTTCTGTGTTGGTGCACAGAGCCCCTCATGTGTTGTAGCATATGTGGTGGCAGATATCTTAAGTCGTTGGTGCGATTCTTTTCTGTGTTGGTGCACAGAGCCCCTCATGTGTTGTAGCACATGTGGCGGCAGATATCTTAAGAATCGTTGGTGCGATTCTTTTCTGTGTTGGTGCACAGAGCCCCACATGTGTTGTAGCATATGTGGCGGCAGATATCTTAAGAGTCGTTGGTGCGATTCTTTTCTGTGTTGGTGCACAGAGCCCCTCATGTGTTATAGCATATGTGGCGGTAGATATGTAGAGTCGTTGGTGTGATTCTGGTCTGTGTTGGTGCACAGATTACAGTGAAAGTTTCACGAGTTGAGTATACATTGCCTATGAGTTTGATTTCGGTAAATTATAACTGAGTTGTTACAATTTTGATGATTTAACTTGTTGATCGGTGGAGTCCTGTCTGTATTAGTGCACAGAGCGCTTCATGTGTTGTAGCACATATTGCGCTAGTTTTCTTTTACTGAGTATCAATGGATCGAGCCCTGTCTGTGTTGGTGCACAAAGCGCTTCATGTGTTGTAGCACATATTGCGCTAGTTTTCTTTTACTGAGTATCAATGGGTCGAGTCCTGTCTGTGTTGGTGCACAGAACGCTTCATGTGTTGTAGCACATATTGCGCTAGTTTTCTTTTACTGAGTATCAATGGGTAGAGTCCTGTCTGTGTTGGTGCACAGATCGCTTAATGTGTTGTAGCACATATTGCGCTAGTTTTCTTTTTCTGAGAATCAATGGGTCGATTCTAGTCTGTGTTGGTGCACAGAGCGCCTCATGTGTAGTAAGCACATGTGGTGACTAGTCTCAACCGCACCTTATGTGCAGTAGCATAATTATGTGACAAACTGATCTGTTAAGAATCATTGGTGTGATTCTGGACTATGTTTTTGCACAGATTTTGGTAAATAGTAACTGATTCGTTATAATTTTGATTTTCTTTGGTTCAACTTACTGATCGAACCTTTTCTGATGATCAATGTTGTAAGGGGTGCGAAACCTTGACAACAAAGTAAATGAAGACTAGAGAAATTAAAGTAACAATGAGATAGATTTACCTGAGTTATTAGGTATTGGCAGGACAGGCAGAGTTACCTTAGTTATTAGGTAATGGCAGGATAGCCGAGTTACCTTAGATATTTGGCAGGATAGCCGAGCTTGTTTACTCTGTGAGTATATTTGGTCCGCAGGTACTACACCCGAGGACGGGTGCTAGTCAGGGATGGCCGTGTCGTGGATAGATGGCAACACAGTACAGTGAACAGCGCCATCTAACAATTTGATTGGTAAACGAAGAATCATGTGATCGGAAACGCAAGCGAGCCCTACCGCTAGGACACGATCGTCTGTGGAGGGGATGCCGCGAGGACTGGTGGAGAGACCGAGTGTTGCGACAGTCAGTCTACAGTCGACGGTCGAGCTCGGACAGTCTCGGCAATCGCTCAATACCAACGCACGTGTTTGTTTCCGACGCACGTGTGCGTTTCGGTTGTAAATAGCTAGTTTATTAAAGTTACTGTAAATTCAAATAATCTTTTCGTTCGAGTACCCACTGCAGTGCCCACACCTATCTAAACTATGTCGGATCCTGAAGAAGACCCGATGTATCGCATCTCGGCCACCCGCTGATGCGACATACTCGTATATATTTGCTTCATTATGAGACCTTCATTATGGGATGGGTAAATTAGCTTACAAATCTTTTTAAATACCCAGTTTAGCAATGAAAAATGCTTCTATTGGTAAGCGAAACGATACGTTTTTGTTTATAGGAACCGAGTGTAACTGTAATAGTACAAACAAAATCCCACATGGGTACCAGTCTTAGCATGGAGTATCGTGTTTTCCAGTAACTGGGTTGTGGAGGTCAGATAGACAGTCGCTCCATGTAAAATACTGATATTTAGCTGCATCTGGTAAGACGGGAAGCCGACCCCAACATAGTTGGAAAAAGGCTAGTCATATGATGATGACTCTGCAGCGTACACAAACGTTACACGTACCATGCCAAGAAGAAAAGATTCACATGTCGGTTGTCAGAATAAGTCGGTTGTCTCGATCGATACACGTGTCTTCCACCGTTTGTCTATGCGTAGAACCAAGATAAATAAAATATATCCTTTCATTTTACAAAAAAGTAAATACACCATGAAACCCCAAATTAATCAAATCTGCCATCACTTCCCGTTTCCGACGAACATCACCAAAAAAGCTTTGAATAATTTCCCCTGGACACCGACTTCACCAAAAAGTACTCTGGGAAAAAAATTCCCTGGTCATCCTTCACAGTTAAAACTGCGGACAGGTGATTAATTATTTATATCCCTTTTTAACTAACACTCGTAACAAATAGAAGGGCTCTGGAAACCGTAATTAAGGGCTCGCGAGAAACAGCTTCAAATTTTGGTTTTTGTTTTGTTATTAATTTACTAAGTGTGTTTGAAGACTTTCTGTATTGTTGTGTTCTTTGGGATTAAAAGGGTTCGTGAGTATTTTTAGACGTGTATTACATTGTTTTTTTGAAGTGATTAGGTGGTAATTTTTTAGTAGACCTTGTGAGAAAGGGTATTTGTAAAATGGCTACTGTTTTGTAAAACGAAATAATGTCGTTTTCCGGTTTTATGTAGAGAGAGTTGTGGTCAACGTTACGTATTGAATTAAGCTAATGTAGATTTTCTATCTTCGGAAAATTAGCCATTTTACGTTATTTTTCCGCATGAGTCACAAATTGAATTGATGCATATTTCTTTACAAGTCTTTAAAAATATTTATAGAAATGCTTTTAGCAATGGGGTCTGTGGATGGGTGACCATTTTTACATACCGAGACCGCTCCATTCCTCGGAAAGCACGTTAAGCCGTTGATCCAGACTGTCATTCGTGGATCTTTGACAGTCGTTACGGGTAGTCAGAAGGCCGATAATCTGACAATCAGTCTTACCAATGGGTGTCGTATTACCCAGTAACTGGGTTGTGGAGGTCAGATAGGCAGTCGCTCCATGTTAAAAAAAAATACTCCACTCCATGTTAAATACTGGTATTCAGCTGCATTCGGTTAGACTGGAAACCGACCCCAATATAGTTGGGAAAAGGCTAGACAGATGATATCTGAGGAATGACTTTGTAGTTTGACACATTTTCCATACAAAAGTTGTCAAAACACTGTATTTGATTAATGAAAAATAAACCTATAGGAGAGCCTGCAGTGGTGGCCCAGTGGTATCCGCCACGGCTTACATTTTGTAGGTCGTGAGTTCTTTTTCAGACAGGCACTTTACTTTGTGTATTTAATTTCATCATCGCTACTGTCAAAAACGGTGAAGGAAAACAGTGGCACTCCGGGAGTGCCGACAGAAGTGAAAACAAAACACAAACAGAATACTTTGCCATCACTCACTGACGTATTGGATATACATTAAAACCGAGTACTTACATCCCGAGCACAGCCGAACACATCCGAAGCGGGTATTTTTTTAATCGTCTTATAAACAAAACATGTGCGGTGTCGCTTACGGTAACAGTGGCGCGAGTTCAATGGTTTTTTCCCATCACAGAAAATGCCCAACGCGTCTAAAGAAGTTTTCACTTCAAAAATAGAAGATATGTTACATCCACCACTAGGCCCGCGTGTTGAAAGAAAGAAAGAAAGAAAGAAAATACATTTATTTAGCACAGACTAAAAGACACACAATACACCAAATAGTTAGACGGTAATTGTACATACATCAGTTAAAAACAAAAAAAGATATTAAAAAAAAAAGTGCAAATTCCGATATATGAAATTAGCAGGAATGTGTGCCTCACGGCTGCGCCAAAAAGGCCCAGTTCAGCAAAAATGCCAGACAACTAGTGCCTGACGCTGGTTTTCAACTGGACCTGGTGTGTGAGGTGACGGATGTAAATCAGTTTTATATTCATCGTGATGTGTGTATGCAAATAAATAAAAATAAATTTGTGACACATAAAAACAATAACGAATAGGAATACGGCCCACTCCCTCTCACAGAGAGGACCCACTGAGTCCTATAATTGGAAACATTATAGACTAATTAGGCTAAACTCTTAAGGGTACTAAGTATGTCCAATGTTTTCCTTAATTAACTGATTGAAAAGGGTGTCCTCCCTTAGCACACTAATATTATAAAGGCGAAAGTTTGTGAGGGGGTGTGTGTGTGTGTTTATATGTTTGTTACTTCTTCACGCTCAAACAGCTGGACCAATTTTGATAACATTTTGTATGGAGGTAGCTGACACCCTGGATTAACATATAGGCTACTTTTTATCCCGATATTCTCACGGGATCGATACTTACGCGGGTGAAACCGCGGGGCGCAGCTAGTAAAATAATAAAACTGTTCAATTATGAACAATTTCCGTAATATTCCAAATCAATGCAAGTAACCACTTTATTCTAACTTTGATTCCCACTGACTTACAAAATAAATACTACTAACCACAGTCGAACATCCAAAGCAAAGAAATAAAATGTTTTAATCTTCCGAATGAGCGAAAACTGAGAAATAGAAAAGCTTTTGCATATTAAATTTTAAAATTGAATTCCTCAGTATTTTCAGTGAGCAGTATAATTAAATCCTACCTAGGTTCTAGACTGCTTCAATTTGAAAATATATATTTAAGCTGTCTGTCTGTGTTTAAAATGAATAGGATTACTGGATAGCGGTACGGAAGAATATTTTTGATGACTTTTTTAGGGTTCCGTAGCCAAATGGCAAAAACGGAACCCTTATAGATTCGTCATGTCTGTCTGTCCATCTGTAAGTCCGTATGTCACAGCCACTTTTTTCCGAAACTATAAGAACTACACTGTTGAAACTTGGTAAGTAGATGTATTCTGTGAACCGCATTAAGATTTTCACAAAAATATAGAAAAAAACAATAAATTATGGGGGTTCCCCATACTTAGAAATGGAACTAAAAAAAAAAATATCATCAAACCCATACGTGTGGGGTATCTATGGATAGGTCTTCAAAAATGATATTGAGGTTTCTAATATATATTTTTTTCTAAACTGAATAGTTTGCGCGAGAGACAATTCCAAAGTGGTAAAATGTGTTCCCCCCCCCCCCTGTAACTTCTAAAATAAGAGAATGATAAAACTAAAAAAAATATATGATGTACACTAACATGTAAACTTCCACCGAAAATTGGTTTGAACGAGATCTAGTAAGTAGCTGGCCGGTGAAAATTTAAAAACATATGATGGTACGGAACCGTCGATGCGCGAGTCCGACTCGCTGTTGCATGGTTTTTGGACGCTATAGAAAGTTTAATAAGGGGGTAAATGTTTGTCAATTGTGCTGACATAAAGTAGTTAACAAGTAGAACTTTGCTATTGCTACTTTTATAATAGTATAGAGACAAAAAAAAATAAGAAAAATAGATATATTCATCATCATTTCAGCCAGAAGTATACTTCTGGCGCTTGGCATATTTCAGAAAATACCTTAGCGATCTTTTGGGTTTTGGCTTTGGGTTTTTTTTTTGCCAGGCTTCGGCGGAAAATACCAAAAATGTTGTATGTAAAATAGCGTGGAATTCAGTATTTTGGATATTATCAGTTGAAATCACATCAAAACACAATTACTTATATTCAGCAGTTGTATATATATTTAGATTTTAGGAAACAATTTTTTTTGTCAAAAACAGCGAAAATCGCACAAATTAAGAAAAGTCAATAACCAAAAGTTACACGTGTTCGCTTTAAAACAACACGCCCACGCTCCGAAAACCCACAAAATATTACCCTAATTAACGAAAAGTAATACAAAGATAAGCAAAGGTCCTTATAAAACAACCTACGCACTACGTATGCGAACACATAAACTATAAATAATAAATTCTGCCTACCCTCTGTCGGCTAAAGTACCTAATTATTTCCCTTCGCTGACTCTTATATTATGCAGACTGAGATAAACGTTACCCGCCATATTTTTTGAGAGGCTGTGCAATTAAAATTTATTGGACATTGATAAGGATAATTTTAATAAGGTAGACATTTATGGCTGTCGTGAACTGAATATAGAATAGAATAGAATAGAATTTTTCTTTATTAAAGTGACCAAGACTCAAACTAGATTGTTAGTAAAACTTACGACTATGTTAGTAAGCACAGACACTAAACAAAAACACAAGAAATAACGGTTCGTCACCGTTGTGACATCCCGTGAGAGACGGCACAACAGTGACCCACGTACACACAGCCAAGGCGACTCGCAATCATGTTTAAGACACTGTTGGAGCCGCCCCACACTCTGCGCACCAGGAAAGCGCACCTTTTACGCATTGTTGCGTAAAAGCAATCTACATGCACATCTGCGAACATCCCTGACGCACTACAGAAACGGGGCAGCCCCACCAGTATCAGTCAGTCAGTCAGGACTTTGAATTTTATATATTTTAGATATAAAATCAAAGTCCTGACTGACTGATATATCAACGCACAGCCTAAACCGCTGGTCCTATAGACATGAATTTTGGAGGGTGTGTTCTTTGTGAAGAGTAGGTATGCATTAAGAAAGGGTTTTTCGAAATACCACCCCTAAGAGGGTGAATGGGGGGAGGGTGAAATTTCATGCTGAAGCTAGTTCTGTATAATATTTGCGCATTAATACTAGGGTTACTGTCTCCACTCACTTTCGTCGTCGACCTGTGTCGAAAGCAGTCAATCAGAAAATGTCATGAGATTCACAATTTAATCAGAATAACAACAAGAAAAACTAATATACCCGACTACAGAAAAAAGTTACAGCATAATTTAAAAAAAATATATCTTATGTACGCCTTATGGATTTCCTATGACTTTGTTAAGATTTATACCATAAACGGGGTTAGTTCGCATTAAAATAAAAAAACGGGGCAAGAGCGAGTCGGACTCGCGCACCGAGGGTTCCGTACCATCATATGTTTTTAAATTTTCACCGGCGAGCTACTTACTAGATCTCGTTCAAACCAATTTTCGGTGGAAGTTTACATGGTAATGTACACACAGCTCCATTAAGTAGTTACCCCACCAAAAGACATGTGCGTTCAAATCCGTGATAGGCCCAAGTTGGTTTTTGTATTTTGCAAAAACATTTTATTTTAAATAATGTATTGTTTTAGTGAATAAATAAGTTTAAGTAAGTATTTTTTTTTATTCTGTTTTTATTATTGTTTTTTTCAATAAAACAATACTTTTGCGACGACAAGCAACAATAATAGGGTTAACATTTACGACAACTTATTCATCGTCTAAATAGACTGGAGGTTTCAAGACCGCTTACCGTGCATAAGATTGGAAGTTCAAATCCTATATAGGCACGAAATGTGCTTTTTGTTCATTAT
Source organism: Oligia strigilis (assembly GCA_951800025.1). Taxonomy (NCBI): domain Eukaryota; kingdom Metazoa; phylum Arthropoda; class Insecta; order Lepidoptera; family Noctuidae; genus Oligia; species Oligia strigilis. The sequence continues at coordinate 2,332,865 of OX637558.1, read as the reverse complement.
ATTATTTTGATATATTTTTCTATTTTGTTTTAAGTAGTAGGTAATTATTTATAAAGAATTAAAAAATCAAGAAAAATAAAATACTTTATTAATCATTTAATAATATTTATTATTGCTATTATTTAACAAAACTATGATCTTATTTTACAACAAACAGAACAACTATTTTAATTCTCATAAAATCAGAAATCATTTAAAAAAATAATGGATAAATAGTAGTAGTTTACTCTTCGCCGTTTTAAGTGAACGTATACAAAGTTCTAACTTGAAGGTATGGATTAATTTTATAAAGACAACGTAAGTAAGTAAAATTAATGGATACCCTCAAATTATAACATCTTTCGATTAGACAGGGACCTAAAGATATAGTTGAGCTCCTTAAGTTCTGAGTTGAGCTGCACGGTTACTGACAAATGCGTGCACTGACTGGACAGGTCCGCTCAATCTGTGTGGTTCTTTCCTCAAAAGACCATTTCAGACACTAATCTACATGGTCCTCAAAGATTATGTCCGGATTTTTTATATACACATTGACATTGATGAATTTTATTTAGACAACGACATGAATATTTACTTTGTAAGTAATTTTTATTATTATTATTATTTTTTTTTTTTTATTATTGTGAATGTGAGGACTATGTGGGTCATTTCTTTTTTTTCCTTCTTAGTTTTAATCATGATCTGGCAGTTTGAGTAGTTTATGCGGCCTACCCAAATGTCCTGTCTTTGGTATTGTTCGTCGAATCGTTGAGCTCCTCAAGTTCTGAGTTGAGCTGCACGATTTTTGACAAATGCGTGCACTGATTGGACAGGTCCGCTCAATCTGTGTGGTTCTTTCCTCAAAAGACCATTTCAGACACCAATCTACATGGTCTTCACACGATCTGACCAAGATTTTGTCTGGACTTTAAAAGAGACTGTGACTTCTGAGTTTGTTTCGGCCTTTCTTCTCAGAATAGTCAGTTACGAAACGCCGACCTCATCTAGTTTAAAAAAAAATATGATTGACGTGTAAAAGTGTTTGTACAAACCTACTTACAGAAATAAAAATCATTTATCATTTATCATTTATAATGACTCAGCCGATAGTAGATAACAATTTCATCGCAATTCATATGGGCTCGCTGGCTAGTTCGTCAAACTGCCGGTATGAGTATGACGACGTTCGGTGATGCGATGGTTCGAATCCGAGTCAACACAATGGACTCTTTTTGAAGTATTCTTTAGATTATTCGTAAGGAATTCAATGTTGTAGCAGTGTAACATTTTAAAACTTGAGGGGTTAGGACATAGTGACGCTTTCTGTACATCATATATTTTTTTTAGTTTTATCATTCTCTTATTTTAGAAGTTACAGGGGGGGGACACATTTTGCCACTTTGGAAGTGTCTTTCGCGCAAACTATTCAGTTTAGAAAAAAAATGATATTAGAAACCTCAATATTATTTTTGAAGACCTATCCATAGATACCCCATAAGTATAGGTTTGATGAAAAAAAAATTTTGAGTTTCAGTTCTAAGTATGGGGAACCCCCAAAATTTATTGTTTTTTTTTTCTATTTTTTTGTGAAAATCTTAATGCGGTTCACAGAATACATCTACTTACCAAATTTCAACAGTATAGTTTCGGAAAAAAGTGACTGTGACATACGGACGGACAGACGGACAGACAGACATGACGAATCCTTAAGGGTTCCGTTTTTGCCATTTGGCTACGGAACCTTAAAAAACACCACCTCATTCATTAAAATTGGTCCAGCATCTATTGGCTGTAAAAAGTAACAAACTCACTCACATACTCACCCCGCTTCTTCTTAACTTTACACTTAAAAACGAATCGAATAACAATAAAAGTACACACCATTCCTTTACTAACAGTGTTAATAATCTCAAGTTTCCTTTACAATCTATAATTGTACACGTCCCGGAATCGTTTCGTGCCCGCACCGTGTTAGTACACCTTTACGAAATTCTATTATGCCCCACACAATGGAAGTCGTTTTATTTTTCAAAGATATAAAACGTCTTGGCTCACACCTTCGTACATTTTCTACCAGTTTTATGTACTGCAAAATTGTTATTTTAGGATTCCTGTTTCCTACAATATACTTTTTTGTTTTATTGGTTTTTGTTTTAGCCTTTTTATTACTAGTTCAGTCAACAAATGGCCCAACAGGGGATGTGCGTGGGATGTAGAGTGCGTGAGGAGGGACGTAAGCGATTCCTTCAGAAACTTGTACAGGGTGCTTAGGCAAAACTTCTGACGTTTATGAGATCAGCTGGACTGGACTGAGGGGAGGGGACAAAGTCCCCACTCTGGGTTTTCGCATATATCTCAAAAACGGTGCGTCGTAGGGAAAAAAAATCTATACAAAATGAAAGCTTATAAAATTTTCTACAGCTTTACTATACACTTTTTCAGAATTCCCAACCCTCTTAGAGCGACACGCTCCGGAATCCACTCTGGTTTACCTACCTGCTCACGCACTCTACAACTCCTTTATTGATTGGATTATACGTGTGTTTTTAACATCCAGCATACTTATGTGATGTGGTGCTACAGTTTTAAACAACTAAAAAACACTCGCTTTTCGGTAATAAGTTATAAAGCTTAGCTTACCATAATCAGCCTCTAATATCATAATGAACTCAATTTGTGAAGATAGAAAATCTACATAGCATAATCAGCCTTAACGTTCCCGTAATCCACCACGCGGGCCCAGTGCGGGTTGGTAGATGTCACATGTCTTCGAATTTTTGGTCCTATGACATGCCGGTTTCCTCACGATGTTTTCCTTCACCGTTTTTGAGAGCAATAGCGATTAAAAAAGTTACACAAAGCAAAGCGCCTGTCTGAGTTCAAACCCACGACCTACAACTCATAAGTCGAGGCCGTTACCACTGGGCCACCACTGCTATATTGAAGCTTACCTTATTTATCTTGTATCCTTAAAATTCTTTAGCTTTCATAGTTATCAAATTATAGAATCCTAAATTATACGATTTAAAACAAATATACCGAAGGTTATTTTATTTAAAATAGACGGGAGCCTGCCGTTTTGCCGAAAAGATTTTTCCAAAATTTCACTACCCAAACAAATTTTCGCAACCTTTTATTATACCAATGCAATGTTTGGAATAATTTTAGTATGCACATTTTCATTTGGTCGAATTTTTACTTGGCAGAATATTATTATGAATAATGTCATTTAGGCATTTGGTCTTTAATCAAATGATTTATTACGGCAAACAATCTTTAGACAATAAACGTTTGGTCAAACGATTTGTTATGACAAAAAATATAAAGGCATAAATAAGATTTTTTGAGATTTTTTTTTTTTGGGAATTAAATAATTAAAAAATGCAATTTTATTTTAAAATAATCATTTATTTAATACAAAATATTTGTAACTTACTATTTTAATTTTTTTGCAATGGACATTATCGAGAACCGAATTAGTTACGAGGTTAATTATAAAAAAAAATGCTTAGGTTAGGTTAGGTTAAAACTGTGACCTCCTACGCACGAGCCGAGCGAGCGAAGCGAGCGGTGCCGCGGCAGCGGCCGGCGAGTGCCAGAAACGACTAAATTATATAGAAAAAAATATGGAAAAAAGAGATTATTTTTAACAGGCTATCGAGAACCGAATTAGTTAGACGAGGTTAATTATTTTAAAAAAATGCTTAGGTTAGGTTAGGTTAAAAATGTGACCTCCTACGCACGAGCCGAGCGAGCGAAGCGAGCGGTGCCGCGGCAGCGGCCGGCGAGTGCCAGAAACGACTAGATTATATAGAAAAAAAATATGGAAAAAAGAGATTATTTTTAGCAGGCTATCGAGAACCGAATAAGTTAGACGAGGTTAATTATTAAAAAAAAAATGCTTAGGTTAGGTTAGGTTAAAACTGTGACCTCCTACGCACGAGCCGAGCGAGCGAAGCGAGCGGTGCCGCGGCAGCGGCCGGCGAGTGCCAGAAACGACTAGATTATATAGAAAAAAAAATATGGAAAAAAGAGATTATTTTTAGCAGGCTATCGAGAACCGAATAAGTTAGACGAGGTTAATTATAAAAAAAAAAATGCTTAGGTTAGGTTAGGTTAAAACTGTGACCTCCTACGCACGAGCCGAGCGAGCGAAGCGAGCGGTGCCGCGGCAGCGGCCGGCGAGTGCCAGAAACGACTAGATTATATAGAAAAAAAAAATGGAAAAAAAGTCTACCCGAAACTGAACTAGTTAGACGAGATTAATTATTTCAAAAAATACTACCAGAATACTTAATATTATTATTACCTGTTTAGAATTTGTCCCAAGTGGAAAAAACACCTTTGTAATAAAACGTCTTCAAAGTTAGATCTTATGCTTGAAATGGCTGCCTTAAAACTGCGAAAACTGACGATACTAAATATTTGGCAAATGTAATTTTGCGTAAAATGAGTTATTCCAACTGAAATATTTGACTAAATAAAAATTGGTAAAAGTACTAGTTGGTAAACAAGTTATTGTTTAAACGTTCACTTGCCAAACATTAGGTTTGGCTTACAATTATTTTTGAAGAGATTTTTTGCTAAGTAATAATTTGGCAAATGAAATTATGCGGAAAATTGTTTGGGAAGTGATAATTTGGCAAAATCTTTTCGGCAAAACAAGGGAGACCCAAAATAGACCTCAGAGTCCTGAAAGGTCAAAAGCAAATTATTTGGCTTCAAATAATTTAATTTAATTTATAAACGTATCTTTTGGTACCTATCTAAAACTACGTGGAAAGACAAATATATTCTTAGAAATCACGAGCTGGGTACAAATTGAACAATGTTTCAACATTAGGAATCACAATAACTGAAAACCTGATTAGTATTCATACGACGAATATTTTTCATACAAATGTCGTAGCAAATCCGTAGCATTCGCTACGCCGCTACGCCGTAGACGTGCTACGACAGGATATTAACCTGTCCGACTTTAGTTCAGAAGCTTTTATTTCATCCGTTAAGCTTTTAAGCAAGAATTTTTAACGTGAAATTCCTGTCTTCTTCTATGAGGAATAACTTAAAATTGAAACTAAGTGTTTTTGAGGTGCAACTTGGGACATCGTTAAGTTAATGGTTTAAGTGTTTCTACTTAACTAACGTAATGTTAGGTGCACTCTCTTAGACGCTGTCTTGTTGTAACTTTAACGATTTTAGTTTTGGTTCATTTCATTTTAGTGGTAAAGTGTTTAGCTAGTGTTTTCGATTGGAATACCGTGGGAATTGATTCAAAGTTTTTCTGAAATAAAATTATAGTTTCTTGAAAGCGATTTTGTGTAGCACAGATCATTCTTTATTGGAATTTATGTTAAGAAGTTAATGTTTTAAGTGCTTCTTTTTATATCGCGTTGTCAGCAAGTTTTATGCAACAATAGGCTGCTACTTTTGTCATGTAGATTTTTATGTTTTTCTAGAAAGAAAAAAAAACTTTTATTTAGCACAGACTAAAAGGCACACATTAAAATATATAACAGCAGATAAAAAAAACATAAAAATCAAATTAAATGTGTAAATTGCGATATAAAAAATTAGCAGGAAAGTGTGCCTCACGGCTTCAGTTCAGTTCAGTTTTCAACTGGACCCATTGACTGGACCTGATGTGTGAGGTGACGGATATAAATCAGTTTTCTCGATTCAGCACTAGCTATCAAACCATTATTATTGTACAACTCGACAACTGTCCAAAAGAGTCTTTTAAACTATTGGGAAGTCTTTGTCAGACTACCTTTATTTGTTTTTAGCGGCTAAAAATCTAGAAAGAATAATTTTGCCGAACAAAATGTTTCCCTTTGAGCTTCGTTTTCTTCTAAAAGTAAATAACAACAATCGTTGAACATACATGGGAATGTTTTTTAAAGCTCTTGGCTTCTAAAAAGCGGTTTTTGATAACTGTTAACCGGCCATCCCGAGACATACCATCATCAGGATGCCCCAAACTAGTCGAATGGTCATTAGATTCGATTAATAATTTGGCTATAGAAGTCACATGGATATCACTCAGTAAAATATAGGTTATTTGTGTTTGGCCAGACTGGGGCGCGGGCGCGGGGCGGACGCGGGTGCGGGAACGCGCACGGCCTGCCTGTCCGCACTGGAGCGCGACTGCGTTCTGCGTGTTGTCGTGTCCAGTGTTTGTCAAAATATAATATGGATGAAGAAGACTTATTTTTAATAGGAAAAAGCTTGAACTTGTTTAAGAACCCCGGTACACGCGCGGGCCGCCCACGCCCGCACCGCGATCCACAGCGGCTACTTGTATGAACGAGCTATGGTGTGAGATGCCCGCGCGCTTGCCGCGCCGTGCAACCCGCGCCGCTCACCGCACCCGCGTGCCCATGACTAAGGACACTCAAAGGAAGTTCATATGTTTGAGTTCGCCGCGCCGCGCCCACCCCGCGCCCGCGCTGCCAGTCTGGCCAAACACTTAAAGTATCAACTATGTATGTAATTATTTGGAAATAACTACCTACATAGGTAATAAAGAATGTAAGGGAAACAAAAGAACAACACGAATTTAAATACCGAAAACATGATCCAAAATGGCGGCCGTGCCTATTATATTATTAATTTGGAAACTTCCAGAAGCACTTAAATGTAACACATAAAGTAAAGATGAACAACGCAACGGTTGAACAGACCGAAATTAATTTAAAACCAAAGTATAGTACGACTCAATGTAAAGGTTTCACCGGTTTACCTAACCGAGACACTATAATTTCCTGTCTGAGTTCATTTATTAAATTAACACATAGTAGTTACACATAGTAACACGAAGTAGAGATGGTTTTCATATTGACAGTTTAACAACATTAATTGTGTTGTTTACGTTGTTGAACAGACCAATTTTTCGAACATATGAAGCAATGGATTAGCAATATTCTTCAACATGGTTCAGATTGTGATTGGTCGTGTATTACGTAATTAGGGTGCAGGTCTTATAGATCTTAAAAAGGAGAAAGAAAACATTGATGTCTTACGATATATAAATACGTCATAATATTATTATGTATTCATTTTTAGTTACCACTGGGCCGCCACTGCTCACGCTCTCAATGGGCGTTTTTATAATTCCTAACGTGAAGATATTATCGTGGACGTTCACGGCATCACGATAACCCAGGGCAGTAAAATTTATGTAAATACATGCACGTAATGTTTACATACATTTTCTTTCCGTGCCGTGGACGTCGACGATAATATCGTCACGTTAGAAATGATAAAAGTGCAAATTGGAACCTTTAATTTGTGTCGTGTTATACAATATCTGTGGCTATTTTTTATTAAGTTTCTTCAATAGAATCTGGGCCAATGGAGAGTTATGAACGCTTTTCATCTTGGGAATTAAAAGTAATTTTGTAAGGAGCACAGACTAGAGTTGTATTCAATTATAATATTTTCAGAATTAGATTAATTTGGTGTTTCGTAGATCCGTTCTTCTACTTGATCCGTTTGGGAGGCCTACAGTTCAGTTTAATTAAGGATATTTTGAGGAGGAAAATCACGGATATAAACCTTATCTTTAATCTCAGTTATGAATAGACCGCTTTGTAACGTTTGTGTGAGTGTCCTTAATTAATGTCAAAACAATTATTTTTGGACCGTGGGTTGTACAGACTCCAGCACATCAAGCTACCCGAAACTGTCAAATTTTCCCAATCAACCTTGAACTTTATGCTGTAGCGATAAAGTTGAAAATCTATTAAAGAAATTTGACAGATTGTAGTAACTTGATGTGCTGGTGTCTGTACTTGTGCTTCGTAGACAGAGTAAAGTATAGACTGCTGCATATCTTCTTTTTCATTCGCACAAGAAAAAGAGAAATATATTAACGTTACTAGCACAGAAAAGAGACAGAGTAAGAATATTTCTGTCCCTTACTGCGTGTCGGTAAGCACAGCAATGTGCACAACAAGTTTGACGTATAAGAATAAAATAAAAAAAAACTACACGGCGATTAAACGGAAAATAAGATCTTTTTCGTGCATAATTCAATAGGTGCAGTGTAATAAGCTGTAAAAATGATAGTATGATGAAGATTGCCGGAATTTTTTGTCCCTTTCGGTGACACGGATTCCATGAGTCTATAGATTACTCTGTCTACCTTGTGCTTTGATCACACATAGTGATCATTAGTTTGTTAGTTAACTCTGACAATTGTCCCTAGCATAGCCATTAATATAATTGGAGTTCTGTAACTAAAATCAAGAGGTTTTCGTTGAGCCGTTGCTCAACAAAGCCTCTTCTGCTTACTCATTAGCAATAATGGATATACGTCGATCTGTTTCACCGTCATAATTTTGATATATAAATAATACTAGCTTCTGCCCGCACCTTCGCTCGCGTGGATGTCGGTAATTCATGGGTTTTATGTTTTTTTCTAAGTTAAAAGTAGCCTGAGTTACTCCTTATAATATCAGCTATATGCCAGCGCAAATCCCATCAAAATCGGTCCAGAACAAACAGACAGAAAAAAAAAAATAATTACATTATAAGTTTAAGTTAAAGTCAAATGATTTATTTCAAATAATGATTTGACTTAAACTTTTGATTAACAGTTATTAAAATTTAAGTATCGTATAAACTTTCAAATGCATTTAGTGAAAAGTTGTTATTTTGACATTACAAACAGACATTTAAATTTTTATTTATTTTATTATACTAGGAGAGCCCCGCGGTTTCACCCGCATAAGTGTCTTTCCCGTGAGAATATCGAGATAAAAACTATCCTATGTCCTTCCCCGGGATGCAATCTATCTTTTTGCCAAATTTTATCGGAATCCGTTCAGTGGTTTAGGCGTGAAGAGGTAACATACAGACAGACAGACAGAGTTAATTTCGAATTTATAATACATATTAGTATGGATGGATGAAGTAGCCAATTTCATGAAAACTAATCCTAGGTTATTTAAAAAAATTGCGGAAATTATAATTCGCAATCGTCGTGAAAAGGTTAAACTGTTCCTAGTAGAAAACAGATGCCTAATACAACGGAGCACACAATCTTTTACATCCCAATCCCTATTTCACCACCTCAGGGTTTTTTTTTTTGTGGATGGGAAATCATCAAATGACCCCTCCCGCTCTGGGTGGAGCGGAATGTCATACTCTTACTGACTAAAACCCACCCGTGTTCCTTCCTTAGCCCTTTATGCTCCGGGCTAGCGGTAACCCTTTCGGATAATCCCGCTGACCCGGCAGGCTTCGGCCCTATGGGGCCCCTCCTCGATGCTAACATCTCTTTGAGGCGCGCGTGGAACACGTACGCGCCGTCCGGCACGGGGGTTCCTCAGGGGTAGATTACTTTTTCATTCTTTATTGGTACCTAATTGAATAGATTGCGCGTTGGCCTGCCAACCAGTCTATCGCAGAACCGTTAGACCCGGCATCGATTGTGTTCCAAAGCGAAAAAGTTCCGATAAAGAAATATCTATGTATAGTTCTAGTGACGTGTTAATTGATCGAACTTTTTCCTTATAAAGAAAGTTAACGAGCAATGAAACGGAACGTGGGGGTTCCTCTTGTTCGGAAAATGCCCTCAGAGCAACAAGTTCCGTACTGGCACGTCGAAACTTTGGATACTTCTGTGTATGGCTCAAGATGAGAGTATAACAGGGCTAAATGGAAACCTCAATATTATCATTTTATTTGAGGAATATACGACAAAAATCTTCTCATAGGGCAATTAGTGAGGTTGACTGGGATAGGTACAATGAAAATAATCATTTGCTCACGTAACTGCAATCAGAGGAACTTTTGTACCAACTTCGGAAAGAAGTTGGTATATTATGCGTTTGAGACAAGAGTAATCTATATTAATACTAATAATAAACCTAAAGAGTTTGTGTTTGTTGGAATGTGAAAATTCTTTTTGCATTTAATAGTCCAATTTTTTTGTATATAATATAAGGCTACCAGCGCCACCATAATAGTCAAACGAATGACAGGATGCGACATATATATTTTATTACTCAGTATTCATTTATTCAGCCGCACAGGTCGATCGATCAGGTTAAGCTACGCTTGCCTCGGTTGATCTGTGGATGGGTGACCATCTTTACATACCGAGACCCCTCCGTGCCTCGGAAAGCAAGTTAAGCCGTTAGTGACGGCTATCATTCGTGGATCTTTGATAGTCGTTACGGGTACTCAGAAGCCCGAAAATCTGACAACCAGTCTTACCAAGGGGTATCGTATTACCCAGTAACTGGGTTGTGGAGGTCAGATAGGCAGTCGCTTCATGTAAAATACTGGTATTCAGCTGCATCCGTTTAGACTGGAAGCCGACCCCAACATAGTTGTGGAAAGGCTAGGCAGATGATGTTATCGTTGATAGATTGTTACTTTGTCTAGGCCCTCTAGAATACCAGTAGCCTGAGAATTACCGCAGGAGCGTGTGTAGCTGTTCTTTCTTCATAGCAAAGGAGGTCATTGAACTCCTTAAGTTCTGAGTTGAGCTGCATGATTACTGACAACGCGTGCACTGACTGGACAGGTCCACTCAATCTGTGTGGTTCTTTCCTCAAAAGACCATTTCAGACACCAATCTACATGGTCTTCACATGATCTGACCAAGATTATGTCTGGGCTTTAAAAGAGACTGTGCCCTCTGAGTTTCTTTCGACCTGTCTTCTCAGAGTAGTCAGATAGGAAACGCCGACATCATCTAGTTTTTGAAATATGTTTGACGTGTAAAAGTTTTTGTACAAACCTACTTACAGAAATAAAATCATTTATCATTGCAGGGACAATGTTCAACGTAGAGTATAATACTTATCAAGAAAATCACTGCCACCTCTAACTTACGCCACCCAATCCTTATGACGTCACTACTGGAGCAGCGCGCACAATCCGAACATCCATCAGTTTCAGCAACGCGTTTAACGAACACTTGCCTCATTGAGATGACGTATAGTTTCAACTCTTCTTTGAGGAAAGCAGTTATAAAGGAGAAACGCTTGCATTTTTGGTTATAGTCTAGAAAGTTTTAGTACGAAAATGTAATGTTTCCACACAGATGTCTTGACTTCTCTGATGCATGATGTCTACTCAAAACTGTTTACTGGAAAAAGGTTGTTGAATCTACTGTTTTGATGAAGATCGAAAGGTATAAAAAAGCCCCCAAAATTCGGTAGATACCTTTTAGCACTTTTGTTTAGGTATGTTTTAATTTCAAAAAATTTATTAAATCTCTTATTCGCCTGGATTACAAAGAATGCCACATTCTTGGAACCAAAACACATTTTATACCTCCCACTGTTATCTTTTCGTAGAAAGAGGTTCTAGAAACCTCTAGCAAGTTCCCTGAAATTCGAACGCTCGTCATAACATCAAGAGTAATAATGCTCAATTTACAAAATATTGACTATTTTTTTTTTCTTCTCAAACTAGTATCCGATGTAAGCTCAAGTATGAAAAGATTTTCTAAGAATAAACACAATTTTCTTGTAGCCTCGACTTTCAAGAGACGTTTAAGGACATGTATTGAAAAGATCTTTATTGATAATATATTATTATGCTTACGAGACCTTTTGGATACAAAGAAACGCTATAAAATCTAAATAACACCAGTAACGATCTCATAAAAATAATAATTGAAATAGTTCGATACGTAGCGGATCGGCTACGAAAGCGTAGCTGCCGTAGCTGTGACGTCATCAGGTTGGCTACGGCGTAGCAACATTGAAACAAAAATCGTAAGACGGTCATAATGTTTCCACACTTTCAACTACCTACAGAATATTTTAATGTGGAACTATATTACACATAATCAGCTTATAATGTTCCCACTGCTGGGAGACAGGCTTCCTCTCTTCGAGAGGGAAGTGGGCTTTAATCTACCATGCGGGCCCGATATCACATGTCTTCGATTTTTCTGATTCTAGGACATCCGCTTTTGTAATGATGTTTCCCTTCACCGTTTTGAGAGCAGTGGTGATGAAATTATTAACACGAAGCGCCTGTCTGGGTTTGAACCCACGACCTTCAACTCGTCGATACTACTGGCCACCAATGCTGACTATAACTACTATAATAACAAGATAAGCAAAATTGATAGCAAGTCACAGCATAAAAAACAAAAAAAACCGCGACAGTAAAAACCCTTAGGGCTGATTTTTCAGGATAACTTTATTCGAGGAATAATTTTGAAATGTTGACAGTTATTTCATACAAAAACTGTCAAACGTCAATTTTATTCCTCGAATAAAAGTTATCTAGCGATGGAAAAATCAGCCCTTAGTAAACTAAAAAAACCGGCCAAGTGCGAGTCGGACTCGCACACGAAGTGTTCCGTATCACAAGGTATAAAACGCCGAAAAAAACGTTTCTTTTATACCCCTTTAAATTTTAACTTAATTATATTTTTATTATTTTGTTGTTATAGCGGCAACAGAAATACATCATCTGTGAAAATTTCAACTGTCTAGCTATCACGGTTCATGAGATACAGCTTGGTGACAGACAGATGGACAGTGGAGTCTTATTAATAGGGTCCCGTTTTTACCCTTCAGGTACGGAACCCTAAAGATCAACACACTATTATTGATGCCATTCGATAACGCCCACTTAAAAACTTACTTACAAGTTACTTGGCGCTCTTATTAATATGAAAACCGACTATGAAGTTGGAAAATGAAAACTACATATTCGCTTATTTCATCACTCTATCTCGGATACAACTAGGGAATCATGTGGAGCGGTGTCGGGCCATGATTGACGATGAACCGACAATGCCATTATACCCCGCTAGATTGATACCCTATTGTCTATCTACATAATGGAACACAGGCAACAGTTTGCTGAGCTGATGTACTGCATTTTATTATGCTGTGGTGTTTTAGTTTTAGACGGATCAGGCTGAATAAAATTGAAAACAAAACATTCTTCAATCTTCTGAAGTTAGAAAGTATCTCCTGGGCTGTGCGAGACAATGTATAGAATACAATGCCCGAACATTGTATACAAGGTGCAAGGAATTATGAGGTTAGCATAAGCACAATCAGCCTATACTGTTCCCACTGCTGGGACAGGCCTCCTCTCTACGGAGAAATACAAAAAATATAAAATATATTATTTATTTAGTCGACATTAAGATGGGGCCCCTGGCTAAATAATAACAGCCGCACGGGTCGATCGATCAGGTTAAGCTACGCTTGCCGCGGTTGGTCTGTTGATGTGTGACCATTTTTACATACCGAGACCCGTGCGTGCTTCGGAAAGCACGTTAAGCTGTTGGTCCCGGCTGTCATTCGTGGATCCTTGACAGTCGTTACGGGTAGTTAGAAGCCCGAAAGTCTGACAACCAGTCTTACCGTTAGACTGGAAGCCGACCCCACCATCGTTGGGAAAAGGCTAGGCAGATGATTTATTCGACATTAAATCAAGGTCAGAACTAACTTTTTAACCTTTTAAAACGAAGTATTATTTTACATCGTGATGAAACCTGGGCTGAGAAACTCAGCTTACTACACAGCACTTATCTCGGAGCCTCAGCACTTTCTTCAAGACCCCCGAAGCAAGAGTAACTAACGTAACTATCAAATTTCCTTCTTGGTATGAGAAAAGCTTTCGCCCTGCAGTAAGAATAACAGGCGTCCCAATAATATTACATACATACGTGTCACATTGATAACCTACTTTCTTTTAAGTCTGTAAAAAACAAGAAGTTCAGTTAAATAGTGAATTTATTTATGTAGGTACCTGTTACAAACTTTATTTATCACATATACATATTAAACAAATACAAACTATTTACACTAGATATCTTCTAAATTAAATGATTAACTAAATAGTTAACAACACTTTCATAAATCTCTATCTCTTGTATAAAATCTTCGTTAATTCATCCGCAAACCAGATCGTTAATTGGATAAGCGTCCAAGAGATCATTAAGTTTTGTTTTGTTATTAATTTTCTGTATTAAAATTTATATGTGCCAACTTAATAAAATTTATACGGGACCACGCGCAAGCTTCCGCTACTAAATGAAAAAATACTACTTATAATTATTTACACACAGGGTGCACACGTGTCCAGAATGTTCATACTGTCTATCCACATGACACGCCATAAAACGGAGGGACACATTTCATGGCGCGGACAGGATTGTCACGTTATGATGGACGAGGCAGCTCTAGATTGATATCGGTTACAGCCTGTATGACAGCTCCGTCAGTGGAGAAACAAAACAATTGAATTTCCATTCCCTTCAAAATATTGACGCGTTTCAGTGTGTATTAGAAAAATATTTTGTTATACCTAATTGAATAGATTCATATTTCTCGCATCTCTAGGTGACCGAGATGCGAGATATCGGGTCTTCTCCTATCCGACATAGTTTAGATAGTTGTGGGCACTGCAGTCGGTACTCGAGCGAAAAGATAATTTGAATTTAAAGTATCTTTAATAAACTAGCGATTAACAACCAAAACGCACACGTGCATCGGAAACAAACACGTGCGTTGGTATTGAGCGTTTGCCAAGACTGACTGACTGAGCTCGACTGACGACTGTAGACAAACAACACAATAAAAAAAAATTTTGGAAACAAATTAATAAGAAGCAACATGATTAACATTAAATAAGTAAATATAGCATTGTATTTTATTAATATCGGTCTGTTATAGGTTGTGCTACATAATAATTATTTGGTAAGGTCAATTAAATATAATATTTATCTATTTATTCGTATGTATGAATTTATGATCTTTACGACTAATAGAATAGTGACGGGTATGTTTTAAAAGTAGAAAAAGATACAAAAATTTAAACTTTTTTCCCGCACTTCGTAGTATACGAGTTCTGGTAAACAATATTTTAACCAAAAGACTAATTCCCGTAATCAAAAACGTTCAAAATCTAGTCGCAATTCAATGGCAAAAACTTGTCAAAAATGTTGGAAAATTAGAAGTATTTTTGACGGATTGGGACTGAGATCAGACTGTGAACGTTCTTAAAATTAGGGGAATTTCCCCTCTGATCGACCGACCCGTGCGCTGGTATTAAAAATAGTCTTTCCTAATTTTGTGACGGCGTTTAACAGTTCCATACTAGAAACTTTATATTCTGCACTAATAATTACTATTGTACAAAACATACGCAAACCCACCCATAACTCGCAACACAGTCACACAAAACACTCGCCAATCACATCTACACCCTCACTCACAATCATTCACAATTCGCATAGTCATGCATACACCTCATACGCCCTTCATATTTTGCAATAAATTACCAGGGTTGTGTCATCGCGCTTCTTTCTTTTCTATGCAGTCCGACAGTGATCACGCTTTAGGTCATGTAAGCCCCTTAAATAAAAACAAAACACAAATATATGACTGTGAACCCGACGATTTATTTGCAAAGCCTAGTAACAAGCAGTCGCGTTCAGTTAAACAATTACAACTTGAAAATAACCAATTAGTCGCTTAACGTGCACAGTTAATTAAAATTTTCCGTTTTATGAAGTGAATAAATGTGACGTAAGTTGTTTATGGCCTGTAATTTTTTAGGCTGTGGTCTCTGTGGGGGATTTAGAGCGTTCAAGTTTCGGTAGTTGTGTGTTGAAATTTTAATTTAATTTTGGTGGTTCTTATGTTTGTTGTTATTAAAGTACCTACGGGTTTTGACCGCTTTGGATATATGTGTACGGTAATATTATAAACTAACTGTGCATTGGATTTCATGGGATTTTTGAACGCGGTACCCTAATTTTTTTTCTAAAATAAAAGTTACTTCTTTAACATCAGCTATCTGCTAGTGAAAGTCCTGTCAAAATCAGTCCAGCCAATTTGGAGATGAGTCGGAACAAACAGACAAAAAAAAAAGATTTTTTGTTAGAAGTACCGTTTATATACTTTCATATCCATTTAGTAAAAACCTGTTATTTTGACATTACAAACTGACACTTCAATTCACTTCTTGTTTGTTTGTATAGACATAACACACACATGTTTACAGGTAAACCCTGAAAAGCTAGGTTGAGGGGCACCACATTTTGACAGTTATATTTAAATCACCATGTAATAAGGGACGAGCCAATGGCCGTAAACCGGGCACAAAAAAAACAGGCTTCATATATTAAATTTCAACAAAACAAAACTAATTGGTCACTGTACTTTTAATCAAAATCGAAAATTTTCCAACCAAAAAAAATATTGATCAACTACCCAATCGTTTCAAAATCCCATTTCATTAATTTTCATAAATTTACTTTAATATTCATTCGACGACCGGTTACGCATAATTATTTGCCCAAGTACCTACCTACATACGCCGAATTCCCACACTCTCATTTTAATAAATATTCGATGAATGATTTTATTACTGCTATCGCTCTTTGTGGCTATTGAAATCGCTACCCTCAAACATTCCCGAATATATATTATTATTCAACAAACGAATGCATTTACTAAAACCTACATAGATCGGCCATTAACGCTGCTTGACCCTCTTCAACGAAGAAATCCTAATTATAGAGAGCTCAAGTTATATTGGTCAACATATCGCGTGCTTTCTTTGAATAATCTTTATTTCCTGTAACCTTATCGGTTTTCTATGTGACTGAATCACGGATGAAGCTTTGCAATGAACTTTGTACTTTATTCCTAGTAAAGGAAAGATCAATTTTGAGTAATTGTGGTCGTGATTTAATGAAATTAATTTCGTTATCACAAAAATGTAAATTTCGACTTTGTTCAGTTTGAAAGAAGGTGCAAATTAGAGCGTAAGGCTTTATGGTTTAGGCCAACGAACTGATGGTGTTATGCAAATCCGAGATAACGGTGGGCAAAACATTTTAATGCCTCTTATTGTAATAGTTTTCTATACTTTTGCTTTATTGCCTACAGTCAAGTATTAAGAAACTAGGTGAAACAGAAGATTAAATAAATAATGAAATTAAACATTAACACGTTACAAATTGAGTCACGCCATTTTAATGTACACAGGATTGGAAAGAGTTATTTATCGTGTCGGAAAACGGTATTTATTCTTACTTCATTGTGAAGTTAGATTATTGTAAGTCTGTGTGTGACCAAACCTGAAATCGCAAAAAAAAAAAATCAGGTGTTGCCTACATTTTAACGAGTTATACGAACATAAATGTAGGGAACAGCTGATTTTTTTCGCGATTTCAGGTTTGGTCTTAAAGTAAAAGTTGTTCACAATGATGAGCACAATGACCTCTTAAGAGTTTGTTGGTATTTTTCCAATAACCCTGTATAAGGAACCCCGGTATTTTTTTCATTTATTAACCGAACAGAATGACGGTAAATATTAATAATCACGCCTCCATGGACTATAAATTGGTTGTCGAAGTCCATACATCAAATAGATTAATCAATACATCAACAGTAGCACTTTTGGATCCTAGATTAAAAAAAAAATATTGACACCCATTTTGTTTATGAGCGAATTCAGTTATGCGGATTTCGATAGTGTATTATTTTCGGGAAAACTTAATCTTACTCTATATTTTATAGGCATATTTTTTGGTGCTAACCCTTTTTGTGACGATAGAAAAATATTTAAAATTTTATTGGCATAAATAAAATCACCCTAGACACAAACACAGCTAACACAGTTCGTCTTTTGTACAGTCAACAGCAAAAGTAGATGATCAAAATCAGAAATTCAATACAAATGAACGGAGTTCACGTCAGAACTCTGCCACATAGCCACACAGTCTCTGCACACAGCTCAACAACAACAACAACAAGAGCACAGCTCTGCCATACAGTTCTGGCGCGAACTCCGTTAATTAGTATTGAATTTCTGATTTTGATCATCTACTTTTGCTGTTGACTGTACCTATAATTTTAGTAGTGTTTGATTTATTTTTGAATTGAAAACTTCTTTAGGCGCGTCGGGCATTCTTTGAGATGGGAAAAAACCATTGAACTCGCGACACTGTTACCGACACCGCGCTACATTGGGGTGTGTTCGGCTGTCCTCGGAATGTCTTCCGTTTTAAATCCGATATGTCAGTGAGTGATGGCAAAGTTTTCTGTTTGTTTTTTGTTTTCACATCTGTCGGCACTCCCTGAGTGCCACTGTTTTTTAATTTGTTTGTTATGTATTTTTGTGGTGTACAATAAAGTATATATAAATAAATCAATTTGGTATTTTTCAGTAGCTGTTTGCGTCATTGCATGAGAGTTTTTTTTGTGTTATTTCAGTTACACATAATATTTATCACAGAGTACGCCGCCGGGGTGCAGTCACAAGCAAAAGTATGTATACAGTTCGCTTTATTCAATGACGATTTTCTCCTTTGGTTTTGAATGAAATTTTATGTTATTACGAACAAAGTATTTTCAACGTTGCATGCGTTATTTCACGAAACAATCGCAATTGTAAGTTGCCAAGTGTTGACATATTAGTGGTCGTGACTGAACATTATTATAGGCGTGAAGTTTATAATCATTAAGCAACTACACAAAAACGTAACCATAAATCTTCCCTAACCCACTAAAACATGAACGAGCCGTAATAATCACCCTGAAAAACCCATTATTCGCGAAGGAAATCTTCCCGAAAAGCCTTCGACTCCCGAAAAGAAGTTAGTTCGTAAATTCTGCCAATCCGCGGAGAGATACAACTGAGATAATCTCAAGACACTCTCATTAGGAGGAATTTAAAGCGAGTTTAGTAGCCAAATAAATCTTACTGTAATTAGTTTAATTGTATTACCTAGATGGCGCTGCCGAGTTATTGTTTTTTAGGTCGTTTTTTGGTTAGTGTGGGGAAGAAGTGTTTTATGAGATTTTATCATTTTATTGGTTACGAGCGAAGCTTTTGCTGAGTTTTTATTTAATTCTTGGGTGAAATGAAGCTGAAACCGGAATTGGTGGTTTGCCATGGGTTGGCATAGTATACAGAATGCTTTTTCTTAGGTGATTTCAGAACAGGATCAGCAGTGAACGTTTTTTTATCTACTTATTATGCGAATATTACACTTAAGACAAAAGAGGTCCGTAAATAACGTGTTTTTCGTAATAAACGAAAAGCCACTAAGACTTGGATTATTTAAATCATATTGTCATGAAATATAATGAAGACAGAACGTTGTCAGTGGCACTATTTCAAACCCTCCAAAATAGGCCATGATTCCTTCAAAATATGACCCACTTTACTACAAACTGAAGTAATTCCTTCCAATTAATTCCCCTCGAATCAATATCACCCAACTTTCCTTTAAAATAACATTACGTGACCATAAACCGATAAAACTAAGATCTACCAAAACTTGGAATTTAGTTGGTAATAAAATGCCACGTCTTATTCAAAGTTACGACGGTCCCACATTTATTGGGCTATGAAAATATAGCAGCTAAAGCGATGAAAGCTGAGCTGAATAATATAATCAAGGCAAGTATTTCACTGTGTCATGACGAAAGATAGTAATCTTGCACTCTAATTGCTTATCACACCCATAATTATAAAGAACATTAAAAAATATAAAAAACCGTAGCCCACCGGTATTGGGAACAGGTGGTCAGGGCTCCTGAGAGAGGAACCTCCTAACGATACGTGTCGTGTTTTAAAAAAGCAACATTTTATTCATTACACTTGTTAGGGTTCGCTAATTTACATTTTTATTTAATTAAATTTAAATGCAAAAAGACTAGTTTCCAGGCCAGTAACTATTTGATTCGAATATTTTGTACTGGCAACACTTTAGTTTGTCTTTTGGTCGTTGGATGCTTCTGATTGGTTGACGACATTAAATCGTTAACCAATCACAGAACTTGATTTTACCGCGCAAATTATCAAAACTTGGGAAGTGGGAAAAGGTCGGTTGAACATTCTGGCTGGAGGAATTGTAGAAGAAGGTTGAGTGGAAGAATAAAGTTGTGTTTCCTTTACCTGGATTTTCTTCAGTACTTCACCTAGGCATCCTGAAAGTCTAATTTCAATCCTTAGATTCAGTTGTTTTTATACACTGTATGTTTTAAAGCGTGAAAGAAGAATTTGTTTGCTATTTTGTAAACCTGCCAAAGTGATTGGGTGAAACCCCGTGTTTTAAGTAATTAGGGTGCAGTTTGAAGTTTCGTGAAACTTACCTTAACTAAATTTAGATTAACTAAAACTAGCAAGTCATTTCTTGTAAACAGCATCCGTTTTTATAACAAGTTGCCAAAGCCGGTTACAGACCGTAGCGATGGAAAGTTCAAAACCCTCATCAAACGTGTCCTTATCAAAAAAGCATATTACTCGTATAAGATTAAAGACTACGTTGAAGACAAGGTAGTTTAGGCAATAATTCCTTCTGCACATGTCACTTCCCTGGCTCCTCATTAACGGCATAAGTTCTATGTAAATGTCTATTAACTGCTCTCAAATTACGATGTTTATTTTTTATTTATTTTTTTACATGCTTTTTTGACATAATCTCTTTGTTATTTGACATTATATACAGACAATTCAAATTTTTCACAGCTTTATAAGTGGTTGAAAATGAATCATATCACTTGGTTCTAGTAAGTTTTAATATTTTATTTTTTATTTATCCTTTTGATAGATTCTTATTTTGTTAATGTGAGGACTTTGTAGGCCTTGTAGACTTTAGATCTGTGGACCATTTTTTAACCGACTTCAAAAAAGGAGGAGGTTCTCAATTCGACGGTATGTTTTTTTTTTTTGTGTGTTTGTTACGCGATTACTCCGCCAATTGAGGACCGATTTTCAAAATTCTTTTTTTGTTCGAAAGGGTATACTCTCGAGGTGGTCCCATTATCATCAAGTTGGAATTTGATGAGAGGATCCCATGGAAATTGAGGGAAACCCTCAAATTTTATAGGCAAAGCTATAGCGATTTGGGTATTTTTTAAAGTAACTTGAGCATTTGCTCTCGGAAATCATCATTTGGTAAAGTGGAGCTGATGATGAAGACCACAGATGGCCATAGGAACTACTCAATGACAAATATTTCACGGCTTGCGATTGGATTACTTTAATATGGTTGCTATACGATTTATCCTCGTCACAATGCGTATGGTGAGTGGTTGTTTAGGAAGTGGTAAGAACCAGGAGAACTCCTCAACAATTAACGTCCCTGCATCGGCAAAAGCAATATTTTATAAAAGGTGATAAGTAGTTGACATTAGGCTATTGTAACTTTGATAAATTACAAACTGACCCACTAAAAGGTGAAAAATAAAAACTTTAAAAAAAAAAAAACAACCGACTTCCAAAAAACACTATGTGAAAAATAACTTTAATTTCGGAAGTCGGTGGCAAAAAACTAAAATACAAATCCAAAGACACCGACTTCCGAAATTAAAGTTATTTTTCACTTTATAGTGTTTTTTGGAAGTCGGTTGTTTTTTTTTTTTTAAGTTTTTATTTTATCAAGTACCTGGTACTTGTTGACAGGCCTACGCTGTCCTCCCATACCTACTGTAATTTGAAAACATTGTAAAAGCCAATTATTTTTAAAAAGAGTAATCGTGGAGTTTCTTGCCGGTTCTTCTCCATAGGAAACGACCAATTGGAACCGTGCACCTAGCTTCTGACGTTTCATAAGTGCCCATGTAGGTTTATGTTAAATAAAATATTTTGATTTGATTTGAAGGTGCTTTCATAATTCACCGAATGACGCCAATTGTCGTCAGTGAAGTGACTTGAAATAAAAAAACAAACATCACGAGATGCTGCGATTTCTACTATGACCACTTCTAAAACAAAATCTTCAATTTTTACCCCGTTTTTAATATTACAAGGTTATATCATTC
The DNA here is from genome assembly GCA_951800025.1 of Oligia strigilis. Classification (NCBI taxonomy): domain Eukaryota; kingdom Metazoa; phylum Arthropoda; class Insecta; order Lepidoptera; family Noctuidae; genus Oligia; species Oligia strigilis. Next base: position 2,311,107 of record OX637558.1, on the reverse strand, counting down.
TTTGTTGGACTTGGGCGATTGTAGAAACCAGCATTTTTTGCCATGCAAAAATAAAAAGGAATAGAAATGTAAAGGTCACGTTACTTATATAAAGTACAGTCAACAGCAAAAGTAGATGATCAAAATCAGAAATTCAATACTAATGAACGAAGTTCGCGTTAGAACTGTGTGGCGTCGAAGTACTACTACTTAGAATACTTACTACGTAGAATACTTTGGAATCACTTCGACGCCACACAGTTCTGACGCGAACTCCGTTCATTAGTATTGAATTTCTGACTTTGATCATCTACTTTTGCTGTTGACTGTACCTGCCGATGTAATGTAAGTATTAACGAAAACCTTTGGATTCCTAAAAACATTTGTTCACAGAAAATAAAAGGGTTTATTCACAACAAACATATCTTACGCAGCCATCACATAGGTCATGTAAAATACATGATCCTCCATTTAATATGTGTAGTCGAGTTAAAAAGAATCGTATGATATTTATATTTACCTAAAAGAGTGTGACTAACATTTTCTCGATACGATGTTAAAATGTTTTTAGATATAATATATCGTACTGGTAATGTGAAGCTATAAGGTACGCGAGTAAAGGATATAATTCAGGAGTAAATTTAAGTGACAGACGAGACATAATCGCCCGGGTGTCACCATTTTGTGGATCGCCCGGAGGACACGGTGGAGCATACGGTGGAGGTCTGCCCAGCCTGGGCAGAGCACCGCCGGGTCCTCACGGCGGCGATCTCTCGCGTCCGGCCCTAGTCCAGGCCATGGTACGGAGCGAGATTGCATGGGAAGTCGTCGCCGCCTTCTGCGAAGCAGTAATACTAGCGAAGGAGGAGGTGGAGCGCGTGAGGAAGAGGTAATCTTTGCGCCCTTACGCCCCTAGTCGCCGTAGGAGACGCCCTGGGCGTCGGGAATTGACAGCCGATTCCCGGCCACCGGACGGTGAGCAATGGGCAGCTCGCCATCCGGTAAGGACCAGGCCCGGGTGACCGGGTCGACAGTGCATTGTGTTCCACGCGCGCCTCAATGAGATGTCAGCACTAACGTGGTCGCGGGTCCCTGGCTCAGGCAACTGAAGGAACACGGGTGGGTTTTAGTCAATTAAAGTCTGACACGCCCTACCCGCTCCCGCCCAGAGCGGAAGAAGTTATTTGATAATTTGCCACCCAACAAAAAAGAAAAAAAAGACGAGACATAATAAAAATCTTTAACCTCTAAAATTCAACTTTATCAACTCTGGGGAATTAGAGAGCAGCTGTGGCCCAGTGGTATCTGCCGCGACTTACGTTATAGGTTCTAAGTTCGAACCCAGACAGGCGCTTTACTTTGTATAAATTATTTCAGCACCACTGTCCTCAAAACGGTGAAGGCAAACATCGTGACGAAATCGACATGTCCTAGAACCAAAAATTCAAAGACATGTGACATTTACCAACCCGCACTGGGCCCGCGTGGTGGATTAAGGCCCACTCCCTCTCACCGAGAAGAGGCCTGTGTCTGACTCCTAACAAGTAATATCAAGCAGCAATATCAGCCAGGGAGGTAAAATCCTTATTTTAAAGAACGTTTGCGTTCTAATCTCGGCCTCAAAGTGTGAAAAAAACCTCATGTTTACTTTTATTTTTGAGTAGTTTTTGGCATTAATTATCGTTGAAGTGAGATTGCGTCTGGAATTTGAATGGTCTAGAAAGTTAGTAGAGAACATTAGAACATTAACGAAAAATAGTGTTACAGCCAAACTAGACCGATTTTAAATTTTCCATAGAAACAGAGATTTCCAGTTATCTTTTTTTAAATAAGACATTTCGAAAATGATCTCTGCTAACTTTTTAGACCTTTGTATCCTGCTTATGCGTATGAAGTTTCATTAAAATCGGTTCAATCATTTCGAAAAACAAGGGCTTGAAAGTTTGTATGAAATGCTGTACATTGTAAACACTCTTAAGTTCGAGATTTTGATTCTGCTGTGGCGTTACTTGGAAGGTTCGTGTTCAGCATTAGATAGTTGTAGGCTAAATTAATTGATTTGATTGAACACTGAACAGCCTTACAGTTAGGGTGGCTAACTACTAACTAGCCACGCCGTGAGTGCGGATACATAACGCTCATAATTGACGTGAAGTCAATACTAACACTAGTATATTAGTTTAGGGATGGGTTAATCGGAATACTACTTGTATTCCGGTTATCCGTTAATCTGCAACTCACAGTGTAGCGTTCTGAAACGTAAATTCAATCTGTTTGACAATGTGTGTCCATTTGGTTCACACCTTACCAATAGAATTGATTTTGATAAATTTTCGCATAAGCACAGCTTGGATGTGAAACCGCGGGGCGCTGCTAGTGGAAAATAAATACAATATGAAGTACCTTAAGTAAAAACCAATACTATTTTCACTTATTTTTGAATAATCAAACACATTTTGTGCTACAGTTGTACCGTTACATTTCCTTCTTTTCCCTGAAAACCAATGATTTCAAAAGTAAGGATACGCCCGTCTGAACATTTTACATAGAAGTTCTTCGTTCGAAATTCAAAGTTCGCGCGCACCACTGTCAACTGAGTCGCGTTGGCCCTAAAACCGTCATTTTAGGGCCAGCGCGCTGGTGCCATTTCGTCGCGCCGTTAGCCCGGTCCTTACGCTAGTAATATATATGTCAATGCTGAAAACCCCATACTTTTGACGGTCGTCGCCATATTAAAGAATAATCAGTAAGCCAAGAACTTTTAAATGAGATACATTATATGGACTTTAAAAATATATGATCGACTACAGTAAACTAAATCAGAAATACATATGATATTCTTCAGAATATAAGCTAGGTAGATAGTGTATTGAAAACATAATACAACTAATTTGATACGATAGAAAAAAAAAAAATAAAGATACCTCAAAAAACTTTCTTTTTTTAATAAAAACCATATTAATATACATACAATCATTCTGATGTTTTGTCAGATTATTCTACAAGCAACATACTAAAGCAGTATAGTAGCAGTATACTAGTATTTCATTTTTTTAGTCCAACCAAACAATAGATTTTTTGTAAATAGATAATTGCTTCATACTTTGCAATAAATTACCAGCGTTGTGTCATCGCGCTTCTCTTTCTTTTATATGCACTCCGACAGTGACCGCGCTTTAGGTCATGTAAGCCCCTTAAGTTGATTTACTAAGTTTCAATTTTGGGACGCTAAGTCCCATCGTCCTTTCATGATTCTAGGGTTAACGGGAAGTAGTGGTAGTGATTTTGATTTATCTGCGAGTATCAAAATATGTCGTATTTTTAGGGTTACGTACTCAAAGGGTAAAAACGGGACCCTATTACTAAGACTTCGCTGTCTGTCCGTCCGTCTGTCTGTCACCAGGCTGTATCTCAAGAACCGCGATAGCTAGACAGTTCAAATTTTCACAAATTATGTATTTCTGTTGCCGCTATAACAACAAATACTAAAAACAAAATTGAATAAATATTTAAGGGGGGCTCCCATACAACAAACGTGTTTTTTTCGGCGTTTTTTGGCGGGTCCATGACCTCATAGTGGGTTGTGTCATTCTGAATAAAATAAATCTGCAATATGTATCTAACGATGCTCTCATTTTTATTGAACGAGGAACAAGAACTCTATCATGAAAATTGCTGTGTCAATGTTAACTTAGGATGAGTGCCCAAATAAATATAGGGCAAGTATGATGGGCAGGAAACAAAATGTCGTAGATAAGGAGATATAGGGAGGTATATAGTTCCTAGATCATCTAAAATAAGTGGTTACTATAAGTAGTTTTTGGTTGGTGAATAAAATCTTGTCAACTTCGAAAATTCGAAGAACTTTTACAGTCGCTACGGGTACTCAGAAGCCCGAAGGTCTGATGACCAGCCCTAGCCAGGTGGCACCGCCGCGCAAACTGGAACCATGAACTCAGCACATGATACTTCGTCGGTTATAAAAAAAACCGGGCAAGAGCGAGTCGGATTCGCGCACCGAGGGTTCCGTAGCATCATCTTTTTAATTTTTCATTGGCGAGGCCTGTAGAATATTGCTGTTTTATGTCAGCGCCATCTCTTGACCGGTAGTGGAACTAATGTAATTTTTGTTGATGATTTCTGAAAAAGTGTACTATTTAGAGTTATTTTTTTTATTGTTTTATTTTCCTGTAATTTTTACATAAACTTCTATCACATAGAATTATTTCAAATTTTTCTCTTTGAATAAGGGGGAACGGTATTTTTTTTTCATTTTTCATCAAAAGTCGAAAATTATGGGGCCTAAAAAAAAAAGTTTGAGAATGTGCAAACTGCGCTCTTTCATATGATATCCACTTCGAATTTTTTAGACCCCCTTTTAGTCCCTGTTATATTTTTGGTTCTTTCTTATTTGAAAAATAGTTGGGCAAACGTCATCTAAAACTATTCTAAATTTCAAGTTGATAGTATTATTAGTTCTTGAGATATATCCAGCTGTGACAGACAGACAGCCCGAAGGATTGCCAAACTTCAGTGGCAATGGGCAGGGCACATTGCTCGCAGAACAGATGGCCGATGGGGCCGAAAGGTTCTGGAGTGGCGACCGCGTACCGGAAGACGTAGCGTTGGAAGGCCTCCCACAAGGTGGTCCGACGACCTTGTGCAGGCCGCAGGAACCCGTTGGATGCGAGAACCGCAGAACCGGTCGAAGTGGAGGTGCTTGGGGGAGGCCTATGTCCAGCAGTGGACGTCTTTCGGCTGAAATGATGAGGTACATATATACTATATATTTTTATATATAATTATATCAACAAATAAAGTTGGTCAAAATTAAAAAAAGGATATTAATTACAACATACCCGTAGAGGGTGGGAAATGTATTCTGACTTTTTTTATTTTGCATTACTTTAGAAGGAAAATAAAGATACCTACCTACTTTAAAACAAACTGTTTTTAAGGTGCCAAAGTGTCGGATTATGTAAGAGTGTGAAAACGTTACGTATTTAAGAACTCTAACCACATAAAAGGTCAAAAGGCATAAAAGATCTCCCAAAAAAATTAAAAATTGTAAGTAATAACCTCACTCAGGCTTATACGAAAACGAAAAAAAAAATGTCGAAAAAAAAAATGTCAATGTGTGTGTGTGTGTTATCTTATATTAAAAAAAGATACTTAACTGGAAATCTGTTTCTATGGAAAATTTAAAATCGGTCTAATTTGGCTGTAACACAATTTTTTTTCGAAAATGTTCTCTACTAACTTTTTAGATCTTTGTATCTTGCTTATGCGTATGAAGTTTCATCAACCTTTTGACCGCCACAGTCATGTATAGATGACAAACCAAAATGTGCCCAGCACGCCACGGTTCGACTACATGACAGATTTTGACGCCGAGGGCACGTTTGTGATTTCTTATGAACTAATAAGAATTAGTTCATTCAATTCGAAAAATAAGGACTTGAATGTTTGTATGAAATGCCGTATGACGTAAACGCTCAGACTATTTTCTGTCGGGGCCAAGGTTAATATGTAACGGAAATGTGTCATTTTCCATACGACAACCTGTCGAATGGTTTTAAACAGCTATGCTAATTACTACATTAGCAACACAAGTCGATTATCACTTCAGTTTTTTTAATCTCAGTTATTGAGCAAAACATTTGTTTATAATTGCATTGTACTTCTGTTGCAATTTTGAACAAATATTTTGCTCAATAATCGACTTTTGTTGCTGACCGTACCTATATGTAAGGAATTTTGGACGTTTTTCCGTTTTAGGCATTTTTTATTACCACTATTCTTAACCCTTCGGGAAAAACAGACTTTATTCTTTGAAAACACTTTTATTCTTTAGAATTCTTTACAAGTTTTATATATTGAAATTCCAAACGAAAAATCGCTCAACAACAGTTTACAATTATCCGCTCTCGTTTATTGCGTCCGCAGTTTTCATGGCCCCAACTAAAGGTTGTCGTCAACGCCCCGGGAAATTCCAAGTATTTGATATACATAAAGCATTTTAGGTACTTTATGTTTAGCCTGAGGCTGTACATAGCAGGCTTCGCGCTAGTGAAGCCAAGGTCGCTTTCTTTCAAAATATTACAGTTTGTATTAAGCAAAACTGAGCTACAATAAAACTTTATTTAACAAAACAGAGGCCGTACTACGTTACACGCAAGTTCCACTTACCATAATCACCCTATAGTGTTCCCACTGCTGGGACACAGGCCTCCTCTCTTTAGAGGGAGTGGGCCGTAATCCACTACACGGGCCCAGTGCGGGTTAGATGTCACAGGTCTTTGAATTTTTGGTTCTAGAGCATGGCCGGTTTCCTCACAATGTTTTTCTTCACAGGAGAGCAGTGGTGATGAAATTATTTAAACAAAGTAAAGCCTAGAACCCAGGTGGTTCGAACCCACGACCTATAACTCGTAAGTCGGGGCCGTTATCACTGGGCCACCGCTGCTCTAAACGTTACCTACTAAGGAAGGTTAAAAAAAATTGCCATAACCTAGCTTGGTCTAAATGTTATACCTAGTTAAGTCTTAATAGCACGCTAGAAAAGCTCATCGCCTTAACCGAAAGTCAGTTATTCATATAACATACCGAGCTAAAATTGAATAACCGGTCACAATAACCCACAAAACACCCTCCTTTTGATCTCACAGCCGGTTAAACCACCCCAAATTACCCCAATCTAAAAATACCCACCTATAAATATTTTTAAACTTCAAAATAAATAGAGAACATGGCGTGGCAAGGCTTCATTACTTACTTTACTTAATAAGTTCATACCGCCTTGACAACCCATTTTATATGGAAAATATTTTGTTACAACCATCGTTATGGTATAAGTGGCTGTCGACACGTTAGGAGTACTGTAATTTGTTCGTGTCATGCTTTTTATGGGGGTATACGGGGGTAAATAGGGGTAAAGAGGGGTAATGGTCGTGTTCCTGTTTTAATTAGAATCTTGTAAGTGGAGAGGAATACATATTTTGTGATGTTTATGGCCCTCTTATTGCACATGGTAGAGGATTTGTAGGAACGAGGTAGGCCGTTCCGGCAGTTGGACACAACACAAATTAAGGTACTAAAAATAGCTGAGTTTTTCTCTTTTGAGAATCTGGGAAGCTTTTGTCTTGTTGGCTGATGATTCAAAAGAGAAGAAGAACGAAGAGGATGAGGTATATCTGCTGAAAACTTTTCCCAAATGTTAACTGAAACTCAAATTAAAAAAAAATATTTCAATTAAACCATTTACAGGCACTTTTGAATTGTCAAAGAATCGGTCGGTTAGTCAGAAAGTTGAAGTTAGTTGCCCATTTTAAACCGTAGATCTCTCTAAGCTCCAAGGGCAGTCTTTTAAATCAAGATATCGTCAGTAGATAGCGTCAGTCTTTTCTGCCTAGATTCTATTAAGATAAATACTAAGTTATCACCTTTTAATTATTTTGCTTATTTATATCGTGGCTAAATAATAACAGCCGCACAGGTCGATCGATCAGGTTAAGCTATGTCTGTGGATGGGTGACTATCTTTACACACCGAGACCCCTCCGTGCCTCGGAAAGCACGTTAAGCCGTTGGTTCCGGCTGTCATTTGTGGATCTTCGACAGTCGTTACGGGTCGTCAGAAGCCTGAAAGTCTGACAACCAGTCTTACCAAGGTGTATCGTATTACCCAGTAACTGGGTTCTAGAGGTCAGATAGGCAGTCGCTCCATGTAATATACTGGTATTCAGCTGCATCCGGTTAGACTGGAAGCCGACCCCAACATATTTGGGAAAAGGCTAGGCAGGTGATGATTTCTATCATAAAACATCACAGCAAATGGTCAATTCTAACTAATTTTATACTAGAAAATGCGAAAGTGAGTTTGTTTATTTGTTACGCTTTCACGCTAAAACGGCTGAACGGATGAAATTTGGCACACCGATAAACCATTACCTAGGTAAGGACATGAGCCACTTATCATCCTGGATCGCAGACGAAGAACCGGGCAACAACCAGCATAAGCATAAGCATAATCTGACAATAATGTTCCCACTGCTGGGACACAGGCCTCCTGTCGATGAGAGGGAGTGGGCCATAATCCACCACGCGGGCCCAGTCCGGATTGGTAGGTGTCACATGTCTTCGAATTTTCGGTTCTAGGACGTGCTGGTTTCTTCACGACGTTTTCCTTCATCGCTTTGGGAGCAATGGTGATGAAACAATTTACACAAAACTTTTTAACAAAAAAAAAACCGACTTCCAAAAAAAACACTACAAACTGAAAAATAACTTTAATTTCGGAAGTCGGTGTCTTAGGGATCAGTATTTTAGTTTTTGCCACCGACTTCCGAAATTAAAGTTATTTTTCAGTTTGTAGTGTTTTTTTTGGAAGTCGGTTTTTTTTTTGTTAAAAAGTTTTTATTTCTCGCTTTTTAGTGGGTCTATTTATAATTTATCTAAGTTACAATAGCCTAATGTCAACTTGCCCATCGCCTTTTTATAAAATATTCCTTTTCTCGATGCAGGGACGTTCATTGTTGAGGAGTTCTCCTTTTATTAGTTTTTAGATTAGATGCTGATAATCCTGGCTGCAGCATCAGGCCAAACTTATGTCAACATTGCATTGAACATAAAATTAGTCCTGTTTAAAATGAGCCCAAACACGACTACGGTGCTGTAATTTCAAGGTTTGTACTTTTTCTGATGCTCCTGGCTTCAGCATCAGGTCTTCGGTTTTCCTCAGTAACAGTACGTTTATCCACACATCGAGCCCTTTTCAATGAGCCTAAACACGATATATCTGCTGTTAGTTGTCGAGGAGTTAGGTACTCTGCAGACTATCCTGACTGCAGCATCAGGTCATGACTTGATGATCATGAGACCAAATGTGGCAAATGCCCTATCAAACATCAAAACAATTTACTATAAAAACAGTCCTTGCCTGTTCGAGTAACTTCTTACTGTTAAGGAGTTGTACCTTCCATCATCAGCCCAGCTACCTGAGATGGTGACAACCATACACAAGATACTTCATAAAATATGCGAAAAACAATAAGTGAGCCTATAAAATTTGAGGGTTGCCCTCGATTTCTCTAAGATCCCATCATCAGATCCTAACTTGGTGACAATGGGACCACCTCAGAACTATCTACTTTCGAACAAAAAAAGAATTTTGAAAATCCGTCGACAATTGGCGGCGTATTCGATGAACAAACATACAAAAAAAAAAAAAGTCGGTAAAAAAAAAAAAAAAAAAAAAAACATACAAACACCCGAACATAGTACCTCCTCCTTTTTGTAAAGTCGGTAAAAATAACTAATAATGTTTGGATTCGAACCTACGACCTGCAACTCGCAAGTCGCGGCCATTACCTCCGGGCCACCTTTCCTCCTTCAGCAACAGCTAATCTAGAATTCCAGAAACAGAACTAATGTTTTCAAAATGCGGTTCAAACTGTTATACAAACGAAGTCTCGAACAACAGCAACACATGGAAATACAGCACATTGCCTCACAGTTAATAATACACACACATACACAAACTGAGACGATTTACGAAGTGCATGTGTGTTGTTCCTCATAATTCTGTGCGGCGACGTGGGAGGCTACACTAAGCGGGTCTCAGTGTTTTGTGAGCCTCGGTATGTGTAACTTGGCGCAATTGTATACATGATACGGTTACTATTTTGTTGCACAATTTGAGACGGAATTTTTGAGTAAACCGATGTTTTTATTTTCAACATTGAGCTCATTAGTCGAAATTGTTGTTGTGCTACATGGACTGACATCCTTAAGAAAGTGGCCGGGACAGGCTGGGTGCTGAAGGTGGAGGACAGGGTGTTGTGGCGCAGGCTGGGAGAGGCATATGTCCAGCAGTGGACTGCGATAGGCTGCGTTGATTGAATGATGAAAGATTTTTATTTCTGTAAGTAGGTTTGCACAAATACTTTTACACGTTAATCATATTTAAAAAACTCATGAGGTCGGCGTTTCCTGTCTGAGAGTGGTTCTGCACTACATTCGATCCAAATCCAAGAAATGCCGGTCCGAAGTGACCATAGTCCTATTTGTATGAGGGGTTGTGCACTAAATCCGAACTCTATCCGACCGAATTTATAAAATTCCCAATTCGGATAAAAGTATGATCTTTCATTCGGATTCGGTTCGGATGAAGTCCAGAACCGCTCTGACTGCAGAGTCTGGTGTTTTGAGTTCAACTCCTGTTTTGGGCATAGTGTTATTGGGGTTTTCTTTTATAACATTATCTGTAGGATCGATGTATGTGTCCTGTGATGTTTCCAGTTCACGGAACTACGCTCACCCTCTATTACGACAAGGGTTTACGAAGTGCATGTATTGTTCCTCATAATTCTGTGCGGTGACGCGGGAGGCTACACTAAGCGGGTCTCAGTGTTTTGTGAGCTGCTATGTGGGTTAGTACTTACGAGCCTTCGTTTGTTTTGAGTAACGGATAGCTGTTTGTTGCTCAATTTCAGATGGTGATTTTGAAGACTTTGATAGTGATATATGGCGAAATTCTAAATGTGAATTTGTTTTCATATTAATAATAATATTCGAGGCTTTTGTTAGGCGGTTGGATCAAGGCGTACTCCACGATACGGCTCGCATCGTAAGGAGGTTCCTGTCTCTGGAGCCCTAATTACTCGTAGCTTGGGCCCTGATGACACCGGCGGAATACTATTTTTTATATTTTAAAATGTTTTTTACATCTTTTATTTTATGAAAGTATTTTAAAATTTAATTGATAAGGAAGGAAATAAACAAAATAAATAATTCCAAGGGGTATCGTACTACCCAGTAACTGGGTTGTGGAGGTCAGATAAGCAGTCGCTCCATGTAAAATACTGGTATTCAGCTGCGTCCGGTTAGACTGGAAGCCGACCCCAACATAGTTGGGAAAAGGCTAGGCAGATTTGTACCTTCTCCTTATAAATTCAAGGAAAATCTAAATTACTAGGAAGAAGAAAGTAATTAAACGTACTTAATAAAACTATTATCTCCCTACCTTTTCTACAAACAAAGGAAACATTGTAAATAACACTCTTATTTAAAAAGTGCCTTTGTAAAACATTAATGTGAAGTTACCAGTTATAAACTGCGTCGTGAAACAATAAAATAAAATACAAAAAACAGACGCAAACACGGGTAAACAAACTAGCTATCGCTGGATATAACGTATTTTTAGGTTGAGGCCATAAGAGTAGCGTTTTAAAGTAATGATTGAAGCAGAGTGATTTGTTATTTATTGTTCTATAACCGGTTTTGTCATGGGATATTGTGTTCTCCAGTAACTGATTTGTGGACGTCAGATAAGTGGTCGCTTCAAATAAAATTCAGCTGCATCAGGTTAGACTGGAAGCTGACCCCAATATAGTTGGGACAAGGTTAGGCAGATGATGAAGCTTACTGTTGTTATACTTGAATTTATTGAATAAGAATAATTATTATATTTAAATTATAACTGGTATATTACTCTTCGTAACTAAGCTAAACTATGTAGTATGCCTGTTTCCTGACTAAACTATAATTAGTTTATTAGAGTTCTCTTAATACACAGTTCAAACACGGGCAGGACTCACCACCTCTTTACTCGAGAGTCGGACTTCTCATACAGTTACTTATTTACAGTAAACAGCTGAACTTATTAAATAGCGGTTTCAGTTCTACGGAAAATTCACTACGAAAACTAACTTTTTTGTTTTCTTCGTAGCTATTTCTCATAATCAGCCTATAATGTTCCCAATGCTGGGATATAGGCCACCTTTCTGAAAGAGGGAGTGGGCCATAAACCACCACCCAGGCCCAGCGCAGATTGGTAGATGTTACATGTCTTTGAATTTTTGGTTCTAGGACATGCCGGTTTCCTCACGATGTTTTCCTTTAACTACCGTTTTGAGAGCAGTGGTGATGAAATTATTTAAACAAAGTAAAGCACCTGCTTGGGTTTGAACCCACGACCAATAAATCGGTGCCACTGCGCTTATCCTATAAAAATAATTACGGGAAAACACCGCTGTTTTCACAGCCCCAATGGCGAAGTAAGCTGTAATATTTCGTTCCAACATCTGGCGTTGGTAAGGAAATTCCCAAGCTGAACACTGAAGTTTCACAGGAATCTTTTTCATAGTTGCCTTGTTTTTAAAAGTTCAGTTGTCAGTTTCATGTAAAGAAAAATGTAAAATAAAAGGATGGTTTTAAAATCTAGAGCTGTGTTAAGTAAGAGGAATATAATGGTGGATTTAAGAATGTGATATTCTTCTTGGCTTTGTGCTGAGAGTAAAAAAGTTTACTAACTTCTTTCATTTTGTAGGTGTCCTAGGAGACAGGGGATTATGTTAAAAGTAATGATGAACATTACCTGTGCAGTGATTCGGACCGTTACCTTTAATATCGGGACACAACAACGATTCTTTTCAGTAGAAATAATTTAGCACGGTAGTAAGTAATAAGGGACTACAGGACCTAAACGCAAAAAAGCAAGTTTTATACACCCATGATAAAAAAAAATATTTTCGCAGCCGCCATCTTGAATTTTCATTTTGACCTCACTATGGGCTTCAGCAGCCTTCTACATCTTTTTCAAGAGATAGTCGAATAGAGGGGGCATAACGCTATTTAGTTACGTGACGATTTCTGAACTACCAGTTTGAATTGAATTTTTATTTTATTTTTTATTTATCTACTCAGTGGCTTTTGCATGTTTTACGAAGATTGTTTTAAAACTTGTCACTCATGTTTACACAAAATTAAAATAAAATAAAAAAATATGAATACATCCTATTCATATTTTTTTATTTTATTTTAATTTTTCTATCTTTATGTTGCTTTTTATGTTATTTTAGATTTAAATATGCTAATTTCGACACAATGTAAAAATTGTTAATGAAATAAATAAATAAAAATAATAAATAAATAAACTTCTACCGTAAGGCGCGTTATAGAACTTCGTTTCAATAATTTAATTTAAATAAATGTTTCGAGTTTGAATTTGTATTAAGGTGTTGGATTACCTTCAGTGTGTCATGCTGCAACACGCGTGCTGCGCGCACACACACCAACACTATTTGTCATGTCCACCGGTTGACCTACTTGCATATCTTTTAACGTTGGAAAAGCGCAGTACTAGTGCCAGCGATTAACCTTCTTCAGTGAAAGTGGCCAATATGCCCGACATCTGTCAGTACCCACGATGTGATGAAGGCCAGGCGGGCCGCCTCGTCTATGCTATTTTTTATTATACCATGCTATTTCGTAGTATTTACGTAGTTATGCTATTTGAGTTTATTCATAGCAGGTACTACCAAGAGGTCGACTAATAGAGAAGTATGGAAGAAAATATTGCGTGGACCCGTAATAAACTGAGTTAAAGCCAGGAGAATGATTATGATTTGAGTTTATTTATTAAACTAGCGACCATACCCTGGTTTGCACGTTTTTACGACTTGAAAAACCATCGAGATTCCTATATGTAAGTTTATATACTTAGTTTACTAGCAGCGCCCCGCAGTTTCACCCGCATAAGCGTCGATCCCGTGGGAATATCGGGATCAAAACTATCCTATGTCCTTTTCCTGGACTCAAACTATCTCTATACCAAATGTCATCTAAATCGGTTCAGTGGATTAAGCGTGAAGAGGTAACATACAGACAGACAGACACACTTTCGCATTTATAATATTAGTATGGATAGTATGGATTAAGCACATTAAACTTTCGGAACAATTTTTTAAAACGATGATTAAAGTCGCATCAAAACCCATTGCTTATTTATTAGTATACTAGCAGCGCCCCGCGGTTTCACCCGCATAAATCTCGATCACGTGGGAACATCAGGACAAAAAATATCCTATGTGTTAATTCTGGCTACAAACTAGCTGAGTGCCAAAATTCATCCAAATCCGTTCAGCCGTTTGTGCGTGAAGAAGTAACAAACATACTCACACACTTTCGCCTTTAAATTAATGTGATTTAGTTGGTTAAAAACAAGAAAACTTTGTTCTTCGTACTTTATGCTATTCTTTTTGACAATTTAAGAATACATCATGACTGTTCCGGTAACCTACATCCAATCATTTCTCCTTCTACTGTAAGTTTGTTTTATGGCCAATGCACACTTTCGACTCGGCATCGGATACACGCGATGCACGACACGAATTTGCGAAAGGCCTCGCTCGCTTATTCGTATCTACTAAATTCGCCGAACCCACCGCATTGTCTAAATTGCATTCCTGTATTTAGCCCGTTTGATGGAACAGTCAAACCGGAACTACACACGTTTTACAAAGGTGAACGTTGTTAAGCCCACCGGCATTTTGGATTCCAAACAGGTAGGGGGGCAGGTGGTGGCACATTGCTAACGGCTGCGACTTACGAATTGTAGATCGTAGGTTCGAACCCAGACAGGTACTTCAGTTTTTCTTATTGTATTGTGTGCCTTTTAGTCTGTGCTAAATAAATGTATTTTCATTCATTCTTTTAATTACTTTACTTTGCATCAATTTGTTTTCAAGTTTCGCTCGAAGTGAAACCACACACGCCGCCGTCGCTTCACTTGTAAAATCTGGCGTACACTTAGCTAAGAGCCGCGTAAACTGTAGCCATATAACTTTGGACAGTTTTTGTTCCTCATAACCTGTGGGCTTGTTAATATTACCATCGTTTGACTTGCTTCCTTTCCTTCGTTGAGTGGAAAACTTACTTTTATTAGAGGTTAGTTTTGGGATGCAAGAAGAAGCCGTTGTGGTGCAGTTTGTTCCGCCAGTTACTCAACTGAACCGTGCACTCGGCGCATTCTGTACAGTCACACCCAACACCTTATTTGACTGGCCAATTCTTCCCTTGCGGTGGTAGGGCTGTAGAGGTATCTACAACCCCACATGCAAACAACGACGACGACGTCACGCAAAATCCTGCATCTCGCAAGCAGAGTTTACCGCGTAACTAGCATACATACACCGGCCTGACATAAATCATCGGGCAGTTGCCCGCCAGACGCGGCACCCGTCTGGTCAGAGGATCCTCCCTTTTCTATGGAGGTTGAGTGAACTTTACACCCTGGGTCTAACGCCCGCCTGGTTTGCGACCACCGGAGTCCGGCGTCAAGCAGCCTGCTGTGTTTCATCGATGCGTGGGAGTTCCAGTGCCTCAGGCATCTTCTGGGCACGCTCGTTCCATCATAGACCTCATCCATCGATTTCCATCAGGCGTGATCGAGGTCAAGAGCGGGCCCATACAGCAATAAAATATAAAAAAAATGTTGATAGTTACAGCCTCGTTGGTTTAATGATGGCCGCACGCACTACTGCTGACCGTGAGGTCCTGGTTTCGATTCCAGATCGGGCAAAGTGTTATTGGATTTTGCCATCAGGAATTTATCAGCGGCAGCCCGGAGTCGTTAGTTATTTGATAACTATTATTTGATAGTTCGATGTCCGCAGTTTCAGTCACACCTTAGCTGTGTTTATGAGCATTATGACTATGATGATTTGCATCCAAATCCATACACGATTGAGTAACAAAAAAAAAAAACCTTTTAAAAAAACCTTCACAAACTTGTACTTTAATTTTTGTAGGATACATATTTAGGTTTATTTATTTTATATATATTCGTCTTCTCCATCTACAATAATAGTGTATATCGTAAATATGGTAAACAGCTTAACCGGTAAAGAAGTTTTAATAGCAGGGCTGAATGCCAAATATAGGTTTTTAAGCAATATTTTATACTTGCAACGCCCCGCGGTTTCACCCGCATAAGTGTCGATTCCGTGGGAATATCGGGATAAAAAGTAACCTATATATTAATCTTTACTGCCATACAAAATTTTATCAAAATAGGTCCCGCTGCCGTTTGAGCTTGAAGAAGTAACAAACATATAAACACACCCCCACACCCCCACAAACTTTTGCCTTTATAATATTAGTGTGATATAGTAGGATGATTCGTAAAGATTCACACCTAGGTATTTACGCTGGCAATATCAAAGACTGGTTGACTACGGGTGGTAATTAAAGGATATCTATTGACAGCCACACCATGTAGTGATCGATATTAGGTGAAGGCCTTTCGCATACCTCTAACAACTACCTACCTAGATCGTTTG
The DNA here is from genome assembly GCA_951800025.1 of Oligia strigilis. Lineage (NCBI taxonomy): Eukaryota > Metazoa > Arthropoda > Insecta > Lepidoptera > Noctuidae > Oligia > Oligia strigilis. The sequence goes on along the minus strand of OX637558.1, from coordinate 2,295,008 downwards.
CTAGCTTAGTTGCATTTCTAAAGCCTATAGCAATGCAGGTTTGTATGTGTGCGTTTACTTGCGCGAATTCCTTTACGAAAATAACTTTGACAGGCTATAGCAGAACGGGCTAAATAATAACGGCCGCACAGGTCGATCGACTGTCTCTTAAACTAGGAAGAAACCTGTAAAGAGACAGATAATTTGCCATTAAACTACATGTAAAATTAAGCAACCAGTACTTTTCATAAATAAAACCTCATCCTTCATACTTGTTTTTTATATAAATAGACTGGCTTGTCAGGGAAGGCCCCTAAACGACGAGTTCAAAGATAGGCTGAATGGGGATGGCGGAAATTGATAATTTCCATGCACTTTGACGGCGGCCGGTGGCAGCCCTATATTTAGGGGTGCCGACGATGTAGATGTCTGTGGTCTATTGACCCATTTTTACTTTGTGGAGTTTTGCATTCAGAGTTATGTTGTATGCGGATTGAAGACATGAATATTTTTTATGTATTCTGTTGTGTTTTTTACTTTAAGGGGGAAGCGCTAAGGTGTTCAAATTTTCTTACGTTTTTTGCAATTTTCTGGTCAGTATTAAGTTGTACGTTGATTAAAATATGATTCGCGGTCGTAACAAATATGTATTTACAGAATTGTAATCATTACAATCAGTAATACAACTTGTTAAGTTAGTATAATCACCAAATGTCAAGATTTCATGAAATAGTCATTCTTGGGGATTACATAGTCTTACAGAGTTGTGTTGATGACTTTAATGATTATAATTCTGTAAATACATATTTGTTACGGCCGCGAATCATATTTTAATCAACGTACAAATAGATACCTAAAGTAATTAAGGTATCGAAATCAATAAGGCTATTAAAGAACCACCAGCTATTAAGAAAATCCTTAATAATGTTTGAATTCTAAGTTTGTAATGTTTTTAGGGTTCAGTACCAAAATGGTAAAACGCAACCCGTAGGGTGAGACTCAGTCTGTCTGTCTGTCTGTCTCAGCTGGATATCTCAAGAACTACTAATGCTATTTTGGAACAGTTTCAGATGACGTTTGCCCAACTATTTTGCAAATAAGAAAGAAATAAAAGCATGTATATTTTTTACAACAGGGACTGAAAAGGGGTTTGAAAAATTAGAAGTAGGGCTACTAGGGCATGTGGGGTATCATATGAAAGAGCGCAGTTTGCACCTTCTCAATCATTTTTTCTTTTTTTTAGGCAGCATAGTTTTCGACTTTTTATGAAAAATGTAAAAAAAAATACCGCTCCCCCCCTTATCTCCGAAGTTTGCAAAGAGAAAAATCTGAAATTATTCTATATGATACAAGTGTATGTAAAGATTACAGGAAAAATAAAACGATGTCTCTAAATGGCACACTTTTTCAGAAATCATCAACAAAAGTTACATTAGTTCCAATAACGGCCAAGAGATGGCACTGACCTAAAACTGCAATATTCTACACAGCAGTGCGCAGTATTAAAATTCTCTCGCCTCGCGGATGAAAATTTAAAAACATATTATTATGATGGTACTGTAGCGGTATCTACAACGCCACATGGGAACAGCGCGTCACACTGACGTCACGCAAATCCTGCATCGCGCAAGCAGAGTTTACCGCGCAACTAACATAGATACAACGAACGGCCCGAAATGAATCATTGGGCAGTTGCCCGCCAGACACAACACCCGTCTGGTCGGAGGATCCTCCCTTTTCTATGGAGGTTGAGTGAACTTTACACCCTGTTCCTCATATCTCTATAGTACGAAACCCTCAGTGCGCGAGTCCGACTCGTTGTTTATAGGAACCGAGCTTAATACACAAGACCAACATGGCCATACTTTCTCCCTTTATGAGCAAACCTATGTCCAACAGCTTCACATTAACATTAGGATTAGGATGGCGACACAACGAGCGGGTGTTGTCTCTTGAAATACAACTTGTCTCATATACCGCCGCTAAACGATCTTGTGGTGTTAATACCGGGCTCGCTTAGCTAAGCGATACCATCTTAGTGGGGTAGTACGTACACTGGTGCTGTTTGTTTATGTACTGGGTTAATTACTGTGGAACATCAGCTAGCTTGTTCCTGAGGGGCCCGTGGCTAAATATTAACAGCCGCACAGGTCTATAGATCAGGTTAAGCTACGCTTGCCGTGGTTGGTCTGTGAATGGGCGACAGTCTTTACATACCGAGACCCTTCCGTGCCTCGAAAAGCACGCTAAGCCGTTGGTCCCGGCTGTCATTCGTGGATCTTTGACAGTCGTTACGGGTAGTCAGAAGCCCGAAAGTCTGACAACCAGTCTTACCAAGGGGTATCGTATTGCCCAGTAACTGGGTTGTGGAGGTCAGATAGGCAGTCGCTCCATGTAAAATACTGGTATTCAGCTGCATCTGGTTAGACTGGAAGCGTGCTTTTAAAGGCACGGAAGGTTTTCGGTTTGTAAATATGGTCAATCATCCACGGACAGATCGCGGCAAGCGTAGCTTAACCTGATCGATCGACCCATGTGGCTTTTATTACTTAGCCACGAGCCCCTCCTCTCGATTGAGAAGAGGCCGCAGCTGACATGTTCACTACCTGATAGTACCAGTTAGTTTACCAACAAATTTTAAACAGTTTTTTTAAGTCTTTAACCACCCAAAGGCCTGGTTACTTCATAATACCATGAATTCTGATGAAACTAGCGTGAACACAGGCCAGCATTATTTTTAATACCCTGATTTATGGCTCAAATATGGCGCTGAGTAATAAATCAGGCGAGTCATGGGCCGTGTATATTAAATTCTGACCTAATTTGAACGTAATTTTTGCCAACAACTTGGTCAGGTCGTGGTGCCCCAGAGGTTTTTGGTACAAAGTTTATGGGTTAAAATTACTCGCCGGACTTTTTATTTTCAAAGGCAAAGCTCGTAGCTAAGTATTAGCGGTCACACGGGTCGATTGAATTTATATTTCCCGAAGTGGATGGGCTACCATCCCATACGCACCGACACTCCTTCGTGTCAGTCGTCTTTGACAATTGTTACGGTAGAAGGACCACTGTTTTCATTTTTTTCTCACTTGCTGTCATTATAATATTTCTATACCAAATGGCTGTGTTTTTCTGTTAAAATAAAGAAGTCCAACTTGCAGCCTAAGCAGTCGGTAATAGTGGTCCTTCGAGCCGGATAGTCAGCATCAGGAGAAATGGTGTCAATGGACCCGCGTTGACAATCGCCTCTGTTTCTATCAACAGGGTGGCGAGAATTCAGAAGCCCGAAAGTCTGAAAACCAGTCTTACCAATGGGTATGGTTTATTACCCAGTTCCTGTGTTATGGAGGTCATAAAGGCAGTAGCTACCACCACCGAAGAGTCAATTTTTGTAAGAGGTAAGCCGGAGTAGATATCTTTAATATGATTATATTATTTATCTATAGAATACTGACTGTGCCATTTTTCAAAGGGAAGCCGGTAGGAATCGAGTTGTATGGAACCTTCGCCACTGGTAGCTACATGTAAAATACCGGTATTCAGTTATATCCGGTTAGACTGAAAGGAGACAGATTGATTGATCTTCATATGTGGTATATGTATGAAGAAGGCCAAGGTCATTTGAAAATAAAAAAAATATCGTCATCTGATGTTGACTTTTTATTTTCATTTTATCTGTCAATCTAACATAATCAGCCTATAACGTTCCCACTGGTGGGACACAGGCCTCGTCTCTGTGAGAGGGAGTGGGCCCAGTGCGGGTTGGTCAAATCTGTCCTGTCAATCTAGCATTTCATTAAATACCAAAGCCTCCACCTAACTGCAACACAATACAGAAAAGCTTAAAATGGATTTTATGAATTCCAATCATTTTATGCAGTTTCATGGTCCGAATAGAAAAATTCGTTACTATTTTGTTTTAAAAGAGGTAACATTTTATTTTTATTCGCTCATGTTTTCTATTTTATCTCCAAATTCATTGTGCGTACCAACACACATGAAAAGTGATTGAATTGTAAAACCAATTATGGCAGCAATTTGAGTTCAGAAAATTATTTTTGCAACGCATTATTTTTTGTCGATCAGGATTGTGTTAGCGACAAGTAAAAAAGTGGAAAGCAACCTAAAAAATAACCCTGAAGGATTATAATATAACAGAGCAGTAGGTATATCATTTACCAGAACTCCTCAGTTCTGGTAAATGCTATCCTGCGCTGTAATTCAGTTCGCGTAATCGCGCTACAATTCTCGTTATTTTAAGAATGTTCACAGTGTCTCAATCTGTCAAAAATACCTCTAAAATCCCTACATTTTTCAATTTGCAATATGAGCAAAGTGCTTGAGTAATGCACGATATTAAACCCCTTTCTAATAAAAGTATTATATCAGATGAATAGTTACACACTGATTTCTCTCTTTCAGTCGTCAGTTATTTGTCTTTCAAAATAAGAAGAGAAATCGTTGTGTAACTATACAAACGCTATACAACGTTTATTAGTAAGGGGGTATGATTTAAATAAAACATAATGGTTTAGAGTGCTTGCATTAATATGAGTTTAAATATACATGTACTAGAGTCTGGCCACTTAGTTTCTTCGACTACTCTCGTTAAAATATACATATTATATGAACTATAAGTACCATATATAATGCATTATATACATATCAGTCTACTGTACTGGGTGGCAGACATCGATGCGCAACCTCGGGGTTCAAAATTATGAACTGAATCCCCCTGAGCTGAAGATTTTCTAAGATTAATAAAAAAAAATTGCTCTTCCATGCATTTTGACCGCGTATTGTAGTACATGAACCAGTTCTAAGTTTGCCATTTTACTCTAGCGTTGACGGCACAACAAGACGACACAAGATGAATGTAGAACAATCGAATATGGAAATACAGCGTCTTGGCACAGCGACATGCATTGCCCATTTCGTCTCATCGCGTTATGCCGTCAGTGTACTCTATTGCTGAGTCTCTTTAAGACAAGGTGCTTAGCAAAATATTATAAATATATATAGTGTTAGCTTGTAAATTATAATTGTTGTGTCTGAACACTTAAATCTAACAAAAAAATTGTGCTCAAGCAATTACATCTACGAAAAGTAGTTTAAGAATAAATTATTAAAAGAGGAGGCTATCATAAAAATTATAACGTATTTATAAACAAGAAAGTGTCATCTATAAAAAATCCTTTTTACGATTTGTTTACCTTTAGTTCATTACATAAACCAATGTAGAGAGATTCAAATAAAAATGAAATAAGATTAAAAAAAAAACAAATACACGTAAAAGTTACCTGAAACGTATCTTTTTATTCTCTTGACGAAATGTTCGACTCAGATGTCGGTCGTCAAGACTGGCGAATCACCCTTTGTACTCCGTGGCATAACTCAGAGGAAAATATTTTCTCCGCTTCCTTTCATCTTAATACCTGACAAGATAAACTTCAAAACCCTTTTGCTAATTACATTATCTCTAAAATCCTCTAAACAGCAACAGCGCAACGTTGGGTAGGTGTAGTGGCTCCGTCCGTCACGCTGCCCGCTGATATATCGACGAGCTCTGCACTGCACCGCGTTACTGATGAGCATGGACAAAGTATAAGCAAAGAGCGAGTAGATTCCAATTGTAAACGTTGTGTCTATTGTTCGGGCCATTACTAGTATTATAGCGGTATCCACAACGCCACATGCGAACAACGCGTCATACTGACGTCACGATCCTGCATCTCGCAAGCAGAGTTTACCGCGCAACTAGCATAGATACAACGGCCCGATATGAATCATCGGGCAGTTGCCCGCCAGACACACAGAGAATGAGTCCGCGAGACCTGTGTCTACGCGCACACTTGTGCACTATAATATCTCCAGCGCAGAAGGCTAGTCTCCGATGAGATCGGCTGCCGTGGCCGAAATACGGTTTGTAGGATTTTTAGTATACACAATACTAGCAATTTAATCGCGCAGATTATTTAGAATTTGTCTCACCCACTGGTAATAATTTACTCGTAAATACATACATAAACTTACGCCTACTTCCCTTGTACTCTTTCTTATTATTTTTTTGTTTATTTTCTTTATTGCGTCATGTTCACCGCAATTATTTTTGTTGCTGACGATCAAACCGGAATGAGAAAGTTTATAGTGGATAAGACAGAGATAAAACAGAAGACGAACAAGCAGGGGATCGAGGAGGAGGGGGGGGTTCAGGGGATCAGAACGGAATAACTCGTATTTTCTGTCTTTCTTTCTTTCCTTGGGGATAATCAGAAACTACAGAGCGCCACTTGCTACGATCCTTACATACTTCTTTTGTTTAGTTTACGTTCATACATCTGAAGGCCAATAATTCTTTTTGGCCAAGTATATTTTGACAGATTGAGACTGAGATCAGACTGTGAACGTTCTTAAAATTACGAGAATTGCCCCTCTGGTCATACACACGCCGGTTGCGAGTACTGCGCAACTGACCTTTCTAAAGAACATGACCAATAAGGTCACAATGTCCTTCTATCTCCTCCTGGATTTTGTAAGTCACCTTTTATTCGTCCTCTCAACATGCCCAAAATATCATCTAAGCATAAACTTTTAAATTTTTGTCATTATATCGTGTCATATAGTGTCATCGCGTCGTTGTGTCGTGTCATAAATAATTTATGAAAAAATATTTTTTTAATATTGCGGCTGGTTAGACATACGGTTTAACTTTTAGCATATAGGTACCAGACGCCAGCATATCAAGCTACTACAATCTGTCAAATTTCTTTAAAGATTTTCAACTTTATCGCTAAAGCATAAGGTTCAAAGTTGATTGGGAAAATTTGACAGTTTCGGGTAGCTTAATGTGCTGACGTCTGAACATATAATTATAGCTTTTTATGTAGGTATCTACCTTTTTACAATATGTCTGTACTAAAAGTTTGTAAGATAATTTTTGTAACTAACAATTATGGATTTTTGTCTGAATGAATAAATAAATAAATTATTATTACTTATTATATTCAATCAGATACATAAATCTATCTGTTCGTGACTTCAGAATCTGCCGACTCTAAATAAATTGATTCAAAAGATGAAGTAAGTGATATTATCAAGTATTACTTTTTACCATTAACTGGGTTGTGGAGGTCAGATAGGCAGTCGCTCTATATAAAATACTGGTATTCAGCTGCATCCGGTTAGACTGGAAGCCGAGTATTACTTTTGAACTAAGTATTTTATGAAATTGACGGCAGGGTGGGCGCAGTGGTTGAGCGATTGACTGCTGCGCTGCGTGTCGCGGGTTCGATTCCCGCACGGAACAAATATTTGTATGCCCTACAAGTAGTTGTTCCGGGTCTGGCTGTTTGTGTATGTGAGTTTAAATGTTTGTAAACGCACCCACAGTACAGGAGAAATTCCTAGTATGGGGCAACGTTTTAAATTAAAAAAAAAATTGTGTGACAGCCATATTTATTTAGATTAACGTTTTCGAAGTCGTCGAAGACGCATTATTAAGATTTAGTTAATATCTTTGTTTCTTGCGTCGCAGTTTATGGTCTGATATGACTCCCAGTAAAGCTACATTGTCTTAGAAGAGCGGTGACCGCCACGTAATAGCCGCACTAACAGCTGCCTTGAAAATGATGGCACCAGGGTTTGACGACACGGTGAAAAAAACGTTCTCTATGGAAACACACGAACTTACTTTCATAAATAACCTTTCAGTGACGGCATTCGACGGTAAATTGCGGACGCTATTTGACGGCCACCGCAGTCTAAGGAAACTCTAGCTTAACAATCAATCAATCAATCGTTTATTGTGTTAAATATAGGAATGGCGTACAAAATTAATATAAATGATAAATGATTTATTTCTGTAAGTAGGTTTGTACAAACACTTTTACACGACAATCATATTTTTTTTAAACTAGATGATTACTCATGGAATACCGACAGAAGTGAAACCAAAACACACTGACACTCAACTCACTCACTGAATACTCACTGACATATCGGATCTACATTAAAACCGAGTACCTACATCCCGAGGACAGTCAAACACATCCGAAGCGGGTATTTTTTGAATTGTCTTATAAACAAAACACGCGCGGTGTCGTTTACGGTGACAGTGGCGCGAGTTCAATGGTGTTTTCCCATCTCAAAAAATGTTCAACGCGCCTAAAGAAGTTTTCACTTCAAAAAATGTAAAATATTAAAAATATAGTAAATTTGCCGAAAAATGCGGTTTTATGAGAGGTTATACATGAATGGTGTTCTGATAACGGCAAGTGCGCAGTTTTTCAAATAAATACAGGTTACAGAACACGTTGAACTATCTCTTGTAATTTGTACCAGAGTGTAGAAAACATTAGTAAGACTAGTTTACGACAACTAACGCGAAACTGAGCACTGTTCTCTCATGTTAAACTGGTGTGGTTAATGCGCCGCCCATTTATGCAAAACACACTCACTATTTATGTTTAGAAGTGTAGCTACTGTTCTGTGGAAGTCTGAGCTGGGCTTTGATATCCTGTTGCTTGTGTTTTAGCTGCGCCCCGCGGTTTCACCCTCGTAACTTAAAGGGCTAAGGAAGGAACACGGGTGGGTTTTAGTCAGTAAGAGTCTGACACTCCCTTCCGCTCCACCCAGAGCGGGAGGGGTCATTTGATGATTTCCCATCCACAAAAAAAAATAAAAAAAGGGTGTCAGCTACCCCCATACAAAATTTTATAAAAATTGGTGCAGCCGTTTGAGCGTGAAGAAGTTACAAACATTATAAACACACACACACACACCCCCACACACTTTTGCCTTTATAATATTAGTGTGATCGTAGAAGTCTTTGTGAAGTAACTTATCGTAAAAAGTACTCTGGTAAGTCTGCGGCCAAGTAGCGTTCCTGAGTTTGGAGGGCATAGGGCCGGTATAATAATATCATGAGACATTGCAATATCTACCCGCCCCGACCCTTGCTCGATCCAGCCCCCTAAATAATTCTGATCCAGTCTGTCTCTTGCTGCCCTCTCCCAGCGACGCCCTCAGCCGAGGTCCGTATCCCACAGGGGATGCCCTTAGTTCTTAAGTTTTTTAAGCCTTACCTGGAGGCCTTAATTTATTGAGGCATCCACAGGAGACGACAACCTCCTAGGTTGAACTGCGAGATGATAGAAAAAATGCAATATCTATGTCGCAGCCAACTGGTTTAATTAACCGTTTAGTTAGCCGCCTAGCCTTTTACTAAACGGCGGCCGTTCAACTAACGGCCTGAATGATATTCAATCATAGTTTAGGTTGGAAGTCTGTAACCAATCACGCGTGAGCCGAACTGGTCGCAGTAACTAAGCCAGGGCACCCCGACCAAATGGATTAGGTTAGGTTAGAACTGTGATCGGTTGCGTCCTTCTGCGAGGACATAATCTCGCAGAAGGAAGCGGCGGAGCGGGTCAGGGAGGCTGACTCTCTCGCTGACCCGATTCGCCGCAGGAGGGCAGGACGGCGCGGGCAGCGAAATGCGGACCTGATGCCGCCTTAAGAGGGGCCAGCGGATGATAGATCGGGGAGTCTATCGTCTACGCTGCACGGTCCCTGGAGTTGAGGTGATGTCCCAGTGCACCCGGACATCGCCGAAGGAGGATAGATCCCGGACGCGGGCCAAGAAGAGGGAGCCCAGAAATGGGCCACGATGGATGGGTCGCGAATGTCATACGTAGTAGTTCTCGCGGCCCACCCATCAAGGCGAAAGTAGGTGCACAGGTGGAGTTTTTAGTGGGTGCAAGTCCCACATAACCTCGTCGTCTCCCCGGACGACGTGGTATGCGTTAGGCATTTTCTCCACCCAAAAAAAAAGGTTAGAACTGTGATCAACCGCGTGCGAGGCGAGAGAGCGAAGCGAGGCGAGCACTACTTCCAAAGACCAGGCGGTTAACTAACCAGTTGGCTGCGACATCTACATAAGCAACAGGCGTCACCAACAGCTGGTGGGTACCTCCTTGGCGATAATAATCTTTGTTTTAGTTAGAAACTATTTATTCTAATGATTAATAAATCAACTAGCTGTTTCCAAAGACTTTTATTAGCATGCAAACATCAACCTCAGTCAGAAATAATGGTTCTAAGAAATATAATTATATTAGTACACTTCAACATCTACAGAGAAATGAAAACCCTTTTAGAATTGAAAAATACTTTTCAACTGAGGATTCTATATGTTCTTTCACATATGTACAGTCAACAAAGGAGTTAAGTATACAGGAGCGTCGGATATTGTTGAAGTTTACTAAGAAACCGATGGATATTCTCGAATAAAATTTTAGTTTATTAATAGAAAACAAACAGCTCATTTATTAAATTAAATTTCAGTCCAGAACATCCATCGGTTTCTTCAACTATATCCGACGCTCCTGTATACTTAACTCCTTTGTTGACTGTACATTGTATGCTCATAAAAATGTTATTCTAATCTGTGTGATTGCCAAGTCACAAAAAAGCATTGACAAAGGTTTTTTTTCACTATATTCAAGTAATTTGTTAAATTGAACGTCAAAGAAAGCCAGACTTGGTTCTAGATAAGATCCAACTTTTTTATTTTTACGACGGTAATAGAATTTTCTTATTATACTATTTTTTTCTATTTGTGATTAGTTCAAGATCTTTTTTTCAATAATAGTCACAACTTTTGCCTATTTTTACCGACTTTACAAAAAGGAGGAGGTACTATGTTCGGGTGTTTGTATGTTTTTTTACCGACTTTACAAAAAGGAGGAGGTACTATGTTCGGGTGTTTGTATGTTTTTTTTTTTTTTTTTTTTTTTTTTTTTTTTGTATGTTTGTTCATCGAATACGCCGCCAATTGTCGACGGATTTTCAAAATTCTTTTTTTGTTAGAAAGTAGATAGTTCTGAGGTGGTCCCATTGTCACCAAGTTAGGATCTGATGATGGGATCTTAGAGAAATCGAGGGCAACCCTCAAATTTTATAGGCTCACTTATTGTTTTTCGCATATTTTATGAAGTATCTTGTGTATTTGTGTATGGTTGTCACCATCTCAGGTAGCTGGGCTGATGATGGAAGGTACAACTCCTTAACAGTAAGAAGTTACTCGAACAGGCAAGGACTGTTTTAGTAAATTGTTTTGATGTTTGATAGGGCATTTGCCACATTTGGTCTCATGATCATCAAGTCATGACCTGATGCTGCAGTCAGGATACCCTGCAGAGTACCTAACTCCTCGACAACTAACAGCAGATATATCGTGTTTAGGCTCATTGAAAAGGGCTCGATGTGTGGATAAACGTACTGTTACTGAGGAACACCGAAGACCTGATGCTGAAGCCAGGAGCATCAGAAAAAGTACAAACCTTTAAATTACAGCATCGTAGACGTGTTTGGGCTCATTTTAAACAGGACTAATTTTAAGTTCAATGCAATGTTGACATAAGTCTGGCCTGATGCTGCAGCTAGGATTATCAGCATCTAATCTAAAAACTAATAAAAGGAGAACTCCTCAACAACTAACGTCCCTGCATCGAGAAAAGGAATATTTTATAAAAAGGCGATGGGCAAGTTGACATTAGGCTATTGTAACTTAGATAAATTATAAATAGACCGACTAAAAAGCGAGAAATAAAAACTTTTTAACAAAAAAAAAAACCGACTTCCAAAAAAAACACTACAAACTGAAAAATAACTTTAATTTCGGAAGTCGGTGGCAAAAACTAAAATACTGATTCCTAAGACACCGACTTCCGAAATTAAAGTTATTTTTCAGTTTGTAGTGTTTTTTTTGGAAGTCGGTTTTTTTTTTGTTAAAAAGTTTTTTAATAAACTTTTTTTCTCATTACAAAATGAGCACTGACTTTAGATCTTCGAGCCGGTTATTGTTTTTTAAACTTTATTACAACAAGCGTAAATAACATCCGTACTTATATTATAAATTCGAAAGTAACTCTGTCTGTCTGTCTCTATGTTACCTTTTCACGCCTAAACCACTAAACGGATTTCGATAAAAGGCAGAGAGATAGATTGCATCCCGGGGAAGGACATAGGATAGTTTTTATCGACATACCTCACGGGCGAAGCTGAGGGCGGAAGCTAGTAACGCATAATTGTTAACGTAGACTCACTTAATTAGAATTTTAACGTTGTGAGAATAAAGTTAAAAATTAAAAAACGGCTCGATGATTTAAACCTGGTTCTAAAATAACATGCTTAATAAGTGTGTATATAAGGCCGTAAGTTTTTGACGTGATAGAACTTTCCAACTTTAAACAGTTTATTTAAAAAATTACATATAAGTTTATTTTTAATAGTCAAAGATACGTAAGAATAGTAATAAAAACTCTTTTCTGCTTTTAGTTTAAGCTCTGAACTACGGAGCTAAGAGTATTTACAAATTAATTTAAAAACAGTTCAGTGTTAACTGCGATCTATCTGTTCTTCTAATAGAATAATAATTATATTAATTTGTATGTATTTTCTTTTTATCGACTATTTCTTTATCTATATGTGGAGGCTTGTTATTAACGATTTTTCTTATATTATATTCTTCATTTCATTGGTTTGTTAGTCTGTAAGCCTTCTTTAAAATTAAATAAATAAATAGAATTAGTTATTTAATTAACTGTTACAACCTGTTGTAACAGTTACTTACATTTTGTTACAGCTGTGAAGTTCAAAGAGTTGTTTTAATATATTTTTGCGAGTTTCCTGTTTGGTAATGAAATGAAGCCATTATTCGAAGGAATTTGGTTTAATTGAACTCTCGTGGGAATTAGTGTTAAAAAAAGCTTCTACACGTGTGGTCTATGGGTTAAGTACACACAAAAAGCCTACAATCAATGATATTATAAAGTTACCTACGCTACGTTTATACTGAGCGACGTTCTGTATTGTTGCGTTGTTATTACAAACTACTTACATATTTACAAGTGTATAGTAGTTTTCAACTACGACTGCGATAGATAATAAGGAACGTATGACACAGAAAGAGATAGCTATCTGTAGTGTGTTGCTCGCTGCTTTTAGCAGACTAAATTAAACTTTAACAATTGTCTGAATTTGTCTGCAACTATTTGCGCGCGCTAGTGCGTTAACTACCTCTTTAATATAATATCATTACCTACAATGCTCACAGAGTCAATACAATAACATTTTCAGGGCGCTGTTGCGGCTCCCACGTTCTTGTAGTGTTTCAGGTATGTTTGCAGATGCGCATAAGGTGACATTCTATGCAATTATGCGGAAGAAAACCACGTCAGTCTTGAAAGTCGTGCGGTCAGTAGCAACAGCGTCCTGAAAATGATAGCAGATAGGTTGGACATGGCTGTGTTCAATCGATTCATCAATCTGCTTATGAGAGGTGGGGGTTGATGAAGCGACATTATTTTCCACTTTTATTTTTGGACCTATTAACATAGTTTTTATTATGTTTTTTTTTTTGTAACTAACATTACGGGCCCTGGATGTCTGAAAATAAAATCACACTAATATTATAAAGGCGAAAGTTCGTGAGTGTGTCAGGGGGTGTGTGCGTGTATTTATATATTTGTTACTTCTTCACGCTCAAACGGCAGCACCAATTTAGATAAAATTGTATGGAGGTAGCTGGCACCCTGGAGTAACATATAGGCTACTTTTTATCCCGATACACCCAAGGGATCGAAACTTATGCCGGTGAAACCGCGGGGCGCAGCTAGTGTTTTATAATGCTACCCCGGTAAAAATTCTTCAACGTTAAGGCTTGTATTCATGCCAACGACCTTGTGCATTTGGGCGTCGCGTTGCCTAGCAACACGAGGCGCCCCGCACTGAATTCGTGGACGAGTGCGGGGATGATATAGACACGGACTTTAAGCGATCGCATTTTTAATTTATTATATTAAAAAAGTAATTTAAAAAAATTAAACCGACTTCAAAAAGAAATTAACTCAAAATTATGAAATAACTTTAATTTCGGAAGTCGGTGTCTTGGGATCTGTATTTTAGTTTTATGCCACCGACTTCCGAAATTAAAGTTATTTCATAATTTTGAGTTAATTTCTTTTTGAAGTCGGTTTAAATTTTTTAAATTACTTTTTATTTCGTAATTTTTAGTTTTTGCACTAGTATTTGACCAAGGTTTTGAGATGTTTTCCCTTTGACACTACACCCGTAGCTCTTATCAATAAGCCAGGCCGTCACACTTACACGTATTAGTCCATATCTTGAAAATTACTGAATCGATCTTGATGAAACTTGCACTGTTCCCTAAGTTGAAGAAAATGTAAGCCAATAAAAAAAAAATGGTCACGATCCGATTAATAGTTTCGGAGATATGCGTGGACAAACATACATACATACATACATACATACATACATACATACGTCTATGAAATTTTGTATATTTGTTTGGAAGCCCTAATAGATCATCATATGTGAATATAATGCAATTCCAATAATATTACATACATACGTATCGAATTGATAACCTCCTTTTTTTTGAAGTCGGTAAAAATATACATGTTTTTAAAAAGTAACAAAACCAAATCATTTTCGTTTGTATTGCAAAGCAGTAGATATTTTTTTTTAATTCTTTTGATAAAAAATGAAGGAGTAAAATGGTTTCATCTCAACGATTAGGAGATGATTTGGTGGTTTTTTTTCTTAATAGGTGATATCGATAGAAAAATTATGACTAAACCAAATTACGATTCATATCATGTAGATTACCAACTATTTTTTCAGATGTAATTTCTCTGTAAGTTCCGGAGAAAAGCTGCTTCATATGCACGCTGTTTTTAAGCTTTTTTCGAAAGAGTAGCCTTAAATATAAAAAAATGGTGCTTCATTTAAAAGTACACGTGAAGGGGTTCAAAATTTAGTCACAATCTCACCTCAGCAACCTTCAATGTCTAAAAATTGGTCAAAAAGTAAGTAAATTAGAAATATTGTTGACAGATTGATACTTAAGATAAGAAATACGGACGCTCTTCAAAATACGGGAATTATTTGTTTTCTCGCATACCTAAGTTACGCGAGAAGACAAACTAAGCTAGATGAAGAAGATTTCCAGCAGTGGACTGCAATAGCATGAGTTGGTTGATCTTTTTACACAAAATGACAAAACGTTTCAGCAAAAAAATGTCTTGAATGCGAAGAATGTTTTCCTTCAGCTTATTACAAAGATGGCGCACATTTTGAGTAAAATACACAGAATTAGGAATAAGTAAGTAAGTAATTACATTTGAACATTTTCAAGATGTCACGTTTTCAAAGCAAAACACTTTACAACGGATCTTAGAAATGTTCTAAAAAAAAGATGGATGTTGAGTATTGTTTTGTTGATATTTTATTTATTTATTTATAAGAGAACCAACAGCTTTAGCAGAAGCGTAACAATTGTATATCACACTAACATTATAAAGGTGAAAGTTTGTGAGTGTGTGTGTGTTTATATGTTTGTTACTTCTTCACGCTCAGACGGCTGGACCAATTTTGATAAAATTGTCTACGGAGGACATGGAGGTAGCTGATAACCTGGATTTATGTAGAGGCTATTTTTTATCCCGATATTCCCACGGGATCGACATTTACGCGGGTGAAACCGCGGGACGCAGCTAGTGAGACATAAAGCCAATTACAGGTTCTCACAATATTTTGGTAGCGACGTATTTTAGATTCTTAAATTTGATTATTGCTTTGGATTATTATTTGAATAATTACAAAAATGTTTGGAAAACTGACTGCCTCGTTGTTTTAGCGGTCGCAAGTGTTACTGCGGAGCATAAGGTCCTGGGTACGATTCCCAGGCCGGGCAAAGCATTATTGAGTTTTTCCATCTGGAATTGATCACTGGCAGCCCGAGTCTAGATTTGTGGCCGGCTGATGGCTATGATAGGAGGAGGCGTCGGGGTGGCAACCGCTTTGGCGCCTAATACGCCGAAACCCACTTACCAATCAAGGTAGGTGGACCTTTGGGGTCGCGGACGCACAGATTGGGGAGTCTGACCGCCCACCAAGTGACCCCAGGGAAGACGGTGGCACAGTGGTCACGTGCTGCCGTGCATAGCGAGGCGCAGGGCCTCCCCTGAGCCACGCTATGCACGGCAGTGCTGTGCTGCCGTGCATAGCGAGGGTCTGGGGTTGTAAAGTTGTCGGGTGCTTTTGAAGGTGTCTCCCGAAAAAAAAAAAGTTCAGGACTTAAACATGAATGGCGAAATGTGGGTGTACTATTAGATACACTTTTCTGTACAACCCTTCAAAACAGGCGTGATTTTATGTAATGTTACAGCGGAAAACATGAAAACATGTAAATTAACCAGTTGAACGCCGTAATTACAGAGACAATTAAAAAGCCATTGTGTCTCGCATGAATCCACGTTACACACGGGAAGTGATAAAGGGTTAAACATGTCTAAAATTTAATGACGAAGAGTACTTTGCAATTAAATAGAACGACATTTATTCATGAACAAGATGAATACTAATGATTTCAAAGTAGTTACACTAATTAACCCATGAAATTCTACTTCAATATAAACAAATTAACCATAATTACCCCACGTATATCAAATACTGTAGACTGTAAAATTAATATGGCGCCTAGCGTCCAATCACAGCGCTTCATTACGATTGGCTCCATCAGAGATAGAGAAAATGACGTCATGAAATTAGATCCATACATACAGTTACATGATTTAGGTTTCAATTTGATCGTTCTATTCGTATACAGACTGGTATATCTATTGATCTATTGGGTAAGGAATGGTCTAGTTTAGAAAATAGGGTGTAAATTATTCGCCGAACCTTGTGCTTTGATTGAACGTGTTTTTGTCAAAAACAAATTAAAATTATTTATTTACTAGCTGCGCCCCGCGGCTTCACCCGTATAAATGTCGATTCTGTGCGAATATCAGGATAAAAAGTAGCCTATATGTTAATCCAGGGTGTCAGCTACCTCCATACACAATTTTATCAAAATTGGTCGAGCTGTTTGAGCGTGAAGAAGTAACAAACATATTAACACACACTCACAAACTTTCGCCTTTATAATATTAGCGTGATTTGGTCGGGCAAAGAGTTAAAAAGGTTTTTCTATCTAGAATTCCTCAGTAGCAGCCCGGAGTCTGGATTTGTGCCTGGCTATGGCAATAGGCTCGCCCCCTATTACATGGGACTTAAACATAACTGGCGAAATGTGGGTGTCCTACAGGTAGACCTCTCCCTACCCCTTTGGGGAAACAGGGCGTGATGCTATGTGTTATGTTATTTATTTGATTTGCTGAACAAGACCACGTTCTGTAAAATCGAATGAAGTTGAAAATGTCGGGAAGAGGGGCCCGTGGCTAAATAGTAAGAGCCGCACAGGTCGATCGATCAGGTTAAGCTACGCTTGCCGCGGTTGGTCTGTGGATGGGTGACCATCTTTACATACCGTGACCCCTCCGTGCCTCGGAAAGCACGTTAAGCCGTTGGTCCCAGCTGTCATTCGTAGATCTTTGAATGTTGTTAAGGGTGGTCAGAAGCCTGAAAGTCTGACAACTAGTCTTACCAAGGGGTATAGTATTAACCAGTAACTGGGTTGTGGAGGTCAGATAGGCAGTCGCTCCGTGTAAAATACTGGTATTCAGCTGCATCCGGTTAGACTGGAAGCCAACCCCAACATAATTGGGAAAAGGCTAGGCAGATGATGAAGTTGAAACAGTCGGATTTTGATTAGGTTTTTACCATCATTTTGAGAATTAGCCTATTGCAGTCCACTGCTGGACATAGGCCTCTCCCAGGCTGCGCCACAACACCTTGTCTTCCGCCACCGAAAGGTTCCGAAAGGTATGTCTTTAATAAATCAGTATTAAACTTGCATACAATAAAGTAATCCCCATGTTTTGTCAAGTCGGAAAATCCGTGCGAAGCTGGGGCGGGGCTCGCTAGTATTTTTTTAAACCAACTTTACCTAGCAATTTTTATCCCCCAGATTTTTCCTCACAACATTTCACAAGTCTTCACACAAGCTTATCAGAAACAAAACACGTTAAACATGGAACAGGCCCAACAATGGAGGTTAATTCCGGCGTAATTTTTAAATAAAAAAATATGCCAGCAGATAAAAGGAGCAACTTGCATTGTGTGCGGTGTCAAGCGTAGCGTATAATGTACTGATGTACTAGCTAGTCCTGCACATTGATGGGAACTCGTGTCATGGACATTGATGGTCGATAGCAATTTCGAATGTCATTTTTTTAACGATTCTTTTACACAATTGAAATAG
The DNA here is from genome assembly GCA_951800025.1 of Oligia strigilis. NCBI lineage: Eukaryota > Metazoa > Arthropoda > Insecta > Lepidoptera > Noctuidae > Oligia > Oligia strigilis. Next base: position 2,276,800 of record OX637558.1, on the reverse strand, counting down.
AATTTTACAAAAAAAAAATATTCGAAGCAGCCATCATCTTTTTCTTAGATATAAAAATCAATTGCCTTTCGTTAGTTTCACAAAAAATCAGCTGTACCCTACCCTACATTTTATGTTTGCATAACTCGTCAAAATGTAGGGAACAGCTGATTTTTTTTCGCGATTTCATGTTTGATCCCTTAGTAAAAGTTGTCCATAATGATGAGTACAATGATCCCATAAGAGGAAAGCGGTGATTAAAGTTTTAACCTGTATAACTTAGTTGAATTGTATGTATTTGAAGATTATTTTTATACAAAAAATAATTGGCAAGTTTTCTTTAACATAACACTTTTAGACTTCTTCATAGTCTCTGTTTATTTTGTTTTTTCTGTTAATTTTATCTAGAATTCACAAATACTTGTCTGGTTCGCATAAGGATGACAACGCGACTACGTATAAAACAGTAACCATAACTCTTATTTATTTTTATTTACTTCTAGACGACATTTTTCAAATTCAAATTCAAATTCAAATTCTTTATTTCAGACGTAAGTCCATAGTGTTAGTAGCAACAAAATAACTTAATGACTAGTGTTAGTAATAAGGAGGACATAGAATAGATCAATAATTGGTATGGATCCTCACCCAGTGACGCAGCAGAGGGGAGTCCCACCTATCTGAGAACACGCTCAGGAGACTATTGGTGGCTGTGCGTAGCCTTCCGGCTATGGAGGCGGTCCTTTTTCTTATAATGGCGTAAAAATCGTCTGTGCGCGCCTCCGCAAACATAGTGGACGCACTACAACGCCACGACAGCCCCAACAGTATCCTAAACGCGTTATTATATTGGACACGCAGATCGCTGTATGTCCTCTGCGTAAAGCGGGTCCAAAGACTGCACGTGTAGAATGATTGACAGAAAGCTTTGAATAGAGTGACTTTAACTTGATCTGTACAACGTGCAAATCTTCGAACCAGCATGTTACATCGAACAGCCAACGACCTGCGCTCCCTCTCTATATCCATGTTGTCCTTAAGATCATCAGTGACCCAATGACCCAAGTACTTGAATTTAGTCACCCATGCTAAAGGAGTGCCACAGAGCGAAACACCAGGAATATCTGAATAGTTTATTGCACTCGCCTTAAACATAAGAAGTTCGGTTTTCTTAACATTGTACTGGAGCCCATGGGACACTGCATAGGACTCACAAATAGCCACCAGTTTCCTCAAAGCGCCGATCGATGGGCTTAGCAGCACCATGTCATCCGCATAACTAATATTATTCAAACAAACATCATCAATGTGACATCCAACTCTGGTGCTGCTAAGCTCACCGACTAGCCGGTTTATGTACAAGTTGAAGAGGCGTGGTGAGCTTAACCCCCCCTGCCTCACCCCGCACTCCAGCTCGTACACATCCGATTGTGCCTCCGCCCATCTGACACTATTCCTCTGGTGGTAGTACCAATAACGAAACAAGGATGTAACTTCATTCGGTAGTGTTGTATCACTCCGCAACTTATCCCATAGTACCTCGTACGACACCAGGTCGAACGCCTTTGACAGATCCAAAAAACAAGCAAAAACAGGTGTTTTTCGGGAAGTATAATATTGAACAGTTTGCTTGAGGCACAGAATGGCGCTTTCCGTGGATAAACCAGATTTAAAGCCAAATTGCGCGTCGTCAAGTTCGACGTGTTTAGCCAACTGTTGATCAAGCAAACTGTCCAATACCTTGGCGACTATCGTGGCCAACGAAATAGGCCTGTAATTGGACACGTCAGAGGCGTCCCCTGTCCTGTCTTTAATAATCGGAACCACCACTGTACGCATAAGGTCCTGCGGCAAATAACGGTGACTTAGACATAAATTAAAAAGAAGAGCAAGAACCCTATACAGGTGTGGCCCCGCATGCCTCAGGTGCTCGACGCTAAGGCCGTCGTGGCCAGGCGATTTACCTCTTGTCATTTTCTTAATAACAGTAGCCACCTGTTTAGCTGTAAATATTATGGCAAGCTCACCAGACCCCGACGATTTCCCCTCATCATCGAACACCCGCCGGTCTATTTGCAAGAGAGACTGTACCTTAAAATGTCTTTATCGCTACTAATCGATCACTGAAACACTTCACTGTTGATACAGACGGAAACACAGATTTTTTCCACAGCAGTGCCACTCCACCGTATGGTCTTCCTGTGATCACTTTAACAGACGTGTCAATAGCTGACTTGCCGGTGTACGCGAAGTTGTCGTCTATGTTTCCCAGAAATCCCACATCGTGTGACCAGATCCAGGTCTCTTGGAGTGCAATGATATCGGCACTCTTGCATAGGTTCCTCACACATTCCACTGACCTGTACACACCTTTACAATTAAAAGTAGATAACGTTATTTTATTACTTAAAGCGTTAAGAGCCATTATTTATTGGAGTCTTGTTTGTAGACGGGAGCTGAGTCTTATCGGAATCCTTATCCCTTTTAAAAAACACAAATCGTCTAAAGCGTATTCCTTCAGGCCAAAGGCTGTCATCTAAAAAGGTGTCTAATTTATTTTTGGAGACAAATATCTTAAACGCATTATACGTCCTTTCTGTTTTCATATTAATTTTCTCCAGCTTTACGGTGACCTGAGTCTTAGTTTTAATATAATCACAAATATCGTCTTCACTAGTTTGTTTATCAACGTTCGAAACAAAAAGCGGGACAAATGATTCCGCCGCTTTAAAGTTCCCCATTGTAGCAGACTGAGCCTTGCCTATCCTACCAGTGAATCGGTTCTTTAACTTTTTGTTTTGAACAACTGTCCACTGTCCGTCATGTTCCATTTCTTTCCATTCACCCTTGCTTACTACTTCAGCCATAGTCAGTTGTTTACTCGAAAAATCATTAATACTCGCAACATCCCTACCCAACAAAGTTGAGTTTACTGGAGCCAATGCGACAGAGTCATGCGCAACTCCATTCGAATTACAGAGAGAACGATATTGCAAAGAAATGTTTATGTCCGGCACGCTGTCATCTCTGCCGGTGCCTGTTTCCACAGTGGTGGCGCGGGGGCATGATGGCGGTATCGGCGGCAGCGGCTCGGTACTTGTTTCACACGGCGGCGCCGGCGGTGATGACTCAGAAACATGCGACAGGCCGAACGGTCCGCTGTCCAACAGATACCCTCCTCTACGCATATTAATGTTCGAATTAATATATGACACAGGGCTATTAACGGACATTCTATCCTTCTTTTGTTTACTTTCTAAGTCTTCTTTCGTCACATAATTTACTTTTATCTGCTTTATTTCTTCACGCAAAAACACTAAGTCCTTTAATAACTTCGTTACATCGATGTGGTCAAAACAAACGGGTGGTAATTTCTCTAAGTTGTAAGCTACAAAAACCGGTAATTGATCAGGCTCAGCTGTTTTTAATACCGTTAGCATATCTTCGAGATCCTTTTCCTTTTTCTGTTTACGCCTTGATACAAGCTTATGTTTTGTTTTTAGAGATGAAAACAATAACTTTTTTGCACTGTCAATGTCTTCCTCAGAGAACGCCGATACACAAATTCGTATTAAGCTTTCATTATCCATCACATCAAGTTTATTCCGAATAAACGCTAGCACCTCACATATTACTATGTTACAATTAACGCACTTGAGCGTATTTACACCGGTCTCGGACATTGTAATAACTTTATTTCGCAGCGACCGCTCGGGAGTGCGAAATTATAATAATATAATATTTTTTAAAAGAATATTTTTCATTCCCAAATAAAATATGAAGCCATCAAAATGATAACGAATTTCATGATCAATAACTTATCCCATCAAACCAAACGGATACACAAACAATTTAAACGTACTTTCAATTTCACGGAACCATCGAAAGGTTTACCAATATCCATCGAAATAGTAATCAGGAGAATTGTTCAATATTTACTGTATTACAACATCGTTAAACGATCTTCGAAACCAAAGCAAAACAAATACCATTTGAAATTGACATGATAGGAATCGGTTGCCTTTGAGTACGGTACGTAATAGGGTAATTAAAAATATGTACTGCTCGGAACACGTTTCCTAGATTAAAATGGTGATCGTTGACAGTTACTGTATGGAATAGATGGATGCAGAAGGTTTACTCTGTATTCGCAAAATGGCGCACATTCTATTGCGCTTATAGATTATAGGCTGAAATATGTTTATGTCTTTTACCTACTTGCCAATAAAACAAGAAGGAGTTAGTAGAACATTAGGACTGTATAGGTATTAGAGAACTCTATTAACTCTATAATTTGAAAACATTGTGAATGCTAATTAATTTTAAAAGGGTAACCGTGGAGTTCCTCTTCGGCTATTCTCTGTACTGCATCTAGCTTCTGACGTTTCATGAGTGCCCATGCAGATTGAGGTATGTGAAACAAAATATTTTGTATTAAATTGCAACATGAATGATTGAAGTACCTATTCAATTCATGCCCTAGACCGACGCGCAAACTGTAACCATAAAATCAGCACATGATTATAGATCCCATAGCGCATACATTTTTCATCGGTCGTAAAAAAAAACTGTTTCATAGAAAAGTGAAATACCTACCTACCTACGCGATCAAAATGTATGGAACAGCAACTTTTTTTAAACCAACGAAAATTTTTTACGCAGTGGGTACTTAATCCATGGTTATAGGTTCCATGGTAAAAGGTCTCTGCCACCCTGTATTATCTTTCTATGTTATTCAAACCTTCTGCATTTACCTGTACAGTGTAGTATATCGTATGTATGTTGTTTTTAATTTGTTCATGTACCTAGTGTGTAGGTAGCGTTTTATGGAACGTGAGTTGCGGATGTCTGTATAAGATTATAGGTTTTACTACTACACACTGCTAGTGTTTGTATGGAGGTTCTATATGATTGGGTTAGGCTACTGGGAGTACTGATCACAGTGATGTATTAGAAGTTAGTTTACTCGACACTAAATACATTGTTGGTTCTAGAAAAATGCTGGGCAGAATTGCAAGAACTCACTGGTATTTAAAAAGTTTTCAATGTGCATGACCCAAATAAAATATTTTTCTTTCTTTTCTTTGTTTACAATCTTGTGACAGCTGGAAAATTACCTGAAAATATTTTCAAAGTGTAGTTGTAAGTGATAACTGAATTCACCACAGAAATAGAAAACAAGATGGTGTAATTATTTCAGCCAAGCCATTGAAACAAAAAGCTGGTAAAAACCGCCCACATTTACTATGATATGCAACTCTTGTTTACTTCTGCACAGAATTGACACAAAAAAATATTAAAATAAATGTCGCAGCATTTAAAAAAGTCGGTAATATACAAACATTGCAGGCGTAATCATGCCGAACTTCGGTCGCGTAACTTCGGCATAGTGTGTTTATGACTTCGTTGTAATTTTCTATGGAAATAAATAAACATTTTTTTTTATTCAAAAATAAAATTATGATAGTCAATGCTTATTTCTTTTCCCGAAACGGGCTATTTTAACCATTAGATTCATCATCCATAGTAATATTATAAATTCGAAAGTAACTCTGTATTTTTGTCTGTATGTTACCTTTTCACGCCTAAATCACTGAACGGATTTCGATAAAATTTGGCAGAGGGATAGATTGCATCCCGGGGAAGGACATAGGATAGTTTTAATCGACATACCTCACCTTTGCCCGTGAGGCAGCGGAAGCGCGGGCGGAAGCTAGTAAAAATATAAATAAATCAAACGAGATAATCTCTACAATCTTTTAATTCGACGATTAAAACAAATACAACATTATTTTAAACTCCTTCTATAAAATAACTTAATCCAAAACTAAAACAAGGAAATAGTTCCCTGATCTCCTAGAGCGGCCACCCTAACGAATAATTCATAATGTCATTACTTATGCACGCTTTGCAATCTTTAAGTCGCGGAATACATACATTTACGTAATTTGTTAAGCTAACAGGATTAGCATTTCTACGTGAACAACGTTTGCTTTTTACTAGAAATAGGAAAAGGTTGGTTCGACTTCAACATTTATCTTTATTTAAAAACAAAATACATTTTCCAAAAAAAGTGTATTAGTCAAGTGAGCCATTAGGCACTTTTGAACGTCAAAAGTTACAAGAAAATATTATTGATTCTAGTCGCCTTTTCCACAAGCTAATTTCGTATGGAGAAGAATGGGGAAGAAACTCTGCATTTACTCTTTTAAAGTAAATATTTTATATATAACTAGCTGATCCAGCGAACTTCATACCGCCTCAGAATCAAAAAGACATTCCATACAAAATGTACGAGAAAATGAATTATCCTCATTATTATTTTTTTTTCCGTGAATTTTTCCCATGTTTTTAAATTTTTGCCCATGTTAGTTATTCTGCTATTCGGGGCGAGGACAAATCCAACAAATCGAAGGGGATTCAGGGGATCAGACCGGAATAAATCGATAAAATTATTGTATAGAATCAAGTTCATCTAACTTAACAGACAGCTGTGCTGCTGGGAGTTTCTGCTATTTTAGCCCAAGTATGAAAATATCGTTTAATATTCCACAACTATCACACAACGCCGTCTAGTCTCAAGCTAAACAGAGCTTGTGTTATGAGTACTAGACAACTGATAAACATACTTATATATTTCTAAATACATACATATATAGATAAATTACACCCAGACACAGAACAAATGATCATGCTCATCACACAAACATTTGTCCTGGGTGGGAATCGAACCCACGACCTCCGGCATAGCAGTCATAGTCACTGACCACTAGACCAACAGGCCAGCCAATCTTTACTTTCAGACCCAATGATCTGAAAGTAAAGATTTATTATTAACTAACTGGATTTATTATTAGTGTCTATGAGAATCAACAACAGAAAAATTTACGATTTAACCCACCCTTCATCATCATCATCATTTCAACCGAAAGACTGCTGGACATAGGCCTCCCCCAAGCACCGCCACTTCGACCGGTTCTGTGCTTCTCGCATATCGCCCATAACCCAATTTATTATTTTTATTTAGGGTTTGCGCAACATGTCGTTTCCTTACATCGTCGTCACCTTGGTAGTCACCAGCTTTCGAAAACTAAAGATTTGAAATTATACTTTTTAGCCTTTGCTGATGAGTTTACCTTCTTTACCTCTCTATCACACTAATATTATAAAGGCGAAAGTGTGTGTGTGTGTTTATATGTTAGTTACTTCTTCACGCTCAAACGGCTGGACCAATTTTGATAAAATTTTGTATAGAGGTAGCTGACACGCTGGATTAACATATAGGCTACTTTTTATCCCGATATTCCCACGGGATCAAAACTTATGCTGGTGTAACCGCGGGGCGCAGCTAGTGAGGTAATAAAACCCTATGGAGTTAGGGGGGCGCTGTTAAATGTAATTTTGACATTCACAAAGTTCTGATTATCAGCCTAGTTTGACATTCAAAAAGTTCTGATTATCAGCCTAGTTTGACATTCAAAAAGTTCTGATTATCAGCCTAGTTTGACATTCAAAAAGTTCTGATTATCAGCCTAGTTTGACATTCAAAAAGTCCTGATTATCAGCCTAGTTTGAATAAATGACTTTGATTTTGATTTTATAATTATATGTGACAACGATGTAACTAGAATAAAATTACTACAGGGTGAAATTGAAAACATGCGACAAATCGAAATGGGAGATTGTACTCATCATTATGAACAACTTTTACTATGGAACCAAACCTGAAATCGCGAAAACAAAATTAGCTGTTCCCTACATTTTATGTTCGCATAACTCGTCAAAATGTAGTGTAGTAGAGCAGCGGTGGCCAAGTGGTGACGGCCGTGACTTACGAGTTGTAGGTCGTAGGTTCGGTGTAAATTATATCATCGCCACTGCTCTCAAAACGGTGAAGGAAAACATCGTGAGGAAACCGGCATGTCTTAGAACCAAAAAAAATTCGAAGACATGTGACATCTACCAACCCGCACTGGGCCCGCGTAGTGGATTACGGCCCACTTCCTCTCACAGAGAGGAGGCCCGTGTCCCAGCAGTGGGAACACTATATGATTATGTAACTCGTCAAAATGTAGGAAACAGCTGATTTTTTGTGGCCTATTTGATGACTCGTGCTCAACAATGGATGTCTAATGATAATAATCAACTCACAAACTTTTGGATAATACTTACAGTTTAGTCAATCAACGAACAATGCCAAACTTCCCCCGAATGTTTGACGCAACATTGGCCAAACATTGAATACCTGCCAACATTATGTGGTCATCGTGGCTAACAGACCGTTATTAATAACACCGGGTAGACATCAATTACCTATTTATTGTTAAATATGTCATCCCTATAGACCGATACGGCATACGATTTATGAATCATAAAATTAGCGATAGCCATTATGTTCAGTTTTATTGACAAGTGTTGAAGTGTTTTAAATAGTGGCTATGATCGTTATTTTATTTTTAATTCATAGGAAAATGTACTTTATTCTAGTAGCATTTAGAGTATAAATCAATATAATATCTTAGGTATTGCTTTACTATTTTCCCAGAAGCAGCCAATAACAAACAAACGAATTTTTAAAACGCAAACTTGTCGACACCCTTGCGCAGTCCCATCTTCCAAGCTGGGAGTTATTCCTTATTTATTTTATTTATTTATCCATTTATTTCAGGCATCAAGGCCCATATAAACACATACTTATAATATAACTTAAAAATACTATAAATACATACAACCTTATATTACACTAAAAAACTAACAACTAAAAAGTAACGCACACGAAGTGTCTGCGTCGTGTTCGCTGACTGGTGTCATGTAGCTGGCCACGAAACCGGCAGTACACAACACCCTACGCAAACCACCCTACACCTTATGTTCGAGCTGTTTGGGGTGGAAATTCGAGATAGTACCAAACGGTTGGTCGACTCATTATAGAATGAATGGCCCTTTAGTAGGAAAACATCAAACAGATCCATACGTTATTATCATAATTTAATTGCTATGTTGTATTTTTGCTTGGTATGAAGTCGCTTTCCAGAAAATGTAATCCACCATTTCATTAATTAATACTTACTTTTCATTAAATACCTTTACCTCTACACCGCCTACACTTCCATGTATAAACAAAATACTTCACGAACACCCAAATGCGGGCTCTTAAAATTACGCCTGGATTATAAGCAACCAACAAGCACATTACGTACCAACTTAACTTGACCTCCCGCACCTCTTTGTCCCATAAACAGGGAAGGCGCGACAGACGCAGGTGAAATCAGGTGTGAAGGCCAGGTTATATTGGCCGCCGCCATATTAGAGGCACGGTGAATCCTATTAGAGAATCAGAAAGGGAACTAATGGCTTGTGGTATTACGTTTTTGGTGTAAAGGATGTACCGGTATCGGTAGCTGGTGGTATGGTATTTCCAGCTTACGGAATTGTTTGAGAGCATTGTTGTGGGTTGATGCACTAACGGGAATAATTAACGTTGGTATCTGTCTGGTTCGAGGTGGCGCGGGAAAGGAGTTCCTGGAAGGACTTGGGGAGGTCTTTGCCCAGCAGTAGGACAAAATAGGCTAACAAAAAAAAAGAGGTATCTATGATAGTTCAGTCATACTTAGAGGTATCGTATTACCAAGTAACTGGGTTCTAGAAGTCAGATAGGCAGTCGCTCCATATAAAACACTGGTATTCAGCTGCATACGATCTATAATTACAACTTTAAATTTAAAGCATTGTATCGTAGTAGTTTGTATAAGGCATGATGGGGTTGGCGTGTCCATTGGGATAAAAACCCCAAATAACCAATAAAGATTAAAAAAAAAAAAAAAAAAAAAGCTGCTTACGATTGCACTGGTAGCCGTCCCAAATAATACTAAACCAATCATTTATCAATCCTATATATTTACCTCTCTCTACTTATATATTTTGTTCTATAGCTTTAACAAAATAAGCTAAAGTGTCTATTGTTCCAATAAAGTAACTTATTTCTGCAGGAAATCCATTGACTATACACTTTATCCGTTAGAATTTCAAAGGAGCTTGTTAAAACACCTTTTAGTTTAAAAAGGTATTCCAGAAAATCTATAGACAACTTTCTCTTGGTTAAAAACTGTCTACAAGCTTGGAACGAGATCCACAAGAATGCTTGTACTGTTTTACTCTACAGCGTAAAATAGCTTGGAAAATAGAACTTTATAAAATATAATAATGCTAAGAAGTTTAAGTTATAGTAAGTGCATGTAGACAATGTGAAAAATGTCCTTGTCTCGGAGGTGCTTCAAGACCTGAGGCTTTTTGAGCACACCACTACTCACCTGTGTCGTGAAAAGAGAGCTATGTTAATTATTAGTAAACATACTAGAAGTCTGTTTTACAGCTGCTGTGGCATCAAATCCATAATAATTTAATAAATTCGAAAATAACTTTTGTGTGTCTGTCTGTCTGTTACCTTTTCACGCATAAACCACTGAACAGATTTCGATAATCCATACTAATATTATAAATTCGAAAGTAACTCTGTCTGTCTGTCTGTATGTTACCTTTTCACGCCTAAACCATTGAACGGATTTCGATAAAATTTGGCAGAGAGATAGATTGCATCCCGGGGAAGGACATAGAATAGATTTTATCGACATACCTCGCAGGCGAAGCCGCGGGCGGAAGCTAGTAAATTATAATATGTTTGGGAAACATTTTTTTGAATGATTAGTGTCATTTTTATATCACATCCCTCATCATAAAACTAACAAGTTAGGTAGTTAAACAGTACCTACTTACCCTCCAAAAAGTTACTTGAAATTTTTTCACTTTAGCTGTGATGCTAAATTATTATTTATAGTAAATATTTTTTATAATAAGTCGTATTTGATTAAGGGCTGATTTTTCCAACGCCAGATAATTTAATCCGAGGAATAATTTAAAAAAAAGTTTTGACAGTAATTCTTCCCAAATTCTGTCAGATGTCAATTTTATTCCACGAATAATAATTTATCTGTCGATTGAAAAATCAGCCCTTAGTCAGTAAAAACGTTATAGTGTACAGTTTAAATATATGAAACTACGTTAATGTTGCATCACAACCGTTGAAAAATGACAAATAAGTTTTGGAGGGCATTGTACAATCGGCAGCACATCAATGTAAACTCTATACATATCTATAACTACGACGCGCCGTATAGTGTTAGAAAAGAAAGTATCCTTGGTATTATTGGTGGAGTTTTCAACGTTTCTAAAATTGCCCAATGGTTGCACATACTAATAATTGGCAGCCAATTATCATGTTCATGACTACTAAAAAAAAACCAAGGCGAGAGTGGATGAATAAAAAAAAACCATACCATACCCCACGAAGTAAACTTTTACTTCGTCCTACTCATTTGAGGACTTATAGTTTTTTTTATTTACCCACTTGTTTTCCAAAAAAGTTGTTACGCACTGCAGCACGAAACTAAGAAGCTATATATATATATAGCTTTCTGTCTGTTCTTACAAGTAAGAACAGACAGAAAGCTATATATCTCTTTCGCACGATTCTCGCTGTAGTTGCTCATAACGCGTTCAAGGTCAAAGTGACTGTACCTAGTCACATTCACGACATAAACATAATCTACGATTCGACAACTCTCTTAGCAAACGCCACGATACATACAGTATGGACCAACACAAACCATGGTTAACGAATCCATTTGGCTGTACACCTGAGTTCACAGCAAACTAACCCTTTATTATATACCACCTCCATACCTACATAAATCGAAAACCGTGTGTATTAAAAGCTGCGATCGTGATAAAACATCCCCATACCCTCACTCCATAGGGTTTTATTACCTCATAGAGAGGTACAGAAGGTAAACTCATCATCAAAGGCTAAAAAGTTTAATTTCAAATACTTAGCTATCGAACGCTTGTGACTACCCAGATGACGACTTAAAGAGAAATATGGAAGAAAAAGACATATTGCGCAGACCCTAAATAAAAATAATAATAAATTAGGCTCAAGTGGGATTGGGCGGGTCATATCAGACGGTTGCAGGATGACCGCTGGGCATGTTTCCACACAATGGGTGCCTGAAGATGGACGGCACCCCCCAATGTTGGCCCAGGAAGCGGTGGCGAGATGACCTGGACGCGTACCGTAAGAGCTGGTTCGAGGTAGTGCGGGAAAGGAGTTCCTAGAAGGACTTGGGGGAGGCCAGCAGTGGAACAGTCAAGGCTAACAAAAAAAAAACAGTGGCACTCTGGGAGTGCCGACAGAAGTGAAAACAAAACACAAACAGAATACTTTGCCATCATTCACTGACATATCGGATATACAATAAAACCGATTACATCCCGAGTACAGCCGAACACATCCTAAGCGGGTATTTTTTTAACCGTCTTATAAACAAAACACGCGCGGTATGGTAACAGTAAGATAAGATAAGATAAGATAATGCTTTATTTCTCACCACAATATATAGGTACATCAAGGGATCAAAAACAATACATAATAATTGAACTTATACTGTGGGAGACTGGTGCCTAAGCTAGGCGTAAAGCCTGTATTTCAGGACACCAGGTCTCCACCCTTACAGATGCAATTACATTTAAACAGATTATGCACTCGCACACAAATGCGGCAAGTTATAAAAGCAAAGAGGAAAAAAAACAAAAATTAAATGAAATTAAAAATAAAATGTAAGGAATACACAATTGATCTAAACTTAATCTAGGGTTAGTATTAATGTGTGGTGTTACGGTGCGTGCGCGCTTGTGAGAGGGTGTGTGTGTGTGGTAGGTGTGTGTGTGTTGGGTGTGTGTGTGGTAGGTGTGTGCGAGGTGTGTTTGGTGGGGTCCTGCGTGAGAAGGTGAAGAAAGCACAGAATGGTGATGTACATAAATATATACACATGGCATATATTTGTATTCAAACAAGCAAGTTATACTGGGGCAGCTAGAAGTTTTTCCGTTTCATCATAACTTAACTCCTGGAGCCAGCTCTCAACCTTAATTTTACACTGGGTTTTGGTAAGTTGGTAGATGGAGAGCGTCCTATTTATTTTATTGTAGAGGAAGCGACCAAGGTAACAAAAGAAACGTTTGGAGAACATTGTAGCAAGTGGCTTACCATGGCGGTCTACTGGGTCAAAACGTCTTTTACCTCGTAAAAGCGAGGAGTTGAAGCTAAGGAGACCATGCTGTTTTAAGGCCGTTTGCAGAATAAACAGCTGACGTACAGTTAGGACTTTAGTCTCTTTATATAGGAGTGATGTGGGATATCGAAAGGGTAGATAATAAGATACCTTTAAAATGGCTCTCTGCGCTCTTTCCAGCTGTAAAATTGTGAATTTAGGTGCACCGCCCCAAGACGTTATACAGTATGTTAATAGGGATTGAGCGAGAGCATAATATACAGATTTCATCAGCCTGACGTCAGCAACATGTCGTAGAGTCCTAAAGACAAACATTAATTTGCGCAATCTATTGCTGAGGGTGTTGATGTGTTCATGAAACCTCAAGTTGCAATCCAATATAATGCCCAGATACTTAATATTATTTGCTTTTTGTAGGTGGGTGCAGCCACACGTGTTGCGATTTTGGTTAGAACAAGAGTGGGCAACCACAGAATACATGGGGGCCATTTGGGTTTTGTGTGTGTAGGACTTTAGGGAAAAAGCAATGTACTTTGTTTTGTCCGCGTTTAACGTGAGAACGTTACTATGCAACCACCGCATCACAACATCAAGGCCTGCCTGAGCATGCGCGTAAACATCATGCCATGAGTCAGCGCTAAAAAGAAGGGCAGTGTCGTCTGCGAAAGCAATGATTTTACCCTTGGGGATGGTGAGCATACCCAGCTCGTTAATGTATATGAGAAAGAGAGTCGGGCCGAGGACGCTACCTTGTGGCACACCATAGGTAACGGTGCGCTCTTCGCTAACAATATCATCGATCTTAACGGACTGGGTACGCTCACTCAGGTAGTCCTCAAAAAGTTTGAGTTGAATCCCCCTTATGCCTATTCTTTCCATTTTATGAATAAGGATGGGTACAGAAACAGTGTCAAAAGCTTTGGTAAGGTCTAGGAAGATGCCCAAGACCTTCTGCCCTCCGTCCAGATTTGTAACCACATAGTTGGTCAGATCATGAACCGCATCGGACGTTGACTTGCCAGCCCGAAAGCCATATTGTGAAGGTGATAATATGTTAAAGTTTTCTAAGTAGTTAACGAGCCTGTTGTTCATGATCTTCTCTAGTATTTTGGATAGGGCAGGGAGGATAGCAATAGGCCTATAATTGTTGACACTGTTCCTGTCCCCACCCTTAAAGATAGGATGTATAATAGATTTTTTAAATGGTTTGGGAAATTGACCTGAATTGAGAGCGAGGTTACAGACGTATGTAAGTGGTGGTACAACTATGTCCATGTGTTTTTTTATAAGGCTATTGGAGATTCTATCCCACCCCACGGCACAATCGTTACGTAGGGATGTTATCAGATTAGCAACTTCGATTTCATCCGTAGGTAATAGTGACATAGACTGTAAGAAGCCACTGTTGACAGTCTGAGATGCTTCGTCAGTTGATTTATAAGCTACTCGCTCTGCGAGATTTTTACCAATTTCTGCAAAGAACTTGTTGGTTAGGTTAATGGATTCAAGTGGAGTGTCTGATATTTGTAATAGATGCGATGTGGTGTCTTTTTTCTGAGTTCTGTTGGATATTGCGTTTATGGCTGCCCAGATTTGTTTGGTGTTATTGCCTGCGTTGATAATTTCTCTTTTCTCAAATTCTCGTTTAGTCTTCCTCAGTAGTTTGTTGCAGTAATTTCTGTATCTAGTGAATGTTATTCTTAAAGTTTCATTTTCGGGTGATTTTTTTGTTTTTTTGTGTAGGTTGTCTCTGTGCCGGATACATCGGAGTAGGCCCGGGGTGAGCCAAGGCTTTAGGATATTTTTTCGATTTGATATTTTAACAAGTTTTGTATTTGAATCAATCACCTGCGTTATAAGGCTGATCATTAGCTTTGCAGCTATGTGTGGATTTTCAGTGCGATAAACTGGTTCAAAGTCAATTTTCTGTAGAGCAGCGTCTAGTAGATTGTAGTCGATTCGGACAGTTGTTTTTTTTGTCGAGATTTTTGGATTTTTTTTTACTAGGAATAATAAGGTAGTGTCATGATCAGTTAGAGCGGAGTGGGCAACATAAGTTGAGGCAGGTAGAGAAGTTTTGAGAATAAAATGGTCAAGGCAAGCTTGAAGTCGCGTTGGCAGTGTGTGTGCAGGCAGTAGACCATATGAAGCTAATAAATTGAGATAACTATGTTTGGTTGAGTCAGGACACTGATCATCAATGTTTATGTTTAAGTCACCGGTGATAATTATATTTTTATAGTGTGTGATGTTGGACAGGATCATGTTAAGTGAGTTGAGAAAGTTAGTAATATCTTTGAAGGCCGGCCGTCGGTATATAGCTAAAAGGATAGTGCTGGCGTCGATTTTTATTAGTAGACAATTAGCATCTTCAATCGGTGGTTCCTCCACGTACACATTAAGATTTTTATGAACGTAAACAACGACACCCTCGTTTTGCGTAAGGTTGTTATTAGTTTTGAAGTAGTTATAGCCTTGGAGATCTGGGATGTTGTTAGCATTTTGAAGCCAGCATTCGGTTAACGTTATGAGGTCCCATTCAACCTTTGTTCTGGCTAGAATGGTATGTAAGCCTGCCATATTTTTTGTTATGCTTCTAATATTTTGATTTAGGATTTTGAGTGATTGATTAGGATTGATGCTGGGTGGTATGCAGTTATCTAAATCACAGGTAGATGACTCCGACACAGAGACAGAATCTATGTTGTTTATATTATTAACTTGTGTATTATCGAATTATATTTTATTTTAATCAATATTTGCATTTTTAGAGAACTACTGAGTTTTCGGTGGGACAATCTAATAGTACTATTAAGACATGTAAGGATGTGATTAAATAACGATATTTGGACATAATTTGACCCACAGGCTCTTACTTCTTTTTTGCGTTTTGAATTAGTAACAACCGTTAATAATAAGAGAAGTGTGTAGTTTGTACGAGTGTGTGTAAATAGTTGTGTCAGATAATTGTGTGTGTAGATGTAGATAAGTAGATTAGTAACTAATTTGTGTATTACATTTGGAACAAACGGTAATAAGAATAGTAGTGAGGAATTAGGAGCTGCACATAAATGCTTAAGACAGTTTTGTAGGTATTTATAAATGGGTATGTCAGTAACAGATCGTAAAATAAGTACACAACAGATCCAGAGGCAGAGGAAATATTTTTTGAAGAATACGATACGGCATAGGATGGTTACTAGTCATTTAGTTTTCTCTCGACGTAGCTTAGCCAGGTCTTCTTCGGATTTTATGAGCCTGCTGGGTACCCCTTCTTTTTCGCGTACGTATATTTTGCCATTTGCAGTCCAACATTGTTGAAACTCACTGCTTTTTATAAACTCTCTGGTAAGATACATTACATACAGTGGCGCGAGTTCAATGGTTTTTTCTCATCTCAAAAAATGTCTAACGCGCCTAAATAAGTTTTCACTTAAAAAAAGGATGATATGCGAGAAACAGAGAACGGTCGCAGTGGCAGTGCTCAGGGGGCTATGTCCAGCAGAGGACGTATTTTGGCTGAAATAATGATAATGATGAAGGGCAGAAGAAGTATGATGAGTTTTCGAAATCCTATCAAATTGTCAATTTTTCTGATGTTGATTCTCATGTTGACACTAATTAAAATAACTAACTGGTATTTAAACGTTATTTTCAGACTTGAGGTGACATAGCCAAAAATATGCACTTTTTAAACGCCAAATTACTTAAGACAGTCCCCAAAATAATCTGCCCTTCATTACTTCCTAGTGCTTTAGCTGTGGAAAAGAGGAGAGAGATGTGTTATTTTCTAAACGACTGAAAAAATAAACAAATTCTAGCCTAACTACTAAAGATAGCAGCTCTGGGATACAGTCGAGTTTTCGGATGAAAATAAAGAATTTAATCTCGTTTAACTAAGGAAAGCTTCCCCTTTACAACCTACATTTTATTTTATTCTCAACGAATAAATTAATTTTTGGGATGCATGAAGAAGCCTCCTCGTGAAGCGCAGTTTATTCCGCGAGTTACTCAACTGAACCGAGCGCTCGGCGCATCCTGGGCAGTCACACCCAACACCTTATTTGACTGGCCAATTCTTCCCTTGCGGTGGTAGTAACGCCCGCCTGGTTTGTGACCACCCTCCCACCGGAGTTTGGCGTCAAGCATCCTGCTATGTTTCGTCAATGCGTGGGAGTTCCAGTGCCTTGGACATCTTCTGGGCACGCTCGTTCCACTATTGACCTCACCATTGGCCTCTTCAGCAATAAAAATAAAAAAAATGAAAAAGTAATCTACTTAACTTCACTATTAACTTTATAGAACTTTGATACACATATATGAGGGGCGTATTGCTAAGTTATAACAGCCGCACGGGTCATTCGATCAGGTTAAGGGACGTTTGCTGCAGTTCGTCCGTGGATGGGTGAGCCTCTTTACACACCAAGACCCCTCCGTGTCTCGGAAAGCAGTTTAAGCCGTCGCTCGATTAAAAATACAGGCATTTAACCGCAACCGCATGGCTAGACTGGAAGTCGACCCCAACAAAGTTGGGAAAAGGCTAGGCAGATGATGATGACACATAAATATATGTTGTAGCAGTATCTACAACGCCACATGAGAACTACGCGTCATACTGACGTTACGCAAAATCCTGCATCTCGCAAGCAGAGTTTACCGCGCAACTAGCATATAATACAACGTCCCGACATGAAACATCGGGCAGTTGCGCGCCAGACACAACACCCGTCTGGTCGGAGGATCCTTCCTTCTCTATAGAGTAATTCCAGCGTTGTTTCAAAAGTCGGGAGCGCATCAACAAACTTGTTGACGTTTCTAGATATCTACAGGTTACAGTGCTGACCATGCTATTTCAAGCGCCCGCGTCAGCCGGTCGATTCTGTAAAAATCTCACCATGAAAACTTTGGTGATGTGAGTTTGTTTTTGCTAGGAATTGTGACTATTGACAGCTCACTCCACGCTCACTTCGCCTAAGTTGAAAACGGTGAGATGGTTACAGAATCGCACTGCTGATTCGATATACTTAATCGTTTCTGTACAGTTAACCTTCTCATCCATCGCTCGAATGTCTTATCGAAATCTGCATAATCTCCCGAGCTGTCATGCCATGCGCGAGTATATCCTTGCCCCCTGTCACTGCATTATCGTTTGGGGGATCAAAACGAATTGGGGGAAGCTATGAGGGAAGGCAGATCATTAGGTTTTATAATGTGGTGATTAGGGGACGCCTTTAGATGTTGAATGGGTGATTTTAAAGTAAAATTTTATGAGTATTTGTACATCATTATTCATCATTATCTTGGTACTTCTATAGGAAAATACATATTAATGTCGCTTTGGCGAGAAAAAAGGTTCTATACGATAACATTATTTTCAAATATTGACACTATATTAGGAGGGGCCCGTGGCTAAATGATAACAGCTGCACAGGTCGATCGATCAGGTTAAGCTACGCTTGCCGCGGTTGGTCTGTGGATGGGTGACCATCTTTACATACCGAGACCCCTCCGTGCCTCGGAAAGCACGTTAAGCTGTTGGTCCCGGCTGTCATTCGTGGATCTTTGACAGTCGTTACGGGTAGTCGGAAGCCCGGAAGTCTGTTAGCCAGTCTTACCAAGTGGTATCGCGTATTACCTAATGACTGGGTTGTGGAGGTCAGATAGGCAGTCGGTCCTTGTAAAAGACTGGTATTCCGCTGCATGCAGTTAGACTGGAAGCCGACCACAACATAGTTGGGAAAAGGCTAGGCAGATGATGACACTATAATAATAATAAATGTTTATTCAGTATTAACATTGGTAAAATTATAACATAAAGTCTTAAAAATTATTTACAAAGGTATAATAATGTTAGATGCCTGTACTAGGATAAACCTGTATCACAGGCGGCATGTGCATACTTAATGATAATTGTAGGACTATAAAATTCTTAACAATATTTAACATTAGAAGTCTTGAAATAATGACAAAAATTTTACTAATTAATTTTATACCTAGTTTACTTAAATACTATTTACCTTAAAGATTAAAATAACAAAAAGGTCTTATTGTATACGAATTATTGAGTCAGCGTAAAAATAGTTTTTTGCACTTTAAAACTTAGCTAAACACATGATATGATTTTGCGTCAGCAAAAATTGGTAAGTGGGTTAATGTTGCACAAAATTAAATCACGTTCGAGGCAGTGTGTTTATTAAATTTTTGCTGCGTGCGGCTTATGTGCTTAAACATCAACAGAAACGAGGGTATGTAGGTCAGTGCAGTGTTTTGTTGCGTCACACGTCTTTGATCTAGTTAAAAATGTGTTATCTATATCGGTAATTAAGTTATCGATATTAAAATAAAATAAAACAATAAAATGAAGTCTAAAATATAAACTAGTATGTGGCGCTCTTAGGCGCCTTCGTAATCTATCGAATTAATGTACCTGTATTCGGCAGCTTTTTTAGCAGGGCAATCTGTATCTCCCGTCTTGTGATTGGCTTGTTTTTTAAAGCGCGAACATGTAGCACATTTTGGCGGATTGGCCTTCTTTGCGCAGTCTTGGATTGTGTGCCCTTCTTCACCGCAATGGCCGCAAGTAGGGGCAGAAATTTTACATGTTTTGGCTGCATGACCATACTGCTGGCACTTGTAACATCTAGTTACTAGTGTAAAGTCTCGTACTGGACAGGACGTCCAATTTATAAATACTCTGTCCTGTGCGACGAGGGTCTTGCGAATGATGGCTGGAACTTCTATAATATAGTTGCAATTCTCAGCATCCTTCCTGCCAGATTTGTGGCTCAGTTTTATTGAGGTCAAAAATGTATCTAGGGACATAGTCGGCAGTTTGTCGGTCAAGTTCTGTTCATAGATACATTTATAAACCTCATTTTCAGACATGGATGTGGGAATTCCTATAACTATAATGCGAGGTTTGCGTTTTTGAGGTTCGTCGACGGTAAGCCCTGACGAAGCGTGTTGGACTGTTTGTTTGAGCTTATCTAGGTCATCTTTGGTCTCAGTGCTGATTATTAATCCTCCTTTTCCTATTTTGCGTACGCCTCGTACTTTCAGCTTCATTTCCCCAGGGCATATGATTTTTTGGACCATGGTCTTGGTTTCGTCACTGGTCTTTGAATTATCACAGGGATAAATCGCCACGGAACTAAAAGTATTTGGACGAACAAAGCTATTGGACCCCTTCTTTACCATATCTGCAAAAGATGTGCCCGCACCCTGCTTCGTACAGGACTCTTGAATCGTCCGGTTCATCTCCGTTAGGCAGTCGGATAGGTCTCGAGCTTCGGTCATGGATTTAAGTGTGGTATGGGTTTGAATGGCTTTTTGCTTTAAAGACTGGTACTGTACAGCCATTTGCGAAACTCCATGTCCAACTTTTCGGCAAAGATTATTTATTTTTAGTTTCTGCTCAGTGTTGAGCTTACCATCAGAAGCAGTAGCACATACCTCATTCAGGCACTGCTCGATTGATGTCATCCAGTTCTGGATCTCTGGAGTGGTCACTACTTCAATTTTGTCATCTTGGTCCTGTCTTGGTTGTCGCGGCGGTGTCGGTGCCGGTGTCGGTGCCGGTGTCGGAACCGGGGTCGTCGGTACCGGGGTCGGTGTCGATGGAGGGCTGTGTCGTATCATCGTAACGGAGTATTTAAAAATAATCCAGTCAGTTCATTATTTAAACTTGTCACTTAAAAAGTTTCTGACGCTAATACACTAAAACTAGGTCACTATTTATGCGAACGTTAATTTATTTTATTATTTTAAATGCATTGATGAGCACGTCTGTATACTTTGAATGTCTGTGAGTATGTCATGTATATTAGGACGAACGAACAAACTTTAGAAGGTACTAGCTTCTGCACGAGACGTCTGACCCATCGCATCGCATCCCAACGCCCACTTACTTCGCTTTTGCTTAGCGTTCTTTTTGACGTTTTCCATTTTGCGCGGCTCCTAAGGGTCGTAGCGTGACGATAAATAGCCCTTAACCTTCTTCTGGAAAATGGAAATGGCTATCAAACGCAAAAAGAATTTTCCAAATCCGACTAGTCGTTCCGGAGATTACTTCCTACATACAAATGCCTGTTTGTAATATTAGCATAGTTACTTTGATTTGTCACTCATTTGTTCGGAAAACACACATGTATGTCGCAACATTTTATGAGCTTTTCTCTAAATCACATTTAATTGATTCTCTTAATTTATTTTAACGGACACACACATCCCCATGTGTTTGTTATTCCAGCGTATGGCATTCGTGGTTTGCAGCTGAAAATCAGCGTCAGGTGGTATACACCTTGTGTTGTCATCTGACATTATGCTGAGCTGAGGCCCTTTTGGCATTATAATCTTAGTTTTCTGTTTTTATAGTTAAGGTGTATTTATCTTGCTGTAATGCCAATAAACGCATTTTTCTGTCTTTCTTTTCTTTCATAAAACACACCCATCAGCAGCAACAACTGCAACTTCAGCACAGCGGTGCTATTCTGTAAAATTCTCACCGTGAAAATTTAGGTGAAGTGAGCGTGGAGTGAGCTGTCAATCGTGTCAATTCCTAGCAAAAACAAACTCACTTCACCTAAGTTTTCACGGGGAGAATTTTACAGAATCGACCGGCAGAAACCCAAATGTGTACAGTTCAAAATCGCAAAGCTTACTTGCACCAACAAATAGCGTCGGTAGCAGATTCTATTCCTGCCTGAATTAATCTCAGACTAGGTACCGATCGGCGCATGACAGAAACCTGTGTTGAAGGATTACATCCTAGCCGCACTGTATTACTGTTTTTGGAGCTCCGTACCGCAAAATGGAATAAGGGAACCATTTCTTCTGTCGGGATTGTCCGAAAGGGTTACCGCTGACCCGGAACATAAAGGGCTAAGGAAGGAACACGGGTGGGTTTTAGTCAGTAAGAGTCTGACACACCCTTCCGCTCCACCCAGAGGGGTATTTGATGATTTCACATCCTCAAAAAAAAAAAAAGATTTCTCTCAACCATAGATATAACCAACGTTAGAATGATATCCTGTCGAAGTAAAGCCATTTTTCAGACTATGTTCTTTCCCCTTTTAGTTTTGTGAATTGCGTACAACCTTTTTCATGTGTGAAATATCATGTAAAGTATAGAATAGAATACTCTTTATTGAGTAGGAGCAGTGGTGGCCCAGTGGTAACAGTCGCGACCTACGAGTTGTAGGTCATAGCTTTGAACCCAGACAGGCGCTTTACTTTGTGTAAATCATTTCATCACCACTGCTCTCAAAACGGTGAAGGAAAACATCGTGAGGAAACCGGCATGTTCTAGAACCAAAAATTCGAAGACATGTGACATCTGCCAACTCGCACTGGGCCCGCGTGGTGGATTACGGCCCACTCCCTCTCACCGAGAGGAGGCCTGTGTCTCCGAAGTGGGAACATTATAGGCTGATTATGTACTCTTTATTGTATACAAGAGAAATTATAAAATAGTCTTCCAGACCGTATTTCAGCCGTGGCGGCCAATCTTAACAGAGACCTAGCCTTCGGCGCGGGAGATATTATAGTGCACAAGCGTGAGCGCAGACACAGGTGCACTCTCTCTTCCTTCAATGCGACGGTAGTCAGACGCGACCGGAGCGAGATCAGGCGCAGGACCAACGGCAATTATCAAAATAATATAGCATTCAAAAGTCCAAAATTTCCGTTAATCTTAAAGTTACTCTTGTAAAAAACTACATGTTTTAGAGCTTAAAACCACCAGTATGTTAGCATTTGCTACCATACTCACAAAAACTTACCTCCCGCTTGTTACAGAACCCGCACACCGCACCCCCGACTCGTTCTTACCCATATTTTTTTATTAAATACACCGCTTTTCATATTAAAATTATGTTCAGACTAGAAGAACGTGTTTTGTAGTAAGACGTAGGGTTTAGAAGAGATTTATAATAGAATAGTTTTTGTTCAGCTGTCGAGGTTTGCTTTAGATTAGTTCCTGGCTACGGAGGATGAATGCTCAGATTAAATTATTATATTTCCATCAACATTTTCCCCTTACTAATAAACGTTGTATAGCGTCTGTATAGTTACACAACGCTTTGTCTTCTTCTTTCGAAAGTCAAATTACTGACGACTGAAAGAATAATAAATCATAATCTGTCATCACAATTGAAATGGAAAAATGTCTCACAGTGTACTATTTATTTATGATCCTTGGTTTCGAAACATTCACAAAACTGTTTGGTTTCAGGTGTAACTCTAGCTATTATTTTTAATAAATTATTATTTGCTAAAAAATAATAAAGTGTCAAAAGAGGTCGTGCCGAATTATTTTATAAAAGTCGTGACATTTCGATTCGTTTCAGCTCAACTAAAAAATATGGGACTAATCGTTCTCAGCGTCTAAAAATAACAACATTGTTTAACTAAAATAATGTTTCAATTCTTTTTTGTTTAAGTGTTCTGAACCCAAAACAAGGCATTTAATCACAAATGGCACAAAAGTTATTTATATTTATGTTCACTTTCAAGTAAACAAAGAGCTTCTTAAAAGCTCATAATAAATCATTTTATGTCATCATAAAATATTTACAATAACGGCAAACTGAACAAATTTTAATTTAGTCGTTGACAAAAGAAATACAAATTCTAAAGAAAACTAATTTTATAGTTACGTGAAAAATTCGACGACATTTTTTAAAAGAGCTATTGAAAGTTTCACATCAACAAACGTGCACAACAGTGTATGCAAGTAATTAAAAGAAAAATAATCACACTAATATTATAAAGGTGAAAGTTTGTGAGTGTGTGTGTGCATATAATTATGTTTGTTACTGCTTCACCCTCAAACGGCTGGATCAATTTTGATAAAATTTGTATGGAGGTAGCTGACACCCTGGATTAACATATAGGCTACTTTTTATCTCGATATTGCCTCGGGATCGACACTTATGCGGGTAAAACAGCGGGGAGTAGCTAGTATTTTAATAAATGTAAGAAACAGGGGTAATCTTTTACTTACGAAGAATATAAGGCTACGTTCATACAGTTGAGCGGTTTACAATCGCGCAGTTACATCGGCGTGCAAACGGTTACCATAGATTCAGTAGATATACATGATTTTGCGTTGAACATTTCGTCGGTTATTTAAAAAAAAATACCTGTTCCATACATTTTAACCGCGTAAGTAATACACGACTCATAATGCGAAGCATTAGTATCTAAACACACTATGCCGAAGGTATGCGACCGAAGTTCGGCAAAATTACGCCTACACCGTAACTGCCACGCCTAAACCGTAAATGTGTAGTTACATACCTACAAATTTGTACGGAACCCTCGGTGCACGAGCCCAACTCGCACTTGACCGGTTTTTTACCTATAATGAAACATTTTTAAAACAGTGAGACTCTTCGGCACTTACAGTTCTGTCCCCGCTAAAACCATTATTATCTTGAATGTACCAGATAACAATTCAGAGAAATTGCACAAGCCCGTACAGATATCATGTTTGACTGTGTAGCAAGTACAACTAGAGACGTGGTAAGAAAACTGATGCATCCGTCGTGCGGCACCGTCGGGAATTAGTATTATTGGAACCATTGTGCTCGACTGGGGATATGAAATAGGTGATGTTAATAGACCCAATTGAACACGACACTGACACTGACTTGCAATTTTCAAAAAACGTAAGAAAATTTGAATTTCGCGGGTTACCCTACCGCTTCCCCTCCAAAGGCTTTAAACGTTTTTAACATACCAGAGAAAGACTGAATACCACCAAAAACATTTTCATGTAAAATGTTGCCAAGACGAGACCACATATGGCTCGCACTGCCAAAAAGTTATCAGATCTCATGTAGAGCCAAGCTTCTAACTCTACACGCCCTAACTGAACAAACTCTACACCTTAGTCAAAATATGAGGCTTTCGTTACTACAAAAACTATTGTATAACAGAAAAGTAATGAACAGTGAATAAATTTTTCACCTTACGCCCATGTGATTGTGATGACTAAGGTGTTGAGTTTGTGAAGTTAGGGCGTGTAGAGTTATAAGCTTGGCTCTACATGAGATCTGATAACTTTTTGGCAGTGCGAGCCATATGTGGTCTCGTCTTGGCAACATTTTACATGAAAATGTTTTTGGTGGTATTTCACATCTTTTTGAAAGTTGCTTATGAATAATTTTTTTTTTGGGGGTTCTTTAATAAAAATCCTGAAATATGTATTTTATTATTTATAACAAGGAGTCCCTTTATCAATTTTCAGAACTGTAGCATCAAAATTTGCGAAAGTCTCGTACAAACTTCCATCCCCTAGTTTAAGGGGTTGGAGGGTAAAAGTTCCAAGTTTTAGAATTGTTTTGTTGTTTGTGTACTATTATTAGTTTACATACCAAATTTCAGCTTTCTAGGACTTCAGGAAGAACCTTAGAATATTGATGCTTATGAAATAAAAAAATACTTTTTGGGGGGTTGGGGGGTTATTTACTGAAAATCCTGAAATACGTATTTTATTATTTATAACAAGGAGTCCCTATATGAATTTTCAGAACTCTAGCATCAAAATCTGCGGAAGTCTCGTACAAACTTCCATCCCCTATTTTAAGGGGTTGGAGGGTAAAAGTTCCAAATTTTAGAATTGTTTTGTTGTTTGTGTACTATTACTAGCTTACATACCAAATTTCAGCTTTCTTGGACTTCAGGAAGACCCTTAGAATATTGATGATCATCAGTGAGTCAGTGACGAAATCGGGGTATTTTAGTATATCAATAAAATCTAAAGTATAAGAGCTATGCAATTGAAACTTTATAGGTTTAATAAGTCAACCACAGACATCATATCCCGAAAATTTTGTTTATCTGGTATAATCCAAACCCAAGTTAAGAAGGTTCAAAAATACGACGAAGTGCTTCGAGAAAAGGTAGGTAGTGCCCTTGCGCTTCGCTTGGCTCGTCTTGGCGGGGGCACTCCCGTGCCCCCAGATCAGGGAAGTAGGGACACCCTGTATCAAAAATATTTTTAAAGCTTAGCCTAGCTTATTTTTAAAGTTAACCAAGAGAGCATACCTCATCTTGTAGTATTTAAAATATTGTTACCAAGTAAAAGTGTTTGTATAAATTTACAGAAATAAAATCATTTGTCAATTAGATGAGTGGGGGCGAATTTCACCAATTTTTTATACCTAGAATCATATACTGAAAATAAATTTTGAATTTTTGACAGACTTTCCTTACTTTAACTGACACATGTCAATTTTATTCAAAATCAAAAGTCCTTTATTCAAATAAGGCTGAGAATCGGCACTTTTCGAATGACAAAATTACATAAGACAGTCCCTCAAATGGGTTAGGGGGCAACTGGGCTCTGATCCGCGGCCCACATTATACGTAGTAGGAACAGTAGTGGAAAAGTTGGCCGAATGCGTGGGCCAGATTACCATGAGAAAAAGTATCGTAGTCAAAAAGTATCGTAGTATTTCATTTCATTTCATTTCATTTCGTAGTCGCCCGCTCTTTACCACTTCGCAAGTGGCGCAACAAACTCCCCAGCAGCACTTAATATACAAGATATTTCCACGTATAAAAGATATCTGACTTTTGATAAAATTAAATTAAAATTAAAATTCATTTATTTCGGATAACTAACTGATCCATACTTAACTCCACAAAGTCCAACTTAAAAATTAACATACAAAGAAAAATATAAGATTAAAATAAATTAAAAAAATTACAAATGAATTATTATATAAAAATAAATTAGAAATTCAGATAAAATCAGCCTTGTAGAATAACTCGACCCACTCCAAGGGGAACAATTACAAGCAGTCAATTTAAATGCAAAGTCAAACGCATCGAATTCAAGAACACGTAGTCTTTCTTTATAGTTCACATAAAAGAGAGAATAATTTCAAAACTACAGCTGTTCGTTAACTCGACACATAGTTCAAGCGACAAGCCAAACGTTATTCTATACACTATCTTTGCAACGAAATTGCAGTTCAGATATCGTGTTTGTAGTTCGCAGCCTGCGCACAATATGTACGTGGCAAGAAAACCAACGTCTAGTTCCCATTCAGTGCAGGCCGTGTTTCTACTCAATTTGTGGGGTCATGTTGCGAAGCGCGCGGCTTCAGATTCCGTGATGAATATTTACGTAAAATGTAGATGTTGGTTTGATGGTGTTGTGCTGCCTTGATTCATGTTAAGCGTTGTTGGTTTCTTTTTTGAGGAATCGGTGTCAGCACAGAATAAGTCGATGCCTCCCACGCATAAGGTCGTAAGGCTAAAAAAACATTAATATCAGGAGAGCATTTTTTTTACGTTAACGTATAAAAAAAATGCTCTTGTTTTTTTGCACCTCCTACAACCAAATAATCGAAGACATATTATGACATCCACCAACCCGCACTGGGCCCGCGTGGTGGATTATGGCCCACTCCCTCTCACAGGAGGAGGGCTGTGTCCCAGCAGTGGGAACATTATAATACTGACTATGTATAATCAGTACATTTGCGGCGCGCAACTTCCGAAAATCTTTTGGCACCTATCACATTTCAAAACCTTAGCAAAAAATGTAAGTATGTGCCTTTTATTTTATTTTTTACTAGCTGCGCCCCGTGGTTTTACCCGCGCAAATGTCGTTCCCGTTTGAATATCGGGATAAAAAGTAGGCTATATTATGTTAATCCAGGGTCTCAGCTACCTCCATACAAAATTTTATTTCTTTCATTTGACTATTTGATTTCTTATTTCAAACACAAATTCTCCACCTTCGTTTTGTAACTCTGCCCCAAATAAACTAAGAGATTTACATGAAAGTTTAAGCGTCCGCCTATCACACGTCATTCCCACGTCAGGGTTGCCACTTTACCGCGGAAATGCGAAAGAAATTACATTTTTGTGGGTAGTTGTCACAAACAACTATTATTAAAAAATATGTCAACGTGACAACCTATTGGATTTATTTCCTTTCCTTTTTTGTAAATTGTTAAAATGTTTGTAAGGAAGTTCAGATTTTGCTAAAATTTTTTTTTTTTAATTATTTTAGAATTAAACGAATTGTTTTGATCCCGTTTCCTTTATTTTCAATTGACGACGGTCCTGCCAAACACATACAAGGAAATGAAAATCATTTCATTTCGTTATCTATTTCAATGTAGTTTGTGTTGTGTAACAAAATAAATTGAGTGAATTTTTGAAACAACATAACTTATGTAGCGCCTGTATTCCCTGAAGAATTGGGTACAGTTGGGTAGAGTACCTACCTATTTGTTTATTAGAACTGCAACAGAGGCTACACAATTACATGCATACAAATTAATTTTAAACAAATACCTACAATAAAACATTACTAAAGACAAATACATAATATATTTTTTTATATTTCATATCTAATGAATTCTGTGAATGATCCAATTTTATTATAAGTACCTACCTACCTAATTATTATTTTCTAATAATTGAATCGTAAAATGAATAGTCAAATGCAATTGGCATTTCTAAAACATTTTTCTTCTATAAAAAATAATTAAAGTCAAATAATATTCATTCTGTCGTCCACAGCCAAATCTCATTTTTGTTTTTTTTTTATAATGTCAAATGCTAGTTCTTTTGCAGTAAAAATGTACTTCAAAGAACACTATTTAAAAAGCAATCTTTGTTTAAATTTATCAAATTCCATTTTTTGAATTCGAATTATTTGGATGTAAAAAAATACGAAAGACATCAAAAACTTTTAAGAAATGCTGGCTGGTTGTAAAAATAGTGATGATTTTGCATTACTCCCATCGAATTTATGACTTTCGATTAAAATCATAATATTTTAAGTATAAACACGCATAGACTATAATAATTCTAACTAAAATCACAAAAATCCGAATATTATGTATACACACATTAGCCAAATTAAAAGAAAAATAATGTTACGTCCTACGCATTAGGCCGTATAACTTTGGACCTTTGCCTTACCTCTTTAATGTGGATGAAAGTTGCCTTGTCAAATAATCCAATATGGCGTCGTTATTACAGATGTTTTTTGTTCGTGCGTCAGTCATTTTTCCTTTCGTTAGTTAGCTTTGAAAAGTTTTATGAGTATTCCACAAAAGTTTGTGTTATTTACTGTATGTAGTTTGTATTTTGGTAGTTTTATGTTTGTTTGAAATGTCACAAGCTATTAGTTTAATTGCTGTATTTATTCTAGCTCCTACTGAAAAGCCAAAGTGAGTACCTAGACGAAAATAATATAACATAATAGTATGGTTACTGTTACTATAAGCTTGTATCATCCCACGGCTGGGGAAACGCCTCTCCCTATGCCTTTTAGTGCTTGCAATCCAGTGCTATTGACCACCGGTGTTTTGTTCAGCCCATTTATGGTAGAACGACCCACTGACCTTGTGACAAAGACAATGTTTTTCTAACTTTATCATTAACCTTTTAACCGCTTACCGCTTTGCGGATTAATCCGACAAATATTTTAGTGCCCATTTCGCCAAGGTCGTATATCTATGACCAAATGCCAAAGCTCATTTAATCTGCTTTTTAGGGTTCCGTACCCAAAGGGTAAAATACGGGACCTTATTACTAAGTCTCTACTGTTCGTCTGTCCGTCTATCACCAGGCTGTATCTCATGAACTGTGATAGCAAGACAGTTGAAATTTTCACAGATGATGTATTTCTGTTGCCGCTATAACAACAAATACTAAAAACAGAATAAAATACATATTTAAAGGGGGCTCCCATACAACAAACGTGTATTTTTCGGTGTTTTTGCCTTTTGGTACGGAACCCTTCGTGTGCGAGTCCGACTCGTTTATTTTGCTGTATAAGGCTGTATATCAGGTATTTATTTTTCGATTCACTGTGCCGGGTGCTGGGGGCATGACAACTGCGGTGCTATTCTGTAAAAATCTCACCGTGAAAACTTAGGTGAAGTGAGCGTGGAGTGAGCTGTCAAGTGTTAATTCCTAGCACAAACTCACTTCACCTAAGTTTTCACGTTGAGATTTTTACAAAATCGACCGGCTGATATGAAGTCGGGCGGTTAAAAGGTTAACAAAACACCTTTTTGAAATATAAATTTATTCATTGAAGTTCATTGAAATACACAAATTGAAACTATTGAAACCTTTTACGAAAACTTATTTAATGCTGTTAATGTGAGCGTAAAAACCGATACTGATTTATAGTGAACTATTGGGCTTTTTAGGGATTAAAATTCCAACTCGGATTACACATCATTCCAACTCGGATTATACATCCCAGGCTCCAAAACAAACGCATCATTACGCCGCGCCGCTGTACCAAGACTTTGTACGCTACAACACGGTGGCTAATACTTGTACAACATGCTGGCTAAAACTTGTACATGCTGGCTAAAACTTGTACAACATGCTGGCTAAAACTACAGACTTAGATATCAGCCAATCTCTTGATAAATATAAGAAATTTCTTAAAAAATATTGTAATTGTAAATGTATTTTTTTTATTGTTTATGTTAGGTTTTTTTCTGTGTTAATATTTTACAGAATATGTTGTGCTTTTTATGTTCCAATGTTAAAAATTTTGTTTTATTATGTATTAGCTACTTACTTAATTTATTAGCTTAGTTGTTCATTTTGTTGTACATGCTGTAGTCTCCTGCAATTGAAGGAGTACGTACACCTACCAAATACTTTGTCGTCCATTAACTATAATTATGTAATGTATATTGTATAGATTTTGTTGGAGATCCTAAAAACCATCTATACTAACATTATAAATCCAAAAGTGTGTCTGTCTGTTACCTCTTCATGCTTATACCGCTGAACCGATTTAGTTGAAATTTGGTATAGAGGTAGGAATGGAGCAGAGAGGAAGGGTTATTAAACTTCCCGTCTTTGTATTAGTCTACCTATTTGTGAGATAGATTTTACTCCTAAATCTAAATCCTTCCTAATGCTACTGCTACATTGTCGCGATAACGCGAACTACTTTGCGCGCTCTCTCTCGCACAACGCTCGATGCATCGCTGTGGTAATCAGCAAATACTTCTAACCCTTATAAAATCCTTTAAAACTTCAACAATGCAATGGTGTCATATGCTTTCAAACTTACAAAACACAAGTCTATATACCGCACACCGTTTATATACGTTCCATACGTGACCGGCGAGACATCGGCCGGCTTGAACAGAAAAATATAATATTTGTTTCTTTTATTTTTACTCGTGTTCCACTGGCTTTGTTCGGGTACGTAGGGACTACGTAGGGTCTACGTATGATTTATGGCCGCTTGTTGAATTTGTATTTGTATTTTTTGGAGGTCTGTTTCAAGGACGGAGTTCGATTGTTTGTGCTGTAGGTATTATGAATCGTTGTGTACCTACCTGTTGCGAATTTGGTTTACGCTGTGGCTACATTATAGTTTTAATCACGTCATCACACAGAAAAATCTCTGAGATATATAGATACCTATATTAAAACAAAATATTTTTTTTTTGCTTGTCTTTTGAATTCTTCATACTTGTGTTCATAGTTTGCGGTCTGCACACAAGTAGATACTTATGCGAAATTACCTCAGTTATGCGAGCTAAGCTAAACTAACTTCATTTAGCTCTTGGTTTAAGGTTTCACCAGCTTTAAGGTTCAAGTAAAATATTAGGTATAACAAACTACTTCGTTTGAGTTCATAATCGTTCAGCCATATTAGACTTGCTTGGAAGATCATAGGGATATCAGTGATGTGCAGTAAGAACAGAGCGTCTGATAGTAAACGCATTCATTTGTTTCTTGGCTCATTTATGAGCACACGTGTTAGCATAAACTACAATAGGGTTTGGGCGAAGAACGTCAACAAACGCTAAATGACAGATTAGCGAATTGTCAGGCATTAGTATTTTGTCACAAATAGTCAGAATCGTAAAAAATACAGATTAGTAAAATGACAGGTTCGCAAAAAAACAGCTTATCAAAATGACAGGTTCGCAAAAAGACAGATTAGCAAAATGACAGGTTCGCAAAAAGACAGATTAGCAAAATGACAGGTTCGCTAAAAGACAGATTAGCAAAATGACAGGTTCGCAAATGCACACAGCTTGAGCAACGTCTATGTCTTTGTCTTTTAAATATTCATACTAATAATAAAAATGCGAAAGTAACTCTGTCTGTCCGTCTGCTTGTCACCTTTACACGCCTAAACGTTCTAAAAAAATTACAGATAGCTGGGGTGTTTATAAATAAACAAATATTAAATACAAAATACACACAGACAAAGTCATGGGCAACATCTGGTAATACATTATTCTTCATGACGTGTTTAATTACCGGGATTCATAAAGGGATGTTTCAATAATAGTACATTATGATACATGTGTGCTATGTTGATCATTATGCACGAGGCGATATTGTCGCGCGAGCCGCAGGCGAGAGCGATAAGAAAGCCGAGTGTATATTGATTAATGCACACGCGTTTCATACGACGTTTTTCAACACACTTGCGAGGAAAAAAAACAGACTTTTAGTGTTAAATATTAACTTGTATGGAAAATGGCATGCTGGTTTTGTTTTCCCGCGCGCCGTGCTAGCCAGCACTAGCGATGCGCGCGCAACATTGACTCATTTTAAATATATTAATCTATGGCACAGACAAAACCGCTTAACAGCCTATAGAAAAAATATAATAAACACAAACCTGAAAATTGCAAAAAACCTAAGAATTTCGCGGTCTACCATTGCGCATTCACCTTAAATTGTCTGTGGTCCCCTGCGAGTTCATTTTGCGACCAAGGACAATACAGACTATTTAAAAAAAAATTGAAATATAGCCCGCGGATTTTTTTCTTTTGGCATGAAGTCTCTTTGGGCGCTTTCCGAATTAGCCATGAATTAGCTATAATCGCTCACATCACAGCGCTTACATCATCTCACATGCGTTCCGATTTAGATATTACGATTATGACTGCTGAGAGCTCCAACAATTCGGAACTCTCGTGAACGCGCTCACAGTGCTTACACAATGTAAAAAAGATATTATTACAGTATTTCTTTGTATAAACACCACATTTCTTCTTCAGTTCTTCTTCTTTGGTTAGGTGGCGACTGTCAGCCAGAAGCACAATTTCAAAAATGCCACGTTAGTTTAATTTAAAGATGATGCAACTCAAAACAAAACACACACTGACACAACCTCATACACACACTGTCATTTTTGACAGCGCTCACGGTGATATTATTCTAGGGCATGGTCGGCATTATCGCAAGATGGCGAATGTCATGACGTCATCTATGACGATTCACGGGACATCGTTATCGTTATCGCGCTCACGCTAATTCGGTTATTTCCCAATTCGGAACACATCGATTATTTCCCAATTCGGAACGCAGGGTTTGATGAGATTAAAAAAGCGCGCGTCTCCGACTAGTAAATAGTTATCTGTGGTATTACAGAACATGTGGATTAAAGTAAAGAAAAAGCACGCGTTCGTAATACACTCCATTATGGACCTAAAAGCGGCTCAATAAGAGCCACTTTACGAGCAAGTGTGTTGAAAAATATTTTTTTAGAAAAACATGTTTTTTTTTTTATAAAAAGAACACCACGTAATTTATTATTTACTTTTTTTACCTTTTTTTAAGTATAAGAATAATGGTGTTCTCATGTCCTATATCAAGGATGGAAGACGGACACTGCAGCGTTCCACCACTTTCAAAGCAAATTTAGAACACGTTATCTATCCGTCAATATCCTTTTCTAATTTTAAACCTCTCGCCTAATCTAACGACTATTCTATTACGTCATTGAATCCTTCATCCCGGAGATTATCGCCGCACTATTCCCGGGATTTTTCCCGGAGCCCGGGGAAGGAACCGCCGAGATTTATTAGAATAGGGGGCAGGATGTGCTGATACGTAATTTATGAGCCAAAAACTGTGGGAAGCGGATTTCTTTAATGATAAGATCCGGTAGTCTACCATTTGCTAGTTTGTACGCTTTATGACCATTTCAGGGTTAAACCGGTAGTGTATTTGTAAACTCCCTATCATTCTCTTTTGTTTTTCTCTTCTGTCATTCTTTTTTCCTATAAGGTGGTCGCATATCTGACGAAAAATGCGTCGCGTATAATCTGTCGCGTAACGGCAAAACGGACAAGTAATATTAAAATATTTAATTTTAGCCCACATTCGCACGGACGTTAAAATATCGCGGCGGGATTTTATCGTGCACTAGATTTTCAACTCTCGGTGTTGAACCGAGCGTTGAGAATCCAACAGAGCGCATCCCAGCGCGTCAAAAAAACACATTGTAGGATGTTCGACTCTCGGTGTTAAGCTGTGGGTTGAAAATCCATTGCGCGATAAAATTCCGCCGCGATAATTTTACGTCCGTGAAAACGTCCGCTAACACACTCAACCGATAATGCGTTAAGAGGAAATGCGGGTGGTCGTTTCTCCATAGAAACGCTCTCGCCTGTTTTCTTTCTGGTTAATGACCATAAAGCAATTATTTTTACAGAATAATAAATATTACCTACTTGTATATCCCTTATGTTTTCCTTTTTGATGATACATTATTTTTATAAAGAAAGAAAGAAAAAAGTTTATTTGGACACAGTTCGTGAAACACAAAATACAAAATTAACAAGATAAAAAATAAAAATACTATGTTACAACAACAATTATGTGTGCCTCACGGCTGCGCCAAAAAGGTTCATTTCAGCATTAATGCCAGACAGATGCTGTCTGACGCTGGTTTTCGAATGAACCTTTAGGGAAAAGTGACGAGGAGTACACACAGTTTCAACATACCTAATACATACTTTTTATACTTATAAATAAATAAATAAACTATATAAGCACTAGAACCCTCAAAACATGCCGATTTAAACCGCTGCCGCGCTGTGAATACAGGCCTAGTGTACAAATTTGACAACTATTAATCAAAAAAGAAAAAACATAGGGACATAGTATATATCCTTCTTATTCAGTTTGTAAATATCTTTTAAATTGGAGGAGGAAATAGACGAGAGCCAAACCTTTCATTATGGCTTTTTACTTAGGCTCTTTCAAAAGTCCCTCAGACCGCATTTCCTCTTAACGCGCCGAGCGTACAAAATGGAAGTAACCGAGTTACGCCGGACGCATCTTCAGCTTCACCCATTACATCATTAATTTTAATACATTGTAAATCTGGAAACATGGCGTACTACCCATTTAAGGCATTGCTGCATTTACAATGAGAGCAGTGGTGGCTCAGTGATAACGACCGCGACTCACAAGTTGTAGGTCGTAGGTTCGAACCCTGACAACGATAAATGATTTATTTCAGTAGGTAAGTACCTAAGTTTCTTTAAACACCTTTACACGTCAATCATATTTTAAAATAATCTAGATGAGGTCGGCGTTTCCTATCTGACTACTCTTACAAGAAAGGCCGAAGCAAACCCAGGTCACAGTCAGTTTTAAAGTCCAGACCAAATTTTGGTCAGATCATGTGAAGACCATGTAGATTGGTGTCTAACTTAGGGAGTTCAACGATTAGACAAACAATACCAAAGAAAAGACATTTGGGTAGGCCGCATAAATTACTGAAACTGCCAGAAAAATATTAAAAATAACTAAACAGAAGAAGCTGAAAAAAAAAAGACACGTAGTCCTCACATTCACAATAATTAAAATAATATTATACTTCACAAAGTAAATATTCATGTCATTGTATAACGTAAAATCACATCACACAAATATTATAAAGGCGAAAGTTTGTGAGTGGGGGTGTGTGTGTTTATATGTTTGTTACTTCTTCACGCTCAAACGGCTGAACCAATTTTGACAAAATTGTGTATGGAGGTAGCTGACACCCTGTATTAACATATAGGCTACTTTTTATCCCGATATTCCCACGGGATCGACATTTAAGCGGGTGAAATCAAAGAATTGTTACCAGCCATAGTTCAATAAGGCTCAAAGCATACGATATCCACACATACCTACGTAGGCACACAAAAGCCTTTTAGTCAGGTTTCGTGGTGATCCTCAAACGTTATTGCCACTGTGAGTTTGAGTTGGTAACGCTCTCAGATCGTATTGACAAGACGTTTAATACCTACTCGTGTGTCACCGACTTTATACTGGAGTGCAGCATGTCAATTTAGTTTGGGTGCCATCTTTGCTTTTGTATTTTGGTGTTTATTCGTGGTCTAATCCATACTAATATTATAAATGCGAAAGTGTGCCTGTCCATCTGTCAGCCTGTCTGTCTGTTACCTCTTCACGCCTAAACCGCGGAATAAATGGGTGTAGAGATAGTTTGAGTCCCGGGAAAGGACATAGGATAGTTTTTATCCCGATATTCCCACAGGATCGACACTTATGCGGGTGAAACCGCGGGGCGCTGCTAGTATATAATACTAGACTAGACCAGCGGGATAATTGCGTAACATTACAACAGTAGCAATGGCTTTCATTTTGACAGTTCAACAACATTCATTGCGTTATTTACGATGCTGAACAGACAAATTTTTCGAACACATAAAGCAATGGATTTATCAATATCCTTCAAAATCTGATTCAGATTGTGATTCTGTGAGTTTGTTACGTAGTTAGGGTGCAGGCTAATTTGTATTACCTATGGGCTGAAATAAATTTTTAAAAAAGCTATGAAAACAGTTGGTAAATGCTAAATCGAACCATTTGCTATCGAAACGCGGGGAAAAGATATATTTCAACGATAACATTTTCGAAACGCAACTCCACCGCCGGGAAAATGTCGAAATAAACACATCAGTAAAAACGTAAACAAAAGCGCGTATTGTGTTCCTTGAAATATAACTTACATACATACCCAATAGCAGCCTTATTGTACCACAAATAGAGATCACTGTGATTTTGCTAACCTTGCCAATGCCAGCAACTCAACAGCAACCTTATGGCAACGACAATAAAGATCACTGTGATTTTGCCAGGAAAGGACTGTAACTTTACAACATCGAAATACATTTCAAAAAGTGAACGTGGAACGGTTTCCCGGAACAAGTGGCCAGTATTTTCGCACCACAATTCAAACAATAAAAAGATTTCACTATTCCAATATTTCAAAAATGTATCACCAAGAATCTGATGTAACGCACGATTCGCGAGCAGACTTGCAAAATATTTTAATAATATCCTTAAGGAGCTCGGATGGAGGCATTGTAGAGATTTTTGCATATTGCATAGAACCTAGGGTATTGGTGCGCTATTCCGACACTATCCCGAATTCCTAGCGTGTGTTTAGTCCAAGATATAAATGATGGGCTTTTAAAGATAATAGGGGGCCTAAAAAGGGCTTTGACAGAATCATAAAAGGAGAACATTATGAATCATAATAAGGCGAAGACAGTCCGTGTTTTTATTTTTTTCGCTGCACTACGTAGGTATAATCAAAGAGGATTGGGTTTGGATTGTATTTTAGCACAGACAAAAGAAAACGGAAAAATCCTTCACCAATGGGATTCGATACGATTAACTTAACAGTTAACTGTCCATTATGATTCATAATGTTATCATTTTATGATTCTGCCAAAGTGGCCTTTTTAGGCGCCCAGGTTGCAGAACGGTGTAAGAATTATTGCCAAGTTTTCGGTTCTGGAATTTGCTTTTCGAATGGGAACGAAGAGATCGATTCACATAATTATTTATTTATAATTACAGCTATACAGCTATTACAGCAGATTTATGCCAATCCGATGCTATAACAAGATACATATTTAATAAAAACTACCGCTAACAAGAAAACAAAGAATTTTTTTTTTCTTTGTCTTTCTTCTTTTTTTGGAACGAAGTTCTATAATGCGGTTTGCGGTAGCAGTAAACTGGTAGAAATTGTCACATAATGAGAAAGCGATAGGCCTCCTCCATACGATGATATATAATAGAAAGAGACACAGAGAGAGAAATAGTTTTCATGGTTTACCAGGGCACTAAAGCCAGTAGGTAGTTGGGTTAAAATGAAAATCCAAGATGGCGGCTGCGAAAATTTTAATTTTTTTTATCATGAATGTCGCTTTCATGGTTTTCGAGGGCACCCTCGAAAACCATGAAAGCGACACTCATGAAGCCAGTATTGAGGTCAAAATGAAAATCCAAGATGGCGACAACATCATAAGAGCTTCTAGAAACTTATACTAGATTTATCTGTATTAAAAAAGCGTAATTAATTCCCATTTTCTCTCTGTGTCTCTTTCTTATAGACGAGTATGTGTGCGTGCGAGAATTGCTTTTGGAACTTCGTTTCTGACTGAGGTCCCCTGAGCGTACAAGTTTTTGTTTTTTTTATTCTATCATAGTTTTGGTTTCCAACAACGCATTATGATAAAAGACATCACAAGGCTTTGACACGATATTGATTACATAATTATATCTTTCGAGCACGTTCTACGCGGTGTCAAAAGCAGCTGTGGCTCTATTAATAGTAATTACTTACAATTCGTCCCTTCTAATATACTTTTAATAACCTACTAAAGCTTTAATTAATATAATATATATGTTGTCCTTTCATAACTTTGACACAGATTAACAGCTAGCTGCCTCAAAATAGTTTGTTCCCAAAGTAATAAATAATTAACTACACGGAAATGTTTTATCAGAATATAAAATTTATGATTTGTGTATTCAATTATTGATTTATTGTACTACGCTTTTATTTTTTCATTTGATAAAACTTAAATACAATACCTATACAATCTTACACTAAAATAAATTTTATACAAAAAAAGGTAAGAGGCATCAAAAAATTTGTCCGCATCGCCGTTAATAGGAAAAGTGCCCAAAAGGCCGGCAGAGTTGCCACGTTGGATAGCAGTGCTGATTCTTTGCCCTTTTTTTTCGTCGAGGTCTTGGACGTCTGTATTTACGTCAGACTCTTACCGACTAAAACCACATGGATCCAGTGACATGAATCGGGGGCCCGGGATATACTAGACATTCGCCGCACCCCTGACTGGTATCAGCCCGCCATGCCTTGCGGTCTCCATCACCAAGTGTGGCCGATCCCACGACAGCACGTCATCCCATTATGGCGCGCATATAATACTGTATGCATGCCACCTCTTTGAGTGATTCTTTGACCTAAAAATTGCAGAGCCCTTTGGTCACGTGGAGAGTCAAGGAACTGCTTGGTGGCGTCCCGAAATACTCGATGATCACTTGATGATTCAATTGATGTATTCATCATTGTATAAATCGTTGTCTATTCCTGTAAACAATATCTACATATTAAATTATATTCATACTAATTGAGGCTACATGTAAACCAAGCCTTGCTTTCGATTATTTGGCAGTAGTAAGGTAAACGCGGGTGAAGTCGACAGTGACCCAGAAGTCGTCAAATTGTCTAAAAACTTCAATATCTTTTTCTAATAAATATTTAATTGGCCAATTTTTATGGCCACCTATTTTTGGTAACATATTGAACAATTAAAATAACAACACTGAGTTTTAACTGTAATGGTGGCTGAGATATCTTACTTGAAAAGTGTCTCCCACAATTTTTTCATTTTTTTGCAAGTTTAACTGCTAAATGTCAAACTCAGCGCGCAGTTTTGTTTTTTGATTTACGAACCTTCAGTGGGGTCTACGGTAAGTTTGATCATTTGATGAATTAGTTAAGTTAATTTGCTAATGATGTAACTTGAAGTTTGGAACAGTTTCATCATAAAAGTATTTTTTTTCGAACGTGACATCTATTGGTACCTAAAAATTCCTACTTGACCCAGAACTCGTCATTTTAAGTGCTATTTTGACGATTACTGGGACACGCTCAATTAGTTGTCTTTAAACTCGTCATTTGAACCTTATGCTTTAGCGATAAAGTTGAAAATTTATTAAATTAATTGGACAGATTGTAATAGCTTGATGTGCTTGGCGTCTGTACAAACATGTACAAGGTGTAACAGAATAAACGCAAGTCCTGAAAGTAGTTTGTTCATAATTGACTACTGAATCGATATCAGTAACTTTTAATAAAGGTATTTTTTCAAAAATTATGTATTTTGCCATACTGACCGGTGATTGAGCCAAAGAAAATTAAATCTTATGTCAAAGCCATAAGAATCAATTTTAAATGCAATAAATAATGTTAATCCGTCAACACGATTTTCTTAATAATAATAGTTAGCTTTAAAAAAATTAAGTTTTGGTTATTGTATTATGCTTTTAACTCAATACTTTAATTGGGGTGTATGAGGTTTTGCGTTAATTGTAAAGGGCTCGCTTCGCTCGCTGTACCGATCGTAGGCACGCTCTACTCACTCAGCCCGTAAAAAGTATTCTCAGGTCTAACCTAAACTGTCCTAATGAGAAAGGTATAATACTAAGTTGTAATTAACCTCTCGCTAATTGATGCTAGTTTTCCAACAGTAACTCACTCAGATTGAGCGCGGTTGGTACAGTTCCAATAAAATCCTCTCCTATAAAGAGGTGTCTCCTTACTAAGTCTTCTGCCGTTGAAACATCCTAATGTTCTCGTAATCTTGACCCATGTACGCACTTGCACTATGACACGATGCCGCCGATTAATAACTTGACAATTGTCGATGATTTTTTTAAGTTTTCAGTTTAATACTTGAATATTTTTAAAAATCTACCCCCTAGTTAGCCTAGCTTTTGAATTAGCTTATAACTATATTTTTAGGCTTATTGTGAAACATACGATTTAAAACTTTCTTTGGTAGGCTTTTTTATAATTTCGAGCAGATTTAGTCGTTATGAAGCGAATTATCTTTTACTCAAAGGCTTTTGTAAAAAAAATCATACGATTTCCGATACTGCCATAACCATTGTATTTGCCCGAGACTGGACTTAGTTGCATTGCACTCCTTATAAAAAAACCTTTCACCGTATGTGATATTTTTCAGTTCTAAGCAGATTTACGGTCTATATGAGACGATATCTTTATCTTTTTTGCTGCAGATTTTCTTTCGTTTTCTGATACTGCCGGAGCTTTGGATTTGCTTGGCCCTGGGCTTTTGAGATTCATTGCATTCCATAAAATGCAAGCTTACTTTGATTTTTCCTTTCTGGCCAGATTTACGGCCGGTGAGACGACATTTGAAATTATTTTGCTATGAACAATGCACAAGCATATGCAGGGCGAAAATTTGATAGCCGAGTAGCTGCGGCATGATGAGAGAACCCCGTGGTCAAGAGTTCACTTTCAGATTTCAAAAAAGGGCCAAATTAAAGTGATCTTCAGAGTCAGTAAGTCATCCAGCTCGGTAGACACAACTTTGAGAAAGAGGCCGACAGAAGGATCCAGTTGGGTTAGGCAGCATTTGGAAAACTTCGTCAAGTCTTCTCGTCGCCTATCCCGCAGTGTTTGAAGACTAACCAGTGCGCCCTGCCCGACAGACCTACGGTGCTGAAACGTGGACACTGACGGTCGGGCTGGTTTACAAATTCAAGGTAGCTCAGCGTGCTATGGAGCGAGCTATGCTCGGAGTCTCTTTGAAGGATAAAATCATGAATGAAATTATCCGAAAAAGAACCGGAGTTACCGACATAGCTTGCAGAGTAAGCAAACTGAAGTGGCAGTGGGCTGGTTATGTCTGTCGAAGGACCGTGGAGCAGACGAGTTCTGGAGTGGAGACCGCGTATCGGCAAGCGTAGTGTGGAATGCCCCCCCCTAAGGTGTTGTGGCGCAGTCTGGGAGACTCCTATGTCCAGCAGTGGACTGCGTTAGGCGGAGTTGATTGATTGGTAAAAAGTGGTAGTAATTTTGCATTTATTTTGAAATTAAACAACCGAGTAGATTTCATTGCTATTTACTTTTGAAGCTGACCCTTTTATGAAGATTTCTAGGCATTAAGAAGTTGGAAATATCAAACACTTAATAGTAATTATTAAAAGATATGTAGCTAAATTAAAGCGTCGTCGGAGTACACTATAAACAAACTCGATTATTTCAAAATTATACTATGACAATAATTGAAATTTCGACGCATAGTGAAAAAGGAGGGTTGGGCGTATGCGCCTGCACTTGCGATGTGACGTCAAAGGCAAATTATGTTTTGCTTCAAAATTTGTACAATTATGACCAATATTTTGAATGCTCAATCATTACCCTAGCATTCAAATTCTCTTAGTTATTAAGGGTTGAAATGTTACATGCTTTTGTCGGTCAAAAATGTTGAATTTACCAGAGACTGAAACGACGTTTTACGTGAAAATTTATTCTGATAAAAACCGATTCTGTGATTCTGATATCTTAATTTTTTAAGCAAAAATATATTAGAATTTACCTACCTACTCTGCTAATACCTCACAACCTTTAGTAATTTCTTGCGATTTGGTCATCACCTACCTTCTGTTTCTTAGACTTGCCACTCATAATTATGAAAGACAAACACAATTTGTTTTAATGTGTAATCATCTTGAACCCTATGTTAAAAGCCTGAGAGTTCATATTAGCATCAAAAATTGACGACTACTGGGTCCTTTTGATGATTAATAGTACAAATCTGGCGAGTACTGGTACAAATCGCCCTTTTTTCACATTTGCTTCAATAAGTATTTATTATCACTTAAAATGATAAACATTAAAACTTATTTAGAATAACGGATAATTTTTCTATTTCGTCATGCAAAAAGTTTCGTTCTAAATTAAATATTTTTCACGCAGCAGTTCTTCAAAGTCAGTGAATTTCAAAACCCGACGAGTATTGGTACATTTACCTTAGTTTAAAATATATCTAAATGTCGAACTGCATCTTTGTCAAATTAACTACTTTCCTAAGTTGAATAGTTTTAATCAGTTACCCGCCGGGAGAAGTATTTTCTTTTGCTTAATTATTTTTTGTCTGTACAGTGCGTTATAAATATTTTGTCTGTACAGTGCGTTATTAATTTTTTGTCTGTACAGTGCGATTTTAATTTTTTGTCTTTACAGCGCGTTATTAATTTTTTGTCTATGCAGTGCGATATTATTTTTTTGTCTTTACAGTGCATTATTATTTTTTTATCTGTGCAGTGCGATACTAATTTTATGTCAGTACAGTGCGAATGTTCTTAACTTGAACCACCTCGCAAAACGCATACAGCGAAATAGGAATATCCAATATTCATACGCCGATGAATATTTGATATCCTTTGAATTGGCACGTCCTCAATAAT
Organism: Oligia strigilis; assembly: GCA_951800025.1. NCBI lineage: Eukaryota > Metazoa > Arthropoda > Insecta > Lepidoptera > Noctuidae > Oligia > Oligia strigilis. The sequence goes on along the minus strand of OX637558.1, from coordinate 2,233,589 downwards.
TAAATATCCACTGATATTCTATTTATAATAATGATGTTTATAATTAATAACGACATAACGAATTATTCATTAATTGAAAACTGTGTGCTATTAAATATCGCTTGAGAAAGCATAGGCAGTTCAGAACTTTTTCAAGTATAATTAACTTTTTTTAAACAAAAAAATATTTTTGAGTCACTGTGTATATTACACACCATATAAATTGTACGTGTACAATGTAGAAAGTTAGTTAGTTAGTTCTTATTAACACTACATTAAATTACATAACATAACCGTGGTTAAATAAGAACAGCCGCACAGGTCGATCGATCAGGTTAAGCTACACATGACGCGGTTGGTTGGATTGGTAAAGAATCACTAATAGCGGAATGGAGTTATCCTAACACGGATCAGCTAAAAAATGGAAAAAACGTGATGGGACTTTTAGTCATGCGAGGACGATTTGTCGTAGATGATTAAAAAAAACATTCAAAACAACATTGTAGGCTCTTTAATTGCTAAAAAAAACCAAAAGCGCCATCTTAAAAAGTAGTCAAAGAGCGAAACGAGTAGCAAAAACAAAATGTTGTTCAGTTTCAATAAATACTTTTCGTGATTTGAGTGCTTTTTTCATTTTTAAAATGAGTCTTTTACAATACTTACTCAAAAGGCTTTCTTTTTAATTAAAAATAAAGCCTTTGCAAACAATTGCTTGTGCGTCTGACTGTACTTACAGAACCTTTTTTTTTGTTGTCGGGCGAAACCTTCAAAAGGCGCCCGACCTCCGGGGAGGGAGGTCCGAGTGTGGGATTTTTACCTCATTAAAACCACCCCGGTGATGACCATCAGCACATAGGGGTGGTCCCGGTTCCTCTTAAAAGACTAATTCTTGAACCTCCCCGTGCAACACCCGAAAGGGACATCCCTGGGGAGACTGTAAAGCGGCCTCGCCTGAGTCTCGCTATGCACGGCAGCACATGATCACTGTGCCACCGTCTTCCCTGGGGTCGCTTGGTGGGCGGAAACCTTACAGAACCTAGCGTACGTAGAGTTAGATCCCACTTTGCCATGTTAAGATATCGATACCCATAGTACCTGCGGAGTTAAGTTAGCCAACTTAAAGTAACCCTGTATTTACAGAGTCATTCTATCTGTGTTATATTCAAACGATTTACAGAAATAAAACGCTGTTTCAAATTCGTTTACCTACCGCTGAACGTATTTAGTTATTTGTGGTGCAAGCAGGTCTTAGTATTTTTTGAATTTTCCATAGTTGACGTGATTACGACTCCCAGCTACCGTAGGCGCGGGCCTGCGGAGAGTAATGGGTAGCTCACCGTCCGATCAGGACCAGGCCCGTGCCGGACGGCGCGTACGTGTTCCACGCGCGCCTCAAAGAGATGTCAGCATCATAGAAGGGGCCCGTTAGGGCCGAAGCCTGCCAGGTCAGCGGGATTGTTCGAAAGGGTTACCGCTGCCCCGAAATATAAAGGGCTAAGGAAGGAACACGAGTCGGTTTTAGTCAGTAAGAGTCGGACACTCCCTTCCGCTCCACCCAGAGTGCGAAGGGTCATTTGATGATTTCCCATCCTCAAAAAAAGGTCTTAGTGTTTATAAGTCCGCACAAGTGAAACCGTTGGCACAACTAGTTTCTAATACAACACACAATGCCTACTTCAAACCCTGCACTATCTCCGTACATTTCATCCGGTTCTCTCGCCCCACTTATTGCTCTCCTATCTTCGAACAGATCTTTGGAAGTAGTTGCTAACACCACAGGTTTCAGTTAGTTCTACTTTCTTTGAACGTTACAAGTATTGTTCTAGAGCTTCGACGTAGTTCTTACGAAAATAAAATGTTCATTTTGTCATTTATTTGAGGGGCCCGTGGCTAAATAATAACAGCCGCACAGGTCGATCGATCAGGTTAAGCTACGCTTGCCGCGGTTGGTCTGTGGATGGGTGACCATCTTTACATACCGTGACCCCTCCGTGCCTCGGAAAGCACGCTAAGCCGTTGGTCCCGGCTGTCATTCGTGGATCTTTGACAGTCGTTACGGGTAGTCAGAAGCCGGAAAGTCTGACAACCAGTCTTACCAAGGGGTTTCGTATTACCCAGTAACTGGGTTGTGGAGATCAGATAGGCAGTCACTCCATGTAAAAAACTGGTATTTAGCTGCATCCGGTTAGACTGGAAGCCGACCCCAACATAGTTGGGAAAAGGCTAGGCAGATGATGATTTAAAGTTATTTTTCCATAAACTCACATTTGTTTACATTTTTGGCAAATAAATCACGAATGCATTACTTATAGATAACTTACCGAAAAGGCCTTCCACTAAAGTACTACACAACATAACATTGCGCCTATATGCCCCAAAGGATTATACAGAGATATAGGTAGGTACATACGTATAGTACATAACCATATTTTTTCAGTTAAGTTAAGGTGACGTGTGATGGGGGGCGAGCCTATTAGAATAGAATAGAATAGAATTTTTCTTTATTAGAGTAACTCAGACTCAAAATCAAACAATATTGTTAGTAAAACTTATGACTAGGTATGTTAGTAAGCACAGACACTAAACAAAAAATTTACGAAATAACGGTGGTCACCGTTGCGACATCCCATGAGAGACGGCACAACAGTGACCCACGTAAACACAGTCTAGGCGACTCGCAACCATGTTTAAGACACTGTTGGAGCTGCCCCACACCCTGCGCACCAGGGAAGCGCACCTTTTACGCATTGTTGCGTAAAAGCAATCTACATGCGCATCCGCGAACATCCCTGACGCACTACAGAAACGGGGCAGCCCCACCAGTATCCTAAACGCGTTGTTATATTGAACGCGAAGAGCGCTGTACGATCTTCGCGTATATCTAGCCCACAAGCTGCACGTGTAAAAAGTAGTACAGTAGGCTCGAAAGAGCGTGATTTTTACAGGAAGTGAGCAACGTGCAAACCTGCGTGCCAGCATGTTCGCTCTAACCGACAACGCTCTCCGCTCCCGTTCAATGTCGTCATCGTCCTTGAGGCTGGGAGTCAATATAATTATGACCAAGATACTTAAACCTGTACACTCTCTGCAATGGAAAATTATATACATTACTATCTATATTACTATTAGATATTGCTATCAATGGGTACAAATCCAGACTACGGGCACCTTCTGAAAAATTCCTGATGGAAAACCTTTACCTAATTTGTGAAACGAACCCAGAATTTGCTTGCGACCACTTGACTAAAGTACTAATAGGTTTGATATTGCAATACCCTTTTTTTTTTGCGGATGGGAAATCATCAAATGACCCTTCTCGCTCTGGGTGGAGCGGAAGGGAGTGTCAGACTCTTACTGACTAAAACCCACCAAGCCAGTCCAGTGCGAGCCGGACTCGTGCACCGAGGGTTCCGTGGTATGTAAATAGTTTATTATGGGTTTTTTTTAAATGTAACTACAAATTTACGGTATTAGGATTTTTTCCTTTACTTCTGCTACATGACCTTGATTCTTGCCAAATTTCATGAGTCTAGGTCAACGGGAAGTACATTAGTACATTTTGATTCCCTTGAGAGTGCCGAAATATACGTTTTTTGCAGCTAAACGGCCGTATCTTTTTTAACGTTAACTTAGAAATTTGATTTTTTCACAGCTTCAAGGGACAGCAAACCTGAGTATATGGTTTTAATTTCAACTCGATACCTCCACGTGTTCTCGATATAAAGGGTATTGACAGCCAGACAGACGGACAACAAAGTCATCGTTCAGGATTCCGTTTTTACTTTTGAAGTACGGAACCCTAAAATCAGCCCTTAGAAAACAATTTATATCAAGAAAATAACAACAAAAGAAAAAATAATAAAACATTACAACCCTCAGAAACCGAGGTCCGAAGCCAGGGTTTAGGGGCCTGGCTCTAAACCCTGGTCGTGGTTGCCAACAATGAGACGAGTTGTATAAATAAATATTTATTTAAACGGAGATTTTACAAGACGTGACCACGACCAGACAGTCTGGTATTTTTTATTTCAAATTCCTTTTGTTAATCTGTCTCGTGCCTGTCTAAATGAAGATTTGATTTCATTGAAAAAAAGTTGAGATATATTTTTTTTTTTTTATAATTCTCTGAGTTGGTGTTTTGGAAAAAGGCTTGACTATTTTTAAGACCCATATAACAACTCTTTCATTACAAACCTAGTTTTAAAGTATTGATATAATGTCTCGTGAGACATCTAGGTACTGGTAGAGAAAATAAATAACCTTTTACTTAACTATTTTGTTACGAAACGTAAGAGTTCTGTTAATGTTTTTATTTTCAAATACACATTTTTTTCGGTACTATTTTCATTCGTATGAGTTAGTAATTAAGATAGGTATTATTATAAGAGCACTAGAACCCTTTAGGTACAATAGCTCGCCAGCTGCGACACAAGACATCAGAATGAATCACAGGAAAATACTTCTCATTTTCATCCAACAAATTCCCACTATTACGTAAATGCACATTTAAAATATCAAAATGAGATTTGGACTCAAAACTTTCTGTGAATCTAAAATTGAATTTCGCCGCGTTCCGGAGTGCCATTGTTCTTTGGATTCAAACTAAAGTGTTAAAATGACAGTTGGATGCAACAAACAATTAGGAACCTTAGGGAAGTGGACATAGAGTTGGAGTTAGTTTGCAGTGTGTTTATGCTAGTTTGGCGCTTTTTAATCGGATTGCAGTCGGGAGACACAGAGCAGGTATTTATAGTGTGTCTGAGTCCTGTCTTTATTTTTAAGGGACCATCTTTTTAATAGCTCTGAAGTGTCTTCGGAGTTTCTTGCATCTGTTTTGGTTGAATATGAAAATAGTATTTTTAAAGGTTCCTTTGTTCGCTGCATTTTTATTATTTTATGCATCATTACTTGGGTTTTGTTTGCGAAAGACGCACGCAAGTAAAAGCTACAAACTTTACTAAATAGAATACACTTTTTATCGTTATGCACATTTTCGTCTTTCGTCGATTTTCAGTAATATGTAAAATAGAGCTGAACAACATAACAATATTGTGCATACATTAATGATTGGCGAGTTTGGTCTCCTACAAAATCCCTGCTTAAGGGGCTTACACAATGATTTCAAAAGTAAGGATACGCCCGTCTGAACATTTTACATAGAAGTTCTTCGTTCGAAGTTCGCGCGCACCACTGTCAACTGAGTCGCGTTGGCCCTAAAACCGTCATTTTAGGGCCAGCGCGTTGGTGCCATTTAGTCGCGCCGTTAGCCCGGTCCTTACGCTAGTAATATATATGTCAATGGGCTTACAGGACTTAAACATAAAAAATACAAGTTTTAGAAACAATAAAAGTGTATGATCGACTACAGTAAACAAAATCAGAAAAATTTATTATATCCTTCAGGGTATATGCTGGGTAGATAGTGTGTTGAAAACATAATACAACTAATTTCATACCATAGAAATAATCCTAAAGATTCCTCTAAAAACTTTCTTTTTACAATAAAAACCATACTATTATACATACAAATCATTCTGATTTTTTGTCAGATTATTAACCTAGTGATATACTGTGATTGTTACCTGTTGTAATTGCCTTGTAAACAAATAAATTATTCCACGTCGCGAGCCGGTGAATGACAATAAAAGTAAACATCTTTCGTAAATGATAACTTCATTTTTTTAACACAAAACTTTACACTACGAAGTATCTAATCAGACTAAAGCACACGCTACAAGTTACTACTACTTATCTTAATTTTTCATTTGTTTATATTAAGCTCAACCTACAGTCCTACACTTAACTACATATAAGTGTGGCTGTCACGGCCTTCCTGCCCACAGATTATCAAAAGTCAAATAACAATGTTTATAAAACGCGGCTTACATTAGCAATACGGACACTTTTCGTGTGGCTCTTTCGTATCTCGGAGTTTATCTAAATTTACCATGGTTTATCAAGTATTCATGGTTACTTGGAAATGTGCTTTGTTTTGAATTAGGAAAGGTTTTCCTTCTATAGTGTTGGCTCTCAGGAATGCTTAAAATATAGTTATAGCTCATGTCATCGTATAAAAATTAACCAATGAAACGAGTGCGTAAAATGTTCATCTATCTTTGCACAAGTTAGGGTTAATTGAAGAACACCAAAGGAAAGACCGTTCTAAGGATTTCAATAATACGTTTAATAATCCTTATATTTATATATTGGAAGGTGTGTTTACTAGTATCACGTGAGACGTGTGATCCCACATAAGGCTGATAAAGTAGTACAGTCACTAATCTTTTATTTTTTACTAGCTGCGCCCAGCGGTTTCACCTGCGTGAATGTCGTTCCCGTTTGAATATAAGGATAAAAAGTAGCCTATATTAGCTTAATCCGGGGTCACAGCTACCTCCATTCAAAATTCGATTTCTTTGATTTGACTATTTGATTTCTTATTTCAAACACAAATTCTCCACCTTCGTTTTGTAACTCTGCCCCAAATAAACTAAGAGATTTACACAAAAATTCGAAGACATTTGACATCTACCAACCCGCACTGGGGCCGCGTGGTGGATTATGGCCCACTTCCTCTCACCGAGAGAAGACTGTGTCCCAGCAGTGGGAACATCATAGGCTGATTACGATGATGCTGCAAACTAAATTAGGACACATAAAGTCACATCCACTGTGGTCAAAAACCTTCGCAAGTGGTCTGTGTAAGCAGCCATATTTCTAGCAGAGAATCTGACCCCCTTATAAAAGTAATAATAACTTAAAGTACCTATAGATTACGCCCCAGACAGTCACAGATGGCAATTTAATGATGTTCAGCGGTAATAAGTTAGTACTAACTTAGCAACTTATCACTGCTTAGTTACGCTAACGTTACTTAAACTTCTGTTTTAAAGCGTTAACGTAGATGTTTAAATAATTGTATGGTAGTTCATTGTTTGGAAGTTTTAAGTGGTTTTTTACCAGAATTTTATGATCGCTAAATTTTAATGACTGCGGCAACAAATGGTGTTTTAGCGTTTCTGATTACTGGGTTATGCTAATATAATACCTAAATAATAATAAAACTTGCTGATATTATGATAGCAATAAAGTTAATTAGGTAGGTACTTCGTGTGAAATAACATTGTTTAATTACTTGCTATCATAACTGATAAAATACTATAGTCCGACTTTTAATTAGCTGCAGTAAAATGACACTTCTTACTAACTCATTTCGGACTGAGTTTAGAGATATGCATGGCAAATAAGTTTCGTTTGTTACAATATTCTGTACCAGAAAAACAAGATTTGGTTGATGGCCGCGAAAAAACAAAAAGACGCCAATTTCAGTCATTTCAGTAACACATAAGCTGTCATTTTACTGCAGCTAATTAAAAGTCCGACTATAGCTGTGCCCGCGTCTTTGTTCGCGTGGATGTCGAAAAACAACAATGCGTTTCGGAGATTAGCCGGAACAAATAGACAGACAGAAATACAAAAAAAAAATTGTTCCAGGTACCTACCGTATAAGCTTTCCTATGCATTTAGTAAAAATTTGTAATTTTCAAACAGACACTTGTATTGACATTATTATGGTTTTAATTTCTATCAATATTTTTATGAAGCTACACAAATCAAAACCCACACAACTCAACGATAAACAACTTAAAGCACACGTAAATAGATCATCAAAAGATCCAATTTCTAGATAGTCTGAAATCCAATTCCAGTTTGGTAACTCTAAACCTCATCAGTTGCAAATAACAAACCTTGTGAACAAGGTGGGAAAACAAAAAAAAGTTTACAGTTCAATTTCTTCACTTGCCTGAAAGCATGTAATAGAATAAGAGCAGAAGGGCGGCTCCTTAAAACGGGTGGAAACAAGCGCGCGTACTCATATACGCATATGTCCGGCGATCTCAAACAAATGCCAGTCTAGAGTGCAACACTCACTGTACATTAACCCTATATGCTCATATACATGAGTGGCACCTCGCGGGTAAAGCGGGAAGAGGCAACTGCGGCCATCAACACTCATCGGCGGCAGCTGTAGACGCGTCTCTCGTGTATTTAAGCACGTACTCAAATACAGGCGCCGCACGTTGCCGTCGACGCGTCGTCGACCACCGCCGACGAGTCAACGACTGCTGTCAACGAGTGTCGACGGTTGCAGTTGCCTCCGCCGTTGACAACGTGCTGCTCGTGTATTTGAGGACGCACTCAAATAACCGAGCGGCACGTTGCAGTCGACGCTCCAACGGCTACCGTCATCGCAGTTGACGACTGCCGCTGGGCCAACGAGTGTCGACAGTTGCAGTTGCCTCTGTCCTGCGTTCGCGATTTATTAGCCAAACATGTAAACAATTATGAATTAGGTAATGGAAAAATAACAATAAAGTTCAGTTTACGCTACAACTTCAAACATTTTTATAACTTTTTCAATAGTGCTGGTCACTCAACTCAAATCAACTTAATTATTATATAAATAAAGTTGATATTTGTCACGAAATAGGGTAGGGTGTGCAGCACTGCGCATTGTTACTATAATATGTGTGTGTGCGTTTCACTCGTTGTATGGAGCCTACCTTCTTTACCTATCTACTTTGTGCCCAAAGCGGGGAGCGAAGTGAACTTGCTTCTAAGTTCCCAACTCCGCGATAGAAATTCATGTAATTTCCTCTGTACCTCTCTTGCTTACTAATTTGACCTTTTGTTAGATAAAAAATGCCTTGGATCGCACCCCCGTTCGGAAACTAATTAAAATTTTACCGTTGTCTTAATTTGACGGCGGAATTATTCGCTCACCTTAAGTTTACGTTATTTTGAAGAGATCTTTATTTTTAAAAAAGAGTTCGCGGAATTGGTTGAGGGATTATTTTTCGTACAAGGAAATTGGAAAAGGGAAATGAAAAATAAATTTGTGTGAGGAAAAATATTTTTAGGGTCTAAGTCGTGAATCTTGGACGTTTGATGGGTTTTAATCTGTTTGATATTCTGTTTTTATCCGGTATAAAATTATAAGAAAACGTACCGTTATCGCCCATTTAAATTATTTATTATTATAATTTTTTTTATTTACCTTTGCTTATAATTTTGATTCCATAGATTAAAATTTAGGCTGTGTCCTAACCGAAAGCAAAAATCGCGTGAGTTCGCGACACTCGCGCTTTGTTATATGAATATGACGTACTCGCTCGTTCAATGAAGTCGCTATTATTAATTTTGACATCATAATTAATATCTAATATTTAAACAATCGCGTAATCGATTATTCACGCGACACGCTAGTCACCTTCAATGAGATAGCCGATAGCCGCTTAAATACGTGTTGTCTAAACATCTTTGCCTTGTAAGCCACTAACTCAACAACTCTCAACTCCGCACAAACAAAAACTTTCCCCTTTCAAGACGCTATCATGTACAAACAAACACTAATTACGGTCCAGAAACAAAAGATACACAAACCAGAGCTACCCAGTACCCATAAATCTTTTCTATCGACACCAAAGTTATCAGCCGAACTATCATAAAGTATCATCGGGCATCCCGAAGTCAAACCGAGCGAACGGTAAATCAGTTTGAGATATCTATAGTAATCCAACCGTTTGTTAGACCACGATAAAACTCAATATATAATATGGAATCTTCTAAAACTGAGGCTTTATTAAACTGTGCCCGGTTAGCTGCAGATTTATGGGGGAAACGATTCAATTAGGTAGAGGGATCATTTTCATATATTTCGTGGTGTTTTTGGGTAGTTTGGTTACGGGGTCGGTTTTGGTGAGTTGGTTGGTTTTGTCGTAATTTAATGTGTCTGTTTTGGTATTATGAGAAAAAGTGTAAGAATCAAATTTCGAAGAATTACCCTTAGAGCTAACGACGAGACAGGACAAACATACTTTTCTCAAAATTGGTTGATGCCCATTTGTTTTTTACAATAATCCTAAAGTAAATAAACATGATAATATTAATTAACTGAGGTCCTGGGTTCCATTCCCTGGTGGGACAAAGTTTTATTGAGCCTCAGTTTTACTATCTGGAATTTCTCAGTAGCAGCCCAGAGTCTGGATTTCTGCCTGGTTGATAGGCTCGCCCTCTGTTACATGGTACTTAAACATCATCATCTGCCTAGCCTTTTCCTAATTATGTCGGGGTCAGGTCCAGTCTAACCGGAAGCAGCTGAGTATCAGTATCTTACATGGAGCGACTGCCCATCTGACCTCCACAACCCAGTTACTGGGTAATACGAAACTCCTTGGTATGACTGGTTGTCAGACTTTCGGGCTACTGACCACCTGTAATGACTGTCAAAGATCCGCGAATGACAGCCGGGACCTATTCCAAGGCACGGAGGGGTCTTGGTGTCTCCCATCCACGGATTAACCGCGGCAAGTGTAGCTTAACCTAATCGATCGAATCGGGCGGCGTACCTAATAAGTAATGTATTGCAAGTTACTAATAATCTAACTCTGCAAGCCCTCCAGCTATTCATAAAACATGCAGTAAGAGTGTTATTTGTTTGCCCTAAGGCGAAGAGCTGACAGTCTTATAATACCATACTTGGTACAAATAATGTTTCACTACTTTATTTAGCAAGAGAGTGATAGACTCCGTCTGACGCAATTAGTGTGAAAAAGTTTAGCTAAACGAAAATACGTTGCTGAAGTGGGATTTTTTCATATAGAGTGGTGATTAGGTTATCACATTAAACATTAGGTACAGCGGTTATGTTACGGGATATTTGATAAGTCCGGGCACTATTAATAATGGCCGGTCTGTATTCATAATGCCCGACTCAATTGGGCAGTGTGATTTAAACAGCATGATTATCATTTAATAAACAAAAACACTGCAGTTCACCTATTTTATTACTTTGCCCAAGATAGGGTGGGCATTATTAATAATGGGCGGTCAAAGTGATAAATTAATCACTTTGCCCATCGCTCTTGGCCATTATTAATAATGGCCGATCCTTATTAATAAAGCCCAGTTAATCACGTTGCCCGTAACTGTTATAACACGTTATCAGTCTGTTAAAATAATAAAATAAACAATTTTACAACAAAAAAATTGCTTATAAATTGGCACGAAATAAACCACCCTTGATAACAAGGCACGCGCGGGGCGATGCACGAAGGTATTAACAATTCAACACAACCTTTATGGTATTGTTACCAAATAATTTCAAAGTTTAAGTTAACTTTAATGTTGTTAAATATTAAAAAAAAAACGGTCCCACGGCTAGAATGTTTTTTAATTGTATATGTTAAAAATACGTAATGGAGAATACGCGGTTTTTTAACTCGTAGGTTCTTATTTAATTCAGACACTCGTAGGACACTCAATAAGTTTATATTTGCCAAGTGAGCAACATGCAAAGTTGATCACGTAACTCAATCATCAACTTCGAACGTTAATATCTTGGAAACGTGACACTTGTCTTATATATTATGTTTTCTGTTTGCATTGATGTCGATTATTTCATTTTGCTGATGGTGATCACCGGGGTGGTTTTAGTGAGGTAAAAATCCCACACTCCCGACCTCCCTCCCCGGAGGTCTGGGTGCCTTTTGAAGGTTTCCCCCCGACAACAAAAAAAAAAAAAAAGGTCTTATGCGTGGCCGCCATTTTCAAAATGGCGCGACAGCTGGTACTGTTGCGCACTACTCTACTACTCCGCTATTCTGGCTTTGAAGATCCGTGGCATACCTAGCCACGGATCTTTTAAAAATAAAAGTTTAAAATATTTAAAAAATAAACAATGTTCTTTTAAATTTCTACATATTTAAAAGAACTTTAATTGTTTTAAATGTAGTACGGAGGGTCGGAACCCTTCGTGTGCGAGTTTGACTTGGACAGAGCGCTCTTTATTAGAAATTAATTTATTTTTCCTTATTATGTTTTACACAAGATTTTGAACTAATATTGTTTGGCAGAGGTTCGTGCTCAAGGCTTTAATTAAACGCTGTTCATGAAATGTCTATCACTATAATTATTATTTGCTTCCCTACTGTATGTATCGGCAAGTTGTGCGTTATTGCGTCTTTGTTATGTAAGGAAGGGGCTGTAAACATTTAGGTAATTAATCTACGTTAAATTAAATATGTATAATGTGGCCTTTACAAGCAAGTTTCATAATTATTACATCAGTGCTAAATATAAAAAAAAACCGGTCAAGTGCGTGTCGGACTCGCACACGAAGGGTTCCGTACCACAAGGCATAAAACGCCGAAAAAACGTTTATTTTATACCCCTTTAAATTTTAACTTTATTTTATTTTTATTATTTGTTGTTAGAGCGGCAACAGAAATACATCATCTGTCAAAATTTTAACTGTCTAGCTATGTCGGTTCATGAGGTACAGCCTGGTGACAGACAGACAGACGGACAGTGGAGTCTTAGTAATAGGGTCCCGTTTTTACCCTATTTTGTACGGAACTCTAAAAAATAGGAAAGTACAATACCGATATCCTAGTTACAAAAAACTTTGTTCGCAAAAAAAGCACCTATCTGTATATGACCATGCGACTTAAGAATTATAGGTCGTAGGTTTGAACCCAGACAGGCTCTTTAGTGTATGTAAATTATTCCATCACCAATGCTCTCAAAACGGTGAAGGAACACATCTTGAGGAACCCGTCATGTCCCAGAATAAAAAAATTGGAGATCTACTGTAGCGGTATCTACAACGCCACATGCGAACCACGCGTCATACTGACGTCACGCAAAATCCTGCATCTCGCAAGCAGAGTAATTAACCTCGCAACTAGCATAGATACAACGGCCCGACATGAATCATCGGGCAGTTGCCCGCCAGGCACAACACCCGTCTGGTCGGAGGATCCTCCCTTTTCTATGGAGTATGAGTGAACTTTACAACCAGTTCCTCTCACCTCTATACTACCAACCCGCACGCTGGGTCCATGATTATGGCCACTCCCTCTCAACGAGAGGAGGCGTGTGTCCCAGCAGTGGGAACATTATACGCTGATTATTCTGATTGCTGGCTGTTTGTTCTCTATCTAATCTGTTTAAGGCGAAAGCGCCAGGGTAGCCCGCGAAATTCATTTTTTTTTAGGTTTTTTGCAATTTGCTGGTCATTATTAAGTTGTACGTACAACTTAATACTGTCGAGCAAATTGCAAAAAACGTAAGAAAATTTGAATTTCGTGGGCCACCTTAGAGCTTCCCCCTTAATAAAAAAATGGTATAGTTTTGGTGACACGAAGCCTCTTGTGCGCGAGTGAGTCGACTCGTCCTTGGATGTTATTTTTTTAAATTATTTATCGACATCTGGGAAATGTTTACACATCTTCTCATTTATAATTATGGTGTTCAATATTATCCCACGTATTCAGGTCGCATACCATGAGTTTCACATCCCTGTGTTAGTTGATTTGTATATACATAAGTAGTTATGTATTAAGGAAAGCGAAGCTAGTAGGTATATTAAAACCCGTATAAATACACAATATGTAATTATAATACAAAGCTAATCAAATGGAAATGTTCTTTACATAATCAGCCTGTAATGTTCCCACTGCTGGGACACAGGCCTCCTCTCTGTGAGAAGGAGAGGGCCATAACCCACCACGTGGACCCAGTGCGGGTTGGTGGATGTCACGTGTCTTCGAATGTTTGGCTCTAGGACATGCCGGTTTTCTCACGATGTTTTCCTTCTCCGTTTTGAGAGCAGTGGTGATAAAATATAATTATATATTTTGTTTATTGCTGAATGGACCTGCTCCTGACCTCGATCACGCCTGATGGATGAGGTCTATGATGGGACGAGTGCACCCAAAAGATGCTTAAGGCACTGGAACTCCCACGCATCGACGAAACACAGCAGGTCGCTTGACGCCGGACTCCGGTGGGAGGGTGGTCGCAAACCAGGCGAGCGTTAGCCCTACCACCGCAAGGGAAGAATTGGCCAGTCAAATAAGGTGTTGGGTGTGACTGTCCAGGATGCGCCGAGCGCTCGGTTCAGTTGAGTAACTGGCGGGACAAACTGCGCTACACGAGGAGGCTTCTTCATGCATACCAAAAATAGGTCCGTGCTTGCGTTCAAATCCACGTTCTGCAATTTGTGAGCTGTTACCATTTGACCAGCACTGCTCCCACTGCTCGATGTGATCTTGAATGATGTAAGTTATGGTTTGTATCTTATCATCAGACTCTTGCCCTAATCCTAATTTATTTAGGGTCGGCGCAAGATGTCTTTTTATTCAATATATCTCTATTAGTCGCCATCTCGGTCGATTTATTTATCTTACATCTACCAATTAATAACAGGATGTAATATACCCTCGGGGCCCGTGGCTAAATAATAACAGCCGCATAGGTCTATCGGTCAGGTTAAGCTACGCATGCCGCGGTTGGTCTGTGGATGGGTGACCATCTTTGCATACCGTGACCCTCCGTGCCTCGGAAAGCACGTTAAGCAGTTGGTCCCGGCTGTCATTCGTGGATCTTTGACAGTCGTTACGGGTAGTCAGAAGCCCGAAAGTCTGACAACCAGTCTTACCAAGGGGGTATTACCCAGTAACTGGGTTGTGGAGGTCAAATAGGCAGTCGCTCCATATAAAATACTGGTATTAAGCTGCATCCGGTTAGACTGGAAGCCGACCCCAACATAGTTGGGAAAAGGTTAGGTAGAAGATGTAATATACTCTCAAATAGGACGTATTTATGCCTTGTACGATCTAAAAAATATATAAGTATATATATTTATAAAGTTAGACAATGCTAAGTCGAGTGGGTCCAGTCGACCAAAGACCCTTGCTGGGACACAAGCCTCCTCTCTTTCGGAGAGAATGGGCTGTAATCCACCACGCGGGCCGGGGTCCAGTGCGGGTTGGTAGATGTCACATGCCTTCGATTTTCATTCCGAAAACATGGCGGTTTCCTCACAATGTTTTCCTACATAGTTTTTGAGAGCAGTGATGATGAATTGTTGAAAGTTAGGCAATGGCTGTCCGCAATTCGGCTGTGGAATTTATAAACGTAATATAAAAAAATATTGTGGTTTACGAAATTCGGTTTACTATCTGTGGTCATCTGGAGCGCACTGATGATGCGGTGGGATAAATGATAAATGTTCTTTTTTTTTGGAAGTTGGTACCTAACATAATATAATCGCTTTTCTGGCAAAATCCTAGACGTAGAAATGTTAATAGATAAATATCATATGGATATATTATGTTTTTGTGAAACATGGTTAAAACCGGATAGAATGTTGTTTAATGTAAATAATTTTTCAGTTGCCAGTGCGCACAACAGGTCCTCATTAGGGGGTGGTACTTTGATATTATGTAATAGTTCTTTTAGGTATAAAGAAAGAAAGGATATCACTGCTTGCTCTGTTGATCGCTTATGTGAGGTAGCATGTGCAGAAGTTGAAGGCCATACTTTCTTATGTGTTTATAGACCACCAGCCTCAAATTTGTCATCATTTTTAATCATAATGGAAGAAATACTTAGTAAACTTTTTAAAGATAGTAAATTTGTTTTTGTTTGTGGTGACCTAAATATTGATCTATTAGTTAATTCACCAGAAAAATGTAAGCTCATTTCATTGTTTAAATCATTTAATTTAAAATGTATATTTAATGAAGCAACTAGAATAACAGCAACTTCAGCTTCATGCATCGACAATGTATTCACTAATTGTAAAATAAAAGACTCGTCTTTAATTAGTGGCGTCAGGTCTGACCATACTGGTCAACTTGTGTCATTTGACTTAGGTAAAAGATTACACATAGATAAATCAATTCAATTAAGACCTCTAACTAAAAATAAATTGAAAATGTTTAATAATAATGTTCTTAGCAATCTTTCAACAGCAAGTTTTGATTCACAAGACCCCAACATAAACTATGGTACATTATTTTCTACAGTATGCCAAGAATTCAATAAAGCATGTCTTGTAAAAAAAGTTACTATCAATACTAAACCAAAATTTAGTGAATGGGCCACTGCTGGCATTAGAAAAAGCAGAGATATTTTATATAATCTGTATCACGAGAAATCATTAACCTCTGATCAAGCCCTTCATAATTATGTAAGAAATTATTCTAAAATATTCAAAAGAGTCTGCGCTGAGGCTAAATCTAAATTAATAAGTAACAAAATTAGTATGTCTAATAATAAAATAAAAGCTGTGTGGCAGGTAATTAACAAAGAAACTGGAAACACAAAACAGCGAGATCAGAATGAGTTGTCCCTAAAAATTGATAATGAAACCATTTCAGATAAGTTAAAAGTTGCTGAGACACTAGAAAATTTCTTTACCAACATCCCAATAGAGGTTACAAAGTCTCTCCCCTCATCACCTATATTAGCTGAAGCTCTTCTTAAAGAAAACTTTAATAAAGATATTCCAAGCTTTGAATTCCAGCCCATTTCTGTTGCCACAATTAAAAAAGCATTTAAAAGTCTTAATATAAAAAACACTGAAGACTTATGGGGGATTTCTGTTAAGGTTCTTGGAGATATTATTGACACAATTGCCCCTGCCCTAACAGGCATATTTAATCAATGTTTAGACAGCGGTACGTTTCCTGACTTAATGAAACATAGTAAAGTAGTACCAATTTTCAAATCGGGTAGTAAGTTTGATCCCTCTAATTATAGACCTATATCTGTGCTACCAGCTATGAGCAAAATCTATGAAAAAATCATGCTGGACCAGATGTTGTCACATTTTAATTCAAATGGGATTTTACATAGTCGCCAGTTTGGTTTCACGAAAGGTAGGTCGACGACCGACGCGGGAGTAAAACTCATCAGTCACATTTTGGAATCCTGGGAGAAGTCCCAGGATGCAATTGGCGTTTTCTGTGACCTCTCAAAAGCGTTTGACTGCGTTGACCATAATACACTGATCTGTAAATTATACCATTACGGAATTCGTGGACAAGCTGCTGATCTTGTTCTTTCCTATCTGTCAAAGCGGCAGCAAAAAGTAAACGTTAATGGGGCGACGTCATCGGGGTCTTTAGTTAAGATGGGCGTGCCTCAAGGCTCAATTCTTGGCCCTTTCCTATTTCTAGTTTATATTAATGACCTTCCTTACATGATGGCTAACTTGTCGGATATCATTTTATTCGCGGATGACACTTCCCTTATTTTTCAAATAGATAGAAAAGATACGGATGTCTTACATGTTAACGAGAGTCTGGCTGTTCTTTCGAAATGGTTTGCAGCTAATAATCTTTTACTTAATGCGAACAAAACTAAATGTCTTAAGTTCTCATTACCAAATGTACCTCAAGTGGGTCTGAATTTAGAACTTGATGGCAAAAAACTAGACGCTGTTACGGAAACTGTATTTCTAGGAATTACTTTAGATTCAAAATTACAATGGGGCGCACACATTAGAGCTCTCTCAGGTAGATTAAGTTCAGCTGCATATGCAGTAAGAAAAATAAGGCAGTTGACAGATATAGCCACAGCTAGGTTAGTATACTTTGCTTATTTCCACAGCATTATGTCTTATGGTGTTCTGCTGTGGGGATCGGCAGCTGACGTAGATTCAATTTTCATTTTACAAAAGAGGGCAATCCGCGCAATCTATCAAATGGGTCCTCGCGAGTCTCTTAGAAACAAATTCAAAGAAATTGATATACTAACTCTGCCTTCTCTTTATATTTTAGAAAGTATTTTGTATGTTCGCAAAAACTTAGGACTCTTCAAAATAAGAAGCGATTTCCACAATATAAATACACGTAG
Organism: Oligia strigilis; assembly: GCA_951800025.1. NCBI lineage: Eukaryota > Metazoa > Arthropoda > Insecta > Lepidoptera > Noctuidae > Oligia > Oligia strigilis. The sequence continues at coordinate 2,215,901 of OX637558.1, read as the reverse complement.
TAAAAATGAAATTGTGTTACCTAAATTTAGATTAACTAAAACTAGCAAGTCATTTCTTGTAAACGGCGTCCGTTTTTATAACAAGTTGCCAAAGTCGGTTACAGAACTTAGCGATGGAAAATTCAAAACCTTCATCAAACGTGTCCTTATCAAAAAAGCATATTATAAGATTAAAGACTATGTTGAAGACAAGTTAGTTTGGCAATAATTCCTTCTGCACATGTGGCTTCCCTGGCTACTCATTAACGGCTTAACTATTTAAATGTCTATTAACTGCTCTCAAATTACGATGTTCATTTTTTATTTACTTTACTTTTTTGACATAATCTCTTTATTACTTGACATTATATACAGAAAATTCAAATTTTTTCCATCTCTTTATTAGTGGTTGTAATGGGAATCATATCACTAGGTTTTATTAGGTTTTTATTTTTTATTTATCCTTTTGATAGATTCTTATTTTGTAAATGTGAGGACTTTGTAGGCCTTGTAGACTTTAGATCTGTAGACCATTTTTTATTTTATCAAGTACCTGATACTTGTTGACAGGCCTACGCTATCCTCCCATACCTACTGTAATTTGAAAATATTGTAAAAGCCAATTATTTTTAAAAAGAGTAACCGTGGAGTTTCTTGCCGGTTCTTCTCCATAGGAAACGACCAATTGGAACCGTGCACCTAGCTTCTGACGTTTCATAAGTGCCCATGTAGGCTTATGTGAAATAAAATATTTTGATTTTGATTTTGATTTTGATAATATACTGGCTTCCGCCCGCGGCTTTCCCGCGAGGTATGTCGATAAAAACTATCCTAAGTAAGGACAAAGGATAGTTGTTATTGACATACCAGAGAGGCATAGAGATAGATTGTAATCTATCTCTCTGCCAAATTTTATCGAAATCTGTTCAGTGGTTTAGGCGTGAAAAGGTAACATTACAGACAGACAGACAGACAGAGTTACTTTCGAATTTGTAATATTAGTATGGATGTTTTTCACATACAAATTTGATCGAGAAATTTTATAAGTGAGATCTACGTTTTCTAATTGACTCCTTTGCAAAGTTTTAATCTGGCATCCTATTGTTATGTATGCAGTTTATAGCTGGTATAGTTGCAAAGAAGCGGGTTCGAACCTTTGTGGCATATCCGACTCGCCGCCATTTCGATTTTTCTTTCAACGCTTCCGCTCATGATGAATTTGTGTAGGTAACGTATAAAATGGTAAGTACATCTACAGAAAAACCTATTATTTTAAAAAATCCTACGCATATAATATCCTTTCTGAAATCGGATAAAAACAGTGAAGAAACCGAGTGATCATTATAAAACTTTGCCTTAATTAGTTCTTAGTAAAGCCAGAGTTCGAAAGGCACCCTAATTTAAACCGTCACTCTAACTTAATTTACGTAGATCAAAGAGTTCGCAATCGACACTACCACCCTTAACTACCCCTTTACATAAATTCAAGTTATTGTAGGGTACACGTGCTACTGAACGTTGAGAAGTCGCACTTCTAAAGGCACTCGAAGAAGACAAGTGGAAACTATGCCGCCAAGCTATGTTCCAATTTAAACCATATAGGTGTGTGGTGTATGGTGTACCAACTCACAGGCATATGAGATACTAGCTGCGCCCGCGGTTTCACCCGCATAAGTTTCGATCCCGTGGGAATATCGGGATAAAAAGTATGTATATATTAATCCAAGGTGTCGGCTATCTCCATACCAAATTTTATCAAAATTGGTCCAGCCGTTTGAGCGTGAAAAAGTAACAAACATATAAACACACACACTCACAAACTTTCGCCTTTATAATATTAATGTGATTTTATTGGCTCATATTAGACAATGGTCGCTGCGTACTTGCCAATTGAATATTATAAAGTCGGTTTTCCGATTCGTCTGTGACCACGTGGTTCTTTTAAACTACGCAAAGGATACTGATTCAGTTTTCCCCATCGCGGCATCGCATAAAGATTAATTCCGGAAGGTTTATGTTTCTTTATAATACATGAATATTAAACTTATATTTAATAAAGTCATCTCAATGTTTGGTCAAGCATAGGAGTTTCTCAGGGGGCTCAAAATCTGTTTATGGTATCTGTAATAATGCAACAAACAGTCACACGCGGTTAATAGCGCTGCGATCCAATTTTGATGAGCAATTGTTTGGTAATTGAATGATCAATACGATCACCCGCAACGTTGATCAATTCGAAAAAAATCACTAGGTTCAAAACGCACTAACAGCGGTGCTATTGTGTTAAAATCTCACCGTGAAAACTTAGGTGAAGTGAGCGTGGAGTGAGCTGTTAATATTGTCAATTCCAAGCAAAAACAAACTCACTTCACCTAAGTTTTCACGGTGAGATTTTAACAGAGTCGACCTGCTGTAGGTGTTACATGCTCTGTGAACAGTTACAATTTTTTTTTTTTTTTTTTTTTTTTGCGGATGGGAAATCATCAAATGACCCCTCCCGCTCTGGGTGGAGCGGAAGGGAGTGTCAGACTCTTACTGACTAAAACCCACCCGTGTTCCTTCCTTAGCCCTTTATGTTCCGGGCCAGCGGTAACCCTTTCGGACAATCCCGCTGACCCGGCAGGCTTCGGCCCTATGGGGCCCCTCCTCGACCTATGGGGCCCCTCCTCGACCTATGGGGCCCCTCCTCGACCTATGGGGCCCCTCCTCGACCTATGGGGCCCCTCCTCGAGAACAGTTACAATGGCTTTCATTTTGACAGTTCAACGACATTCATTGCGTTATTTACGTTGTTCAGCAGACAAAATGTTCGAACATAATCATATAATCAAGCACGGTGACTGCTGGGCCATAAGTCCTCATACAGTGGGTTCCTAAAGATAGACGGCGCCGCTGAGGTCGGCCTAGAAAGCGGTGCCGGTGGCGAGATGAGCTGGACGCGTAACTCGAGGGCTGGTTCGAGGTGGTGCGGGAAAAGAGTTCCTGGAAGGACTTTGGAGAGGCATTTGCCCAGCTGTGCGACGAATAGGATAAACAAAAAAAAAAGTAAAAAAAATGGATTAGAAATATCCATCCAAATCATTACGATTGGGTGCTGGCTGACCCATTGATTGCAGCGTATACCAACTTCAGCTATTTTCGCTCGTCAAAATTTTCGAATGTTGATTTGAGTGAAACTTCTGTTCATATCATACGTAACTGAACATGAATGGCAAACTTTTGATTAAAATAATATTGTGCGCCTACCTACTCAAACTTAACCACAAGATTATCTTTGTTTAGATAATAATATAGCCTTGAAACCGCTTTGAAGATTTGATCGCTAAACATACCTACTATAATCATGTTAGAAATGCTGTTAGGTTGATAATAACAGAGGGGCAATCTCGTAATTTTAAGAACGTTCACAGTCAGGGGGCCTAAAAAGGCCACTTTGGCAGAATCATAAAAGGATAACATTATGAATCATAATATGGTGAAGACAGTCCGTGTTTTTCTTTTTTTCGCTGCACTGCCTAGCTTTTCTGCCTCCTCGTGTAGTGCAGTTTGTTCCGCGAGTTACTCAACTAAACCGAGCGTTCGGCGCATCCTGGACAGTCACACCGAACACCATAATTGACTGGCCAATTCTTCCCTTGCGGTGGTAGGGCTGCCGCCCGCCTGGTTTGCGACCACTCTCCCGCCGGAGTCCGGTGTAAAGCAACCTACTGTATTTCGTCGACACGTGGGAGTTCCAGTGGCTTAGGCATCTTCTGGGCACGCTCGTTCCATCATAGACCTCATCCATCGCTTTCCATGAGGCGTGACAGAGGTCAAGAGCGCGCCCCTTCAGCAATAAAAAAAAAATACGAACGGTACCCCCCTACCCCAAATCCTTCCAAGTATCTTTTTCGAGGGCCACCTCGATCCAACCCTTGCGGTAAACGTCTAGTCTATTTATAAAAGTTACCTTTAAAATATATTACTGAGCTCCAAAAATAAAACGAAACGAAAAACAACTAAAACGAAATGAAACTAAACTAACTAATGTAAACTGTCGTCATAGTGATCCTGGCTTAAGGTTACTTCAAAGGCATACATTGTTCCACTGAAGGTCACAAGGTCAACATTTTAATTGAATCGTAAAGATCTCTTTGAGCTGTCTAGCTTGAAATAAAACACGTTAGATAGGTTTATGGTAGTCTCATTAGTTGATTAGATTTTATAGCCTTGTGAAGACTAAGTCTGCAAGGACTTGATATTTATGCACCTATGGCAAGTTAGTTTTGGTAAAGGATAGGAAGAAAGAAAAATGTATTGTATTGTATATTCTGCACCAACAAAACGCACATTAAAAATAAAAAAACACATAAAATATACGCATACAACGTAGTCAAAAGCCTCGTACTCAAGCATATAAAAAGTTGCCAATTTTGTCTATTGCTTAATGTCAGGGCCAGGGACCAAAGACAACACACATAAATTGACATTGACAATACAAATTAATCCGTGATGCGCCCGCGACATTGGCAGATGACGACAACAAAAATGCCAATTGTTGAGTGGAAAAATAACTACTTTTGTAACAAACAAACAACAATAATAAGAACAATTAAGCCATGCGTCGCATCTGTGCAAGAACAGGTCGTTGCTCAGCAAAATGCTGCATGCTGTGACTTCGGACGAACCTATCGTCAACAGCGCTCATTTTCAGCAACTACCTCTCAAAGGTGAGGTTATTATAAGGTACAGGCGCTGATTAATTTGACAGGACTAAACTAAAATTTATTTTCTGTCCTTTTCCTAATGAAATAGAAAGAAAAAGATTTTTTTTTTTTTTATTTAATTTAAAAAAAGTTGCCCCACACTAGGAATTTCTCCTGTACTGTGGGTGCGTTTACAAACATTTAAAGTCACATACACAAACAGCCAGATGCACTGAACTTAAATTTAGTTTATTTGTGAACAACAGAATCGGCATCAATATTTACTTAATATACGAGTAAGCTAACACTTAAAATAATAATGTACAGACGCCAGCACATCAAGCTACCCGAAACTGTCAAAATTTCCCAATCAACTTTGAACCTTATGCTTTAGCGATAAAGTTGAAAATCTACTAAAGAAATTTGACAGATTGTAGTAACTTGATGTGCTGGCGTCTGTACATGTGCGAGTATATGAAAAAAGAATCATAGGGCATCAAAAAATTTGTCCGCATCGCTGTCAACAGGAACAGTGCCCAAAAGGCTGGCAGCATTGCCACATTGTATGGCGATGCTAATTCTTTACAGGCTAGTAGTATTATAAGAACGATTTCCACGATATTGTGCTTATACGAAGCTTAAAGTAACATCTCTGCTAATGACACTTTCTTTTAAATACCTTGCGCACAAACTTCAAAACAAAAGCATCTAAGCAAAAACTCACATCTGATATAATGTGCCTCAAACGACCGTGATATCACTTTTACTAAACGTTTCTTCAAGTAGCTTTCACAGCTACTTAGACATTTAAGTACTCTTTGATCTTCACAAAAAACTTTCAATATTACTTATACCATCTTGTTTCAAGGACAAACTTAATTATATTCAAGTAGGCTGGCTGATTAGTCTTTTGTCTTTGACTTTGCTTTAGGATTTTGGGTGACAGCTGTCAAGGAATGCTTTTGTAAGTAAATTCTAAATTCTTTGATGTCTCTGGTTTGTTCACTTATTAATTAATTTATTTAGGGACAACAAACAGTAGTTTAATAATAGTTAAATATAGGTTCATCATCATCATCATTTCAGCCGAAAGACATCCACTGCTGGACATAGGCATCCCCCAAGCACCTCCACTTCGACCGGTTCTGTGCTTCTCACATCCAACGGGTTCCTGCAGCCTTCATAAGGTCGTCGGGCCACCTTGTGGGAGTGCTTCCAACGCTACGTCTTCCGGTACGCGGTCGCCACTCCAGAACCTTTAAGCCCCATCGGCCATCGGCCCAATGTGCCCTGCCTACTGCCACTTACGTTTGGCAATTCTTAGGGCTGTGTCGGTTAAATATAGGTAAGAACTTAATAATAGAGGTAACAAATACACAACACTCGAACGTTATCTACATATTACTAAACAGATCTACTATTTGGGATTGGAGTGTTTTCTTTTGTATCTGATTTCTGTTCTTACAGTCCGACCGTCTAAAGAATACATTCCTGACACCTGTCAGTGCGACAATTCTAGTAACTAATAAAGATCAAATTCGCAAAACACATATTTGTTTGTATGAAATTGGAGTCAAGAACGCACTCGTCGGCCGCGCTGTAGTACTCATGTTGTTGGTTTTCCTTCCTGTCTCGTATTGAAACGAACTTTAGGGTAACAAACAGCTCCTGCGGTGCTATTCTTAAAAAAATCTCACCGTGAAAACTTAGGTAAAGTGAGCGTGGAGTGAGCTGTCAATAGTGTCAATTCCTAGCAAAAGCAAACTCACTTCACCTAAGTTTTCACGGTGAGATTTTTACAGAATCGACCGGCTGCTAGGTGACAATTTTTGAAGATCAGCTTGGTAGTAGAAAGACTGAGTATATTTCTATGAAGAAAATTAAATATCTATATTCTTGCTTCAAAGATACTATTTGGTTATGTTTAAAATATGTGTAAAGGTTTATTATTGAGTAAAAATATTATAATCAATAAAAAAATTCAGAACGTATTTTATGTATAAGGTCCGGCGAATAAACCGTAGTTTGTCACAGCAAGAAAAACTTATGTGTAAAGGGCCTAACTGCTATTAACAAGACGTACTCAACTCATTATCATGGGCCGGCCATATTAGCCGTAGAACCGATGACCGTTCAGGTAGACGTGTTCTTGAGTGGAGACCGCGAATCGGCAAACGTAAGTTAGGACGCCCTCAGGCTAGGCGGAGCGACGATCTTCGCAGGATGGCTGGTAGCAGCTGGATGAGAGTTGCTGAAAATCGATTAGAATGGCGTGCAATAGGAGAGGCCTATGTCCAGCAGTGGACTGCTATAGGCTGATGATGATGATGACTCAAGTCATTCATCCATAAAACAACATACCTAAGTCCACATCAAAAGAAAAACATTCATCAATGAGACCCGAAATAAACTTAAAAACAATTGCAATTTAAGACAATGAAATACAGAATTTATCTTTATAACAGCCTAAGAGAGCCGTTTTCGACTAACAATCCCATAACTTACTTTTAAAGACAAGTTAAGCTTTCAAACTTTTTTTTGTTTTTGTGTAAAATACTTTGGATTGAGTTTTAAATAGGTTTTGTACAGGTGTCTAACATTTTGCTCTGTTTATTGTAAGCAGTAAAAGAAAAGTAACTAGATAATTGATTTGATTGAATAGTGGTGGCTCAGTGGTAGCCTCGGCTTACGAGTTTGTGGGTTCGAACCCAGGCAGGCGTTTTACTTTGTGTAAATAATTTTATCACCGGTGCTCTCAAAACGGTGAGGGAAAATATCGTGAGGAAACCAGTGGCCTTAGTGTTAGTTTTTTCGACTCACGTTCGATTGCAAGCGCGTTAGAATTTGTATATATTCGCCTGCGTGGAATAAAAGCGCAATTTTATTTAACACTAGCTGCGTCCGCGGTTTCACCCGCGTAAATGGCGTCCCGTGGGAATATCGGGTTATAAAGCCTAATGTTAATCCAGGGTGTCAGCTACCTCCATACCAAATTTTTGCAAAATTGGTCCAGCCTTTTGAGCGTAAAGAAGTAACAAACATATAAACACACACACACACACCCACACGCACACACACCCACAAACTTTCGCCTTTATAATATTAGTGTGATTTAATGTAATTTAACATAAGTAAAGTTTTCTTTTTTCATTAAAGAAGTTTGTGTTAAGCAAAGTGTCAATTTCACCAAAGAAACAGTACATCATTGCTGTGGAATATTAACACTGACAGCTCTTGAACGCGGTTTAGATTTGCGCGTTCAATGTCATTGGTGAAATTTGCCCTCAAAGAGTCAGAGTCCCGTATTACAGAACGTCACTCAATACTCAACCAATTAAATGGTTTGAATCTAGTTTTAAATAATGCTTGAGGTGACTTTCAGTAATACCCTAAGAGGTGCTACGGCTCAGCGGCATTGTCCGAAATGGTTACCGCTACCCCGGAACATAAAGGGCTAAGAAAGGAACACGGGTGGGTTTTAGTCAGTAAGAGTCTGACACTCCTTTCCGCTCCACCCAGGGTGGGAGAGCGGGGGGTTTCCGATCCGCAAAAAAAAAAGTGCTACGGCGTAGCTGATGCTATCGCTACGCCTATCTACGCTGCGCTGTCGTAGTGAGCAATCGATTTGCTACGTCGTATATGCCTATCAATCATGTAAAGTTTAGTAATTAAAGTACTTAATTATGGAAATTCAATACAAATATTTTATAAGGAAAGTTGCCCCACAAACTGTCTACGAGTGAACTACGCCGTAGCTGACGTCAGCTACGCTGTCGTAGCCAGCAATCAATTTGCTACGCGTACTTTGTTGGTTTATGAGTAAAGTAAAACATAATATTGAACCATGTTTTATTTTCTTAACAATGTAATAGAAAATAAAACCTTCGTTCAATATTACTAATACTTAACAGTGTAATAGAAAATAACAGTGGCATGAAGTAGATAGATCATGACATAGAAACTCGCACTTGATAACATATTAAAGACTAGCAGTTCCCCGCAGTTTCTCCCGCATAAGTTTCGATCCCGTGGGAATATCGGGATAAAAACTATCCTATGTCTTTTCCCGGGACTCAAACTATCTCTGCACTAAATTTCATCTAAATCGGTTCAGCAGTTTAAGCGTGAAGAGGTAACAGACAGACAGACACACTATCGCATTTATAATATTAGTTTGGATGGATGGATTAGAGACAGAAGTTTTATTTACCTAAATGTATTATTAATGTAGATCCTTTATTAAGCTGCTCGGTCTAAAAGCATAAAAAGCTCGAGAGTTCGCTATACAACAAAAGTGAGTACTAAAGAGAATTTTTAAATATTAATTCCCTAAATAGGGGATAAAATTTTGTATGAAATTTCGTCATTTATGCAGAAAAGAAATCCCAACGGATACATGGCTTGTCTTGTTATTTCTTAAAATAGAGTTTTCTCTAAATCTGAAAATAACAGTAGCAATGGGTTTTGAAAATGGATACATTTTAAAGTACCTAGAACAGAATAGAATATAAAGAAAGAAAGAAAAATGCGTTTATTGGCATGACAGCAAAATAAATACACCTTAAAACTATAAGAAAACAAAAAGTATTATGCCAAAAGAGCCTCAGCTCAGCATATTGTCACATGACAACACAAAGTGCGAAGCGAAGGTAGTACTTCGGGAATCAATAGCGGATTCCCGGCCACAGTAGGTGCGGGCTTGCGGACGGCGAGCAATGGGAAGCTCGCCGTCCGGTAAGGACCGGGTCGACGGTGAGTTGTGTTCCACGCGCGCCTCAAGGAGATGTCAGCACTAACTGACGGGGTCCACTAGGGCCGATGCCCGCCAGGGTCGTGGGTTGTTCGAAAGAGATACCGTGGCCCCTGGCACAGGCAACTGCAGGAACATGGGTGGGTTTTAGTCAGTAAGAGTCTGACACTCCCTTTAGCTCCGCCCAGAGCGGTAGGGGTCATTTGATAATTTCCCATCCGAAAAAAAAAAAGTGTACCACCTGACGCTGATTTTGAAAGAAAGAAAGAAAGAAAGAAAATACATTTATTTAGCACAGACTAAAAGACACACAATACACCAAATAGTTAGACAGTAATCGTATACCTACCTACTTCACCTAACGATCCTTTTCTCAAAAACCTATCATTTTAAATAAGGTAATTATCAGTATCTCCTAAGGTATCGTGGCACGCCTATAATCCGGGTACCGTTATCGTCAATTATGGCATTATCCCAAAAATGGCGAGGCTCTATTGAGGAAGCTCATAAAGACGTGACCGGTGACGTATTATGATAATCTATACTTTAGAGGTTGTATATAAAGCCTGATTTACACCGTGAGATTAAATTGCCTGAGCTACGAGTACCTATGCCATAAATTGAAACGAAAAAAAGAAATGAAAGAAAAAAACGAAATAAACGAGTCATTTGTTGTGACATTATAATTTTTTTTTTATTCTGCTATCCTGTACTGTCCCACTGCTGGACAAAGGCCTCCCCCATTTTCTTCCACATTTTCTTGTGTAGTGCCTTCTCCGTCCAGTCGGTTATGAACGAGTCAACATATTTTAATATTAAATTTTAATTTTTATTAAAACTGAACCTCAAACAGTATTTAAAGACGCAGTTTATTAATTCACATACACATTTAATAAAAGAAAAAACGGAAAAACATGAAATTGAGTTGTATACCACAGGCAAGATACGTGGATCGTGTTAATAGGGTTTTAGCAGTAAGACATATCTTGGCTATTGAATGAATTAATATGTAGCATATAAACCTTCGAACTATGACGCTTCACTTAGAAGTAGGTGCAATTAGTAAAATAAAAAATCCCTCCCGCCATTACAAAATCAAAATCCCATTTAAGTACCACCACACCACATTCCTTTATTTTTTTTCTTCAAAATAAGACCAACATAAAAATATTAGTAAACGTTTAAATTTCATAAAAAACCATTTTTTTTTTCTCACTGGTGCCTTCATGGCCGTTCGTACTCTAATAATTAACTTTATCACACTAATATTATAAAGGCGAAAGTTTGTGAGTGTGTGTGTGTTTATATGTTTGTTACTTCTTCACGCCCAAACGGCTGGACCAATTTTGATAACATTTTGTACGGAGGTAGCTGATGCCTTGGATTAAATAGACTACTTTTTATCCCGATATTCGCACGGGATCGACATTTAAGCGGGTAAAACCGCGGGGCGTAGCTAGTTGTTTTACTTATTTCGTTACTAAAATCAAAAACAAAAGTCATTTATTCAAACTGGGCTAAGAATCAGCACTTTTTGAATATCAAAATTACATAAGACAGTCCCCCAAAACGTCCGCTTTTCACCACTTCGTAGTGTTTTCGCTGTGGAGATGAAGTGGCGCAACAAACTCCCCAGCAGCACAGCTGTCTGTTCAGTTAGAAGATCTTGATTCTGATTATTGTATAACTTACCCTCATAAAGAAGTAAATAAATAACCGTACTACTCTACCAATCTTGTAGCCACATTTCCTTCGTAGCATAGGTATACTATTTTCATTTCACTCGAAAATCTAAGACAGCAAAAACCAAACGTTTGAGGGGCTTACAGGACCTAAACACAAGAAAACGCAAGTTTTAGAAACAATAAAAGAATATGATCGACTACAGTAAACAAAATCAGAAAAATATATGATATTCTTCAGGATATATGCTAGGTAGATAGTGTGTTGAAAACATAATACAACTAATTTGATACAATAGAAAAAAATCATGAAGATACCTCTAAAAACTTTATTTTTACAATAAAAACCATACTAATATACATACACTCATTCTGATTTTTTGTCAGATTATTCTACAAGCAACATACTAAAACACTAGTGTTTAATTATTTAGTCCAAAAAATAGATTTTTTGTAATTAAATAATTGCTTCATATTTTGCAATAAATTACCAGCGTTGTGTCATCGCGCTTCTCTTTCTTTTCTATGCAGTCCGACAGTGACCGCGCTTTAACTCATGCAAGCCCCTTAATACCGTATGGAGCACATTTCCAATACCTACAGCAATATAATATAATCAAGTAAAACAAGTGCAAAAATCGCTTGAAGACATAAAATAACGGCTTGCAATTCGCTTTAAAGCGCTAGGCCGATGCATAAAACATTTTGAGGTCTTGTGGACGCGCCACCAATATGGCGTCTAGTCTACATAACATTCTAATGCGCTGGGTTTATACCGAGGAACGGAATTTTTGCGATCCAAATTATTTTGAGACACTACATAAAGTTACCTATTTTTCTGCCTCGGAGCTTCAACTATCTAAATCATTATGTACAGACGCCAGCACATCACGCTACCCGAAACTGTCAAATTTTCCCAATCAACTTTGAACCATATAAACTTTAGAGATAAAGTTGAAAATCTATTAAAGAAATTTGACAGATTGTAGTAGCTTGATGTGCTGAAGGACCACTGCTTAGGCTGCAAGTTGGATTTCTATATTTTAACAGAAAAACAGTCATTCGGTATAGAAATATTAAAATGACAGCACAGTGAAAAAACAGCGACGTATCAAAAAATCATAAAAAGAAAAAAAAAATCTAAAAAGTTCACATATCGTGAACATCGTCTGTACACCCAAAAGAATATACAATGCAAGGCAAATTATAAAAATTGTCTTTAAAAAACCTCATGTGTATTTAATCTCATGCAGTTATAGAAATGTCATGGTACTTGTATTATTACTTTAGTTTATAGTTTTTAATGAATACATCAAGTGTATTTTTAAGTACAGTAGATAGTTTATGATTCTGAAACAGCAATAACACAATTCGTATCGTTTGGTCCGATAAACCCCAGCAGGTAGCACTCAGTCCGTCCGCATCCGCACTCAAATAAAACAGTTTTCAACGTGAAATGTTCAGAAAAGTTACCGCACTAGACCGCACGAGACCGCACGAGACCGCACGAATCCGCACGGGACCGCACCTTCCTCGCTGAGCGCCGCAGCTAATGACTCCTCACTGAAACACACTGTTTGCAGTGCACTGTGTGTTTCCGTACACATACGTACTGTAGCTTAGAAAGGTAAACACTAACAAGGTAGGTAAGTATATAAAATGTTGTCCGGTACCATCTTTTTGTATTGCAAGCCATGGTCCGGGGCGAAAGGGAATAGGAGGCAGTCACCTCCTTCTGCGAAGCAGTCATGCTAGCGAAGGAGGTGGCGGGACGGCTCAGGGAGAGAGCCTCCCGTCCCAGCCGCCGCGGGAGACGCTCCGGGCGTCGGGAGCCGCGCGACGACTCCCGGCCACCGTAGGCGCGGGCCTGCGGGCGGAGAGTAATGGGTAGCTCACCGTCCGATCGGGACCAGGCCCGTGCCGGACGGCGCGTACGTGTTCCACGCGCGCCTCAAAGAGATGTCAGTATTGAGGAGGGGCCCCATAGGGCCAAAGTCTGCCGGGTCAGCGGGATTGTCCGAAAGGGTTACCGCTGGCCCGGAACATAAAGGGCTAAGGAAGGAACACGGGTGGGTTTTAGTCAGTAAGAGTCTGACACTCCCTTCCGCTCCACCCAGAGCGGGAGGGGTCATTTGATGATTTCCCATTCGCAAAAAAAAAAAAAAAAAGGGGCGAATCATGTGCAGGATTCATGGTTTTAGTTTCGACCTGTCATGTCCCTACCACCCTGTAGGTATTTAAAAAAAACCGGCCAAGTGCGAGTCGGACTCGCACACGAAGGGTTCCGTACCACAAGGCATAAAACGCCGAAAAAAACGTTTCTTCTATACCCCCTTTTAACTTTATTTTATTTTTATTATTTGTTGTTAAAGCGGCAACAGGAATACATCATCTGTGAAAATTTCAACTGTCTAGCTGCTATCACGGTTCATGAAATACAGCCTGGTGACTGACAGGCAGACAGACGGACAGTGGAGTCTTAGGAATAGGGTCCCGTTTTTAACCTTTGGATACGGACCTCAAAAAAAGATGAGTCAACAAAGTTGGTAGCGAGTCTGACTTCCTAAATTTCCCCAGACATATTACCTAAGTATCGTCACTTGTCGAACCTCTTTTCGCTCAATAAGGAACCGAACTTCTCACTACAACTTTTAACTGCACCTGTTGGCCTAATCTATTTGTAACCGAGCCATAAATCCTATAAGCCACGCAATAAGCCACTAACTTGTCACTAACACAACTTTCAACCGATACTACTATTGCTATAAATAGCTCAAGGCACCACGAAGTATATTGGACGTCTATTCAACCACAAGGGAATTCTTGGGAAGGAAAAAGCGTTTGCAATTTAAACTCATTGCAGAACTTTATAAGGTAACTGAGTTTACGGTTTTACGGTTTTTATTTCTTGTTTGTGAGACGGTTAATCTGAGTAATCCGTGTAGGGTTCAAGCTACAGGCTTTCTTTTTCTTGGAAGAGGCGACTTCGTTACGCTCAGTATTATATAATTGCATCATAAAGGAGTCTGTGGTTTTCTTACTCCTTCGGTGGTTCCAAGACTGTTCATTTCTCTGGGACTCGTTGAACTTCATTGCTTTGAATTTCTTGTGGACGCCACTGTTGATTTTAACTTTCAGCAGTTGCAGTAATTGGGTATATAGTGGTGGGCTTGTCCTAAAATAGAAGTTATGGTTGGTAGTTCAAAGAATAGCATGTTATCAGTTATGATTTTTAAAGTCAAGCATGTTTTTCCAGCTGATTTGCAGCAACGTCTCTTTTTTTTTTCAGTATGGGAAATCATCAAATGAATCCCGCTCTGGGTGGAGCGGAAGGGAGTGTCAGACTCTTACTGACTAAAACACACCCGTGTTCTTTCCTTAGCCATTTATGTTCCGGGCCAACGGTAACCCTTTCGAACAATCCCGCTGACCCGGCAACGTCTCTTTGGCCTCGATTATGGTTTCCAGAGAAGCGATTTGCATCAAGATACACGCGCACGCGTTCCCTGCTTCAGTCCACCGCTCCGCAAGTCGGTGACTCGCAGTATACTTTAAACAACTTCTTTCATTTGTTTTCTCCGCACTAGCTGTCACTAGACACGTGTCACTTGAGCGCATCGCTAGTGGTTAAGTATCGTTCAAGGTCAAGTATATTTTCAAGTGGATTGGGCGCAGCGCCCTTTAGTTTCTCTGCTCATAACAATAAGCAATACCTCAGCAGCACCACCTCAATTCCGTATCACACTAATAAACACAATGCGGAGGATTGTAAAGGAAATTCATAATCCATAATAAGTTTGAATAATTCGTTTACTCGACAACGTTCTTAATGCAATGAATGCTGTTGAATTATCTAAATTGAAAGGCCATTGTGTTTGGCACAATTATCATACACGCAACTTAATAGAACTGCTTGTGATCGTAACAACCAAACTGTCATTTTCCAAAAAGGTCAACGCACGCACGCTTCCTAACTAAAATCTGTGGCTTAGCCCCTGGCTAGGTAATCGTGTTACCGATCGCAGCTCGTACGATTGGCTCGGGATTTTAGGTTTGACCGGATTTACCGTCATCGTGCTAGAGATTTAAGTTACGTCAGTGGTGAGGTGTAGCTCGTCAAACTTACATTTGCTTTGTTGCGTATCAGCTGTTGTAGGTAAGTTTATTAAATGGAAAGCTTCTAAGTTCTTTACTTGTTCCATTGGAGGTATAATATCAATAGTCATTTTAAGGCAGTAAAAATAATTGTTGCTTCTTTTCTGTTCCTGTTGGAGCAGTGACCCAGTGGTATTTGTCCTCGGCTTACGAGTACACAAAAAGGTACCTACCTACATGATTCAGTGAGCTACGCCGCGCGGTGCCGCGCGGCGCTGCACGGCGTAGCTCGACGTAGTAAACCCTGCATTGTGTACCTTTTAGTGTAGTAGATAAGGTCTGTAATTGTATTTCTATTTTGAAAACTGCGCGTCGCGTCGCGTCTCGGTGTGAACTGACCCATAGTGGGAACGGGGCCGTAGTGGGAAGATTTCGCGGGAAATAATACAGAAATGGGGCCCTGATATGATAACGGTGTGATTCTATTGAGATGTTGAAATAAAACCGACCGCCTTGAATGTTCGCTAAACACTAAATTATTGAAAATTAATATTATTTGCGTCAGTCAATAGAGTAATGTACGGTTCCATACTCGAGATGTAGGATACGTCAGTTTAGTTTACATGCGACAGTATAGATGTCGCCACAACACGATAGAGGAAGACCATGAAGCCACATCCAGAACTTGAACCTCTTTACGTTAAGTTAATAACGTTTTCAACGCCAGCCATAGATCACTTGGCCAGTGACAAATAAAGACGTATTATGTTACAATATTGTACTGTTGTTTGTGTTTTTTTGTTAGAGGCAGTTGTCCACGTACCTATGTACAGACGCCAGCACATCAAGCTACCCGAAACTGTAAAATTTTCCCAATCAACTTTGAACCTTATAATTTAGCGATAAAGTTGAAAATCTATTAAAGAAATTTGACAGATTGTAGTAGCTTAAAGAGATAAGTATGCAGGATCGTCGGATATAGTTGAAGTTTAGTAAGAAACCGATGGATTTTATAGACTGAAATTTAATTTGATAAATGAGAAGTTTGTTTTCTATTACCAGGAGACAGACAGACAGACGGACAACAAAGTGATCCTGTAAGGGTTCCGTTTTTTTACTTTTGGAGTACGGAACCCCAAAAATAAATAAGTATGGATATTACCTACGATTTACTACTTTAATAACATAACTGCATAGTATTCTTTCTATTGATGTTTTTACAACGCGGTTTCCCAAAACGTGACAGCAAAATAATACAATTTGTGAATCAACATAACATACATACCTAGTTTCTTCGAATCGATACGTCAGCATCGCTCCACCGTACTAAGATAACATATAAATAAAGATATATTATGTGTTATTTCAGCGGCCCAGGAACACAACTTCCGACTTGGAATAAAGTTTGAACGAAGATTGAACGATATTTATTTTGAAGTTCGGTAGTGGTTGGTTCGGGATCCTTTTCGATTCAAAGGAAGAGGCTTGGATATCAACAACGTTTAAAGGAGTTGGTAAAACTTGCCGAATATTTTATGACATTTACCCAGTGTGCTAATGGGCTTGTGGCTACGTAATAACAGCCGCGCGGGTCGATCGATCAGGTTAAGCTACGCTTGCCGTGGTGGATGGGTGATCATATTCACATACAAAGACCCCTCCGTGTGTCGGAAAGCACATTAAGTCGTTGGTCCCGGCTGTCATTCGTGGATCTTTGACCGTCGTTACGGGTCGTCAGTAGCACGAAAGTCTGACAACCCGTAGATAGAGTAAACTATAGACTACTGGTATATCTTCTTTTTCATTCGCACAAGAAAAATAGAAATATATTAACGTCACTAGAAAAAAAAAAAAAAAGTAAGAATATTTCTGTCCCTTACTGCGTGTCGGCTAAGCACATCAATGTGCACAACAAGTTTGACGTTAATGAATGAAATAATAAAAACTACACCGCGATTAAACGGAAAATAAGATCTTTTTCGTGCATAATTCAAAAATAGTACATTTGCGTAACGGTGAAAATGGTAAGGTGCAGTGTTAATAAGCTGTAAAATGATAGTATGATGAAGATTGCCGGAATTTTTTGTCCCTTTCGGTGACACGGATACCATGAGTCTATAGATTACTCTGTCTACGTGACAACCAGTCTTACCAATCCAATCTAAACAAAATAAATATAGGTATAGTAAATTAATGAGTCACCGCCAACATAACTAGAAGTCGGACAAAATTGAGATGTAGAAATACTAACAATTTTGATCACGTACATGTACAGAGGCCAGCACATCAAGTTACTGCAATCTGTCAAATTTATTCAATAGATTTTCAAATTTATCGCTAAAGCATAAGGTTCAAAGTTGTTTGGGAAAATTTGACAGTTTCGGGTAGCTTGACATGCTTGGCGTCTGTATTTATCATTCTAATTACGAGTCGTGTGGCAACAATAGACGTTGAAAAATAAAAACACTACACCACACTTTCTTAACTTAAACCACACTCATCTTGAGTTACCTTTCATCCGAAAAAATAAATCAATATCCATACTATACTTGATATTATAAATGCAAAAGTGTGTCTGTCTGTCTGTCTGTTACCTCTTCACGCTTAAACCGCTGAACCGATTTAAATGAAAAAACATGCAAGCATATTTTGTCGTTAGATGACTCGCATTTACTATCAAAATTGAAGATCAGCTCCCAAAATCCACTGAAAAATACTTGTTACTTCGTTTTTATAATACAAACTTATATCTACGGCCGCCAAACTCAATTCTGGCCTCTAAACCTTCGCGCTACAATTTAGTTTAACTGCAAATGGGTTTGTAAGTTGTTTACGATTGACCACTTTACTGTTACCACTACATCAATCAAAAATCATCCTTCCTACTAGGACGCAGGGAATGTGACGATTGTATTCAAAATATTGTATTCGTGGATGACAATAGTACCAATCGAGACAATTCATGAATAAATGTATGAATAGATTTCGAATAGTTCTCGTATAAGAACGTCCGAGTGGCATTTTTCCTATGAATATTGTTTGTAAAGTGATTTATGCATTCCTTCATTGATGGTTTTGGGCTCACTGGTTTTATCGGGCATGTAAGGAAAATAGGTCAGGAAAGAAAGATGTTGAAAGATTGATAGGGGGTGGCGTACAGCGGCTGAGGTTCTGTCAGTCGGATAATCATGGGGTTTTTATTGTGTTTAATAGTTGCTCGCGTAACGGTATGTTGTGGGATGGAAATCCGATGTTCGGAAAGGATTTTCTGCAGTATGACTCGCGTTTTCGGAGTTTATATTTGAAAGAAAGAAAGAAAGAAATACGTTTATTTGCGGAAAACATAACGCAATAAAGAACATAAAAGACAAAAAAAATAAGAAAGGTTTGGGGGAAACATGTGTCACATCCACGCAAAACGGGCGTCGAACGGGGTCGTTATTGGGGTCGTTATTGGGGCCCCTCTTATTTAATATTTTTATTAATGACGTGATTTCCTGTTTCCGGCACTCTAAAATATTGCTTTATGCCGATGACATCAAGATCATGAATCAGGTTGCCACCCATGCAGATGCTCTCTTGCTGCAGGAGGATCTTAACAATTTTCAAACCTATTGCAATATTAATAAGTTGGACTTAAACGTCTCCAAATGCTATGTGTGCTCTTTCACTCGCAAACCTCACCCTTTCTATTTTCCTTACAAACTCTTAGATACACCAATAGCCAGGGTTAATTCTATCAAAGACCTCGGGGTTACTTTCGACACAAAGCTTATTTTCGACAGTCACATTAATAATATTGTCAACAAAGCGTCGAAAGCACTAGGTTTTATCTGCAGGGTCTCGTCTGATTTTAGAAGTATTAAAACTTTTAAGATATTATATTGCTCCTTTGTTCGTAGTCACCTCGAGTATGCCTCTCAAGTTTGGAACCCCAACTATAATACTTATATCGATCGTATAGAGGGCATACAAAGAAAATTCCTTAGGTACATTCAATTTCGTTCCAAAACATACCTACCTAATTACAACGTGCGGTGTAAAAAATTTCATATTCTTCCACTTTACGAAAGAAGAAAAATTTCCGATCTAGCATTTTTACTCAAAATTGCAAACGGATCCAACGACATCCCTGAGCTGCTGAGCAAAATTGGGCTGCGCGTATGTTCTTCGTTTTTGCGCAAACCTCGTTTGTTGCACATACCAACAACAAGAACAATTTACAGACAAAACTCGTACATGATTAGGGCGAGCCGTATGTATAATGAGACCTGCCAGGAAGTTGATATAGATCTTTTTAATACCAGTGTGCCTAAATTAAAGAAGGCTCTTTGTAATAATTTCTTCGACAGAATAACTTAGCCCTAAATATACAGTTTATTAAAGTAACACTGTCTGCTACCTAGTACATAGTTAATTGATATTCTATTTGTGAAAACTTGTAATTGGCCATCATCATGTTAAAACTAAGTAACTATTGTGTCAGATTAGCTGTAAGTTTTCCAAAAATAATAAAATAAAATAAATAAAATAAAATAAAATAAAACGGCTATCGCTCAGCATTATGCTGCGATCATATGCAAGACAGAGCCCCGGCGCTGGAACCTATTGCCATCAACCGGGCAGAAATCCAGACTCCGGGCTGTTACTGGGAAATTCCTGACAGAAAAATCCAAAGAACACTTTTCGCGACCTGAGTAACGAACCCAAGACCTCGTTTCAGCAGTAGCCTAATATGTGTAGCAGAAAGTGCTTTAAAACGAGCTATACAAGCTGTAGCGGTATCTACAACGCCACATGCGAACTAACTACGCGTCATACTGACGTTACACAAAATAATGCATCTCGCAAGCAGAGTTTACCGCGCAACTAGCATAGATACAACGGCCCGACCCGACATGAATCATTGGGCAGTTGCCCGCCAGACACAACAGTTACAATATTATAGGAATAATCCTACTAATAAATGTGAAAGTTTGTGAAGATGTTTGGGTGTTTGTTACTCAATCACGCGTAAACCGTTGAACAGATTTGGATGAAAATTGGCACATAGATAGACCATTTCCTGGATTAACACATAGAATACTTTTTATCCCGATATTCCAACGAGATCGAAACTTACGTGGGTGAAACCGCGGGGCGCTGCTAGTAGCACTGGGCCCGCGTGGTGGATTACAGCCCACTCCCTCTCGAAGAGAGGAGGCCTGTGTCCCAGCAGTGGGAACATTAATGGCAATCAGCGACCTTTTGCGAAATGGACATTTTGCAAAATGGAGATTCTGCGAACTGGACATTCTGCGAATTGGACATTCTGCGAATTGGACATTTAGCGACCGCTGGACATTTTGCGAATTGGACATTCTGCGCCTAAACGGATTCTGATCTTCGTCATCTGTCCATCCTCTTCCCAACTATGTTGGGGTAGGGTTCTAGTCTAACCAGTTGCAGCTGAATACTAGTATTTTCATATTCATAATCATGCATGGATGGTTTTTAAATGGAGCGTCTGACTATCTGACCTCGATAACCCACTTACTGGTTACACGATACCCCTCGGTAAGACTACAATCGATTCTGATCCTGTGGTCAAAGATGAATAGATAAGAATGGAAAGATATACATACAAACGAATATAAAATCGTGCTCATAACAGGGCCAGTTAATCCGGGTTTAACGGTTATAGGCTTACCGTTTAGTTTGGAGTTTCGCTCCATTTGATGTAGGTACTGAAAATGTGAAAAGTTTCATTTTTTGTTAAATACTAGAGCGTTTTTTAACATTGTTGCATTGTTTGGAATAGTTCTGTCTATAGCATACCTACATAGTTCGCGAGCAGTATGTAGGTATGCTACATACTGCTCGCGAAAGATGGAAGGAGTGGAGGCAGGTCTTTGCGCAGGAAGGGGACAGCGGAAGCTAGTAAAAAAGTGTGAAATATAGTTTTTCAAATTTTTGTTTGTCTGCATATATGTTCGGGATTGGCGTAGAAACGGCTGGACGGATTTGGATGAAATTTGGTACAAATATTATAGTTTAAGACCTGGATTAACACATAGGCTACTTCCAATCCCGGTAGTACGTTTACGTGGTATACTGGCCATATCTGTCGCATGTCGGAGCAGCAATATGCCAGGCCCAGAAAGAGATGGCGGGATGAGCTGGACTCCTTCTTAAAGGATTGGCCCACAATCGCAGTAGACGGAAAGTGGAAAGATGGAAGGGAGGCCTTTGCCCTGCAGTGGGACAACACAGGCTTATAATAACAATAATAATTTACCGACAAACACGCGGAGCGCAGCCGCGAGCAAAAGCTAGTAACCAATAATAATAATTTAAGAAATATTCAACCTTTTTTTGATATTGAAAAATGGGCCAGCTCTTGACCTCAATCTCGCCTAGTGGAAAGCGACGTATGACGTCTATGATGGAACGAGTAACCTTTGGATTTAATACCTGAGAAAGGATATAAAAATGTTCCATTTGAACAAACACAAGTTTTCATAATTTCGTAAGTGTACCAAAATGCCAGACACGTAGCCCAGACTTGTTAACACTTATAAAATAACTTTTCTTACTTCGAGAAATAGTATGATATTAGAGTTTTGTACTGCCATAATAATATTATAGAATTTAACAGAATAGAACCTGAAGGAGTTCATAAAGAGTTCTCATCGTTAAATATGTAACTAGATTTTTCCCGCAGGTCCGTTCGGGTAAAATTCGTAATAAAGTATAAGACAAGTAATTTCCTGGTAGAGAAATTGTTGATTTTCTCAGTTATGTAGGTACAGACGCCAGCAGGTCAACCTACCCGAAACTGTCAGATTTTCCCAATCAACCTTGAACCTTATGCTTTAGCAATAAAGTCGAAAATCTATTAAAGAAATCTGACAGATTGTAGTAACTTGATGTGCTGGCGTCTGTACGTCGAAATCAGTTTAGTAGCTGCCACGGCATCTGTCCCATCGCAGGAGTTTAACGAGAAGGGCTTAAAGCTAGCAACGAGCAGTGAGTTCACGAAGGCGAGGAGTGAGTTCACGAAGGCGAGGAGTGAGTTCACGAAGGCGAGGAGTGAGTTCACGAAGGCGAGGAGTGAGTTCACGAAGGTGAGGAGTGAGTTAACGAAGGCGAGGAGTGAGTTCACGAAGGCGAGGAGTGAGTTCACGAAGGCGAGGAGTGAGTTCACGAAGGCGAGAAGTGATTACTCGCTGGTGCCAGTTTTCCGTATGTCATCACCTCCCAGAATTCGATCCTTTTCAGCGACACTATCGAATGGCGTAATAATACAGTTTTTTTTTCAAAATCAACGGGTTCGATTCCTGGCTAGAAATATGGATTTTTCAAAAATCCAATGATGCAATTTTAGTTTTCATCAAAATCGAGCCCGCGACTCCTTTGAGTACTTTTCGCTATTTTTCATACGCCCACTTCAAATTCAACCTATTTATGTGTGTACATAGGTGGTAAAATAAAATAAAAATGATTAATTATCTTACTCGCAGGTTTGCAATTCATCATCATCATCATTTCAGCCGAAAGACGTCCACTGCTGGACATAGGCCTCCCCCAAGCGCTTCCACTTCGACCGGTTCTGTGCTTCTCGCATCCAACGGGTTCCTGCGGCCTTCACAAGGTCGTCGGTCCACCTTGTGGGAGGCCTTCCAACGCTACGTCTTCCGGTACGCGGTCGCCACTCCAGAACCTTTCGGCCCCATCGACCATCTGTTCTGCGAGCAATGTGCCCTGCCCACTGCCACTTAAGTTTGGCAATTCTTCGGGCTATGTCGGTTACCTTGGTTCTCCTGCGGATCTCCTCATTCCTGATTCGATCACGCAGGGAAACTCCAAGCATAGCCCTCTCCATTGCCCTTTGGGTGACTTTTAGCCTTCTTATAAGGCCCATTGTGAGCGACCACGTTTCAGTGCCATAAGTCATCACTGGCAACACGCACTGGTCAAAGACTTTCGTCTTGAGACACTGCGGTATGTGGGACGAGAAGATATCACGTAGCTTCCCGAACGCTGCCCAGCCGAGTCGGATTCGACGATTGACCTCTTTCTCGAAGTTAGACCTCCCTAACTGGACAGTTTGTCCTAGGTAAACATATTCGTCCACGACTTCGAGTGTAGCGTCTCCGATCTTTATGAGAGTGGGTGTTACATGGGCATTTGACATGACCTTTGTTTTGTCCATGTTCATTTTAAGACCCACTCTTTCGGAGGCTCTACTGAGGTCATCGAGCATTGTACTGAGGTCCTCCATAGTCTCAGCCATGACTACGATATCGTCGGCAAACCGAAGGTGAGTTATGTACTCGCCATTGATGTTGATGCCAGCCCCTTTCCAGTCCAGAACCTTGAAGACATCCTCCAGTGCAGCGGTGAACAGTTTCGGAGAGATAACGTCTCCCTGTCTTACACCTCGCTGCAGAAGGATAGGTTTCGAGGTCTGATCCTGGAGTCGGACTGACATAGTGGCGTTTTCGTACAGACACTTCAGCACTTCGATGTACCGATAGTCGATCTGGCACCGTTGAAGAGACTGCAGCACAGCCCATGTCTCGATCGAATCGAAGGCTTTCTCGTAGTCCACAAACGCTAAGCAGAGAGGCAAGTTATATTCTTCGGTCTTCTGTATAACCTGTCGCAGCGTATGTATGTGGTCTACGGTGCTAAAGCCTTTACGGAATCCGGCTTGTTCGGGAGGCTGGAAGTCGTCAAACCTGCGCGCGAGACGGTTCGTGATGACTCTCGAAAACAGCTTATAGACATGGCTCAGAAGTGAGATAGGCCTATAATTCTTAAGAAGGGCATTGTCGCCCTTCTTAAAGAAAAGTATCACCACACCTCTGTTCCATGCCTGTGGTGTTTTGCCCTCGAGTATGACGGAACCAAACAGCTTCTGAAGGGCCTTAAGAACGGGTTTTCCGCCGGCCTTCAGCAACTCGGCCGTAATTCCGTCATCACCCGGCGCCTTGTTGTTTTTGAGCTGCTTCAGAGCCATCCTAATCTCGTACAGGCTGACGTCCGGGATGTCTTCGGTATAGTGCCGGGTCAATCTAGCTCTTGGGTCGTTTCCCAGATTCATAACGGGGTTACTTGTTGACGTGTATAACTGTCCATAGAACCTTTCGATCTCTCTCAACAGTTCAGGTTTGGCGGATACGATCCTGCCATCATCGGTCTTCAGTTTCATAAGCTGGCTCTGCCCAATAGAATTGCAACCAAATAATTAATAAAAATTCCATTTTCGCTGTCATATTCACACTTATTCATAACAATTATGAATTATTTCAAAGGACTTTCCCTCGGTTCTGCCTGAACTTGTGTAAGTTAAAATAAGATTGTAAGAGTACCTACATCAAAAACACGCCTACTACAGTCGACATAGTCGAAAATTTTAACGTGAACACGTAATGAGGTACTGGTGTTGATGTAAAAGTGCGAAAGCCGATATATCCTAAAAAAACCGGTGACTAACTTCGTTTGTCTCCTAGCCCTCGTTGGTCTAGTGGTTGCAAGCACTACTGCTGAGCAAGAGGGTTAGGGGATTCCTAGGTTAGGCAGAGTGTTATTGGTTTTTTACATCAGAAATTTCTAGCAGCCCCGAGTCTAAATTTGCATTTGATGGCCATAGGATACTTTAATGTTATGAATTTTCCAAACAGTCGAACACAATTTGTACATGTTCAAACGCCGACCAGTTTTCGGTTTTGGCTCAGTATTTTTAACTTGAACACACGGTGTTCTAGTTAGTTTGATGTCTTCTAATTAATGTGTTTATAAATCATTTAAAAAGCAAGTAGACGAAATAAAAATGTAACTTCACGGCTTTTGTAACATAATATATTTTTTTATTACGTTTGGTATATTATGTTTTTCTTGGACATCGATTTTAAATAACAACGCAATCAAGCAACCAAAAATGTATTTTAATAAAAAAAACAACTGGAATATTTACATCCTTCGGGATTTACTTAATCGTGAACTTCAATAAACCAACAACAGAAAAAAAAACCAGTATGTGTGTTACAACAGTTTTGACCAATTTCCCAGTGATTTAACGTAGACACGGCTTTTGCCATTTGACTGCAACCAACATAGGTATATTTCGTGTGATAATATCATACCTACCGAGAAGTTATAACAGTCGACTAGGGATGACCTATTTTACAGTTCATAATTTAACAAATGTGTGTAATTTAAAGGACTTTTGGGAGTTGTGGATAGTATAAGATGCATTGCAAAAGTGCACAGTTGTATTAGGTAGAAAATAGTGGTTTGTTCTAGAACATTATTCTGGCAGGAAATAACGTGCCAACTAAATCCATGAATTCAGCACATGATGCCTCACAGCGGGCCCTATTAGATTCACCAGAGGAGCAATTCCCGTAATTTGAAGAACGTGCACAGTCTGATCTCAGTCTCAATCTGTTAAAACTTCCTCTAGTTTCCCTTCATTTTTGATAAATTTTTGACATTGATTGTCGCTGAGATGAGTTTGAGACTGGATTCTGAACGTTTTTAATTACGAGAATTAATCTTCTGCGCTGCGACATTTATTTTTTAAATGTCGGAGCATCATGCTGAGATAGGAGCCTTTTGGCTTCGTATCGGACTTTCTGTTTAATTTTTCTTTTTGTTACTGTTTTTTATATAATTTAGTTTTTTGACTTTTTTTTTATTTACCTACTATGAAAAATTTCTACGCTAGGGGTAACGTAGAAATTGACAGTCAGTGGTGTTCAGCTGCATCCGGTTAGACTGGATGCCGACCCGAACATAGTTGGAGAAAGGCTAGGCAGATGATGATGCTAATAGGATAATTTCACGAGTCAAGATAAAGATAAAAGATCATGTTTAACTAGCAGCGCCCCGCGGTTTATGCCGCTTAAATTTCTATCCCATGGAAATATTGGGATAAAAGTAGCCTATATGTTAATCCAGGGTGTCAGCTACCTCGATACAAAATTTTATCAAAATTGGTCAAGCCGTGAAGAAGTAACAAACATATAAACACACACACTCACAAACTTTCAACTTTATAATATTAGTGTGATATCATGAGGATCTTTCGTATGATCAAAAATCATTCATCAACCTGACAGTAAACCACCCTGTAATATTGAAACAGTTGCCAACCCTGCGCACGACAGCGAGGACGTAATAAAACTTCAATACCTAATGAGATTTTCGCTAGCTGCGTACAACCTGCTTTTAATTTTGTTGTTCATGGTTTAAAATGTGTGATATAGCATTTATTGTAGAATTTCCTTTTAAAATTAATAATAGAGTTAAGCAAATTAATATCTTAGAACATATGAGAAATTTTGGTGTTCCTTAGGTTAAATGAATAAAGAAAATAAAATGGTGATTGTGACTTTAAAAGTCATCATTCGTGAATAATGATTAGCTAACTGAAGGGATTGTATTGGTACACTATGATAGATTGGTATTGAACATTTAAAAATACCTACACATTGACGAGTACCTAAGTCATTTGAACGAATGAAAAAATACGCAGTCTCGTTGATATAATTAAATTAAAAAGTTTTATAATTATGAGTCAGAAACATACAAACTAAACAAAAACCCACATAAAGATAATTGCTAGGAAACGACTTTTATTTTTGGTGTGAAAATGTGCTGCTTGCGGTAGTGCGCAATGTTATAACACACACAAAATATTGTACTTATGAGTGCATGCAACGGTACAGGGGTATTTAAAGTTGTGTTATAACATCGGTAATAATCGTCAATAAAAGTTGGAATTTTGCCTTTCAATATCTCCGTAAACCAGAAGGTTCCCAGGTACGGTCCAGTACAAGAAATATCACAATGACCGGGAGTAAAAATGAATCTCGGCTTCAGTAAGATATCTTTTTACACCCGACATATTAGTGGGAGGAAAATAGAAAAAGAATGACAGACAGTTAAAAATATTTATCTATTTTTTCCCTATCACAGTCAGCCCGCAAAAACGCTAGCCAATAAACGCGGTACTAACTAACCAACAACCAACTCCACGCTGAAAACCACAAAAGCTCGCGCCTGACAGCCTACAAAATAAAACTCACAACGATTCATATTCCTGGATTTCCTCCGAATATTTCACCTGGATGCAAAAGGGTGAATGAAATTGTTGAGCAAACAAGCGGCCAAACAAATTCTGGCTATTTGTTCCCCTGGGGCGCAGCCAACTTGGCTTGATCTGGCTAAAGATTTGTTGAATTTATGTCCACACACATTTCTTCTGGATCCAGGGTAAAAGTTCAGCGTCTAAGTAATAAAATGATAAAACTGTCGCGACCAAGTTTCATTTGGGGAGTATCAAATTGGTCTGCGAAGCTTAAAGTTTTTGATGCCGAAAATAATAGGAGTTAAAAGATATAAAAATGTTTGACTTTATCACTGATTCTATTTAGGAACGTCAGGGAAGATCCTTCTTTGAGAGACAGATTTTTTTTATCGTACAATGCTGTCAATTCTCTGGAATGAGAGAACTTTACATTATTTTAACGGTTTGTTGTGACTTTCGTTTTATTTCTTAGGATACAGAATTTAAGTATCCAAAGAAATAAACGAAACGTTTTAAAATTTCAATGTTTTGACGGCACGGTTGGCGATTGATTGCTGCGCTGCGTGTGGCGGGTTCGATTCCTGCACGGAACAAATATTTGTATGGTCTACAAGTAGTTGTTCCGGGTCTGGCTGTTTGTGTATGTGAGTTTAAATGTTTTTAAACACACCCACAATACAGGATAAATTCCTAGTGTGGGGCAACGTTTTTTTTTTTAATAAAGAAAAGAAAAATATGTGTTGAGTTGATGTAAGATTTTCAATGCCGTTTGGTTGTCAAATCTTACGGACCGATGATGACAAATGTTCTTTTTTTTTGGTGTCGTAACCCCGTAAATTAGAAAGAAATAAAAATATTTTATTTCGGACACGCCATGTAAAACAAAAAAAATTACTGAAAAAAATACCTAAATTATTAAATTAGTAGTGTGCAAGGTCGTCTCATGGTTGTTTAAAAAGTTAAAGCTTCCGCTTCTTGATCCTTCATGCAACGATTTTAGATTGATTTTGCTCTAGCCCATTATTTTGTCAACCAACAAGAAATGTTGTAACTCAAGGACGAGCAGGCCGCGGTCTTCGTGTTTAAAAAAGGTGAGTGAATGAGTTTTAAACTATTTTATATTATAACTTTTAAGCGTGTTTTTAATAAAGGTTCCTACGGTATAAATTTTCCCTTTGTTCTTTTTTTTCTATGGTTAATTTTCACCTCGAAGCATTATTTTTTCGGAATAAAGTCAAAAGCCCTGAAAATATTATTAAATTATTACAGCCATGTAATTATTGCAAATCGACAGCCATCCATTATAAATATCGGGTAATCCCACATCATAAGATAGTTGGAACTTAATTATTATAAATGCGAAAGTAAGTTTGTTACCTTTGCACACCTAAACCACTGAACCGATCATCCTGAAATTTTGCATATACGTTGTCAGGTGTACAGAAACGGACATAGGGTACCTTTCATCCCGAAAAAGTGCTGTTCCCGCGGAAAACCAAAATAACGTTATTAAGATAATAGATGGCGCCACGTGTCTTTCGAATCAAAAACAGGACAACGTCTGTCGGGTCATCTATGTTATATTTATTTAATCTGTGCATTGAAATAATATGTTTAATCTGTGTGTCAAATTAATGTCAGTTATTAGTTGTTGCAAAAACTTTGCCGCGTTTTATTAGGTTATGGGCCCAGTTTCTTGAATAATTCGCAAAAGTCGCGCGTTAGTTGTTGCGAAAACTCTGCCGCGTTTTATTAAGCTAGTAGTCAATAAAAACGTTATCGTGTACAGTCGTTCTATTCTATTGAAATCTCTCCGTGAAAACTTAGGTGAAGTGAGCTTAGAGTGAGCCGTCAATGGACTCATTCCTTGCATCAGGTGGCTTTTTACCCTACTACTGAGGGCTATGATTTTAACCGGTGTGTATGTATCACAAAATACAGAGACTACAGAAGGCAATCACATGTACATACTTCACTTTTCATACCTACGCTCGGCGGTCGCGCTAGGGTTGTCAACTTTGCACAAAAAACTATCGTGGTAGTGGTGGCACTCGTATCTAGTTGTTTGATTTATTGTTGAGCTTATTCTACAATATTGAAACAAAACAATAAACATAGTATTACAATAAAAAAGTTTACGGAACAAAAACATAACATTTTACATATTTTGTCAATTTTCACTATCGAAAATAGGTTTTAGTTTTTAAATTTATTTTTTTACAGACTAGACTGGCTGTTCAAACATTTTAACCTAAGATTAAATCATAATGTGACTTTACAGCTGTAGTGGAAAACCTTCGATTAACTTTTGGAGGGCACTGTACAGCTGAAAATGTACAGACGCCAGCACAGCAAGCTACCCGAAACTGTCAAATTTTTGCAATTAACTTTGAACCTTATGCTTTAGCGATAAAGTTGATAATCTATTAAAAAAAATTGACAGATTGTAGTAGCTTCAAGTGCTGGCGTCTATGCCTACATAATTATGTCAGCGCAACATATTATGTCATGTTGCGCTAACTAAGTGCCCTACAAAGTCATCATCTGCCTAGCCTTTTCCCAACTGTGTTGGGGTCGGCTTCCAGTCTAACCGGATGCAGGTGAATACCAGTATTTTACATGAAGCGACTGCCTATCTGACCTTCACAACCCAGTTACTGGGTACCCCTTAGTAAGACTGGTTGTCAGACTAAGTACCCTACAAAGTACTTTGCCTCAAATAGAAGATGTATCGATCCTATTTGAAACTACGGCCAGTAAGTAATACATTATATTGTACGAACATTTTACAAGCTATGTCAGGAGCTGCTTTTGCAAGTAACATAATACTTTACAATAACAGCGATTTTTGCTGCAAAAGCACGGAACAGCGGTGCTATTCTGTAAAAAAATCACAGTGAAAACTTAGCGTGGAGTGAGCTGTCAATAGCGTCAATAGGCTATTTGACTGGTTTCTGATAAACATCTCAGATTATTTAATGGTGTCTAACGAGCCCACAAAAACCTATTACTTCAAATTGCATAATGTATTTCTTTTAGAAAATAGTAAATAAAAATGTACTGTTTAAATAAGCCGCCAAAACGCTATCTTTAACAATATGGCGTCGTGACGTCAAAATACACGTAAACAAACGTTGAAACGGTCGAGATACTAGACAAAAGTCATCTGTTCTGTCAACGATAGACAGAAATTTACTATATCATGACGTCATCATAAGTTCAGCCAATCCAGACCGTTTTCGATTACGTGGCGCCAGATTTAAAAAGATGAAGTTTTTTCGGGATTTTTTTAATAAATATTACATTGTTTTGTAGTAAAATTAATGCAAATCGATTTTAAAAGCGATATTCTATACGAGTGTCAATAATTATGACCTTATTTTTTACATTGTCAAATAGCCTATTCTGGTCAATTCCTAGCAAAAACAAACTCGCTTCACCTAAGTTTTCACGGTGAGATTTTTACATAATCGACCGGCTGGAGGTAGTTCTTGGCCTGTCGATTTTTTAAATTATTTATTCTAGTCCAGATGTTGTCTGCGACTTCGTCAGTGTGTATTTTGTATTTCATCATTCCTATAATACAAATATCCAGGATGTAAAGTAACCAATGTCCTTCTCCAGGTCCAAGGCTACCTATCTGCTAAATATCATAACGGTTGGTTCAATAGTTTAGACGTGAGAAGGTTACAGACAGACTGACAGATTTACTTTCGCTTTTATAATTACTCAGTATGGATGTTGTCTTGGAGATAATAAATTCATGATCTCTTTTCATATCTCACTCAGCTTACACGTTTTGTTTAGGTGATCAGCGATGCTTTTCTGTAAAAATGTAACCGTAAAAACTTAGGTGAAGTGACCGTGGAGTGAGCTGTCAATAGTGTCACTCACTCACTTCACCTATGTTTTCACGATGAGATTTTTACAGAATCAACCGGCAGCCGGTCGATTCTGTAAAAATCTCACCGTGAAAACTTAGGTGAAGTGAGTTTGTTTTTGCTAGGAATTGACACTATTGACAGCTCACTCCACGCTCACTTCACCTAAGTTTTCACGGTGAGATTTTTACGGAATAGCACCGCTGGTCATGTTTTAATTGGCTGACAAGCCGGCATTTTACATTTACACACACACACACACACACGTAAACTGAAATAAAGAAAGAAAATACGTTAACTTGCGGTAAACATGACGCAAAAAAGAATACAAACACAAAAAAAATAAGAAAAGGTTGGGGGAAACATGCGTCACATCCACGTAAAATGGCTATGGCATTATGCTGCGACCCTATGCAAGACAGAGCCTCAGCGCTGGTTATCAGTGAAATGATGTCGTCCGGTGCAGCAAACAATTATAAGGACGCTGTACCGGTATCGGTACAGCGTACTTAAAGACAAATAATTTAATTTAAATGTGATAGAATATACTAAACAGGAATATAATAAAAGAGGAAATAGACATACATGCTATGAAAATATCTTCCTCAATAAACGTTTTACTCTTTATGTATTAGCAATATTTCGAAACGTCATATTATAAAGTCACACCTTCCCATGGGAGTTGGTAGAAACTACACAACGCCACCTGCTACGATTCGTTTGTAGAGAAAATTTAAATGTGAATTTTGGTGTAGTCAGCAGGTTGATGTGTGAAAGAGATTCATGTGAGGTTTGATCGTATAATCTGCGCACTGGTCTATTTGAGTGACTGTATTTCACATTTCAAGGGACATTGGCGCCGATTCTGTTGTTCACACACTAAACTAAATTTAAGACCAGGCATCTTTTTCTTTCTATTTCATTAAGAAAAGGACAGAAGATAAATATTAGTTTAGTCCTGTCAAATTAGTCAGCGCCTGACGCAAATTGACGTATTTTTAATAGCCAATTTTTTAATCTCGTCTAAATTGTCTATGGAGTATCTTAATTTGACAGGACTAAACTAATATTTATCTTCTGTCCTTTTCTTAATGACATAGAAAGAAAAAGATGCATGAACTTAAATTTAGTTTAGTTTGTGAACAACAGAATCGGCGCCATTGTCACTTATAACATCGCCTTGGATGATTCTGTAAATGTGTTATGATTGTGTTGAAATAAATAAATAAATACATTTCGGGATATTTTTAAATAAAACATTAATATTGCTGGTAAGTACTAATGTCTTTGCGACATTAATTTTTTAAACGTCGCCGCATCATGCTGAGATAGGAGCCTTTTGGCCACTTAAAGGACTTTCTGTTTCATTTTTCTTTTTGTTACTTTAAAAAAAATATAATTTGGTTTTTTTTATTTCTGTATGTGTTTAGTTTAGTTTGTTATCTTCCTGTACGAGTCGCAATAAATACTTTTTCTTTCTTTCATCTCTTTCTTTTATTTGGTGAATATCCCAGCGACTCCATAGGCTTATGGTAGGGAGTTCTACACTTTCATACTCATTTTGCTTCTTTATGTCTTGAGTTGAGCTGCACGATTTCTGACAAATGCGTGCACTGACTGGACAGGTCCTCTCAATCTGTGTGGTTCTTTCCTCAAAAGACCACCTCAGACATCGATCTACATGGTCTTCATATAACCTGACCAAGATTATGTCTGGACTTTGAAATAGACTGTCCCCTGAGTATGTTTCGGCCTTTCTTCTTAGAGTAGTCAGATAGGAAACGCGGACCTCATTTAATTTAAAAAAAAATATGATTGATTTACAAAAATAAAATCATTTATCATTTACTTTCATACATCTAGTCATATACACACGCCGGTGGCGGGATGGATTTTAAACTTCTGTGATCAGCCTATAATGTTCCCACTGCTGGGACACAGGCCTCCTCTCAATGAGAGGGAGTGGGCCGTAATCCACCACGTGGGCCCAGTGCGGGTTGGTGGATGTCACATGTCTTCGAATTTTCGAATGTTCTAGGAAATGCCGGTTTCCTCACGATGTTTTCCTTCACCGTTTTGAGAGCATTGGTGATGAAGTAATTTTCACAAAGTAAAGCGCCTGTCTGGGTTCGAATCTACGACCTACAAGTCGTCCGTGACCACTGGGCTACCACTGCTCTCTCTTAAACTTATGTATCTATTTATTTTAATACAATTTAAGTAAATACTACAGTCAAACAGCGACGAACAGTGAATTATGTTTAGTTGTTTAATGAAAATGTTAATAAGTAACAGACATTTATCTGCTCTGTCATTACTCTGCTTTCATTAGAGCCTCTAATTGAATTTTGTGATAAACTTTGAAAATATTTATACACAATCTGACTAATAAATCTTATATTATCTATACATATAATAAATCTGTAGACGAGGCGTTTCTGTACATTGAAAATAAAAATAAAAAAAATAGTTGGGCTGATAAAGGATAACCAACAGATGCCATTTCTTCAATTTTTGGAATTTTTGTCTGTTTGTCTGTTTGTCTGTTTGGATGTGACAGATTTTGAACAGGCTCAACGTAAAAAGTACCAAACCAATATGGTTCATATTTATACTCAAGTATAGTCTAGAACTCGGAGCAGTGATTAGTCTTTGTTTCATCGCAATCGCTTCAGTCTATCAAAAGATATAATCAATTTAAAGCATTCTATAACAATTTTTATTGCAATAAGTGGAAACATGTAACGACATCTATTGGCGCGATATAGTACTAACGAAATCATATTGTTATCTTTAAAACATTATTATGTGTTTAATCACGTCGTAAAGGCTTGCCTTTATGACGAAATAATTCTGATACTTATGTCTGTGTTATTTAAAAAAATAAATAATGATAATGTTTAAATAAATAATATAAACACATATATAATAAAATCGTAGGAAAGGCAAAACTGTACATAGAATATATAAAAAAAATACTTGGGGCGTGATCTACAATCGATATCGAAGCCAAAAATATAGTTTTTAGAATTTTTGTCTGTTTGTCTGTATATATGTCCGGGCTAAACTCAAAAAGTACTGCATGGATTTACTTCAAATTTTGCATGAATATTACTAAGAGGTCGGGTCAACATATAGGCTACATATTATCACGCTATCACCTACGAGGAGGAGCTGTGAATCTTTAATTTTCTTACGCATTCTGTGACAGCGTGTAATCTAACGACGCATATTTAAATGTTGTTTTTGAGTAAGTCATGCTATTATCTAGCTTTACACTATAAAAACTTTTACGCTATTAAAGTAACTTGGGCAGAGAAACATAGTTTAATGAATGTTAGTAGTATAAGACAATTTTGAAGCAGCGCCATCTATGAGATTTCATAAAAATCAAATCAAGTTACATGTCAACACTTTTTGGAAATTAATAATTTAAATTTGATCATGTTGGTGAGATTTTAAGAATAACTAACTACAGTTATTCTTAAAATTCATAGATGGTAATGTGCATTTTCTTCATAAAAGTTGTATCGTATATAGTTCGTTTTGACAAATTCAAGTTCCAACAAAACCCTCAAAATCTTGAGCAGAGTTGCGGAAGACAATTTAAAAAAAATGCGGTGTTAAGTATTACAAAAAAGTTATGTTCATTGATGATGATCATTTCTTCATCAATTTCATGTTGTTAGTACAAAATAAACATTGACTGTTAATACTTTTGTTCGGTATTTATCTGTGTGATTATTGCTTGGTAATTAATATATTTTCATGTCGTATACCTAATTATAAACTTAAATTATACCGTGCATCCGAATAATGGCGAATGCGATTTTCTGCGTTTGTTACTTCACACTGTCCGAGGCAAAGTCTTTCGCCTTTCTAAGGACATTTGATGGCGTGGAGTTTCCCACTTACCGCGCAGCCTGCGTAGCACGTCACCTTCTCGACGGTGACCAAAATTGGGTTGACACCCTCGCGGAGGCGAGCGTCAGTGACAGTCCCAGCCGCATGCGTCATCTGTTTGCCGTCATCTTGGTGTTTTGTGGAGTCGCGAACCCGGTAGCTTTGTGGGAGAAGTAACTATCGCCATCATCTGTCTGAAGATTTTCTACGAGTCGGAAGTCTGAGATGGCGAAATGACCACCATACGAAATGACCATGTCGCTTTGTTCTCTACAGAGCAAAAACAAATTTATGACACCGTCCTTGAAAGCGTTTGGCATATCCAGGGTAAAATGTTTTTCTTGGATGCTCCTGGTGGTACAGGAAAAACATTTGTTACCACTGGCATACTTGCAGAGGTCAGGAGGCAAGGCAAAATTGCTATTGCTGTAGCGTCGTCGGGAATCGCTGCCACACTGCTTCCGGGACTGCAAGACAGCACATGCCATGTTTAAAATTCCCATCGATTTAGAGACCGCCGAAAGACCTGTTTGTGGTGTGTCACGTAACAGCGATAAGGGACACGTGCTCAAGGATTACTCTCTGATCGTATGGGATGAGTGTACGATGGCCGAGGATCGAGGGCTGACGAGGTGAATGCTTCGTTGAAACGATCTTCGTTGTGGTCACGAGTTCTTACGCTGCGCTTGACCATTAATATGAGAGCTCGGCTCGGCGGCAATGCACGCGCTCAAGAATTCTCCGATGTCCTTCTAAGTCTTGGCGAAGGCACTCTACCAGAAGAGAGAGGTAGACAGGTGGTGCTTCCAGAGTCTCTCGGTAGAGTGGTTTCCAGCTAAGAAGAACTCATTCGCTGTGTGTACGGGGACATTCAGTCGTATACCGCACCAGCAGAATTCTTGGGTGTGTGAGCGGGCCATTTTGACGCCCAAAAATGATCAGGCTGCAGCAATTAACGAATGCATTCTCTCGGAAATTGAGGGGAATGAAGTGGTCTACACCTCGATAAACACTGTTGTCAAGCAAGATGACGCCACACATTATCCCGTGGAATTTCTGAACTCCCTGTCAGCAAGTGGACTTCCAGCGCATTCAAGCTGAAGCGGTGTCCCGGTTATGCTTCTTCGGAACCTATCTCCTCCGAAGTTGTGTAACGGGACCCGCCTTAAAGTCATCTCGCTCCACAGACACACCATTGAGGCGGAAATTCTTACGGGTTATGGCGTCGGCGAGGCAGTATTTATACCACGCATTCCCCTCATACCTCATAACTTCCCGTTCCAGTTCAAGCGCGTACAGCTCCCCGTGAGTGTTTGCTTTGCGATGACCATCAATAAGTCGCAGGGGCAGACACTGAGGGCAGTGGGTGTCGACGTTAGGACGAGTTTCTTCTCACACGGGCAACTGTACGTCGTCGCTTGCTCCCGCGTCATCACACATTTTGACTCCTGGCAGCATAACTACCAACGTAGTTTATAGGGAAGTGTTGTAAGGTATATATGATACCTTTGAACGTATTTTTACTCTTTTGTGTCCTGGAATGTATTCCTGCATTATTTCCTCTATTTCCTTCAGTCACCTCTTATGACTGAACTCAGCAGGATTCCCATATAACTCTCTTCACTTGCTTCGCTTGCAAAAAAAAACTTATGTTTTAATGCTATTTTAAAAGTTGTTTACTTTATAATGCTATAGCGACACTGGCATCTTAGGTATTTTTGGTGCTGTAGAGCCTTCACGCAGACGACGTCGCGGGCAGCAGCTAGTTTGTAATAAAGTTTGAAGTAATTTTGCGCGCTAAAACTATTTTAATTTTCAAGATTTCCAGGCACTTTGTTTTCGCTCCACGGTTTTGACATCGGCTTAAAACTGAACAAGTTTTGGCTGAATATAAATCAAGTAGCAATGCTAATAACTTTTGGTCGAAACCTGAATTGTTTGCATATTTCAGAACAAAAAAAGAAAGAGAAATTAAAAAATAATATTGTTTTTTAATCAAAGAAAAAGTAGGTTAACTCCCTAAGCTCTTGTCAAGTAGAACTTGCTAACTAAACAAGAAGTTTTTCAAAGGAATGCCTACATTTTGTAACTCGGTCGACGTAGTATTTCGTAGGCGCGCTACGAATTTCGTAGCGCCTCTACGAAGTGGCTACGGATTAATCTACTTTTATTGTAGAACTTAACGGATTACGTTGTGATCAAAAATTTAATACGGTTTTTACTTAATAGCTTATTATAATATTAATTTATTTTAAAGCGAAGCTCTCAAGGGGATAGGTAGAGTAATAAGTCGACTAAATATTTCAGAAAGTGAAATGAGATAATGAAATTAATAAAGTGAAGAATATTGTAGAAAGGGGTGGAAAGTATCAGAAAACCAATTTACGTAATTAAAAACGTTCAAAATCTAGAAGCAATCTCGAAGCGACAATCAACGTCAAAAATGTAGGGAAATAATAAGTATTTTTGACACATTGAGACCGAAATCAGACTGTGAACGTTCTTAAAATTACAACAATTGCCCTCAGGTGTTTGTTATCCAGTTTAAGTGTGAAATTCAAGTTATTTATTTAATTAAAATTTTGATATAATTAAATTAAACCAATAATTATTTAAATAGCTTCACTTGTGAGTAATTTCCGACAAAACGTACGTCATCAGTCCATATTGTATCTAAACGAAAGTCCAGCATCTGAAATATTTAACAAAATGAATTTAATAATAAATATGAACCGTCTCATCGCTTGTAAATACCTGGCATACACCGAATGTGCGCGACTGGAAGCGATGTACGTTCCAAACCCGCATATTTGTGATCCTAGGACATTAGGGATGGCGGATGTACGTTGGTACACAATTTTATTTGTAGTGTGTGGCGCTAACGGAGAGGTTGTGTGGAAAATGGTGGCCGTGGGTATGACATGCAATGTGAGAGTGAGTATGACTGTGTGTGGTAAGAGTTCAAAGTTGTAGATGGATTAAGTGTAAGATGATCATCATCTGCCTAGCCTTTTCCCATCTATGTTGGGATCGGCTTCCAGTCTAACCGAATGCAGCTGAATACCAGTATTTACATGGAGCGACTGCCTATCAGACTTCCACCCTTTGCTCGCTGTATACCTATAACGCAGTGTAAGACAATTGAAATGTTCCACCAATATAAAGGGTGCGTTTAGGACATAAGACAGCAAAGCCTTTATAACAAACGGAAAAGTGGCATTCGTTTAATTGAACACAGTTCGTGAAACACAAAATTAAATGAAATTATGGAAATAATTATTTACATAATATATTATAAGCTTATAGACTTACACACATACACGCTCACTTTCACTTTAGTCACATTTGAGTTACATTCGTTCTAGTTTTCTATCAACTTGTATGACTCTCCTTCCATATTCACATTTATAAACAAAACAACTCCTTCCACAAATCCTTTCGCCTTTATTTCCCTATGTGTTTTACTTTTATTAAATTCAAACGCGTGGCAACCCTACTCTGCACGCACAAGGATTCGATCGCGATGTAAATGCAGCGATTGTGAACTCTCTCAAGTCAGCTGAATGCAATAAAACATGGAAAATAACACGTAACCCTGCGCGCGTCGACTAAGATATTGTATTTTTTTAAGTGTAAAAGATTGAGATAATAATGTAACTTACATAACGCTTGCATTATCTATTATCTAATTTACTTATTTCCAAGTTTTATCATCATCATCATTTCAGCCGGAAGACTGAACATAGAACACTGACTGACGTCCACTGCTGGACATAGGCCTCCCCCAAGCACCTCCACTTCGACCGGTTCTGCGCTTCTCGCATCCAACGGGTTCCTGCGGCCTTCACTAGGTCGTCGGACCACCTTGTGGGAGGCCTTCCAACGCTACGTCTTCCGGTACGCGGTCGCCACTCCAGAACCTCCAGAATTTCCAAATTTATGTTATAGGTATTTTGTACCGACCTTTTGTTTTAACCCCCATACTAATAGACGTTGTGTAGCGTCTGTATAGTTACACAATGTTTTGTCTTCTTCTTTTGAAAGTCATTTTACTGACGACTGAAGTCGGTGTGTAACTATTATAATCTGATATAATACGTTTATTAGTAAGGGGATAAGTGTTTATCAGTGGAATAATAGCTGTAAGTTTCCCGAAAACAATAAAATTAAAGCCACCGCGTATGTTAAGCACGTCTCGGCTGTCATTCGTGGATCTTTGACAGTCGTTACGGGTACTCAGAAGCCCGAAACTCTGACAACCAGTCTTACCATGGCGTATCGTATTATCCAGTAATTGGGTGTTGGAGGTCAGATTGGCAGTCGCTCCATGTAAAATACTGGTATTCAGCTGCATCCGGTTAGACTGGAAGCCGACCCCATCATAGTTGGGAAAAGGCGAGACAGATGATGAATAAAATATAAATTAAATAAACTATTCACCAAAAGGGCGGACAGAGGGTTATAGTGCAACCACATTTCACCTGCGATTTATTTATTTATAAACAACATAACGAAGGTTACAATGATAGATGGTTATGATTATGAGGCCCTCAGTACCCCTAAGTAAGCGCTTACTTCCTCCATAAATTAGAATCCAGTAGAAGATAATGGGGCTAACAGCAGTCCTCATAGGTACAGCATAGTTCGACTATAATGTTCCCACTGCTGAGCCGATTCAATTATTTTTTACATTATCATTTTAAGAAATAGTCTTACCAAGTGGTATCATATTACACCCAGTAACTGGGTTGTGGAGGTCAGATAGGCAGTCGCTCCATGTAAAATACTGGTACTCAGCTGCATCCGGTTAGACTGGAAGCCGACCCCAACATAGTTGGGAAAAGGCTAGGCAGATGATGATTTTAAGAAATAGTAGGTTTAGGTTCCTAAATTTTGTTTTTTATGTTAAAAACTTATCTAATTTGTCTAGTAGTCCTCTAATCAGGGCGGTAAAAAGAGGGCATTTTTTTTTAATTTTTAGAGGGTCATATTTTCTTTACTAATTAGTTGCTGAAAAAAATAAAATCACAGGGACGTGTTTACAGCAGACCTTGATTTTATGAAAAAAAAAATTGCTCTAGAGGCATTATTCAAGAAGAAAAAAGGGGAATACATTTGTATGAAGAATCGCCCGCCCTGCCATGTTTCTTAAACTTAACGGGCGAAATTTGGGTATACTATAGGTTGGTACACATCTTTTACTAACTTTTTTTTTACGCTTTTTTTTTTGGGTTGAGTATTCATCAAATGACCCCTCCCGCTCTGGACTCTGTTTAATAACCCTTGGGGGCAAAAACAGGCGTGATTTATGTTATATGCAGCAAAAAAATAAACTATGTAAATACAAAATTGTTTAGCTCTCAACTTTCATCCAATTAATTTCTGTCATCGTCCATACAAATTATATTCTGACGTCACAATAGCTAGGTGCGTACCTACGCTACTAAGATTGTATAATATTTTGAAGTCAACTGAATTGAAAACTTTATTTTCTTTAGCGCTTGCTTTATTAAAAAGAAACAATGAAATGTTTAATAACGAGGTGAACAAAGCCAAAGCTATTGAATGGAATCTTTTCTTTTAGAACTTTTTGCGGGTACTAACTGACTACCCGACTGCGCTCGCGTTTAATTTAGTCTGAATTATTAATGCTGTTTTCTTTTGTCTTGATTTTGTACAGTGTTATGTATATTAGACACTCTCCGCGATGGAGGTATGAATATTCACAGCTAAATATTTAGGTTATTGTTAGTATCATCACGAATGCTGTGGTGGCCCAGTCGTATCGGTCCCGGCTTTTAAATTGTAGGTCGTGAGTCCGAACCCCGGCAGGCACTTTCCTTTTAATTTCATCACCACTGCTCTCAAAACGGTGAAAGAAAACATCGTAAGGAAACCGGCATGTCCTAGAACCAAAAATTTGAAGACATGTGACATCTACAAACCCACAATAGGTCCGCGTGGTGGATTACGGCCCACTCCCTCTCAAAGAGAGGCGGAGGCCTGTGTCCCAGCAGTGGGAACATTATAGGCTGATTAAGATTACGCTATTATCATCAACATAAGACATTGGCCATTTTAATTAATCGCAATCAGTTTTATAAGCCATTGTGTTAATGTTCAATTGTTTAC
This sequence comes from Oligia strigilis, assembly GCA_951800025.1. Taxonomy (NCBI): domain Eukaryota; kingdom Metazoa; phylum Arthropoda; class Insecta; order Lepidoptera; family Noctuidae; genus Oligia; species Oligia strigilis. The sequence continues at coordinate 2,174,715 of OX637558.1, read as the reverse complement.
GACATCGCTATGTTAATGCTTTGTTTACTTGAACAGCAGTAAAACTAAAACACTAGTGGAATTAACTAGCGATCAGATGGCCAATGGGGCCGAAAGGTTCTGGAGTGGCGACCGTACAAACACGTGAACAGACGTAGCGTTGGAAGGCCTCCCACAAGGTGGCCTGACGACCTTGTGAAGGCCGCAGGAACCCGTTGGATGCAAGAAGCACAGAACCGGTCGAAGTGGAGGTGCTTGGGGGAGGCCTATGTCCAGCAGTGGACGTCTTTCGGCTGAGATGATAATGATGAGCTACTAGCGATACGATTAGTAAGGAGAGTGGGGCGCGTCTTCATGGATTGCACTATACAGGGTTATTTGTAAAACACCAGCAACCTCTTAAGAGGTCATTGTACTCATCATTATGAACAACTTTTACTATGGGACCAAACCTGAAATCGTGAAAAAAAAATCAGCTGTTCCCTACATTTTGACGAGTTATACGAACATAAATGTAGGGAACAGCTGATTTTTTTTTCGCGATTTCAGGTTTGGTCCCATGGTAAAAGTTGTTCATAATGATGAGTACAATGACCTCATAAGAGGTTGCTGGTGTTTTACAAATAACCCTGTATATAATATTTTTACTATGCACGAAGAATCACACTAATATTCTAAAGGCGAAAGTTTGTGTGTGTGTGTGTTTATATGTTTGCTACTTCTTTACGCTCAAATGGCTGTACCAATTTTTATAAAAAATTTTATGGAGGTAGCTCATACCCTGGATTAACATATAGGCTACTTTTTATCCCGATATTCCCACGGGATCGACATTTACGCGGGTGGAACCGCGGGGCGCAAATAGTTTAAAAAAAAATGTTTTAATCCTGTCAGTTTACGTCCTATGTGATCCTATATCGTGAATAGTTGATCGCTCCATACATACAGAATATCTTCCTTTATTACTCTCCGTTGAGAGGTTTAAGATTGCGATCAATCGAGGTTAAGCTGCTGTGGTGGCGGATTGGAATCGGATGGGTCACTGAGTCTTGTGGATAAATGAGTTGCTTGTTCCATTTAAAGATTTTAAAATGTATTTTCTTATAAACTGTGTCCAGCCACGTATTATTTATTAGATTTAAGATATTATGGTTTTAATTTGTTGATTCCTATGAGAACGTAACTACAGTTATCCCTATTGTACAGGGTGTAAGTAAAGGCTCCTTCAAACAGGCGCGAGACACGATAAAATCGCGCAACGAGCGGTGCCTTTGTGTCGCGCGCGATTATATCGCATGTCGCGCCTGTTTGTAGGAACCTTAAATGTAATAATGTTCATGGTTCGTAGGTATTTAAGAGTTTACTGGCGTATTAGTATTGTGAGAACATAACATCACACATATTTACTCCGAAGAGATCAGCTGAGGTGTGAATTTTTTAACAATAAACAAATGAATAAATATCTATTAAAGCCAGTTGCCCATTGGTTATAGTGAAATGAAATGAAATGTTTATTTATGTAAGTGAAAGTTTAAGACACTTTTGCATGTCAGTATTTTAAAACTAGATGGCGTTGGCATTTCCCAGCTAAAATGAAGAAATGCCAAAATAAACTCAGAGGTCCAGGGAGCCTAAAAAGACCACTTTGGAGAATCATAAAAGGATAACATTATGAATTATAATATGGCGAAGACAGTCCGTTTTTCTTTTTTTTGCTGCACTACGTACCAATCAAAGAGATTGGGATTGTATTTAAATTGGATCGATTGGTATTTTAGCACAGACAAAAAAAAATAACTGAAAATAAATAACGGAAAAAAAATAACGGAATTGTTAAGTTAATCGTATCAAATGAAATTGGTGAAGCATCAATTTCAGGATTTGATACGATTAACTTAACAATTAACTGTCCAGTACGTTATCATATTATGATTCTGCCAAAGTGGCTTTTTAGGCCCCATGGTCTTTTTTAAAGTCCAAACATTATATTATTAGGATTTTATGTGAGTCTAACAACGCAGGGCCATGTCTGCAAGGGCCTTTAAAAAAAACCATTTTAGCTTTGAGTTGACCTGTCACAACAGAGGGCATGCATGCATCAGTCATCGTTTAGCTCAACCCTGTGGGAGGGTATTTAGGGAGCTCAACGACCCGTCACACGACGCTACCAGATCTGCAGGACGTTTGCGTAGGCCATATATAAAATACTCAAACCCGCTGATAGTTATAAAATCATGTATTTAAAAGCCACTTGCGATTATAAGAACCATATTCACATGTATTGCAATCATCATAATCATCATAAACAGCCTATAATGTTCCCACTGCTGGGACACAGGCCTCCTCTCTGTGAGAGGGAGTGGGCCGTAATCCACCACGCGGGCCCAGTGCGGGTTGGCAGATGTCACATGTCTTTGAATTTTTGGTTCTAGGACATGCCGGTTTCCTCACGATGTTTTCCTTCACCGTTTTGAGAGCAGTGGTGATGAAATAATTTACACAAAGTAAAGCGCCTGTCTGGGTTCGAACCTGCGACCTACAACTCGTAAGTCGCAGCCATTAACATTTGGCCACCACTGCTCTATCTATATAGTATTGCAATACACTAATATTTATAGAACACTATATTTCCTCGTATTTCTTCCAAGCAATAACCCACTTTAATGTTACAGCAAACATTTTTGAGGATATCCGCTCGCTGTAGGCAACTGGACAAAGAGCTTACCAGCCCATAAATCAGATGGTATGCTACGGACACTTTAGATAATCCGTCATTTGGATTAATGCCCGGGGGAAGTTTTGTTATCTTTTGTGGGTAGTTATTTATTATAAGATAGAAGTTACGTGGCAGTTACGTTAAGGTTTGCAATCGTTTAAGGGTTATTTACATTTGCATTAGCAAGTTCAGTTTTTTTACGTCTATATGACACTTCACAATAAAAAAAAACAATGGCACTCCGGGAGTGCCGACAGAAGTGAAAACAAAACACAAACAGAATACTTTGCCATCACTCGCTGACATATCGGATATACATTAAAACCGAGTACATCCCGAGGACAGCCGAACACATCCGAAGCGGGTATTTTTTTAATCGTCTTACAAACAAAACACGCGCGTTGTCGCTTACGGTAACAGTGGCGCGAGTTCAATGGTTTTTCCCGTCTCAAAAACGCGACAAAAGGAGTTGTCACTTCAAAACTGTCACTTTTGGAGTGACGTTTTCGCTCAACTTGAACTTAGCTCGCTACTTAACTAAGGCCCACTTGCACGTTTAGTCAGGTAAATTAATTGAATGAATAAATGTAGAGTTAGTTAACTTGGAGTTAAGTAATAACATTTATATATTATTGTACACCAAAAAATCCGTACTTATCACACTAATATTATAAAGACGAAAGTTTGTGAGTGTGTGAGGGTATGGGGGTGTGTGTGTGTTTTATGTTTGTTACTTCTTCACGCTCAAACGGCGGACCAATTTTCATAAAATTTTGTATGGAGGTAGCTGACACCCTGAATTAACATATAGACTTTTTATCCCGATATTCCCACGGGATCCACACTTACGCGGGTGAAACCGCGGGGCCCAGCTAGTAATATTATAAATGCGAAAGTGTGTCTGTCTGTTTGTCTGTATGTTACCTCTTCACGCTTAAACCGCTGAAGCGATTTAGATGAAATTTGGTATAGAGATTGTTTGAGTCCCAGGAAAGGACATAGGATAATTTTTATTCCGATATTCCCACGGGATTGAAACTTACTTGGGTGAAACCGCAGTGCTGCTAGCACATAATAAAAAAAAAATAGTACAAAACATACTATGGGCGGCCTTTCTGCGATCTGTAGCTAGGAAAAAATATTAATTATTATAATTTATTGTTAGTAATGTACAGACGCCAGCACATCAAACTACCCGAAACTATCAAATTTTCCCAATCAACTTTGAATCTTATACTTTAGCGTTAAAGTTGAAAATCTATTAAAGAAATGTGACTGTAGTTGAAATTTTGGAACGAAGTCAGCTAGATGATTTTGAGAAGTGTAACATTTTGACCGTTGCTACACGTAAACGTTAATTTATTTCATTGTGCCCGTTTTTAGGGTTCCGTACCAAAATGGTAAAAAGGGAACCCATATGGTGAGACTAAGTTTGTCTGTTTTCTATCTTTGAGTCCAACAACAGAATCCTTCATAATTTAAGAGGTCAAACTCAACAAAACAGCATGTTCCTACTTTCCTATAGATAAAACAAAATGAGGATTCAAAGCGATAGCTTCTAAACAGTATTAAATTTAATGAAAACACCAAGTTTTGGCCCCGCCCCGGCTTTGTTGAGTCAGGTGCAAGTTTTCGTTCACCCGGGTTCCGTGTGTTGTTAAATAAATTGTTGGTTTCTGTTAACATCGTCTGCAGGTATTATGTTTCTTTGGTGAATTGTATAGTTATTTGTTATTAAATTATTGTAGTACGACTGGGTCCTTTATTGTTTTGTTTCAAAGCATCAAGATAAATATAAAGATATTTTTTTTCCAAATATGGGTACAGCACATGGTGAAATGGGAAAATAGGTTCAGCCATATTTCACCAGTGCCTCATGCAAGGTCAGCGGGATTGTCCGAAAGGGTTACCGCTGGCCCGGAACATAAAAGGCTAAGAAAGGAACACGGGTGGGTTTTAGTCAGTAAGAGTCTGACACTCCCTTCCACTCCACCCAGAGCGGGAGGGGTATTTTTTTTTTTTTTTTTTTTTTTTTTTTGCGGATGGGAAATCATCAAATGACCCCTCCCGCTCTGGGTGGAGCGGAAGGGAGTGTCAGACTCTTACTGACTAAAACCCACCCGTGTTCCTTCCTTAGCCCTTTATGTTCCGGGCCAGCGGTAACCCTTTCGGACAATCCCGTGATGACTTCCCATCCGCAAAAAAAAAAGTAGGCATGCAAAAGTTACAAATATAAAAACTAATCTAGTAAATACTAAACTTTAACAAACAGAACAAGAAACTACACAAAACCGAACATAATTCTTATTTTAAATGTTATTTTAAACAGTCTAAGATATTTTTTTTATCAATCAAAAATTATGTTACACATAGTATGCTTTAACTATCAAGAAGCTTCGCAGCCTCTTTTTAAATAAAGATAACGGTAAACTTTTAATTATTTTATCAAGTATGTTACATTGTGTTTTAATAAATATAACGAATAGGTACGTTATGGCATTTCATTGGTAAAAAACACACAACGTAACGTATAATCCCAAGATTCATCATCATCATCATTTCAGCCGAAAGACGTCCACTGCTGGACATAGGCCTCCCCCAAGCACTTCCACTTCGACCGGTTCTGTGATCCCAAGACTCATATTTATTCATTCATGTACTTACGCACAAAATCTATACTATTTCTATACTAATCATCATCTGTCTAGCCCTTTCCTAAATATGTTGGGGTCGGCTTCCAGTCTTCCCAGATGCAGCTGAATACCAGTATTTTACATGGAGCGACTCCACAACCCAATTACTAGGATTACCTAGCCTGACAACCAGTCTTACCAAGGGGTATCGTATTAACGATACCCCTTGGTAAGACTGGTTGTCAGGCTTTCGGGCTGTCAAAGATCCACGAATGACAGCCAGGACCAACGGTTTAACGTGCTTTCCGAGGCAGGGAGTGATCTTGATATGTAAAGATGGTCACCCAGTCACGGACCACCGCGGCAAGCGTAGCTTAACCTGAGCAATCGACTCGTGCGGCTGTTATTACTTAGCCACAAGCCTCTATTTCTATACTAATAAATGAAAACATAAATGGAGAGAGCTATGCTTGTAGTTTCCCTACGTGATCGAATCAGAAATTTAGAGATCAGCAGGAGAACCAAGATAACCGACATAGCACGAAGAATTTGTCAAACTTACGTGGCAGGTGGCAGGGCACTGCATTGCTCGCAGAACAGACGGCTGATGGGGCCGAAATGTTAGGGTCCCTTTCATCCCAAAAAAAGTGCTGCTCCTGAGGAAAACAACAATAACGTTATTATGATAATATAATATGGCGCCACGTGTCTTTCGAATCAAAAACAGGACATCGTCTATCGGATCAGCTAGTACATAATACATACATAGCCAGTTAAAATCGTAACCCTTCTTTTGCTTTACCGTAGTCGGGTAGAAAAGAAATCGTCACGGCACAGTGGCAATCTAGAAACAGACTTCATTGTTCACCTGCATTTCTGCTCTGTCTCGTATATAATGACTCTTACTGACTATTACCCACCCGTGTTCCTTCGTTAGCCCTTTATGTTCCGGGGCAGCGGTAACCCTTTCGGACAATCCCGCTGACCCGGCAGGCTTCGGCCCTAACGGGCGGGTTCATTGATGCTGACATCACTTTGAGGCGCGCGTGGAACACGTAGGCCCCGTACTGTCACTACGGTACCCTGAAAACAAGATAAAACCGCTACTTCCATCAGTGTTGGTACTTTTTCGGCAAGTTTTTTGAGAACGGGGCCACTCCCGATGCTTTGTTACGAGTTTTTCAGGTGTTCGCCATATCTTAATACCAAAGATTTTTAGATATTTTAAGAATATATTTTAGACGGTAGGTACTTTTAATCGCTTACAAACTAACACTAGTAAATTAGAGGAAGAAACTGATACATGAAATGAGATAATGATAAGTTATTAAAATAAAAACTGTTCTTATCTCTCTGCCAAATTTTATCGAAATCCGTTCAGTGGTTTAGGCGTGAATGGGTAACAGACAGACAGACAGAGTTACTTTCGAATTTATAATATTAGTATGGATACCTATCACGTCCGCAGAGTTTCGCTAACTAATTTAATTTGAACCTGTTTAAATAAATAAGGAAACTACAAAAAAAAAACAGTTTAAATAAAAAAAAAAAAAACATTATCACATAACTTTCAAACAAAACCAACCTATTAAACAGTCAAATATCCAAATTCAAACATCCAAGTGAATCCAACATGGTGTTGCAAGCAAGTGGCTCAATGAAGGCCTGGCCATAAACAAGCCGAGTTGTAACGCCAATCACATACGCAGCCAATAAAAGAGCTCCGTGAATCGACTCACTGAGTCCACTGGGCCATCTGCGCACACTGCCTAGGGTTCTTTGATTAAGTCGAGACTTTTCCAATTTTAGCCAATTATTATCTATGGATCAATTATTGGGGCCTGTAGGGTAATTGAGTAACATGCTAATAGTAGCGACGGCTTTTATTTTGACAGTTCAACAACATTCATTGCGTTATTTACGTTGTTGAGCAGACAAACTTTTTCGAAGCAATGGATTAGCAATAATTATCCTTCAAAATGATTCAGATTGAGATTAATAGTGGCATTTGGGGCTATTTAATTGCGTAACACTCTATCAACCTGGATTTGAATCATTTTTAAGGCTATTGCTAATCCATTCCTTCTTAATTTTCGAAAAATGTGTCTGTTCAGCAACGTAAACAACGCAATGAATGTTGTTGATCTGTCAAAATGAAACCCATTGCTACTCATAGTGTGTTACGCAATTACCCCGCATGTTCAATGGCTGACGTTGGCGACTGGGTATTCGACGGTATGGCCCGTACGAATAACCAAAATGTATTTGTTTGACCGGATAGAACAGTTGTTTCGGAATTTGTGAATGTAAATTTTTTTAGTGAATACCCCAATGAAAACTAAGCTAGGATTTTCTACTCATGTATATTTTTATGTATAAAATGTGGTAAAGGTAGCAAACAGTCAGGTCCGAAAAACGGAATGTCCCGTATAGTTGAAATGTTTTTATGGCACGTACGAGTATAATCTGTAGATAGTTCAATAGACCATAAAAGTTTCATCCGTGCGCAAATCGAAAATATGACACGAAATGCGGCAGAACATTGCTTCGTCACAGCTCCAACCATGTCTGTCTGTTTCGTCCATGTCGATGTCTGTTTGTTACGGCTAATCTCCGAAACGGCTAGACCGATTTTGACTAAATTTCACTGGCAGATAAGTGATATATATAAGAATAAAAAGATAGTTATAAGAAGTAACTATTTTTGTTTTAAAAAAAGAATTAGTTAAGAGACACATTATTGTAAATACGACCAACGGAGTCGCGGGTACAGCTAGTATTGAAAAATTTTCCCGGGCTAATTTTTCAACAACTTTTATCTGACGAATAAATATGACGGTTCGAAAATTTTTATTTATAAAAACTGTCAAACAATATTTTTTATTTCTCAGATACAAGGTAGCTGCTGATGATTGAACAATCGGCCCCAAATTAAATATCATCATCATCTGCCCAGCCTTTTCCCAACTATGTCGGGGCCCGCTTTCAGTCTGACCGGATGCAGCTGAATACCAGTATTTTACATGGAGCGGCTGCCTATCTGACCTCCAAAACCCAGTTACTGGATAATACGAGTTCCCCCTCTCCCCCGTTCCCCTTGGTAAGACTAGTTGTCAGACTTTCGGGATTTTTACTACCCGTAACGACTGTCAAAGATCCAGGAATGTCAGCCGGGATCAATGGCTTAACGTGCTTTCCAAGGCACGGAGGGGTCTCGGTATGTAAAGATGACTCATCCACAGATCAAATGCGGCAAGCGTAGCTTAACCTGATCGACCGACCTGTGCGGCTGTTATGATTCAGCCACAGGCCCCTCTCCAAATTAGATATAACAAGTACTATTATTCCTATGAAACCCGTTCCACTTCTCGTTTTCCCGGTCTAATACAATAATGGACACACCTTAGAAGGGTCTCCCAACCCACCATCTCTTTTGGCGTTCATATAAATTAAATAGCACTTAAAATAGACCCATATCTCAAACACTTCCTCATACAAAACCCAATTAACGAAACCCTCAAAGCAACATACGGAACAAGTGTGTGTTATCATTTCGCAAGTCACCTCTGGAGGGAATTTCGTTGAGTTTCGTCCCTACTTCCCCTACTTTGATAGCGACCCGCATCTTGTCCCAACTTGCCTGATTTATTGTTCAGGTTTCGGCCTAGCTATTAATTTTGTCTGTTTGTTATCCCGATCGACGCGTTCGGTTCAACGGGGTTTATTGAAGTCTTTACGGGTGGTTTAGTTTATTTGTTTGAGCGTTTCCGAAGTACAGTCGACCTCGTACCACCTGCTTGCTTGTTTTAGCACGTTTGACAACAATTCCAAGGATTGGGGTTAGAACTTCGTAAACTGTCACATAGACAAATAGATCGGGTCGTCTTAGGTACTTGTCCCATCGCCTGCGATAATGCCGTACGGCATTTCATACAAACTCAAACTCAAACTCAAATCATTTACTTCAATTAAACCTTGTACAGGCACTTTTGAATTGTCAAAATTAAATAGTCTGTCAGTTAGTCAGAAAGTTGAAGCTAGTTACCCATTCCAAAGCGTAGATCTCTATGGAGAAGACACACACACTTTCTAGTCCTTATTTTTCGAAATAAATGAACGGATTTTAATGAAACTTCATACGCCTAAGCAGGATACAAAGGTCTAAAAAGTTAGTAGATAAGATTTTTGAAATGTCTTATTTAAAAAAGATATAATTGAATGCCTATTAAAAGTGATGTAATTCGTCATTGTGATAATAGTATTCTGCTGGTATTGAATGTATAAGTGTACAACTTAAAAAACATTTATTCAGTATTTATAATTGTACCTAAGATATTTGCACACCATGAAAAATGGCAGGCATGTCGTGAGCCACTCTTATTTCAAAATCTTGCATGCGTGTATTATTTTAATTCTGTATGTATACTACACATGTTCGAGCAAATAAAATTTCTTGCTTTCTTTCATACTATTGATAGGTATTTCTTCAAAAGTAGTTTTGATTACATGACTCACTAACTAGAGAAGTTTAAAATCAACTTATAATGACTCACATAAGTGAGCAGTAGTGGCCCAGTGGTAACGACCGCGACTTACGAGTTGTACGTCGTAGGTTCGAACTCAGACAGGCACTTTACTTTGTGTAAATAATTTCATCACCACTGCTCTCAAAACGGTGAAGGAAAACCTCGTGATCAATGTTCTAGAACCAAAAATTAAGACATGTGACATGTACCAACCCGAACTGGGCCCGCGTGGTGGATTATGGCCCACTCCATTTCACAGAGAGGAGGTCTGTGTCCCAGCAGTGGGCAACACTATAGACTGATTATGCGTATACATGTATCTTATATTTTAGCTTTAGCTCCCTTATGTTGCATCAGCCATGTTTTTCTTTGAATTATCCTAAGATTGACAAGTAGAAAAGGCCTCAGGCATTAAGGCCGCCTTTGTGCTCTATTTTTATTACTTTTGCATGAAGTTTCTGAGGTTGTGTAATCTGCCGGGTCAGCAGGATTGTCCGAAAGGGTTACCGCTGCCGCGCTGGCCCGGAACATATAAAAGGGCTAAGGAAGGAACACGGGTGGGTTTTAGTCACTAAGAGTCTGACACTCCCTTCCGCTCCACCCAGAGCGGGAGGGGTCATTTGATGATATCCCACCCACAAAAAAAAAGTTTTAACAACATAATACTTTTTTATTCCAGTAATTCGTGGTTTGACAAGGAGAAATAGCTATGAACTTTTCTCGAATACACTTCCTTCTTTCCAACCTTGAGTGAGTCACGCTTTGCACGCAAACTGTTCAATAAGGCCGAGTCATGCGTGCGACAGTGATGTCATAAAATTGCGCATCTGTGCGTGTAACTTGCGTGGGGGTTATGTTTTTGGATATTGTGTCTCATCATCATTAAGTCTATAAACGTCTGACTGGATGTTAAATGTAATGTAATTTCCTGTATTTTTCCTGTTTTACTTATATTAACTATGTTCTACATAAAAATACGCATGGACACAACGAAGTGTATTTTTTCTTGAAGTGACTCGGATTGTCGCCTGTCACCTGTGTTGGTTACATCATATTAACTGGACTTCTAGTGAACCGCTGATAGATAACGGTGATACGTCAGGGCTGGTGTTATATTCTGTTAATTCGGGTAAGGAACACAAACAAGTAATAATAATTGGCAATTTTTCATTGACAAATGATTCTGGCCTAAAAATTCAGCCAGTATTTACAAACTTTTGTTGCGTCGGTGACACTGACGTAAAACCTTAACATAGCGTACAGTTCCACCAATTAAAGCCTACCCGATTGCATGCGGTGCACCGAGGACAACGCTCTAACGCCCACCAGTTGACAGAATAGTCATTCAATTAGCTAACCCCAATCCCTTAGAAATGGCAGCTGAATGAATGTTATCTGCTTGACAACGTTGGTTGGGAACAGCGTTGATCATTGATCTAGTGGTCGGAAATGCGACTGTTGAACATAGGGGTTCTTGGCTCGATAAGTCGGGAAAAGTTTGGTCAAAACCGAGCGTTCTGACTTTGTACCTTTAAACTGATAGTTAACACAGATGCACAGTGTGAGACAGCCAATTCGCATGCGGCGCTTGTTTACGATAGACGAAGGTATAAAGTGAGTACCTATGGGTGAAAAATACCAGAGAAGGGCCCGTGGCTAAATAATAACAGCCGCACAGGTCGATCGATCTGGTTAAGCTACGCTTGCCGCGATTGATCTCTGGAAGTGACCATCTTTACACACCGTGACTCCTCCGTGCCTCGGAAAGAACGTTATGCCGTTGATCCCGGCTGTCATTCGTGGATCTTTGACAGTCGTTACGGGTAGTCAGAAGCCCGAAAGTCTGACAACCAGTCTTACCAAGGGGTATCGTATTACCCAGTAACTGGGTTGTGGAGGTCAGATAGGCAGTCGCTCCATGTAAAATACTAGTATTCTGCTCATCCTGTTAGACTGGAAGCCGACCCCAACATAGTTTGGAAAAGGGAGTAAGTAATATTTATGATATAATTACAAAACCTCTAATATTTACAAGATATAACAACTGAACCTATAATTTTATTTGATATAATGATCAGTTAATATAATAAACGATTGATATAATTTTAAAGTACCTAATTTCTATAAGCATAGCAGACAATTCATATAAAATCGTTTGATAGACCACTCAAAAGTCATAAAACCCATTTAGTCTAAGGGTAGTGATAAAAGCTCCGACAAAAAAATAAAAACTGTCCTTACTTAAAATATTAAATCTAATGCCCTTTGCGAGGTGGAACAGCTCGGCTGCAGTCTTACCTCCGGTTCACTCGCGAGCTTCTAAACATAGTTCACAATGCTACCCTGTAATATAAACAATCCACCCCTTCCTCAACCGAGGTATCGGTATCATAATCCTCGGCCTCCAATCCCCAGAACACGGAAGTATGAATTTATTAACAATAAATCCTCACTTTTATGCAAATTGCACCTCGTTACAAAATGGTGCTGTTAAGCATGTTAAAATAGTTAAATTTATAAAGCACACAAAGTCGTTAAGTTGTTTCCGTTGCTTTATTCATATTAATATTACAAGTACAAAAACATTATTTGAATAATACTGAATATGGTTCGCGTGCAACATTGTCTTCGAATTGTTGTGGTTTTTGTTTGAATTCGTGTTTTTTTGGAATGCCAGAGATGTTTAATTTATTTAGCCATTTATGTATTTGTGTCATCATCATCATAATTTCTTTGCTCCTGTTTCATGTTTATTATTATATGTATATATTTATTTAGATTGGTATAATATACGTTATGTATGTTTTATTGTATTATGTAATAGGTACACCACAGACTACCTACAGTATTTGTCTGTCCTTCCCCTTTTTAATCCATCCAAAGGTTGTCTTTAAAAGATCGCTTTTAGCGATAAGACCGCCCATTGTGTCACCCTATGTACAGTTTCTATTTTTATGTCTGTAATTTATTTGGTGTACATAATATACGTATTTCTATTTCTATGTACACAATTATACACCGTGTACTTCACGTTATCCATAAACTGTCAAATGCTTCTATAGCTTTTTACAAATTAAATCTAACAAACGAACGTACTTAAAAAGGCTTCGATACAAAGATATTTCTAATTTCATTTCATGAAATTGAATTGAGTAAGTAAGAAAAGGGTCTTAACTTTGTTTTGACAAGTTTCAGCCCGCCAAATCTTATGAATGAAAATACGTCGTTGCCAATTCGGATAAAGAGGCATGTATAAGTGATTTACGTCAAGGTATTTAGTTTGTATGAAAATTAACAAAAAATAAGAATTCATTAGTGTGTCCTGATTTGAAAATGCTTATTTCCATGGTCTGCACATCTGGTCGAAATTTATGTATATCGTCCGGAACACGGTGTATACAGACAATAATTATAATTACTGTTACTGGGAAAATACGAAACTGAAAATTATTCTTAGTGACCTACTTATTTATATTAATGTGAGCATTGCGTTTGAGCATCTTTCGCTATATTAGCAAAATCAGATTTGTAGTTGGAAATATTTTTTGCCTTGCCACGATCGACTGGACTAATAGTCGCGATCGACCGGTTGGCCCCCCTGCCCTAGAGTCATGGGATATAAAAAAAAACACCTTGTATATAAATAAAATAATAGTTTATTTAATTCTTTCCCGGATGATAATAACTTGTTTCACCACACTGTCTCATTTTGCCAAAACCTGAACACACAGCAAATTTCATTACAAACAAGGAGTTATGTGCAGCAAGCAATTTTAATAAATACTACGCTCATTAACTTTAATCAGATGCTGAAAATAATTTAAACAAATTAATTGCGGCCAATGTTTAAATGATGAAATTACTGATTTTGCCCGAAGTATTAAATTTTATTGTAAATGGCTTCCGTGTTATGGTTGGCAGATAATTATAAGTGATGATAATGATGTTTTTCATTTATCGAGGATTTCGACGAATGTTATCTCGATGTCTGTATATAATCATAATCAGCCTATAATGTTCCCACTGCTGGGACACAGGCCTCCTCTCCGTGTAAGGGAATGGGCCGTAATCCACCACGCGGGCCCAGTGCGGGTTGGTCGATATCTGTATAATATATTTTAATTATAGGATTTGATCCTTATGATTGATCTTATTGATTGGTGCCATAAAAGTACAGGATGCAATTTTTTCGGATTTTAGTCGGTTCGATTCTCGGGTGTGGCAAGCCTATTTTCAAAAATCTTGAAATGCAGTTTTGTTTCTTTTTAAAAATAAAGGAATGTTTCCTTTAAGTAAAATTTGCGGTCTTCAGTATTTAGAGTACTTTCACTCCAGGTACGCTTCGAAAATTCCACCCTGTATGTGTATAATATAAGTATAGTATTTACAAAACAATACTGAAGAAATGAGGCATGGTTTTGCTTGCAAAATATAATTAGGTATTTGTTAACATGTTTATTTGTATCTGTCGCAGCCAAATAGCTTAATTAGCCTTTCAGTTAACAGTCTAATAGCCTTTGCAAGTAGCGCTCGCCGGTCGGTACCGCGGCACCGCTCACTCCGCTCGTTCGGCTTGCGCGCTATTGTTTACTGTTCTAACCTAACCTTACCCATTTGGTCGGAGTGCCCCGGCTTAGTAACTGCAACCAATACGGCTCGCGTGTGGTTGTTCACAATTTCAACCTATATTCAATATCATTCAGGCCTCTAGTTGAACGGCGCCGTTTAACTAATACGTCATAGCAAACGTATCAAATCGGAAAGGGATCAGCACCGTATCGCCTTTCGCCTCGCCGCGCCGTCAAACTGGTACCAACCTAACGTAAGCATGTAACCAAAGCGGATCAGAAGCTCCAATACGTCGACTCGGCTACGGCTAGGCGACGTCGCGCTTACGGCTCGCCGACCGCTGATTGATGGTGCAGAGGGTAAGGGTGGACGAAAAGACGTAAGCGCGGGGACGACGAGCCGTAACGTACGGCACTGCGATTCGTGAGCTTGTCCCGAGGCGAGGCGATTACGTTACGATTCCGATTAGTGTGCGTTGCAGTAGGGTGTTTCATACAAAGAATACTGAACGGCTCGAGTTAATACGGTGCCGATCCCTTTCCGATTTGATACGTGTGCTATGACCTGTTGGCTGCGACATATCTACTTTATTTTGAAGAAACCAGACAACTTATTTTCAAGCAAGTAGAAATCTGTTTAACATTTATTTATAACTAATAGAATAAAAATGGCAAGTAGAATCTGAATAGAGAATTGAAGCAAAAATAAATATAATCTACCAAGATAACTTCAAAAGACTACGATCACATAATGTTTCGCTTCATAAATAATATCATAAACCGCACAAAGGATATCATTTTATTACCGTCTCCTATTTTATGAATCTCGCATCACGTCACCACTCCCCTCCCGCACCGCACTGCTAACTTTTCTTTTTTTTTTCTTTTTTTTGGTGGGAAAATGGTGGGAAATCATCAAATGACCCCTCCCGCTCTGATTGGAGCGGAAGGGAGTGTCAGACTCTTACTGACTAAAACCCACCCGTGTTCCTTCCTTAGCCCTTTATGTTCCGAGCCAGCGGTAACCCTTCGGACAATCCCGTTCTTTCGGACAATCCCGTCCTTTCGGACAATCCCGCCCTCAGACAACGTCTCAGTTAAGCGGTCGGCCTACTACCAGCAACCTATTGTGACGAGAATAAAGATCACAATGATTTTGATACACTTGTCAATTGCAGCAACCGAATAAAAACCTAATTAGAATGAGAATGATCACTGTGATTTGGACAGTGATGCAAAATCAGACGTAAAATGACTGTGAACAGACTGTAGTAGGTACAGTCTGTTACGTAGCCCTCATAAATATGATAAAATGTACAGCATCCCTGTATAGCTTATTAATTCAAGCGACAATAGAACTATACGTATGCAAATGTTAGGAAGAGCAGCATGAAACAATGGTTCAGCTTTTGTTAGCGGTCCAAAAATGTATGAATACAAGGGATTTTTTAAATGTTTTGACGTTTATTTAGCGAAGGAAACAATGGAAGGAGAGAGATTGTTTCGCAGCGAATTTTAAGCGTCAATATTTAATGAGATTATAATGGGAAAACAGAATTCTGAATTCGCTTCTTTAGAAAAGTTTTGATCCGTATTATTTACTAGCAGAGCCCCGCTGTTTCACCCGCATAAGTGTCGATTCCGTGGGAATATCGGGACTCAAACTATCTCTGTACCAAATTTCATCTAAATCGGTTCAGCGGTTTAAGCGTGAACAGGTAACAGACAGACACACTTTCGCATTTACAATATTAGTATGGATTGTAAGTACATAGGTAGTAGCTATAGGTAGGGATATTAATTGTTAAGTAAATTGATACCCTACACACATTTGCCGTGTTATAGCCACTTCATACAACTGTCAAAGAATGACAGCTGTGATTCGAATATACGGACCATTTGAGTTTCAGTACAGTAGACAATGTGCTTAAAAATTAATTGATAATAGTTATAAAGCATTCCAAATGCCGCTACAATACCCAGTTCTCCGACACCCCACTCATTCTGTCCCAGCAGCTTATTAAACGTGGTCGGTCCATCTAGCTGAGGGAGGTCAGACGTTATGCTGACCGATTTATGGACTCATCAACTCCAACAGCCACCGGTACTAATTTTAACACCGTGCACAAAAAATGTTTGAGAATGTGCAAACTGCGCTCTTTCATATTATACCCCACATGTTCTAGTAGCCCCACTTCGAATTTTTCAGATCCCCTTTCAGGCCCGGTTGCAAGAAAATACATACATTTTTATTTATTTCTTATTTGCAAAACAGTTGGGCAAACGTCATCTAAAACTATTCCAAATTTCAAGTCGATAGCATTGGTAGCTCTTGAGATATCCAGCTGTGACAGACCGACAGACAGACTTAGTCTCGCCAGAAGGGTTCCGTTATTACCATTTTGGTACGGAATCCTAAAAAGGGAAAGCAAGCTAAACGGTTAAAGCTTAGATAGAATATTTCCCCAGCTAAGTATAAAATAACGGATGCATTTGCACGATTATTACTGAACCGTATGCATCAGTAGTTTTAAAACGGAGCGTTTTTATGTAGATTGCTCTAGTAGATAATGCCCTCTACCAGCTTCGGTGTTCGCTATGTTTTTACAAAGAATTGCATGGTAATGTGTGAATATTGGTTAAAACATACTTTTTTTTAAATTTTACTTCTGACTTGAATGAGGTTTCAAAATCGGTATGATAAGGTTATTTTTACCGACTTCAAAAAAAAATTGGTTATCAATTCGACACGTATCTATGTATGTAACATTATTGGAACTATATTAAATTCACTTATGACAATCTATTAGGGCTTCCAAAAAATAAACATACAACATTTTATAGATGTATGTATGTAGGGAGTGATATGAAGATTCGAATGACGTTATTGCGACGCACGCTATTTCGAAAAAAATTAACGTTATTTTTTAATTTAATTTAATTATAACAGGCTATTCGCAACAGTGGATTTCAATGCCAAGACTTTCGTACTAGCGTACCATTCAAACAGTTTTTCGAATCAGCGTGTTCGCGACAACGTCATTCGATATAGCGGTTTTCGATTTTATGAGTTTTCGAACTGGCGTACCACTCTTAATTTTTTTCGAAATAGCGTGCGTCGCAATAACGTCATTCGAATCTTCATATCACTCCCATGTATGTAGGTATGTATCTATAAAGTTTTGTGTATTTGTTTGGAAGGTTATCAATTCGACACGTACCTATGTATTACACACATACGTGTCCAATTGATAACCTCCTTTTTTTGAAGTCGGTAATAGCTTTAATTTCGCAAGTCGGTGGCAAAAAACTAAAACTAAAATACAGATCCCAAGACACCGACTTCCGAAATTAAAGTTATTTTATAATTTTGAATTAATTTATTTTTGAAGTCGGTTCAATTTTTTTAAATTCCTTTTTTTTTGTTTGTTTAATTGTAGTTTAAAGTCTTGACGGTTATGTACGATCTTTTATTCGTATCTGGAACCATTGCATTCATTGCATAATCAGCCTTTATTGTTTCCACTGTACACAGAGGGAGTGGGCCATACATACCAGCCAAAATTATAACCCTCCTTTTTGCTTCACCGTAGTCGGGTAAAAAAAAACCTAAATTAAAAAACTTTTTACCTCAATTTCGGGCAAATAAATAAAACAGAACTTACTCGTATTTAATTACATCCAGTCATGCTCATTGTTTGACGTGGCGTCCTTGTTCCAGCTTTATTGCAATATTTTATTTTATTAACATGATGAAGGTAGACATTACGTAACTGTATTTTCACAATGCATGCAATATTCATATTGTTAAGGAATCGTTATATTTGAATTCCGTTCAACGAATCTTGATTGCTTTCAGTACGTACTGATTCGTATTCAATGATTATTTTCTGAAATTTTTCATATCATAACTTCACGCCTGTAATACACAACGGGTTGACCAGGAGTGTACAGTCAACAGCAAAAGTAGATGATCAAAATCTGAAATTCAATACTAATGAACGGAGTTTGCGTCAGAACTCTGCCACACAGCCACAGTCTCTGCACACAGCTCAACAACAACAACAACAGCAACAGCTCTGCCATACAGTTCTGAAGCGAACTCCGTTAATTAGTATTTAAATTCTGATTTTGATCATCTACTTTTGCAGTTGACTGTACCTACACACACCTACATTTCACCAGTTATGTTTGAGCCCATGTAGTAGGGGACGAGCCTAGTAAAAAAAAACTGGGTAAAAATCCAGACTCAGGACTGCCATAGAGAAATTAAGTAAAAAACTAAAACACTTTGCCCAACTTTGCGTCTCGTAAAAACCCAATAACACATTGTCCGACCTGAACCACCATTGCTCCACTCCTGCTCAAATATTTGAGAATAATACATATGTATATGTATCTATGTAAACCCAATAATAACTACCTAACTATATCATTTACAAATTAACATTTCGCAATAAAATTGTGGTAACGCACCCAATTTTGGTCTAGACTAAATTAAAATAGAACATAATATTAATTAAATGATCTGTTACAAGATCAAAATGGTTCGTATAATTAAATTTATTGATATTTCAATGCTAATGAATAGTTTTAGTATGTAGTAACTAGATTGGGGTTAATCATTAGGTTTGATTAAAGTATAGCGTAGTATATATAAATAAACGTACAGTGAGATGAAACCAATACCTAATCTATACTTAGGTATTGGTTTCATCTCACTGTACGTTTCAAGCCAAGCGGTTGGTTGACTCATCACGTGACCAGAGGGCTGGCCTATTTTAGCCCAAAGAATAAGCATTGCCATCCAACGTGGTAATGCTGCCAGCCTTTTGGGCACTTATGCCATTGACAGCGATGCGGACGAATTTTTTGATGCCCAATGAGCTCCTCTCTTTGTCTTTTCCCTTCTTTTTTTTATATACTTGTATATACTATATAATATGTATATTTTAGAGTTAAATTGTAAGAAAATGCTTTGAGTTTGAGTTTGATTAAACGGCTAATTTAATCTATACTAAGATTATAAAGAGTTTGTATGTATATTCTTCGAAACTACTGAACTGATTCCGATTTTTTTTTTCACTAATGGGTAGCCACAGTTTTGCTGAGTGCCATAGGATATTACATATTTTATGTAAAAACAAGAATATTCACGCGGCTGAAGTCGCCGGCAGAAGCTAGTTTATTTTATAAAATACAAAAATATATGAAATTAATTATCGGATCCTACTGAAATGAATAATTTTTTTTGAAATTCAATATGAAAACTCATTAAAACTACGTAAATAATGCACTGAAAAATTTAATTCTATGACAAAACAATAGGTTTCCAATTTAGGTTAAAACAATTGTAGTGACACCTTAAAAATCTCTTCAAAATCTAATCTTTAATTAAAATTGCAGTAGGTAGGTATATGAAAACACATTACCTTTATCCACTTACGTAACCATTAAGACTAACCTTCCTTTCAGCTTTTCCCCAGTAGCTTAAAAGATTCTTTCCATTTAAAAAGATACTACCACCTACCACCACAATTATTCACTTTACTCGGGAAATCTCTAACATTCGACCGATCTCTTTGCTGGTTGTACTTTTAATTAGAATTCTAATTAATTAATCTCGATTTCTTTGCAGCTATCGATTGAGCAGTTCTCGGAGAAAGTTCAAATAATTACTTTTCTAATGGCGTGACCACTAGACGGATGCCTGTAGGATAAAATTGGAATTTTATACATTTTGTAGACTCTTGAGACTAGTAGTTATAAATAGAAATTATTTATTAAGTAGTTTAGCAAATGAATTGTAATTAATTAATTGTAAACCTTTCGGAAAATATCTCTAAAGCATTAAAATCCGTTGTGCAGTTTAGAAGTCCCAAGGTAGACAAAGAGACATACACGAAAAATGACTTTGTTTAATACTGTTACAAGTAAGTTGAGGGGTTCAGATGCCTATTTCTCAAACATGCTTGGAAATTTGAGCATTATTTTGACAACCTTCTTCGAGATAAATCGAAATTGCTGTACTGGCCAAATACACGCAAGCAGCGGCCAGCAAAACTTGTATGAAAATACATATCTGTCGTGGTTTAGCGGCCAAATAAATAACATAGTAAACTCATACGATCTGTCGTGTAATTTAAAAATGGAACGATCTTTTACTCCGAAACATGGCAACCAAGGAGGTAACTCATCAAAAATTAAACCTGTTTAAAATAATCAAGAAGCAAATGATCATTATTGGCGCTTGAACAATTATTATTGTTCGTCATTGATTCTGGAATTCATAATTAACACGTTCAGTGCGGATCACACAAAATCGGCCCGACGCGGAGCTTAGCACTGGTGCGCACGGTCAAAACTATATTTTTCTCGCTGGTGATTATCTTCGGTATTTGTAGGAGTTCGACAGAAACAAATATAGATTTCGGCTCGTGGTTACAAATGTAGGTATTTGGCATTAAAACATCGTGGCGGGCCCTTTTCGACCACCATCGCACTGACGGTGAAAAATACACGGTCCCTGATGGATGTCCATTTCGACCCGCCACCGCACCAGATGAAAGTTCATGATATTTTTGCCGCAGCTAACGTGTTAATTTACTCAGTTGGAATTTCTGCGCATTGGTTTAGAAAAGTACTATACAAGCCTTGGCCACAATTAGGCATTGATGGACTTACGTATGTGTATTTACACGCTCATTTTGCTGGCCGCTGTAGAGTATAGACGCCAGCACATCAAGCTACTACAATCTGTCAAATTTCTTTAATAGATTTTCAACTTTATCGCTAAAGCATAAGGTTCAAAGTTGATTAAGAAAATTTGATGATGTGCTGGCGTCTATACTATAAGATGATGGCTGGAGCCATCCAGCTATAAAAATTATAACAGTAGCGAAAGACCAAAGAAACAAATGGACAGTATACATTGTAGTCCTTAGCCGTATTGGTCCAAAAGGGTTACCGCTACTCCGGAACATAAAGGGCTTAGGAAGGAACACGGCTGGGTTTTAGTCAGTAAGAGTCTGACACTCCCTTCAGCTCCACCCAGAGCGGGAGGGGTCATTTGATGATTTCCCATCCACAAAAAAAAAACCCGTATTGGTACCCACGACCGGCGCATACGGGGTATGTCTTATCTTACTCGTATCGTACTTATCTTAAAGAACGTTTCAAGTTCCTTCATGACACACATAATAGATATCTGAGGTCATCGGAAAACCTGAGACTAGAGATGCCGATGCATTCCACCAGTTTCTATGACAAATCTTTTACTGTTCAAGCAGTACGGTTATGGAATGACTTGCCCGTGTCGGTAAGGCGTGCTCAATCTTTGTCCACTTTTAAAATTATGATAAAAAAGCACTTCCTCTCTCCTTAAACGTCATCATCATAATTTCTTTGCTCCTGTTTCATGTTTATTATTATATGTATATATTTATTTAGATTAGTATAATATACGTTATGTATGTTTTATTGTATTATGTAATAGGTACACCACAGACTACCTACAGTATTTGTCTGTCCTTCCCCTTTTTAATCCATCCAAAGGTTGTCTTTAAAAGATCGCTTTTAGCGATAAGACCGCCCATTGTGTCACCCTATGTACAGTTTCTATTTCTATGTCTGTAATTTATTTGGTGTACATAATAAAGAGTATTTCTATTCTATTTCTATTCTATGTAGCCCTGCTGGCACATTGCTGGCTAACTGGGTAATATTTTTACCACGGTAAGGAACTATTTTCATTACAGGTCGTGATGATTTTAGACAAAAGTATGCCTATATCATTACGAAAGCATTTTAATCCGTATTTCTGTGTTTTTAGGGTTCCGTGCCTCAAAAGGAAAAACGGAACCCTTTTATGTTCACCTCTTCCGTCTGTCTGTCCGTCTGTTTATACGAGAAGAAAACGAATAAGAACTATATTTTACTAATACAGGCCATTTTGTTTTTTTTGCCATATCTTACACAAAAATATTATGTTTATTTGTTTTTTTTTTTTTTTTTAAACGTTGCCCCACACTAGGAATTTCTCCTGTATCGTGGGTGCGTTTACAAACATTTAATCTCACATACACAAACAGCCAGACCCGGAACAACTACTTGTAGGTCATACAAATATTTGTTCCGTGCGGGAATCGAACCCGCGACACGCAGCTCAGCAGTCAATCGCTTAACCACTGCGCCAACTGTGCCGTCGTGTTCTGACTTAACATAACCAGCTGCTGTTCTGTAGCCACAAACCCTCGGCTATATGACATAATCGTATTCTTTTATGTTTCCTAGGTTTTAAATAAAGGTAATCGTTATGACAACAGCTGCGTCCTACACAATACAGATATAATTTTTGTGATGAGATTACTAGGTACTACTATAGTCGGATTTTTAATTAGATGCAGTAAAATGACAGCTTATGTGTTACAATTGGCGTCTTCATGTTTTTTCGCGGTCATTAACCAAATCTTGTTTTTCTAGTACAGAATAGTGTAGGTAACAAACGAAACTTATTTGACATGCATATCTCTAAACTAAAAACGCCAAAAAAATCACGTTTGTTGTATGCCCCCCCTTAAAGCCCCCTTAAACATTTATTTTATTCTGTTTTTAGTATTTGTTGTTAAAGCGGCAAAAGAAATACATCATCTGTGAAAATTTCAACTGTCTAGCTATCACGGTTCATGAGATATAACCTGGTGACCGACGGACAGACGAACAGTGGAGTCTTAGTAATAGGGTCCCGTTTTTACCCTTTGGGTACGGAACCCTATAAAAATGTACCAGACAAGTTGTATCTCCATACATAAAACTCACAGCACTTCCTACAAACATTACAAATCCAAACAAAAAGAGAAATCACAAGTCAATTAATCAAACATACGGAGCCCTGATTTGTAACAAAACCATTGTAGAACGTACGTGAGTCCAATATTAACGGCATGGAATAGTAAGTAGGTTCAGAAGGTCCGCTATAAACACTGAGCGTAAACGCACGCACACATAGAGACGCTTCTGTAACTGACTGTAATTCGGTTGATATAGTATAAAGCTGATATCCATCGCTTCTCTCGAATGCATGTTTTTTTTTTTCATTCCAAGTATACACGATACCAAAAAAATTAGATAAAAACGATCTGCTCATTTGCGATCATTCTTAGCGCGAGTGAAGAAATCCAACAAAGTTGAATCTTTTCACAGAAGAATTCATTTTTCAATTTTGATTAATTTTGTGGTTAGAACGTTTCACAACGAGTGAGGGCAAATTTCACCAAAAAAACTGAACCGCGTTCGAAAGCTGCCAATGTCAATATTCTACAAAAATGATGACACTGACAGCTGTTGAACCCTGTTTAGACAGACGTAGTGATCGCGTTCAATTTGGTTAGTGAAATTCGCCTTGAAAGATGCCTCATTAGAGGTAGAAAGGAACAAAAAGTGAAGCGTATGATACCTACAGTCTTTTCACAACTTTTCGTTTTCTTAGTTAGTTTTAATCATGATCTGGCAGTTTGAGTAATTTACGCGGCCTACCCAAATGTCCTTTCTTTGGTATTGTTCGTCGAATCGTTGAGCTCCTCAAGTTCTGAGTTGAGCTGCACGATTTTTGACAAATGCGTGCACTGATTGGACAGGTCCACTTAATCTGTGTGGTCTTTCCTCAAAAGACCATTTCAGACACCAATCCACATGGTCTTCACACGATCTGACCAAGATTTTGTCTGGACTTTAAAAGAAACTGTGACCTCTGAATTTTTTTCGGCCTTTCTTCTCAGAATAGTCGGATAGGAAACGCCGACCTCATCTAGTTTAAAAAATACGATTGACGTGTAAAAGTGTTTGTACAAACCTACTTACAGAAAATAAATCATTTAACTATTTTACCTCTGATTTTGCATCACTGTCGACGTCACAGTGATCTTTATTCTCATTTTTATAAGGTTGCTGTTGCGTTGCTGCCAGTGACAGGTCTGTAAAAATCACTGTAATCTTTTTTGTCGTTTTATGGTTGCTGTCAGTTTGCAGCTGTCAGATACAAAACGAGTATAAACGTACTGTATCAGGCTTAAGATCGCTGTACGCGTCTATGTGTGCGTGCGCTTGTCTTCGATCGTTGTATGAACCTGACCTTCTGTACTATACAGTTTTAATGGGTACCTCTCGAAACGGCGAAGGTCAAAGGGTTGCACATTACACATCTATTTTGGGAACGGAAAAGGAAAGGGTACGGATGGAGGAAAAACATTGAATGTGTAGTATTAAGTGCTTTTTGTGCGGTGTTGTTACAGCCATATGGTTTCAGGTTTGCTCCTTTGTTGTTGTAACAAAAAGGTTGTATGTTACGGTATCGTATTTTGTGGGTGGTTTTTGTTGGTTCCCTATCCATTTGCATAAAATTTTAAGACCTAATATAACTTGGCATACTTTTGTTTGTCCTAATTATATTTTCGCATAATAGTATTTACGCATAACAGCTTACGCATAATTTTTTACGCATAATTTCTATAACCATAATAATGATTAAGCATAACATTCTGAAGCATAAATTTATTAAGCAGAACATTCTAAAGCATAACTTTATTAAGCATAACATTCTTAAGCATAAATTTATTTACGAATAATGATATTAAAGCATATTTTATAGGCATAACAATGAAGTAAAATATGCCTAAAATATGCCTGAAAACACCTGAATACACCTGAAATAATATATCATTTGCCATGGAAATAGAATGTATATACGCCTTAGCCTTTTTGCCCGAAGAGGATATACCAATTTATTTCGACGATTGGAAAAAAACCATATCTCCTGAAGCAGGTACCAAACATATTTGTTTTGAACAATTTTGTAGGTTTTTTTCGTTGTAAGAAACATGCAAACAAGCATATACCATGCATGCAGCAAGCATGCAATATGTAAACAAGCATACATCAGGCATGCAAGAAAGCATTCATCATGCAAGCAAGCATGCAGCAGGCATGCAAGCAAGCATTCAGCATGCAAGCAAGCATGCAGCAGGCATGCAAGCAAGCATTCAGCATGCAAGCAAGCATGCAGCAGGCATGCAAGCAAGCATTCAGCATGCAAGCAGGCATGCAGCATGCAAGCAAGCATGCAGAATGCAAACAAGCATGCAACATGCAGCAGGCATGGTTTCTGTCACGGCTCCGGCGCTGCGGGCCTCCGGCGGCCCCACGCGTGCTAATCGTCGCAGACGGCTTTCGCTCACCACCGCAGCTTCGGCTTGCTGGCCGGCTCCGCCGGCCAGCCTCAGCCGCGGCGGCTCGCTCCCAGCCGCCTGCTCCTCAGCCCGCGGGCCGCCTCGCCCCTACGCGCCTACGCGATTTTAAATTACACTCTAGGGGTAGGGCAGACAAGACTACGTGGAGTCGGTTTTGCAGCGATTCGGTTCTGTCACTAACTTTTGTAGCACAACATAATGATTTTTTAAGACAATACTTTAATTTTAATTTAGGGTTAAAAATGGAATTAATGTTATGTATAATAAATCATTTGCATGAAAATCAAAAATAAATAGGTACGTAAAAATAACTCAAATTTGTTTCCGTAATTTCTATTAATTGTGTGCCTAAATATGATTATGCTAATAGTCATTAGGCCTAGTAACGTTATGCGAATTAAATTTATGCCAAAACAAATTAGCCTTATAGATAATTATGCCAACCTAAGCTGTATGCCAAAAAAAAATATGGCAAAGTATTATTATGGCAAAACAAATTATACCAAAAGAGTTATGCCAAAGTATATTAGGAAAAAGAACATTATGCGAAAAGAAGGGATCCCGTTTTTGTTAGATGATTTCAGTTGCATTTACATGATTTTGGGAAAATCCAAGGTCAGCCGGTCGATTCTGTAAAAATCTCACCGTTAAAACTTAGGTGAAGTAAGTTTGTTTTTGCTAGGAATTGACGCTATTGACAGCTCACTCCACGCTCACTTTACCTAAGTTTTCACGGTGAGATTTTTACAGAATGGCACCGCAGAATAGCATATCGTAAAGTGATTTATTTTACGGATTGATGTCTAGATTAACAATTGAAATATCAATTCGTGAATAGTGGTAGTTCTCGGTAATTCTGATGAATGACGTGCATTCGTAGTTGCTGAAATAAAGAGCCAGCTGACGAGAAAGCGATTAGCTATCAACGATTTTTTCGCTCAAGCAACGTACAAAAGATTGTAGGTCCCGTGTGAGTAAAAGAGACACAAGTAGGTTTACATCGCCGGCGAGTGCTCCAGCGACAAGAGATCAAAGTGAGTATTCGCTCAGCGGCGGCGCATGCTTGGTGAATAAATAATATTACAAATATGAAGTGTCTAACCACTTTTTTCGTTGACCTCTGCTGACATCATGACGAATGGCTCTTTTATTTATTCTTCTAAAAGGAAGATCTATTGCCCTGGTTTTTACAAAAAGAAGTGACAAAGGCAAAAAAACCAATTGCCTTCGAATTAATTGTTCTTAGAAAACTCTTCAGCACTGATTGATTGGTATCGAAACTGAAACCAATCGAGAACGATTAAAATCGCCTTCCGAAGGCCTTATTATGAGAACTAGCTTCTGTCCGCGACTTCGTCCGCGTAGAATTTTTTTTATACCCCGTCGCATCGCATCGCCCTATTACTTCGTTATCACTTAGTGTCCTTTCTGACTTTTTTATGTTTTTTCTCGGCTCCTAAGAGTGTTAGGCTGATGATATGTAGCCTTCCTCAAAAATTGGGCTATCATATGCAAAAAGATTTATGAACTCTTCAGCTTTATTATTAGTATAGAAGACATTGTCAGTTATTTAAATAAGCCCCGTGCAGTCAATAATAGATATTATATTTACATAGTATAAAACAAATTAGCTCCCGTTTCCTGTTAGCTTAGATCGTTTTAACTACGCAATGGATTCTCAGCAATAGATAGAGTGATTCAAGAGAAACGTTTATATTATGTATACGTGCATATTATAGTAGAGAAAAGCCGAGAAATTCAAAGATTTGTAATGTGATGTCGTAACAAAAATATTTTAACCGTAAACCTTACGAGATAGATCAAATTAATGTACTACGGAATGTACGAGTATATCTTAAAAAGATTGATAAAAAAATCCGAGATGGTATATATTTATCTCCTAAGGATAACCCACAGTAACCATTTTTATCTTTTACATATTACAAAAAAATTTGGGTTATTTATCAAGCTATTTTAAACAATACAGTACTATTTCCTAATCCAATTAAATACATTAGATACGTTGTGCATTTCATCTAGATTAAAATTGCCATTTACAGCTTATCATTAAAATGAATATTTTAGAAGATATCAGAGATTTAAAAAGCGGGGACAGAGCGGCTGGCGGGGCGGTGCCACACGAGTAGATTTATCTACTCATGTGGCGGTACGAAGTTGGCCGGGTCAGCTAGTAAGTTATAAAACAGCTTACAGTTTACATTTCACCCCACAAACATTGGTATGCATGCTAATGAAGAAATCAAGGCTATTGTTACTTCGAAACAAAAGATGGAAACGTTACAGAACAAAGCAGTAATGAAAACCCTAATTTATTGGAGTTCTTTACAAACGAAACGACGGAATTCCTCACTAATTAGCTTCAGATTCCAATCTCATTTTGATTGAAATTAAGCGTTCCGTTAAATTCTTGCCTATTTTGGTTCAGTGGCCTTTCTGTGAAACCTGTGAGGTATGTAATCGATAAGTGATTTAATTAAGATGGGTTAATTAATATATATTTTGGTTACGGTTGTAGGTATAAAGGCTTATTAGTTACTATTGTTAGAGCCAGATTGTGGAATTATATTGTGTACCTTTATATACCAATTACGCGTTATTACTTTATATACCAATTGACGCGATAGAGCGAAATAAAGGCTCCAAGGTCTTTGCTAGAGATCTGTCTATTAGGCAGAGCCAGCTTATGAAACTGAAGACCGAAGATGGCAGGATCGTATCCGCCAAACCTGAGCTGTTGAGAGAGATCGAGAGGTTCTATGGACAGTTATACACGTCAACAAGTAACCCCGTTATGAATCTGGCAAACGACCCGAGAGCTAGATTGACCCGGCACTATACCGAAGACATCCCGGACGTCAGCCTGTATGAGATTAGGATGGCTCTGAAGCAGCTCAAAAACAACAAGGCGCCGGGTGATGACGGAATTACGGCCGAGTTGCTGAAGGCCGGCGGAAAACCCGTTCTTAAGGCCCTTCAGAAGCTGTTTGGTTCCGTCATACTCGAGGGTAAAACACCACAGGCATGGAACAGAGGCGTGGTGATACTTTTCTTTAAGAAGGGCGACAATGCCCTTCTTAAGAATTATAGGCCCATCTCCCTCCTGAGCCATGTCTACAAGCTGTTTTCGAGAGTCATCACGAACCGTCTCGCGCGCAGGTTTGACGACTTCCAGCCTCCCGAACAAGCCGGATTCCGTAAAGGCTTTAGCACCGTAGACCACATACATACGCTGCGACAGGTTATACAGAAGACCGAAGAATATAACCTGCCTCTCTGCTTAGCGTTCGTGGACTACGAGAAAGCCTTTGATTCGATCGAGACATGGGCTGTGCTGCAGTCTCTTCAACGGTGCCAGATCGACTATCGGTACATCGAGGTGCTGAAGTGTTTGTACGAAAACGCCACTATGTCAGTCCGACTCCAGGATCAGACTTCGAAACCTATTCTTCTGCAGCGAGGTGTAAGACAGGGAGACGTTATCTCTCCGAAACTGTTCACCGCTGCACTGGAGGATGTCTTCAAGGTTCTGGACTGGAAAGGGGCTGGCATCAATATCAACGGCGAGTACATAACTCACCTTCGGTTTGCCGACGATATCGTAGTCATGGCTGAGACTATGGAGGACCTCAGTACAATGCTCGATGACCTCAGTAGAGCCTCCGAAAGAGTGGGTCTTAAAATGAACATGGACAAAACGAAGGTCATGTCAAATGCCCATGTAACACCCACTCCCATAAAGATCGGAGACGCTACACTCGAAGTCGTGGACGAGTATGTTTACCTAGGACAAACTGTCCAGTTAGGTAGGTCTAACTTCGAGAAAGAGGTCAATCGTCGAATCCGACTCGGCTGGGCAGCGTTCGGGAAGCTACGCAATATCTTCTCGTCCCACATACCGCAGTGTCTCAAGACGAAAGTCTTTGACCAGTGCGTGTTGCCAGTGATGACTTATGGCACTGAAACGTGGTCGCTCACAATGGGCCTTATAAGAAGGCTAAAAGTCACCCAAAGGGCAATGGAGAGGGCTATGCTTGGAGTTTCCCTGCGTGATCGAATCAGGAATGAGGAGATCCGCAGGAGAACCAAGGTAACCGACATAGCCCGCAGAATTGCCAAACTTAAGTGGCAGTGGGCAGGGCACATTGCTCGCAGAACAGATGGCCGATGGGGCCGAAAGGTTCTGGAGTGGCGACCACGCACCGGAAGACGTAGAGTTGGAAGGCCTCCCACAAGGTGGACCGACGACCTTGTGAAGGCCGCAGGAACCCGTTGGATGCGAGAAGCACAGAACCGGTCGAAGTGGAAGTGCTTGGGGGAGGCCTATGTCCAGCAGTGGACGTCTTTTGGCTGAAATGATGATGATGATATACCAATTTATACTAATTACACTAATATTATAAAGGCGAAAGTTTGTGACTGTGTGGGGGTGTGTTTATATGTTTGTTACTTCTTCACGCTCAAACGGCTGGACCAATTTTGTATGGAGGTAGCTGATAGCCTGGATTAACATATTAGGCTACTTTTTATCCCGATATTCCTACGGGATCGAGACTTATGCGGGTGAAACCGCGGGGCGCAGCTAGTAATGACTAAAACTCAAGAGTTTGTTTGTTTGAACGCGCTAATCTCTGGAACTGCAGGTCTGATTCGAGAAAACCTTTTTGCATTTGATAGCCCAATTGTCGAAGAAGGCATTACGAATTTAACATCACGCTGGGACTCTAAGGAGCCGAGCAAAAAGAAAAAAATAAGAAAGAACGCTAATCGAAAACGAAGTAATCACGCGGGAAAAGATGCTATGCGACAGGGTGGGGTGGAGGATCAAGAAATATCACGCGGTCGAAGTCGCGGGCAGAAGCTAGTGTTTCAAATAAGTGTGAAAAGCGTGCGTCATTTGTTTTTTTGATGTTGAGATCATTGTCAAAGCTCTAATAATAAAGTTTTCTTTATCGTCGTCACTATGGAACAACTTTTTTGATCAGTGTTTATTCATAGAATGTGTTTATCAACCTTAGTACCTACCCAAATAACCAAAGACAAATGAACGCCATTCTAGATAACGTAGTACAGAACTGTCTCCGTTTACAATAGGTAACACTCCGTTCCAAGGAAAACACACCTCAAGACAAACACAGCTATCCTCAGGAACAGGTAGGTAGGACTCAAATTAGTGGTGCTCAACCGTCATCCGAGTAGCCCACGGTTAATTGCATTTGGGCAGATCCGTACATCCGTGATTAAAGTCCGTTTACATACCGCAGCCGGTAATTACAACAGGCTCCGTGACGTGTCAACTTAGTTGAAAGATGTTGGACTGTGTGTATTAGTTTGGTTTGCGTCGTGTTAGCAATAGTGGTATGGTCAGCTCTTGTGACATATCATCATCATCATCATTTCAGCCGAAAGACGTCCACTGCTGGACATAGGCCTCCTCCAAGCACCTCCACTTCGACTGGTTCTGCGCTTCTGGTATCCAACGGGTTCCTGCGGCCTTCACAAGGCATATACTTGTGACATATAGGTACTTACATAGAATCTGTAATACATAATGTTGTTCCGAAAGGTCTGGTGCATAGTTATATAGTTCTCGTAACCAGCGTGTATGACCTGATGGGCAATTCACGTAATATTTAGAATGTTCACAGTCAGGGGGCCTAAAAAGGCCACTTCGGAGAATCATAAAAGGATAACATTATGAATAGTAATATGGCGAAGACAGTCCGTGTTTTTCTTTTTTTCGCTGCACTACGTAGGTATAATCAAAGAGATTAGGATTGGATTTGGATCAGATTGATTGGTATATTAGCACAGACAAAAAAAAAATACAAAAAAATGCTTCACTAATTGGATTTGATGCGATTAACTTAACAGTTAACTGTCCATTATGTTATCCTTTTAAGATTCTGCCAAAGTGGCCTTTTTAGGCCCCCTGATTTCAGTCTCGATCTGTCAAAAATACCTCTAATTTCCCTACATTTTTGACCAGTTTTTGACATTTTGTTTGTCGCCGAGATGAGACTGTGACTAGATTTTGAACGTTTTAAATT
This sequence comes from Oligia strigilis, assembly GCA_951800025.1. Classification (NCBI taxonomy): domain Eukaryota; kingdom Metazoa; phylum Arthropoda; class Insecta; order Lepidoptera; family Noctuidae; genus Oligia; species Oligia strigilis. The sequence continues at coordinate 2,142,982 of OX637558.1, read as the reverse complement.
ACGAGAATTGGTCTTCAGATGAGTGAACGTAAACGAAGCAAAAGGATTAAGTAAGGCTAAGAGGGGTGCGTGGTCACTCGAATGGATCGAATTAGAAATTATTATGTAAAAAAAATTGCTAAGTTTTTAGGGTTCCGTACCACAAGGCAAAAACGCCGAAAAACACGTTTGTTGTATGGTAGGGCCCATAAATATTTATTTTATTCTGTTTTTAGTATATGTTGTTAGGAATAGCAGCAACAGAAATACATGTCATCATCTGTGAAAATTTCAACTGTCTAGCTATCACGGTTCACGAGATACAGCCTGGTGACAGACGGACAGACGGACAGTGGAGTCTAAGTAATAGGGTCCCGTTTTTACCCTTTGGGTACGGAACCCTAAAAATCACTCTATTTTATTTTATGCAAATTTCAATCTTGAAACCAGACCTAAGAAACATACAAACACAAAACATACATACAAAAAGAAAAACATACTCAAAAAAAAACATAAAGAAAAAAAAAGGAAAAAAAACATACAAAAAAGTTATAAAGACATACATACTCTCAACCGCCAGGGTACTTTCAAATCAATGAAAGGCGTACCCAGTAAATGGAAGCTTTATAATATGTACATAGTACTTGCAATTATATGGTCATGATCTCGCCTCATCAAATGTCCGTACCAGTGCAAGCGGTTTCCACCAAGTTTTTCGCGTATATTAGCGACTTTTAAAGTACCTACCACGGCTATATTCGATTCTTATTGCATCGATCTTCGAAACTCCACCAGACCAGCGGCGTAGCATCTGCATCTCTGTATTGTGAATTTTCTGTTCATCCATCGTTCTCATCGGCCAGCACTCAGATCCATATAGTAGGGCTGGTTTTACTTAGTTTTGTATACGTTGCCCTTGACTTTAATCGGCGTATGGAAGTAGCATAGAAAGCCCAACAACGATCTCCATTTAAGCCAGCCGGCCTGGAATCTATTGTGTATGTCATGAATGTCATATATGTATGGCTTCTGTAGTGTTTTGTAATTTTCTGTTCATCCATCGTTCTCATCGGCCAGCACTCAGATCCATATAGTAGGGCTGGTTTTACTTAGTTTTGTATACGTTGCCCTTGACTTTAATCGGCATACGGAACTCGCATAGAAAGCCCAACAACGATCTCCATTTAAGCCAGCCGGCCTGGAATCTATTGTGTATGTCATGAATGTCATATATGTATGGCTTTTGGTGCTACAATAGATCGGAGATACTTGAACTATTCAACTCTGTTAAGAGGTCTGTTTTCGATGGATGTACATAATATGACACCCACATTAGCTCCGGAAAATTCGCAATAAGTACCTACATACTCGTTTATTCAATATAAGTAGCTAGTTCGCCTTACAGCCACGTTTTCCTCATAGGTTATACTTACTCGTACGTTTCATGACAAATGGCGTCCACAGAGCATTTAGGACACATGTTTTGTTTTTATCACGAGACCATCATAGTACAAATACGTTTCAAATAAGAATAGGATCAACTTAGCGCCATGTTGTGACGTCATAGCTGTCAAATCGAATAAATTGGGTAGGGTGAGCAAAATAAGATATTTTTTAAATCACATGTACATATTTACGAATCTGACCGAAGAATTTTGACGTGACAACGTCTTAAATTAGGTTGCGGCTGGGAGTCACTTATGAAAAAGTGTAACGCTCGGTAACGTTACGTTCTTATTTTCATTTAATTCCTTGTTCCTATTGTGCAATTTAATTATATTCATATCAATAAATATTCTACCGAGAAAAAGACGTTGTCACGTAAAATCTTCGCCCGTAAAACCGACTTTACAGGCAACCATTTTTTTTTTTAATCAGATTTTAGTTATTGAATTCCGCTCATGTCTGCATCACTGTTTGAATGGTCATCGTCAACAAATAACAACAAATTTAACAGGAAACAACCACGTAACAAACAGAATTAACGAAAGAAACAGTAACATTCCACAAGCACTCAGTCGCACGAAGAAGCACACCAACAACGACAAGATGGCGACTGGCATCTTCTTTACTTTTTGGTAAATTGTTGCCAACAATGAAAATAGGAAAGAAAGTAGTTTATTTTTTAAAACTAATTATGACATTTTTTTTTTTTTCCACTTCTCTCTGTTCAAAGCTGCTAAGGACCAGTTCTTGTTGAAGGAGTCCAACTCATCCCGCCATCTCCGTCTGGAGTAAGACGTCCTCTCTGTCTGTCAATGTTCTAAAGATAGATTAGCTAATCCCAATTATAGGCACTATGGCAAGGGATATAAAGGTATGAGGAACAGGATTTAAAGTACACTCAACCTCCATAAAAGGGAGGATCCTCAGACCAGACGAGTGTCGTGTATAAAAAAAAGACGTTTATTTCTCGTTTATTACATGAAAGACACTCAAAGTCACAATCTTACAATATGAATGTAAAATATGTATGTGGGGGTGTGTGTGTGTGTGTGTATATGTGAATTGGTCATAACTCCCAAACTAGGTCTGTATTTTGGGGGTTAGTGTTCAGTCATGGGATCTGTTAAGACAAGATAGCATTTTTAAGGAGTGTCGCCACATTTTGACACGCTATGTATAAAGGCATGACGGTAGATGGTAGGTTATATGGAGTTGCATAATAAGAACATGCAGTAACTAAGTACTTAAAAGAGAATGACAAAGGTATACTTAAAAAAATTAAAAACCTAATAGATAGTTTCAGTGCATGTTGTATGTTGTGATGGTGGTTTGACTGGAGGATGTGTGGGGGTGTGTCTGCGTGTGCACTGGGGTGTGTGTGTATGTGTGTGTGTAGGTATGGGAGAAAAGTATGTGTTTGTGAAAGTAGTTTGGTGCGCACCTTTTGTATGGCGGGCAACTGCCCGACGATTGACGTCGGGACGTTGTATATAATGCTAGTTGCGCGGTAAGCTCTGCTTGCGCGATGCAGGATTTTGCGTGACATCAGTATGACGCATGATTCGCATGTGGCGTTGTAGATACCGCTATAGGGAAATTGATCAATACTAGTACTAATAAATCATGCCTTACCTGTAGGTATTTTTTTTTAAGTATCTTTAAAATAAACTAGCTGTTGCCCGCAACTTTGTTTGCGATCCAGGATGAAAAGTAGCGTATGTCCTTCTCTAGGTCATGGTCTACCTATGTGCCAAATTTCATTCAAATCCGTTCAGCCTAAAAATAAATCTGATCTTTTCGATTTATAATATTGAAGTAGGTGCTGATGGTGATCACCGGGGTGGTTTTAGTGAGGTAAAAATCCCACACTCCCGACTTCCCTCCCCGGAGGTCTGGGTGCCTTTTGAAGGTTTCCCCCCGACAAAAAAAAAAAAAAGGTCTAGTAGTCATAATAAAAAAATCTTTAAAAATATACTCGCTACCGAAAACGTTTTAAAAAGCATGAAGTTTTTATGCCAATTTCTTTTATAACTGAACATTTATTTTTTTAATTGGAGTTTAAAAAAATACGTTCGAAACTGGGTAAATGAAATCAACAGCAGGCACCTAGGTACTTGTATACAGGTTGTTATTATTTATGTTACAGGTGGAAAAACAATATAATGAACAGCTATTCTTCTTCGGTACGTGACAAATTAACAGCGAGCGGGCGCGTTACCTTTATACGAGGGTCGGTGAATTTTTCATCACCCCTTATGTGTGAGGTATCAATATTAAAAAGAGTAGGTACTGTTTGCGGACTTTTAAAGGCTAACGGGAATTATTTTTATGTGTGTAATTTGGTAAATGAACTGTTGGTTATCTATTAATTAAATTAAATTTTATTCGAAAGCATCGATCGGTTTCTTACTAAACTTCAACTATATCCGGCGACTATCGAACGACGAACTATAAACATCGACATATGCACCCATATTAACGGCAGAAACGCGGATTATTTGTGTATGATGGCTACGCACGGTCTCCTTCCAGCAATAACTAAGCCGACTAGAGCAAGTACTTGTTTAGATCATATTTTTATGAAGTCCATAAATAAAACTTCGGGAGCAATATGTAAATGTTCTATCACGGATCATGACATAGCGATGGCTATGACATGCCTAAAACACAATCGATCTTCCTCCTCCAGACCCAGATTGAAAACCAAAATAGACGAAGAAGCCGTGGTCGCTGAGTTAAATAATCTGTCTTGGACTGAAGTCCTTAACCATGAATGTACGAACTCTGCCGTTAATGCTTTTATTGTAATTATCACAAATATCATTAATAAACACTCCCACAAAGTTCGAACAAGCCGAAGCAAATTTAACATCAAGCCCTGGATCACCCCAGGCTTAATAAAATGCATGCGACACCGCGACAAACTTCACTTGGCCTCACGTACCCACCCTGATGATCAAATGCAGCGACTCGTATACACCCGTTATAGAAACTTCTGCAACAATCTGCTACATAGGTTAAAAACAGAATACCACAGTAATTTAATCGAGACCAACCGCACTGACCCCAAGAGACTTTGGAAGTGTATAAAATCTATATATAGCGACAAAAAAACATCAACCGACGCTTCGAAGTTAGTCTTAAATACAAACGACCCCACAGAAGCACTCAACAAATGCAACACCTATTTCACTTCATTAGGCAAAAATCTGGCTGACCAAATTCTAACAAGAATCTTTGAAACCCAAGCGTCTCTTGCCGATAATTATAGTCCAAATATTACCTGCCCGCACACATTTTTCTTGCACCCCACTGATGAAGAAGAGATAAATAGCCTTATATCCCAACTCAACAATGACAGTGCTCCTGGGCCCGACAACCTAAATGCGAGATTAATTTAAAAAATTAAATCTTCTGTCATCGCACCTCTAACCCATATATTCAACCTAAGCTTGGGGACTGGAATTTTTCCGGACCGATGGAAAGTAGCAGCTGTCAGCCCAATTCACAAAAATGGAGCAACAGAAATTCCCGATAACTATAGACCAATCGCCCTACTGTCCATATTATCAAAGCTACTCGAAAAGATTGTAAACAGAAGACTAACAAATTTTCTTGAAAAACATAATTTAATTTCCGACAAGCAGTTCGGCTTTAGGAGGGGTAGATCAACCGAAGACGCAGCTAGGCTATTAACTAACTCTGTATCATCAACTGTAGATAAAGGAGAACATTCCATGGGGGTTTTCTTAGATTTGGCAAAAGCCTTCGACACGATTTCGATAGAACTTCTGCTCAAGAAACTGGAAGCCGCAGGAATACGTGGCACTCCCCTGGATTGGTTCAGAAGCTACCTATCTAATAGAAGGCAATTTATCAAACTCGGTGAAATGTCTAGCAGCCTCCTCCCCATCGATTTTGGAATCCCGCAGGGCAGTACACTCGGCCCAACCCTTTTCTTACTCTACATAAACGACATCCTAAATCTCTCTCTCACCAATGCTGAATTAATAGCGTACGCAGACGATACAGCGATCTTATTTTATGGTAAGTCTTGGGCTCAGGTATACAGTCATGCCGAGGAGGGACTACGGATAGTGGCTAAGACTCTAGATAAAAACCTGCTGACCTTAAACGTTAATAAAACAAAGATAATAACATTCCATAAATCCAAAGCATCTGAACCCCCCCCACACCTAAGTCTCAAATTTCATACTTGCAACAATACCCTCCACCCTCAAAACACAAACTGTTCATGTACCGTAATCGACCGCATTCAATCCATGAGATATTTAGGAATTACCTTAGACGAGAACTTATCTTTTAAACAACATATACACTCACTCTCCGGTCGAGTAAGGAAACTTATTCATATAATGAAAAAACTACGTGACTGCACACCCATCCCCATTCTCCGCACTATTTACCTTGGCCTTTGCCAGTCGGTCCTTCAATACGGAATCTCCGTCTGGGGTGGTGCTGGCAAAACTGCAATTATCGAAGTCGAAAGAGCACAAAGAGCCGTCATTAAAGTAATGCTCAAGAAGCCTTTCTTGTACCCAACCAACAAACTCTACAGTGACTTCCCGGTCCTCCGTGTTCGACAGCTGTTTATCCTCAACGCAATACTTCACATTCATAGAAAACTAAAATTCAGGACAGATTATCAGAAAATAATGTCAAAGCGCACATTCAGTATTCCCATTCCCCAAGTAAACTCCCTTATGGCTAGACGTTCCCCGAACTACTTATTTCCACGCATTTATAACAATGCAATAAAGTGCTGCAACATAATAGACCTCAAAATATCCCTGTGCAAAAACGTAATAAAGAAATGGCTTTTTACTCTCTCCTACGACGAAACAGAAAATATAATTTATACCTACTTAGGTAAGCAACATTAAACAGACTTAATGTACTCCTACATTGGCGCTGACGTCCACAACACACACACACACACACATACACCCCAAAACATTCACACTCTAACACATTCACACTCCCTAACACATTCACACTCTCCAACACATTCACACTCTCTAACACATACTCACGCTTACACTCTAAACTTTATTTTGTAAAGTGGATTCATATAATTGATTGGATTTTTGTTGATTTATATCTTGTTAGTTTCAGTATTATTAATTTATTACTATTATTTAATTGATCTCACGCTGATGGCAATGTATTTTCTAAGTTCTCACTTATTCTATATTATTTTAATTTAATTGATTTTAGTTTAGTTAAATTTTAATTTAGTTTTCCTCTCTTGCAATAATCACTATTTGCAATAATCGCTACTTAATTGATCTCACACTGTTGATTTGATTTTATGATGGCAATTTATTTTCTAAGTTTATTTTATTTTAATATGATTTTAGATTAGTTAAATTTTAGTTTCTTTATTCTGTCTTGCAATTAATCACTATGTACTAATTTGAAAATGTCGCAACACTGACTCCCAAGATACAGGCAAATGCCTAGTTTGGGGGTCACTGTCTTCCTATTCTTGTAAAAATTGTGATTAATAAATAAATTTGAATTTTGAATTTGAATTTGACACTGGTTGTGTAAAAACTTGCCTGAAATAAAAGTTTTTTTTTTATTATTATTATTTATCTCCTTTGGTGACCGTACATAAAAGGTTAAATAAATAAAGAACCGCATACAACTCAATTTTGCATTTAATTTCGTTACAGAAATAAAGTCAAGCGGTTCAACAATGTGTTTGTAGTTGACTGTAAGTAAACTTCGCTACTTGGCTATGTTTAATGTCAGTTATAGTACAGAAGGTAACGTTGCATTTTCTTTGTTGATTTAGTCCTGATCTGGGGGCCTAAAAAGCCACTTTGGCAGAATCATAAAAGGATAACATTATGAAACATAATGGACAGTTAACTGTTAAGTTAATCGTATCAAATCCCATTGGTGAAGGATTTTTCAATATTTTTTTTTGTCTGTGCTAAAATACCAATCAATTGAATCCAATCCCAATCTCTTTGGTTATACCTACGTAGTGCAGCGAAAAAAAGAAGAACACGGACTGTCTTCGCCATAATATTATGATTCATAATGTTATCCTTGTATGGTTCTGCCAAAGTGGCCTTTTTAGGCCCCCAGTTATTACTTTTAATATAGTTTGGCAAGTTTTGAGCTTGACTCCTAAAGGACTAGCCGGCACTAACAGAAGACCGAATTGTATGGAAAAGGGAGAGGGAGGACTTTGTTACCTGCAGTGGGACAAAACAGCCAAGTTAGATTAGATTTTCTTCGGCAAAGCCGTTGAATTGGCTATTAAAATTTGAATTTCGAACTTTACAAATAGAATATTCTCCCCTAAATCCTAACAGGTTGACACACTAATTCCGTCACTCCTTTATTGGATCAGTCCCATCTTATTCGATGAACTTTGGTTGTTCCGAAGATACACGATGGAACCTTTGAACGTTGTCAAACTATAGAAGTTTAGTAGGTTAGGTACCTAATTGGTATCGAGTTTTGAGATTAGCGGCACGATTACTGACAAATGCGTACACAGACTGGACAGGCCAAGCTGTGTCTGTTCTCATAATACCATTACAGACATAAATGTATAATTATGGTCTTCATATGATCTGTCCAAGATTATGTCTGGACTTTAAGAGCCTATACTACCTCAGCTAAAATTCACTCTATATCTCGCTCGCACGATACTGCTCGCGGACTGTGTGAGAGCGAGACAGAGTACGGTACTGGGCGGAAGGCAGCGCCAATAGTAAAGTAAAGTAGAAAATAAGTTTATTTAAAATAAAATAAAAAATAACAAGACCTGCTTTATAGTTAGTTCAGTTAGTATGCAAAGTTTCATGATCTAATTTGAAGTATTATTGGTCGGTTTATTGTTCGGTTTGGAGGTAACTTTGGGATTTTTTTTGTATCGAGAAAATTTTATGGAATCGTGTTTTCATCTAACATAGTACTTACTTAACATTAATCCTTAACTTTAGAATATATTTATTTCAAAATTAATGCTGCGGTATTTTCGACATAACGGAGGATCATGCTATGCCATTTAATAATAATAATAATAATAAATTTTATTTCAGACCATAAGTCCATAAAAAACCACACACAATACAATTTTATACACAAAAACACACATACATACATAAAAACAAATAGCTACACAAAAAATACACTAAGAAAAACACTATTTTAAATATTGGAATGACGCACGATGAGTGGTCATCCATTTCCACATCATTGGACTGTCTGTCCTGTCGGCTACTATAGCCACCAAGCTGTTGGAGCTGTCGCGCACTCGCCGCATCAGGGATGCTATCCGTGTCCGCATCAGTGCGTAAAAATCTGGCACGCCATTCTCCGCGAACATCCCCGATGCACTGCAAAAGCGCGGCAGCCCCAACATAACTCTGAAGGCGTTGTTGTATTGGACTCGCAGAGCATTGTACGAGCTTTTTGTATAGCTGACCCATAGGGCACACGTGTACATAGATTGGCAATACGCTCTAAAGAGTGTAATTTTCACCTCCCTAGTACAACGTGCAAACCTACGAGCCAGCATATTACATCGAACTGCCAATGCTCTGCGTTCCCTCTCCACGTCTACATCGTCGGACAGACTATCGGTGACCCAATGCCCCAGGTACTTGAACTTCGTGACCCTGGAAAGCTGAGCGCCCCCCAAGGTGACTGGTGGGACAGTATCATAACATTTGTTACCCGCTTTGAAAACCAGTAGCTCGCTCTTGGTCGCATTGTACCTGAGGCCGTGAGCCACCGCATAGTCCTCACAGATGCGAAGAAGCCTCCTAAGTGCACTGATCGATGGGCTCAGCAATACCATATCATCCGCGTAGCTGATGTTATTGACGCAGTGCCCGTCAATGGAGCACCCGATATTGGTATTGCTGAGCTCACAGATCAGCTCGTTTACATACAGGTTGAATAGTTTGGGTGAGCTGATTCCCCCCTGCCTCACACCGCACTCCAATCCGTATGCATCCGACAGAACACCCGCCCACTTAACATAATTGGATTGGTTTTTATACCAATACTTTAGCATCCCAATGATATCGCTTGGGAGGTTCTTAACACTTGACAGTTTCTTCCATAGGCAGTCATAAGATACGAGGTCGAAGGCCTTGGAGAGGTCCAGAAAACATGCATATACAGGTGTTTTCCTACTTACATAGTATTGAACAGTCTGTTTGAGGCATAGTATAGCTGTTTCCGTGGATAAACGTGGCTTAAATCCAAACTGGGCGTCGTTGAGTGTTAAATGCTTATCCAGCTGCTGATCAATCAGACTGTCCAACACCTTTGCAATGATGGTAGCCAGGGATATAGGCCTGTAGTTACTCTTGTCACTCGCATCTCCAGTCTTATTTTTAACAATGGGCACAACAATAGTTTTAAGTAAATCAGCTGGAAGATACGAGTGACTCAGGCATAAGGTAAAAAACATTGCTAGCACTCGCGGTAAGTGCTTACCAGCATATAGTAAATGCTCTATACTAAGGCTGTCATGACCCGGCGACTTGCCTCTCTTTAAGTTGCGTATGACAGTAGCTACCTCCCTGGCCGCAAACCTAATAGGCATGTCTTCGGACCCCCCCACCACCTCCGGCCCGCCAGACGACGTACCTAGGGGAGACCCAACCTTAAAGGCTCTGCTGAATAGGTTGGCGATATCATTAGGATCACTAAGGCCCTCAACGCTCACAGGCAGACCCGATCTGGGATTCAACCTGTTCGTGGCTTTCCAAAAACTACCAAAATTCTTTGCGTCATGATGACTTGCAATGATGTTCATTTTTATTTGGTCCTTATTATTCTGACACCATTTTAATTTATTTATTTTTTTCATTTGAGGTAGTATAGGCTCTTAAAAGAAATTCAAATTCATTTATTTCGTGAACACAGGGTACATACAGAAGGTGTTATAATACATAAGATCCGAGCTGTTCCCCGCCAAAAGTCATACAAAATATCAAAGGTTCCTTAATACAACAATAATTAAAATTACCAAATTATTTAGTATGTCTTAACATGAGAACAGATTGGATTTAGTTTACAGGTATTATAATTAAAATTAGTCGTTTAAATATTCGTCAACCGAATAATACACCTTGTTATTTAATAATTTGAACAGATTTCTTTTAAATTTGTTAATATTAATACTTGAGATAACGTGTCCTAGTAACTTATTATATAGTTTCTGAGCCATTGCATAAAAGCTGTTGCTATGAAACTTGTTGCTAACACCTGCAAGTGTTTTGAGCACCGTTTACTTTCTACAAATATATATAAATTCATGTTGTGTTTTATAAAAATACAGGCTTCATAAATATAGAGTGACGGTAACGTTAATATTTTTAGTTTATGAAAATGTGGCTTGCATGATTCTGTTTGTTTTATTTTACAAATGCCCCTAAGCCTTCCTGAATACCTTCCTTTCTCTTTCCTTTTATTTTTTCTTCCTTTCCTTCTTTTTTTTCCTTGCCTTTCCGAATACTTTTAACTGTGACCTCTGAATTTGTTTCGGCCTTTCTTCTCAGAGTATTCAGGTAGGAAACGCTGACCTCGTCTAGATTTTCAAAATATGATTGACGTGTAAAAATGTTTGTACAAACCGACTTGCAGAAATAAAATAATTTATCTATTAAACGATCCATCAATTCTACCTCAATTGAAGCGACTGATTGATGGTCGAGTATTTTTTGTGATACCTTTCATTATTAATATCAATAATTATGAATAACGTGACATTCCGAATACACGTCTACATAAATCTACTTAACGTAGGTATTCATTATCATAGATAATATAATATTAACATACAAAGGTAGCTTTAATTTAGAAAAACCTTTTAAATTTATTTAGACAGGTAAAAATAACAAAATTAATTATGAATAATATGATTTATGAAATGACTTTTTTAAATGCAAAGCTACCTCCCGTACTTTTAACAATGTTGAACTGACAGACGTAAAATGTTGTAGTATGTAAAGTTTTATGACGCGAATAATGGTTTGAAGTTGGGTGAAAAACATCTAAGTTGCTGCGCGGAGGTTGGAGTGAGATCTTATGGGTATTACAATGTTTTCCCGGAAAAGATTAGAACTCGTATGAAAAACAAATCATAGAATTTATAGAGTAAAGAAGATGACCTATTTATATACGACTACTTTACGAGAAAAGGTCAAAGCACACGTATCAAATCGGAAAGGGATCGGCACCGTATCGCCTTTCGCCTCGACGTCAAACAGGTATCAACCTAACGTAAGCGTAACCAAAGCGGATCAGAAGCTCCGATACATCGACTCGGCTACGGCTAGGCGACGCCGCGCTTACGGCTCGCCGACCGCAGGTTGATGGTGCAGCAGGCAGGCCGGAGTGGTGAGAGGGGCAAGGGTGGACGAAGAGACGTAAGCTCGAGTACGAAGAGACGTAAGCTCGAGTACGAAGAGACGTAAGCTCGAGTACGGAGAGACGTAAGCGCGGGGACTACGAGCCGTAACGCACCGCACAGCGGTTCGTACACTTGTCCCGAGGCGAGGCGATTACAATACGATTCCGATTAGTGTGCGTTGCAGTAGGGAGTTTCATACAAAGAATACTGAACGGCTCGAGTTGATACGATGCCGATCCCTTTCCGGTTTGATACGTGTGCTTTGACGTGTGTTTATTATACGACATAGGTACACTTCAGCTTTATTATTAGTTTAGATAGATGATACATCTTCTCAACCCATCTATACCACCACTAATTTAAGTAACACTATCTCTATAATGATCAAAATCAAAAGGGATTCAGGAACAAATGGCATAAACTAAATAAACCTCATTCAAACAAAACAAGTCTCCAAAGTTGAGCTCAAAACATCATTTTAATATTGACCCTTCAATGTTTAATTCAAGTTCTGTATTCATTTTGTTGACAAATTACTCCATTCCCAACACAGAAATCTCTCAAAGAAAAACCTTCTCTAATCCTTTGATACAGAGTAGATTTTCGATTAGGAGTTTCGTAGGACATAATAGAATTAGGGGGTACGCAAACTGTCAAGTCGCCGTCACTGTGACTAAAGATTACGTGGAAATTAACTAACTCTAAATCTATACTTAATTCAATAAAGAGAATTAATTTGTGAGTTTGTGTGTAGGCGGTAATCTTCGGAAGTACTGATCCGATTCCGAAAATTCTTTCACAAATGGGAAGCTACAGTATTGACGAGTGTCATGAGATGTTTTTTATTAGAAAAAAAATATAACCGACTTCCAAAAAGCACTATAAAGTGAAAAATAACTTTAATTTCGCAAGTCGGTGTCTTTGGTTCTGTATTTTAGTTTTTTTCCACCACTAAAAAGTCATAGAAAAACAAACGACGCAATTTCGTTTACTTGAATTTTTACCAGTAATTCTGGTTTAAAAACCAAACTACTGAACCGATTTGCATGAAATTACTATGAAACCTATCAGTAACCCTTTCAAATATAAAACAGAATTTTGCTAATCAGCTTATAAATAATGGAGTTCTAAGATACCTAACAAACATAAAAACCACCGAATTGAGAACCTCATTCTTTTTTTTTGAAGTCGGTTAATAAAACTAAACTTCACGGGGACGAAGTCGCGGGAAGAAGCTAATCTTAATAAAGTACCTACTTATGTGAATCTAAATGTACTTCGCTCCGACGACGACCGAACAGCGCGCGAACCCAGCGCCAGCGCGTGACCAACAACATAGAAATTAGAACCCGTAGCTACTTGTTTACATCACGAAGACGACGCATCCCGTGTAATAAAATAAAAATGCCTTACTCGTGCAATGGATTTGAAAACGAAATTCTAACAATGCCCAGCTGCGGGGCTTGCGGCTCAATAATAACGGATCACTACTATATGGAATGCTCTAATGGAAAGTGTAAGAAAAGTTATGATATAGCATGTCTTAAAGTAAATATAGACGCTTTTAAGTCTTATAATGAGGAATACAAAATAACTTGGGTGTGTCCAGAGTGTATCTGCTCAATGCCTAAAAGAGGGAACATGGGAACCCCGCTCAACGTTAAGACACCTGTATTTAAGACTGCCGCCACCACCACGCCCATGAATAACATAAATACGCAGCGAGGTGGTCAGTCTAGTTTTTCACCGACAATGAGTTCTGATTCAATGTTGCTTGAGGAAATAAGGGAGTTTCGAGCCAAATTGACGGCCCGTATGGACAGCCAGGCTGAAGCAATTACTCTCTTGTTGAATCAATTCACCCAAACACGATCCGATTTGGATAATATAATAAAACTGATGAGGGTACTGGAAGAAAAAGTATATACTAAACAAACTCAAGACATTATAAGCGAGATAGTTGACAACCCTCCTCCTTCTACATTCGCAGAAGTGGTTAGTCAACAGAACAGTTCTAATAGTCATAAAATACAGAAAGTACCTAAAAACGCCACCGCCAAAACACAAAAAGTAAATAAAGGTGGGGCCACAAAGACCGCTGTCTTACCGGTAATAGAAACTGCTATTATCACTACCCCACCAACAAGCGCACCTTATGAACAAACGGATGTCGAGGAAGGCGATACTGGAATGGGCTGGACAACAGTCATTAAGAAAAAGAATAACAGACCACTAAAAAATGTCGCAGTAGGAACAAATAAGGAACTCACGGCTATTCAAGCAACAGAACAGAAAAAACACTTGCATGTGTGGCGACTGCATCCTGAGACTACCATTGAAGCTATAACGGATCATGTAAAAAGTGTATGTGGCACAGATGTGCAAATAAAAGTTGATAAAATCAATCATAAAACGAAACGAGACTACTCGTCGTTTATAATAGGAGTGCCTGAAAACTGGTTCCAGAAATTACATCAGCCAGAAATCTGGCCCATGAATGCTGAATTTAACGAGTGGATTTGGTTTCGAAACTCCACCAAAAACAGATCATATTAAAACCATTGATTTATATTATCAAAATGTTAGAGGTCTTCGAACAAAGCTGAACGACTTCAGAAATAGCTTAGAATTAATGGATGCAGATTTATACGCAATCACGGAATCGGGTTGCAACCCTTCTATACATGACCCGGAATTAATCCCGCCGGGATATCAAATACTTCGCTGCGACCGAGCGGACGGTCGGAAACAGGGAGGAGCGCTTCTAGTGGCCACACATCGGTTGGAGCTGCGACAAGTGCACGTGAGTGACGTAGCTATAGACACCTGCGTTTTTGAATTAGTCAATGCAACGGTTTACTTAAATAAAAGATTTTTATTTTTGTGCTCAGTGATTTATATTCCGCCTGGTAGTTCCGAGAATGACTATATGGTTCTGTTTGGTATAATAGAGAAATTGTGTACTAAATATAAAGAATTAATTGTGTTAGGTGATTTTAATCTTTATTCGTGTCCCATAAATGTGAGGAATTATTATGAATATTTTTTGTCCTATTGCGGATTCATTCAAAACAATAATGTACCTAACTGTTTAAATAGACAACTAGATTTGATATTAAGTTCGGGTCTTCGCGAGGTGTCAGTGGTGATGGCGGATGGGTCGCTCGTGCCTGTGGACGCACATCACCCGCCGCTCGCGGCGAGCGTGCGGCTCGCGGGTGCGAGCGCCCCGCGCCCCGCGCCCGCCGGCACCGTCGGCGCACGCACTGCTACTAGACCGCGTTGGAATTTTTATAAAGCGGATTATGAATTGCTATATTCTATGTTAGCATCTACTGATTGGACCGATATGTTTGAGCAGAGCAATGTGGAAGACATTTTGATTTTTTTTTACGATAAACTTAATAATATTTTAGATGCAAGTGTTCCTAGGAAAACATTTACTGTCAAACAGCGATACATTTACCCCAAATGGTATACGAGCGATATAATAAAAAACTTAAAAATTAAAGCAAGACTACATAAAGTATATAAAACAACGAAATTAAATAGTGATTACGACGAATATTCGAAATATAGAGCACATATTAAAAAAATAATAGAAATTGCACGCAAACAACATCAAAATAAGATTCAATGTCAGTTCGCGAAAGACCCTAAGTCATTTTGGCAATACATTCGATCGCAGAAAAGTACAATGAGTAGACAGGATATTATAAAGGACGGTCAGTATCTGTCAGACCAGGAATGTGCTGAGCAGTTCGCGACTTATTTTGAGTCGGTATATAGTAGTGCGCCGCCACGACTGGACTCAGAAGCGGCAGCAGCGGAAGCGGGGAACACTGGTAGTGCATGCGTGCGAATTAATAATCTGAGTCTTAGGGACGTTAAAAGTGCACTCGACCGCCTCAAGCCTAAGCGATCTGCAGGCCCAGATGGTATACCAGCGTTTCTTTTTAAAGATTGTGGTAGGGTACTCGCGGAACCGTTACTTTATATATTTAACGCCTGTCTTCATTCTGCGAAGTTCCCAGCTCGGTGGAAGATTACGCGAGTCATTCCAGTGCCCAAAGGCAGGGCGGGAGCTGACATCAGTGGGTATAGACCGGTGGCGGTGTTGTCGACGCCGGCAAAAGTGTTCGAGTCTGCCATTCAGCGCTGTGTGCAAGAGCAAGTGCGCGGACAGTTATCGGATGCGCAGCACGGATTCCGGCCGGGGCGCAGCACTGCTACCAATCTCCTTGATTTCATGGGACGCGTGGTGCCGGCGGTGGATGCTGGGGTGCAGGTGGACGCAGCTTATTTTGACTTCAGAAAAGCTTTTGACACCGTTGACAATGACATCTTACTGCGGAAACTAGCAGAGGTCGGATGTACCCAGCATCTTTTGCGGTTTTTCGCCAGTTACATGCAAGGCAGACAGCAGTATGTGGACTGCAACGGATGTGAATCCGACTTATATTACACTTGGTCAGGTGTAAGTCAGGGCACCAACTTGGGGCCTTTAGAATTCATAATTATGATAAACAATTTGCCGGAAGTCGTAAGACATGGCGCTTGTTTATTATTTGCTGATGACCTCAAGTTGCTGCTAGAGATTAGGTCCGTGTCTGATTGCAGGCGCCTACAGGAAGACATCGATCGAATAGTACAATGGAGCCATGAAAACAAACTGTACTTCAACGTATCAAAGTGCTCGTTGATGAGTTTCACCCGTGCTCGTACACCTCTGCTCTATGAGTACGAGATGGACGCGGCACCAATGCAACGAGTCACGGAGGTGCGAGACTTGGGTGTTTTCATGACATTTCGTGAGCATGTAACCAGAATCTGTAAGAAGGCCTACAAAAACTTGGGATTTGTTCTGAGACAGACACAAAGCTTCACAAACATTACAGCAGTTAGGGTCCTGTATGATGCACTAGTCAGGAGTCATCTGGAACATAGTGCAGTCATATGGGCTCCACATGAAGCTAAGTACTCTGTAATGTTGGAGCGTGTTCAGAACAAGTTCACGCGCCATTTGTACAGGAAATTATATGGGGTATATCCGTTTTACCCACTGATGTATCCCACTCTGTTTGTTCTGGGCATGGTTGGCTATAATCAATTGCATGTCCGACGGGAATTTACGCTGGTTGCCTACATGGTGAAGGTGCTTCGTGGAGTGGAGAGTAACCCGGGAGTATTGCAGCGCTTGAGTCTGTGTGTGCCTGACCGCTACGTTTGGAGGCGGCGCAGCCCGCCACTGCTACTGGTACCTACAGCCAGAACTAACCTGCTTGCCAAGGCACCCCTTACCAGAGCTATTCGTACCATCAACGACCTTCAAACTCAGATTGATGTGTTTACATGTTGTGTGAGTGAATTCGCAAGGGTATTACTATTTATATTATGCTACAAGCAAAATAATACTTAATTTTTTCTTTAAACTGTAAGTAAAGTATGATTGTGTTTATATGTATGTGTAAATACTATGTTTTTGTGATTTTAATGGTGTAATAATTTAATAATGTTGTTAGTTTTAATTTTTTATAATTTAATTATTGTAAATATGTAGCTTAGGTTATTAGTTTAAGTTCTTAACTGTCGCATTAGGGTAAAACCCTGTAATGGTAGTTTAAGCTGTTATAAATAAATAATAAAAAATAATAAATAATAATCTTTTTCAATATTATGTTTTGCAGAAACGATTTGAACGATCTTTTGAAACTGGTGACAAAGAATGACGATCTGATCATCGGTACGGGCAGGTTTCTAGATGTGCACCAGAAACTGTTGAAGAGCATCAAGATCACTGTCATCATGTGCTACATGTTCCATTTAGTCAATGACGTCATGATCTATATACCCACTAGAACAATGGGAATGGATGACTTCTCAGTTGTTTCTTGTGTTGGTATGTTTACTATGCGAGATTTCTTAGGTTTTGATAAAACAAATATCATCATTTGATTTTTCATTCTAGGTCTAGAACCAATCAGTGCTAGTCCCAACCGCGAAGCCTGCATGGTGTTATTAG